>OZ038460.1:10055638-10070742 GCA_964036195.1 Sphaerolaimus hirsutus | reverse complement strand
GTAGTCAAAAAATTGCCTCTGGAATAGATAAACACCTTCCCGGTCACGTCCGGCAGCTATTTTTTGATTTTACTTCTTATATCCTATCCCCAGTTCTAGGGCGCCCCTGAGGCTGAAACTTGGGGAGATATTGTCGCAACCCCCCTCTACTTCGCATGAATTGGGGGGGTCGCGGCGACCCCTAACAGGGTGCGTCGCCCTAAGTGCAAATTTTTTTGTGGCTTTTTTGGTGTCCCACAGCAGGTCTGGCACCCGCTGATTTCTGAGCTGTGGGACACCAAAAACGCCACAAAAAAATTTGTACTTAGGGCGACCCACCCTGAGAGGGGTCGCCGCGACCCCCCAATTCATGCGAAGTAGAGGGGGGTTGCGCCAATATATCCCCAAGTTTCAGCCTCGGGGGCGCCGTAGAACTGGGGATAGGATAGAAGAAGTAAAATCAAAAAATGGCTGACGGACGTGACCGGGAAGGTGTTTAGATAGCTGGGTGGTTTAGGGTGCAGTTACCCGCTCCCCTTTCTTACCCCTGCAGGTATAATGTGTCAATAATGGGTTTACATGCATAATGGGTTTACATGCGTAATAGGCCTGAACCGTTCCATCCCCGGTGAGTGACATAAGTAAATCATGTTGTTAAATCCACTTGACCTGTTTTCAACAGTATATTGTAAATAAATATAAGAGTAAGAATCAAGTAGGGAAGGGCAGCCGCGCTTACCTTTCTAGCTAGGTATCTACCTATATATCTAGCCAAAAACAGCAAAAAAGATGCTTTGAATACTTGAGCGACGCATGGATAGATAGCTAACAGTAGCTTTGAGATCCCACGAACGCTTATTTTTGCAAACTCTGATGTAGGATTGGGAATGTCAAACCTTTTAGGTGCGGGTATCACGATCGGATATCAGTTCCAAAACTTTTGTGGGTATCAGGTGGCGATATTGAAGTCGGGTATCAGATCGGGTTTTCGGGTCAAATTGTCGGGTATCGGGAATTGAGTTTGTATTCTTTATGAAAAGCAACTGTCTCGAATGACAAAGATACTCTGTGTCCACGCAAAATTATTCTTCTGTACTCGAGTACTCTCAATAGTACTCGAGTACTCTCATTTTTGTCATTGGAGACAGTTACTTTTCATAAAGAATACCTATTAATGGAAAGAAAACACCTTTTTGTTGTCCAGGGTATTCATAATTCATAATGCTGCCTTCTACATTTTCCAGAAAGAAAAGGTACTTTTACACTTTGATGAGAAAAAATACTTGCATTTACGCTTTATGGGAAAAAAGGTATTTTACGTTCATTTACTCACAACAAGCAAAAGTTTTTTTACTTTACACTTTCTGTATTCGGGTAGTAGCGTCGGGTTCATGTATCAAGTTTTAGTTCCTAAAAAGTGCGGCTATCGGGTTCAGGTCAGGTCGGGTCGCGTTGAATCGGGTTCCCAACCATACTCTGATGCCGTAATTGCGCCAAACTGTTTGACCAAGAATTTCGGAACAAGTGAATGAAAGTTTGCATGTTCACGCACTGGCCTGGGGAAGACGCGGTAGCGCTCTGAAAAAGTCCGTTTATGAACAAGGAAACGTTGAATGCAGAAGCGTGACATGAATTCCTGAACAGTTGTGTGGAAACTGTAAACACATTTAAGCGACAAATATGTATGCGATGCATGGCGTTTTTTCAGACCAGAATCTTCAATTACGTATGTATTCTGGCGACACGCTGTTGCAACGATTGGGGTACATATAGTTTCGGGGAGTGGGCGGATGTTTGGTGATTGTTCAAACGGAATCCTTCACCTGGATGCAGGGTCAGTGTTAGCATTTGAAAGATTGACAAAAAGGGTGATTTTGACAAAATATAAACTCAAAAATAAAAGAAAAGAAAATTACTCTAGCCAATTCCGGAAAGAATATATAGGTAAATATAAATTTTTCCTGATATTTTTCAAATACCTACCTATACATCCTGCCAGAGATTCATTCGTCCAATGCCAATCATGATATGTATATTGCATTCTGCTAAGCCTAACGTCATAACTTATCGACATTTGATAATGAAACAGTGACCTTTTAAAAAGGCTATTTTCGATGAAATTGTTTTGCATATGAAAACATGCAATACAATATTTACCTCACGCCACGCATCGGTGAAAATCTTTATTTGTTGGAATTCCGTATTCTATTTTAGCTCTACATTACCTACACAATGTGTGATCTGATCACTTACATGCAAAAAAGCAAAAGTAATAAACAAAATCCGAACAGAAATAAATTAAGAACAGAAATGAATAAAGTATTTATCAGTTACATGGGGAATGTTGTGAACAAATTTTTGTGTGTTTGAAATTTTGCCAACAACTCACAGTCACAGACTAAATACCTAGATATATACTGAGGTAATGTATCCCATATGAAAAAAAACATTAAAAAAATATTAATCATATATTCAATTACTGTCACTGGCAGTGAATTTGGTGCATAATTTGTCATGTTATTTCATCGATCAAAAAATAACCTTAAAAAATTTCATAAAAATTTTATAGCCCGCAATCCAATCAGTATACACAACACATGAAAGTATTTTAAAGCTGCGGTCAGACTGCGTTATGTGCTGACAAATAAAAAAGTAAAAAAGTTCCATAAATCCGGAATAACGTTTCATATCTGCAAGAAAAAACAGTGAAGTATACCCACTAGTTCAGTGTACACACATTCCAAATTTCAGATAAATCGGGCTTTTCGTTCCATAGTTATAAGCATTTAAAAAATTTGATCAAAAAAAGCGAACCGACAACGTAAAATTTTTCAAATGCTTATAACTATGGAACGAAAAGCCCGATTTATCTGAAATTCGGCATGTGTGTACACTGAACTAGTGAGTATGCTTCACTCTTTTTTCTTGCAGATATGGAGCTTTATTCCGGATTTATGGGGCTTTTTGACTTTTTTATTTGTCGGCACATAATGCAGTCTGAACGCAGCTTAAGCATTTTTAAGCATGTTAAAGCCATTGGCTAAACTAAATGGGGACACGTTTTACTAAATATCCCACTAAGACCGTGTTATCCACCAGACCGTGTTAAGACCGTGTTAGGCACTGTACTAATATTGGTCTATAAATACACTCCATTTTCATTTCAATACTATTCCTGGGGCCAGTTCGGCAAGTGACAAAGTACAGAGTAAAGTTAAAAGTTAAAAGTAAAGTAAAAATTAAATAGTAAAGTTAAAAATAAAGAAAAATGATAAATGGAAGGTTGACAGCAAAGTAAAGAGTAATGAGTAAAGTGTAGAAGAGTAAAGTACTTTGCCACTTTCACAGTGAAAGGTAGCTCTCTGACAACTAGGTGACAACTCGCTTGCCAAAGCCTAAAAATAGGGCCAGCTCGCTGACAAACAAAATGCAGCTTGTTGACAACTCGCTGACATATGTACTTGGTGCATGTGGTAGCTGGCTGACAACTCGCTGCCAAAATACACATTTCCAGCCTTTATTTGACCCAAAACACTTTTCACAAGGTGGTGATGAAATATTATGGTAAAACACATGCAATATAATGCAAAGGTTGAGGTAAAAATTGAGGCAATGAGGAAACATAAAGTGCATAATGATAAAGCAAAAAATCATGTCAAATGACTAAATTGAGAATAACAACTGGAAAAAATGACCATGCAAATGTCCTCAGTGTTACACCACCCAATAGCATTTTGATGCATTGATTCATTCATTTTCTGCACTCATGATTGATCATACATTTTATGGGTCAAAACGATTTGTACACACTTCCATAAAGTGCATGTGGTGCAAATTACATTCAACTTGCTGACAACTTGCTGCCAGCTGTGCAGCTGCTGGGAAAATGCACCCCAACTTTCTGCCACTCGCTGACAACTGTGTTCCAACTCGCTGCCACTCGCTGACAACTATGTTCCAACTTGCTGCCAACAGTAAACAAATCGTTGTCAGCTAGTTTGAAGCGAGTTGTAGGAGAGTTGTCAGAGAGCTACCTTTCACTGTGTTTCGAAATGGTCATTGGTGTCGAGCGACACCGGCGAAATTAAAAATCATACCAAGTTAAAAAATTTACCTACATAGTCTTTGAGACGAATGCAATAACACTTTTTTGTGTCTTAACATGAAGCACATTCAGTACTTTTCAAATAGGATGTTGATCAAGCTTATGATTGCAGCTCCAATAACGTTACTGCTGTAAATGCGTTCTAATCCTTAAATCTTTACATCTAGCAGGCATTTGAAATGTAAATACCGTATTTCCTCGAAATACCCCCCCCCCTCGAAATACCCCCCCTCGAAATACCCGCCCTCAAAATGGACACTATGAACTTATAAACCCCCCCCTCGAAATACCCCCCCCCCAAATTTAGTGTATAGAGAACGTAAATGACAAAGGCTGCGGTTTGTCATCCCGGCAATGCAGAACACACGTTAAAAACGATGACTCTATGATGTGAGAACAGTGTTTGTACGTCTACACACTTATAAATGTCTTTAGAGTCTTATAAATAACGATTTTTGTTGCATTTTTCGACGTCTGCGTACGTTTCAGACGACATTTTAGTACTGGGATTTCAAAAAATTCCTGGCGAAATAATAACCCCCCTCGAAATCCCCCCCCCTCGTTTAACCCCCCCTCAAAATTCTCACTCTGAAAAAATAAACCCCCCGGGGGTATTTCGAGGAAATACGGTATGTAGGTAGTAGGTATATACCGTAAATCCTTGAATGAGTTTATCGAAGGGGAGTTATTTCCTCCTCAGTCAGCTGACAGGGGGGATTTTATTAGGGGGAGCTTACTCGAGGATATATGGAATGTATATTTATACACTTTTCCTGCATGCTTATTTATGTCTGTATGCTGGCAATGTGACAACCAACGATGGGTAAGTTCGCCAAAAAAAACACCTTCTGTGTTTTGAGTTTTTCAAAAATGAATACCTGTGTTTTGAGTTTTTTTCTCGAAAAAAACTTGAGTAACTGTTTTTATTTTCGTGTTTTTTTGTAAAAACTCGATTTTTTGAGTTTTTTTTCTAAAAAACTCGAGTTTTTTCCAAAAAATTCGAGTTTCCCCCCAAAAAAATTTCGATTTACAGCATTTCGATCTGGAAACAGTGGTTTTCTTATAAAATATTGGTTTTACATATGTTTTAACCCCACATAACATCTGTGTATTCATTCAAGTGTCAAAAAGTCCATAAAAATGTCCACAATGAGGACATCAACATCACAACACCAGCAACAAAATGCCCAGAAACGACAATTTACGCAGTACTCCAAAATTCTTCAGTGGATGTGCACTGTACGGAATTGATTTGAAATACAACTACCATTTACCTCGAAATACCCGCATCGGGGTTTATTATTTCATCAGAAAGTTTTGTAAGGATCATCGAAAATAGTAGGCATTTACGTAACCAAAACAGGTTATAAATGCGTACAAACAGGATATACCGTATTTGCTTGAATAATCCCCTGGGGGATTATTATTTCGTCAGACTTTTTTGAGGGGGGAACTATTTGAGGGGGGAATTATTCGAGGGAGGAATTATTATTTCGTCAAAACTTTCAAGCATGTTTCTATCAACACATTTAATGAAATATGCTTTATTAACACAGGAACGTGCCATTTTTGTTAATATTGGGCACAACCAATTTACCAGATCTTTTAAGGGGGGAATTATTCGAGGGGGGGAATTATTATTTCCTCAGTCGTCTTACAGGGGGGGATTATTCGAGGGGAAATTATTCAGGGGGGGAACTATTCAAGCAAATACGGTATTTGAAATAAACATGTAGATAGCTACACAACCTAGTACAGTCTATGTGTAGCTGCGATGCAAATAAGCAGTAATAAATACATCATGTACATTGGATACATGATGTACATCATCCCGGAGGGGGCTATTTCGAGGGGGGGGCTTATTATTTCACCAGTCCATTTTGAGGGGGGTTAATTCAAGGGGGCTAATTCGAGGTAATAAGGTATACTTAAATGTTGAAACTCAAATTGTCAAATCCACCATGAGATGTGCATGCCATCTTGAATTTCTTTTTTGTACCATTATAAAATATGAATACATTATGTACATATTTACATACTATACATGCTTATCTTATCTTGTTAAGTATAACTGAATTAATGTGCATTCAACCGCTTCGCTGAAAAAACCCACAAAAACTATTACAAAAACTTTCATGTGTTTCCGTGTTTCTGTGTTCTCCAAAAAAACTCATTTGAGTTTTGAGTTTTTCAAAATTTATGAGTTTCCGTGTTTCTGTGTAAAACAAAAACACAGAAACTCAATGAGTTTCTGTGTTCAATTTCTGTGTTTTTTCCATCGTTGGTGACAACAGTATGTTATCATGCAAAAAACACACCTTAATAGTGCAAAACGGCCTCACCGTTGGAAACTAGAACATTGCAACCTGTTTTATTTATTTTTCAGAATACCTTTTGCCAATTCTATTTTTCATGGCGTCATTTGACAGTGTTTGCTTGGAAAAAGTGTGGTCAGCACAGGTTATAGTTATGAAGCAATTTTGATCTAACGTCTTAATCCTATAATATCGTGAAAGTGACATGGCCCTTGGGGGGAACGGTAGACTGCAGTTGTTAAACTGTATTTACCATATTTCCTCGAGATACCCTCTCCCTTGAAATACCCCCTCAAAATGACCACTATGAATTAATACCCCCCTCGAAATATTCCATCCCTCGTTTAACCCCCCCCCACAAAATATGCACTCTGAAACAATCACCCCCGTTCTCTATACACCACTATATTTGGAGGGGGGTATTTGGAGGGGGTTATTTCGAGGGGGGTATTTCGAGGAAATATGGTGCTTTGAAAAAAGTTCAGTAATTTTAACAACTCTGGTTCACCTCGTTACAATTTACGCTGCTGTTTGTATTTAGGTACCTAAATACCGTATTACCTCGAAATACCCCCAGGGGGTTTATTATTTCGCCAGCAAAATTTGAGGGGGGGATAATTCGAGGGGGGGGGTTTATTCGAGGGGGGGGTCTATTATTTCGCCAGAAATTTTCGGAAATTCCCCATAGACAGACGTAGAAAAATCGAACAATTACATAGATGTATATGTGTTTATAGGCATATATAACTGTATATACACAAAAACCCTTCCCTAACGTCACTTAACCATCAGTTTTAACGTGTGTTCTGCATTGTACAGATCACAAACTGCGGTATTTGTCATGTACGTTCACGTTACACTCAATTTTAGGGGGGGTATTTCGAGGGGGGGGTTTATTATTTCCTCAGCCGAAATTTAGGGGGGGTATTTCGAGGGGGGGGTTAATTCAAGGGGGGGGTTAATTCGAGGTAATACGGTACATAGCTTTCTGGAGCTTTAAGTTGTAAATTATATTTGTAATGGAAACACCGCAGGAATGTTTGTTTTCAATCATACATATATAGATTACTTGAAAAATCAAAAGAACACGTTGTGATGGGATGTGGCAGGGCCGTATCCAGGGGGCGGGGGGGCTGCAGCTCCCCCCCTTCCCGGGGCTGACTGAAAAAACACCAGGAAATGCAACTTTTGGGGTCAAATTTTTACTGTTGCTCAAAAATTTTGCGCGCAAGCGCGCATTTTACCCGTATGCATGTTAGATTTTCTTTAGATCGGTCCCCATAAACACAAATCCATGAAAATTCACTCAATCATGTGCCTGTTTCTTTATATGTACGTATATTTACATACATTTACAGCGGTTTCTGGCGCCAGCGCCAATGCCATTGGCGCCTACGAATGGTGGTGGCGTCATTGTGTCACTTTGAAGGCAAAATTTTAGGGGGGGGGGGCCGAGCCCCCCCCCCCCCCCCGCTCGCCGGGCTTCGTAAACAAACAGCCCCCCCGCTCAAAAATCCTGGATACGTCCCTGGGATGTGGCTAGTGTTGGTTTAAATATTTTTAATAATAGTAATAGATTTTTAAAATATTTTACCTATGTTTTGAAATCACCTCATATGGGACATACTAAAGATAGCAGTTCAAGCCATATTAAGCGATACTGTCATATTTTCTGTAGTCGTAAATATAATCACTGTAGGCTAGTGACGAAATGGCTCTGAAGGGTGCCAGCCAGTGGCATGGCGCTTGGCGCCTAGCGCAATTTTTGCTCGCGCCACTTTGGCGCCAGGCGCCATTTTGTTGATGGCGCCAAGGTACCGCGAGAAAAACTGATTGTTTTGGTGTGTCCAAACGTTTTGCACTGTATGTTATCAGGGGTGTAGTGCAAATATAAAACCTACCCAGTGACTACACTAGCATCTAAACTATGAAGCTACTACTAAAGTATTCTTAATGCATGCATCTACGATCTACTATACTCTCTCTTTTGACACTTATCCACATCCAATTACATTTATTGATGTCACGTTGTACATTGGATTGGGTATATATATTTATAGGAAATACGGTAGAAGCAATTCAGTATATTTGGCTTTATTCATCAAGAAAATGTAAAGAAACTTTGCTTCTGTACAAATGTATATGTATAAATAAAATATCAAATAAATAGCAACATTGTTGGCGACATCTGGCGCCTTTTGACGAGCGGTACCGTTTTTCCTGGCGCTTTTCCATCACTACTGTAGGCCCACGGATTAGCATGAAAGTGAGCTATTGTTATTTTCATTTTAACAAATTTCTCTGCCAACCTTTTTAGTGTATCTATCATTTTTCATTGAACACTTGGAATTTTCTACGTGGAAATAAATGAAGAGTTTCATACGAAAATTGCAGAATTCATCAAAATGGGCTAAATTTGGTGGGGCATGGATTGGACATCCACATATGTTTACATATTTCGGTAAACATTTGCATCATAGTCAATCACATGCATTTAAGTTCATAAACACCCGAAGAAAACCCATAGAAAACATCGAGGGTGGCATTTTAGGGTGAGGGGGGTCCAGCAGATTGTCCTGTCATCCCATTCTGTTGTACGTTGGTCGATTTGAATGCCGTTTCCTTCCCGTATGTTGGGGTTTCGGGTCGGCGCTATGACAAAAATTTTATGTTTCCTCGCATAACACAAAATTACTGGGGGGTTATTCGCATAAACGAAAAAATTTGGTTCATCGTAGCCCCGACCCCAAACCTCAACATACTGGAACGGCATCAAGATCGGCCAATGTACAACAGAATGGGATAACATGAAAGTCTGGTGGACCCCCATCCTAAAATTCCACCCCCGACTTGTTCTATGGTTGTGCCTCCCATGTTCAAGCATTTTCTTTACTTTAATCACCAATTAACTGGAGTGGGTAGCGTGGCACGTCACTTACAGCATATCTCAGTTCTATAATCAAACAGATGGGGTTCGAACCAGGCTGGGTTCTCGAAGTGATATTTTATTTTTATAATTTGGTTGTGAATTATTCTATTACAGGCCTAGGACTAGTGGTGTAAAAGCGCCATGGCGCTGGCACTTGGCGCTAGCGCCAAAGTAAAAAGCGCCGTGGCGCTTGGCGCTATCATGCTACCATTTCCGTTTTCCCATTTCCCGCACCGAAAGTGCAAAAATTTTTCAGGTTCCGTTTTTCGACAAGTGCAAAAAAGTTTGCGTTTCCGTTTTCAATTAAAAAAACGTTTTTGTTCACACCCTAATCCTAACAGATATCCTCACAGACATTGGATTATATTGTACTGTCAATATACAATTGTTGTAGTTTATTGAACTTACTACACTAAATCCTCGAACAAGTCCCCAGGGGAGTTAATTTTTCGTCAGAAGTTTTGGAGGGGGGAGTTATACAAGGGAGGAGTTATTCGTGGGGGGGGGGGGTTTTCCTCGGAAAACTTGGACTTAATCCATTGAATGGATGCGGTATTTACTCAAGTAATTAAGGTGTTTAACTGTCCAACAACAATAAAACGATGTGTATACACTGCATACACATCATGTATCTGCTGTCGCTGCATCTTTTGTATATTTGTACTGTAGTCTTTTCATCAAGAGGGGGAGTTATCCAAGAGGGGGGAGTTATTCGAGGGGGGTTATTTTTTCCTCACCTCGCGAACAGGGGGAGTTTTTCAAGGGGGGAGTTATTCAAGGGGGAACTTATTTAAGGATTTGCGGTACATTGTATTAAATTCAATGAAGTATTTTACTACACAATGAATAATGGAATTACTCAACGATCAGTTTATAACGTTCAAGCTGCGATTAGGCACAGCTCGACCTGTCAAGCACAGGTCGACGGAACAATTCCCTCCATGAACAAGTGTCACATGTGCGCATATTCAAAAAAAAAAAAAATTGTCGAATATGTATACTTACCCACCACAGCGAAAGTGACACTTTTGAGTGGCTTGGGTGACTCTTTTGTGTAATACCTGTAAGGTCTGCCGTCATGCAAGCCTGTGCATCAGCGCATCGTACGCGCTAACGCTATTCGCGAATAAAATGGAATTTTTGATGTTTCATGTTCTTAAATAAATATTGGATGTTTACGACAATGCTCATTTAAGTATACCACTACTGGGTGGCACCTTTTGATGAAAATATGTATAAGTGGTATTTAAATAGGGCATATTTTTCACGTTAATTTCACGTTTCCCCCCTTGGACTTCTTCCCCCCCGTTGTGTGATGCATTAGCGTTATGTCCGTGCGGACATAACGCTAATGGAACACGACAAAACGGTAATGCAACACGACAAAACGCTAATGCAACACGGACAAAACGCTAATACAACACACTCCGGGGGCAAGTTGTCCACGGGGGGAAAAGTACCTGGAATCTATTTTTCATACCTTCATGAAATAAATGAAATGCATCCACAAATTAAATATGTACAATTTCCGTGCAGTGTGGGAACCGCTGATAAATGAGGTGTTCACTTCTAAAAGTTGATAATTAAGAAATTAATAAAATTGAGTAGAGTACGAAAAACGACCAGTTTTGGTCGGGCAGTTTCAGAAATAGGTCCTGCACAACAAATGTTTGTCTGCTGTTTTTTGCTTTTTTTACAATGTAGTGTTGGAATGTTGGTTGGAAAAACATCAAGACAAAAATTTGTTGTGCAGGAGGTAGGTACTGTATTTGCTTGAATAGTTCCCCCCTTGAATAATCCCCCCCCCAAATAATCCCACCCCCCTTTAAAGATTTGATTTATTTGTTTTACTTAATTTTAACAAAAATGGCACGTTATTGTGTTTATAAGGAATATTTCGTGAAATGAGTTGATGGCAACATGCTTGAAAATTTTGATGAAATAATAATTCCCCCTTGAATAATTCCCCCCTCGAATAGTTCCCCCCTCAAAAATGTCTGATGAAATAATAATCCCCCAGGGGGATTATTCAAACAAATGTGGTATTTTATGTCACTATGGTGCCACTCAATCATTTCCTGCATGAAAAACCATGCTGCATGAAATATGTAAAGCCATAAAGCAACGATCAAAACCCCTTGATTTGGGCCTTCCACAGAGCCTCAAATAGACAAGAACCGCACCTACTAAACCATTCCAAGCTAGATTATGGTAGGAACACACCAAGGGTTCGTAATCCTCACCTATGTGGCTTCGGTTTTGCCAGGGTGGGTAAGTAGACATAATGGAAAACATCGCTGGACCATTTTATGGTGGGGAAAAACCCTCAACCCCGCCCCCCCCCCCATTGGAGGCTCCTGTCAGACACCTGAAAAACATCACCAGAAAAGGGGCAATTCTTGGGAAATTTTAAATGGGACCTTCTTCTAGGAGCTTGTTTTCATAGGTTTTGTAGCAAATTGGCGGACTCGGCATTAATTTTTGTCTAGTCATAACACATAAATACTAATGAGCTCTTAAATATACCCAGCTTGGCGGTCCGCAAAGTGTGTCTAAAATTACTTATATCTTAGTCGATAACGCGGGGAGCAGGATACTTATGTATGCACTTCCACAAAAAGAAAAATATTTAAAAAAGAAAAAGGCGAAGTCACATAAGCCAGAATTACAGCTCAGCAGCGTTTGACGTGAAATGATGACGTTGTAAAATTGATTAGATCAAATCAGACAAAGGTACAGCATTGAAATTTCCGAATTAGATAATTCTAGTAATTGTCTGTAATGTCCCAAAAAATTATTATCAAATAATCATTTTTTAAGTAGTTATTAATTTAACGTCAAAATTTTTTGGTGATGTAAAATGTTTGACGTGAAATGTTGACGTAAAATAAGTAAATTTTGACGTAAAATTAATAACTTATTAAATAATAATTATTTTCTTAATTTTTTTAGGACATTACACACAATTACTAGAACTATCAAATTCTGAAATTTCAACGCTGTACCTATGTCTATTTTGATGTAATCAATTTTACAAGCGTCATCATTTCACGTCAAACGCCGCTGAGCTGTAATTCCGGCTATACAACCAAAGTATATGTTTCGTGCCTGAAATCATTTTTGATTGTTTGGAACAAATTATATTTTATTATTGATGGTTGATGACGTCTTGATGGAGTGTTTCATTCAGAAAAATACATAGCAGTCAGCCGAGTATATTTATTTATGTGAGTTTGGTGTCTGGATCTAGTAAAAATATCATGGGGATCATGCCTCTTTAGTTATACTCGGCGGACCGCAAAGTATGTGCAGAATCCTACCATAATTTAATGAATAAAATCTTGTGATAAATTTCATAATTCATTATTCCACAGTAAAAACTAAATCTTAATATGAAAAAGTGTATAATTTTTGGTTCATTATTCAGATGGGTTATGGTAGGTTTCCATACTAGGTGTGATGTCATGTATAAAAGCATCACTGTAAATATATTTGAATGAATTTTCATTTACATTAATTCGGTTACATTTTCTGACGCTCACAATGTCTGGTGCATGGTAAAAGTCAGCATCAACATTATTTTAAAGAACAGAAATTGCCACCACTCATGCCATCACACATTTATTTTTATTCCATATCACATATTTCGGCCAATTAAATCATATGGAATAAAAATATGTAAATTTTCTAAAAGCATTTGAAAATTTTGATGATTGGTTGTGATAAATAGCTATAAAAATGGCAGAGCGCTCACATAAAGCCATAAGAGCTCACATAAGAACTTTAGTTCTTGGAAGTGGTAATCAACATACCGTATTTCCTCGAAATAAACCCGGGTGTAAGCGTGATCGAGCTTATGAAAAATAACACCCCCCAAAATTTGCACTCTGAAAATTAAACCCATGGGGGTTTATTTTGGACAGGGGCTGGATAAATAGCAAATAGGCTTGAGGGGGGGGGGGTGGCGGGGGCACAATATATAGGCTTTTTCAAGGTTAGGAAGGCAGAAAGGGGAAAAATCGCTTATAATCAGTTAAAAGTAGCCAAAAGTAGGTTTAAAATGGCTAAAAATAGGTATATAACCATGTACATGGTCCGGCTGAAAAGTCCCCGGGCAGTGCTTGCCATTTGCGCTAGGGGTAAGCTACAATCACAAAATTTCGACCGGTTAAGATATCAGGTGTTATGAGGTTTCACCCAACATTTCACCCTTCTAGCTCCACCCACTGCGGAACTGTGGGGGTTACAAGTTCGGTCATTTTGTACTGATGTACAAATGGTGCTCTAGCTTAATGCTGCTTTAAGTTGTGATCATGAAACTTTGGCTAGTGTAAGCCACCAGTGTTGGCAATGTGCCAGCACTAACCAACATTAGCTATGATATCATAAGCCTAGTTCATAGTGTCATTACTGTCACTTGTCTCACTACCAAATTCATCATTCTGTCTCTCCTTCTCAAAAAAAGTGGTTAATACAGGATGCATTTTGCATGCACACTGGTGTTGAACACAGGTAATGTGTCCACTATTAGTAAGGAAACACAGGGATATTTTAAACACATCACTCACTTACTGCACATTTCAAAACAACATTAAAATCACTGCAATGCAACATGATCTCAGATGATCACCAAAAACATCGATCACAGTTCCCACGTTTCTTGCACATCACCCTGATCTGCATATTAATTTTACCTTAATAGCAATGATGTTGATAAAAGTGTTGAATATTATCAGCACATTGCCAACACTGGTGCCTTACGCTAGCCAAAGTTTCATGATCACAACTTTAAGCAGCACTGAGCTAGAGCACCATTTGTACATCCATACAAAATGACCAAAATTGTAACCCCCACAGTTCCACAGTGGGTGGAGCTAGAGAGGTGAAATTTTGGGTGGTAACTCAAAACACCCGATATATTAACCTGTCAAAATTTTATAACCGTAGCTTACCCCTAGCGCGAATGGCGAATACTGCCCGGGGACTTTTCAGTCGGACCATGTATATAACCGGAAAGCACGATTTTGAAGGTGAAAAACCATAAAAAGATGCGAAAATTTTGAGCGAAAATTGGGGCAAAATTTCTCAAAAATCACTCCAGATAGATAGCTGAGCGATTTGGAGGGGGGTCTTTGCTCTTTGGGGGTAGTAGCCAAAAATTTTGCCTTGGGATAGATAGATAGCTGAGCGGCCTCCGTATAGATAGATAGCTGGCCGATTTGGGGGGCAGCCCCCCCCCCCCCCCTAGCAGACCCCTGATTTTGTAAAAACGGTAAACATAACCTCCTCGTTGATTGTGATAGATTGCATCTAGCCTAATAAATTGTAACTCTTGTTTGTGTTTGTACCATGTAGCGTAAGCAAGATCTCGCATGATTCATTACTGCTGTCATGCAATCATAGGATTAAGTGGTGGTTAGGTCATCGCAGCCTAAGGAAGTCAGAAGTAGTGATGTAAAAGCGCCATGGCGCATTTGGCGCTTGGCACTAACTTGCTGTGGCGACACGCCCATGATAAACGTCATGGCGCTATTTTGAAATGCAAAATGCCTGGCGCTGGCGCTAGCGCCAAAGCAAAAAGTGTCATGGCGCTTGGCGCCATTTAGCTTTGGCACCATTGTCGCTTGGCGCTGGGGGTCGGAAAAGCGCGATGGCGGTTTTGGCGCTTGGCGCCAAAATCCTGGCGATTTTTACATCACTACTCAGAAGGCAGGAATCAGTCTATCAGGAAACCATGCTTTATAAGGCACAGGGCTTCAACGTTTGCACATCAAAG
>OZ038460.1:9955507-10055438 GCA_964036195.1 Sphaerolaimus hirsutus | reverse complement strand
TTTCGCTAAAAACCAATTTTTTTGTTCCACTCGTTAAAAGTTGGTTTACAAAGTTCAGTAGAGGAGGGTCTAAGGTTCAAAGTTACATAAACTACATGACCTCCAAAATGGCAACATAAGTAAATTTAGTTGGGTGGAATGAAAAAGTGAAAATTCTGTAAAATTTTGTTCCTGCAATGCCATCATTATGACATCATAGAATTCACCCCAAATAAATTTCCTTATGTTGCCATTTTGGAGGTCATGTTGTTTACGTAACTTTGAACCTTAGACCCTCCTCTACTGAACTTTGTAAACCAACTTTTAAAGTGTGGAACAAAAAATTGGTTTAAAGTAAAATTTTTGGTCTGTTATTTATGATGGGGGTGGCTAAACAAAGGAAAAAAATTTTAATTAGCAGAACTAGGGTGAAAACCTGATTCAGTTTTTATATAAGGTATGTACTCAAAAATTTTTTTTCATTCCTTTAGGTGGTGAACTCACTTGGGACACTTGGGTCGCTTTTAAAAAAAACAACAAATTTATACAGTGCTGCACAAACTGTAGTGGGTCGTCAGGAGTTGCCCCACTGGCGTATAGTAGGTATACTACCCACCCTGTAGTTGGTCGCCATGCCTCCCCCCATTGATGCAGAGTAGAGGGATGTTACAAGTATATATTCACAAAGTTTTAGCTCTATAACCCCACCACAGCCCGAGATATAGCTTCCGAAGTGAAAGAAAAAAATGGGTGGCTTACTTGACCGGGAAGGTGTTTAATTCCGCGGCACAGCACGTGCACCACGCGCATTTTTTCCATTGAATTAACTGCGTGCTGGGAACCAAAACAATATGCAGGGGTGTTTGTAGAAAATGAAAGAACACGGTAATTTTTATGCTCTTTTTATGCTGTTTTGTTCGGTTGAATGTAAATTCCATGTATAGCACCACCATTGACCTAACACCCGGGTGTTATACAAGATTTTAAAAAATTTGCTGAAAATTGCTCGGATTTTGTTTAAACCCCTGGGTGTTATAAATGGAGAAATAGGGTACACAAGAACGCTTAGATATAAACATCTTCCTGGACAAGTTCACCACCCAATTTTTTATTTCACTTTGGGTGTAATATCTCCATCTATGGGGGTATTATAAAGCTGAAACTTTGAATATATAAAGTTGTAACACCCCCCTACTCTGCTTCAATGAGGGGAGGTGGGGGCGACTCACTACAGGGTGGGTTGCCCTATGACACAACAATTTTTTTTGTATTTTTGGTGTTCCAAACAAGTTCACCACCACTTGATTAGCTACACTTCAAGGGTTGTATCTCCAGCTGTGACGCTGGTATAAAGCTGAAATTTGGTAGATGTCTTGCCAACCCCCCCCCCCCCCCTTACAATACACCAGTGGGGCTGCCTGCCAGCAACCCACTACAGTATGCATTGCTGCATCTACAGTTGTTCATTTTTTTTTAGACAACCCAAGGTGTCCCAAACAAGTTTGCCACCAAACTGCATTATAAAAAAATGTTGTAAGAACATACCTGATATAAAATTGAGTCAGATTTGAACCCTAGTTCTGCTCATTAAGAATGTTTCAGTAAGGCACCCCCCGTCCCATAAACAGCAGACCAAAAATTGCACTTTAAACCATTTTTTTGTTGCACCCTTAAAAAGTTTACAAAGTTTACAAAGTTCGCTAGGGAAGGGTTCAAGGTTCAAAGTTACGTAAACAACATGACCTCTAAAATGCCATCATAATAAAATTTTTTGGGGGTGAATATTATGATGTCATAATCACATAATCACAGGAACAAAATTTGACAAAATTTCTACTTTTTCATTCACCCAAAAAATTTTTCCTTATGCAGGCATTTTAGAGTTTATGTTGTTTAGATAACTTTGAACCTTAGACCCTCCCATAATGAACTTTGAAAACCAACTTTTTAAGTGTGAAACAAAAACTTGGTTTAAAGTGAAATTTTGTGTATGTTGTTTATGGGACAGGGTGGGTGCCGTACTGAAAAAAATTTAATGAGCAGAACTAGGGTTCAAATCTGATTTAATTTTATATCAGGTATGTTCTCACAACATTTTTTTATAATGCAAACTTGTTTGGGAGACTTGGATTGTTTAAAAAAGATGAACAACTTATGCGGCAACCCATGCTGTAGTGGGTCGTCAGCGGCCACCCACTGGTGCATTGTGAGAGGGGGTTGTTTGCAAGACATCCCCCAAATTTAAGCTTTCTATCACCCTCACAGCTGGAGATATGGCCCTCGTAGTGTAGCTAATCAAGTGGGTGGTGAACTTGTTTGGTACACCGGATAATCCAAAAAATGTTTGCATATAGGGCGACCCACCCTGTAGTGAGTCCTGCACCTTCCCCCATTGATACGGAGTAGTGGAGTGTTAGGACTATATACCCACCAAATATTAGCTTTTTACCACTCTCATAGCAAGAGATATTACATCTGAAGTGAAATAAAAAAATGGGTGGTGAACTTGTCCGGGAAGGTGTTTATATCCCTAAATTGACATGTTGAAAGCACAAGCCAATTCCTAGATCGTGTCCAAAAATTATCAAAAAAGCTCCAGTGGTTCTGGAGATATAATGTAAAACAAAAATTTCGCTATTTGTCGGCAATCTCAACATGAAATGTTGCTGACAAATATCGAAGTTTTAAATTTAAATTTATATCTCAAGAACCACTGGGGGTTTTCGGATAATTTTTGGACATGACATGGATATTGGTTAGTGCTTCAACATGTCAATTTATGGATAGAAAGAAACTTCGAAGTGTTCTTGTGTAATCGAATTTCTATCCATAAATTGACATGTTGAGGCACTAACCAATATCTAAATATGTCGTGTCCAAAAATTATCCAAACCCCCCCCCCCCCAGTGGTTCTTGAGATATAAATTTAAAATTTCGATATTTGTCGGCAACATTTCATGTTGAGATGCCGACAAATAGCGAAATTTTTGTTTTACATTTCTATCTCCAGAGGCAAATTCCGCAAATTGAGAAGTGAGAAGTGAAATGGCAAATGTGAAGTGAAATGAGAAGTGAACTAAGAAGGAAATTGGCAAAAGCAAAGGGAAATTACTGTATTTTTTAATTTTTGTTTCGCTTTTGCCAATTTACTTGCCATTTCACTTCGCATTTGCCACTTCACTTCTCACTTCTCAATTTGCGGAACTGGCACCAGAACCGCTGGAGCTTTTTTGATAATTTTTGGACACGATCTAGGCAATGGTTTGTGCTTTCAACATGTCAATTTAGGTACATATATATATCTAAGCATTCGTGTGTAATCAAATTTGCGGTGACATGTATTTGTCACTTCAGCTTCTACCGTATATCCTCGTATAAGTCCCCCCTCTTGTGAGTGTCAGAAAACGATAACTTCCCCCACTTTGATAGGTAAAAAACATTTCACAACATTTCACCCTTACTGAAAACGTTTTATGTAGTTAATATCTAAATATATGTATTATCTTACAGCTGGAATTCACTAAAATTGATTTCACTGCTTGAATTGTGAATTTTGTATTCCTACAAAATTGACTCCCCCACCCCCTCTCGAAAAAACCCCCCTCAAAAACTTCTGACGACAAAATAACTCCCTGGAGGACTTATTCGAGGATATATGGTATTTATCGTTGTGCTATAACTCCGGCTTAAGTAACGCGTTGGTGCGTTCGCAGTGTTCGCACGTAATTACATAAGTATTTACGGATGCATGAACTGTCCGCGGAGTAAATATATAGTCTACTGACCGTACACTTTATGGTGAAACCTATTTACCATAACATAAATGTGCAAATACAAAACTATTTTCCTCTCCTAGCATTACATTACTCTATATATTGGTAAATTTGGCGCATTTTTCATGACAATTCATCAAAATATGGAAATATTTTTAGTAGAGTCTGTGGTTAGACGAGCATACTTACATGTTATTTTTTGTAAGTATATGACGTAAATATTTACACGCAGATGTGTGATACTAAATACTGTTCTTTAATCCGCCAGCACATTGGTGTGATAATTGTCAGATTATCCGATATGTCAGATATTACGCTTAATGAAGATTCAGTTATTTATATTTTCATGCTAAAACTGGTATTGAATGATTCCAAAAATGTCTGGGCATATTCACGTAGACCGCTACACAAACGAGTCTATGTGTTGCTGTGGCACAAATTAGCAGCAATCAATACATCATGTGCATTGCATACATGATGAACCGCATTCAAGATGGGGAATTTCGAGGGGTTTTTTCTCAGGTCGCTCAGACCTATGGGTTTTTCGCGGCAGAGGGGTTATGTAAAGGAAATACGGTATCTTTTAGGGTTCGATGTGGAATTAATTTTGGCACACTTTGGTTTCCAATTGAGCTTTACTCTTGCTTGAAAATTGATTGGTTGAATATTGGGTAGGCGGGGAAAATGGTGCTATACTTATCCCCCAGCCATAATCATTCAATCAATTGCTAGTTTACAACTCAATCATTCAAATCAGATGCAGTTTGTAATCACTACTGAAGAACAGTAACAGTAATATAGTTAACCATCTTGTTGATATGAATAGAGTTGAGTTGATATTACTTGAATGAATGGGCTACAAAAATGATACCAGTAGTATGTGTCAACATGTTACCTTAATAGGATATAATTCAAAATACATATAATCACAACCTAACATCATGCCCAATCTGTACAAAGCCACTATGATCATCCGTGCACCCCACACTGACATCCAGATGGATATTATTTGTGCTGTTTCTGATCGGTGTCCCTCTGCTCTGAATTGCTGCAATTCTTCTACTAACACTTGTGGATTTCAAGCATGACTCGCTGCTGCCCCTTCGAATGAAAACACGGGTATTTACTACATACTGAAAATCCTTGAATAAGACTCCCCATGAAAAATTCCCCCCTCAAAAACTCAGAGGGAAAAATAACTCCCCAGGGGCCAGATTTAATTCTCCCTACAGATTTGTAGGGTAGGGCGTACGCCCGATAGATTTTTTTAAGTTCAGCCGCATCGACGCACATGCACCGAGAGCAAGGCGGTTTGTAAAATATACGAAACCATCCCTTAAGGTCGCCGATATTGCAATATGACGTAAACTGGTGGCAAATATAAATGGGAAATCAGGTACCTCATTTTTCATAACTATCTCACAGGGAAACGTGCAGCCCAATATGGTTGCCATTTGATGTGGGGCGCCCACAACATTTGCCTACATATATGCCAAATGGCACCCCCTGGCACCCCCCTGTTCTGCTGCTACAGATTGATGAATGTTTTTTTCCAATTTTTTCCCCGGCAAATATAAATGGGAATTTTCAAAAAACACACAAAATACAGCTGCAGTAAAGTGCACAGCCAATTTTTTTGTGTGCTGCCAACACAAGCAATGAATGCACTTGTGTTGGGTCCTTTTCAAATAAAATAAAAATTACTTATGGCTTTCCCACAGCCATATGTTGACTGCTGGTAAGTTGGGAGTATAATTTGGCCCCTGGTCCACTCACACCCACAAAACTTGCCCCCAGCAAGCAGGCATGGACCACAAAAACATGACAACAATGATTTTAAACTTTGTGATTATCAAAATTGTAGTTGTGATTGAAAAACTGTGATTTTCAATTTTCTGGGCATGACCTCTTCATTTGTTTATCCCAGTCACACTAGATACAGGGCACATTGCCCATTGGCCCCTATAGGTTTTTATCAAATAATTAGTGTCCACATTGGATGGCCACAAGTATTTTGTCATTTGCATCAAGACACTGCAGGTGCCAGACACGCTGTCAGGCAGGTGCCCCCTCTACGCAGGGCCATTTTTATCATTGGCTATAAAAAATACTTGAATGCAAAAATGGAGCCCAGGAGCAGCCATATATTGCCCCTGACACCAAACAAGCCAATTCTGGGCCCCATGTGCTCCATGAATAGCTTGGGATAGTGGATTGTTCACTTTTTCAAACCTATGTTTTTCTCCAAAAAAAATTTCATGTTTGATCAACAACGCCACCATTGTGTGGGGCTTCCAGGGGTTCTGACTGGGTAGAAAAGTTGCACATAATTGCAATCTACCAATGTCAAAAAAACTTTTTGGTCTCAAATGTCCAGAAAAAAATTTATCAATAATTTTTGTTTCATCAGGAACAAAAATTTGTATGGAAGTCCCATTTATATTTGCCAGAAAAAAAACATGAAAAAAAAATTTCTGCATCAAGGGTGGCTTGAGGGGGGTGTCCCCTAGGGTATATATATTTAATACTTGGGGGCACCCTCACACAAGATGAAAGCCTAACAGCTTGCATGTGGGATTTGTAAAATACAATTAAGTGATTTTCCCATTTATATTTTCCACCAGTTTATATCACTTCGATTTTAGCACGGAAATCATGATTTCGTCATTTCTTGGCCGTCGGCCAATTTGTTTATTTTTATTTTGTCGGGCGGGTTACTCGCATGAGTCACGCTTTTGTGTAGTCAGGTGGTCACTTTTTTAGTGTTCACTGTCTGCAACCGAAACCATGAGGGCAGCAACAAGAAAGAAATGCATGCACGAGCGTACAAAAGCGCGACTTATGCGAGTAACCCGCCCGACAAAATAAAATAAAAAGCGAATTGGCAGACGGCCAAGAAATGACGAAATAGTGATTTCCAGGCCAAAATCGAAGCGATGTACATCATATTGCAATATCGGCGACCTTAAGGGATGGTTTCGTATATTTTACAAACTGCATTGCTCTTGGTGCATGTGCGTCGATGCGGCTGAACTTTAAAAAATCTATCGGGCGTACGCCCTACCCTACAAATCTGTAGGGAGAATTAAATCTGGCCCCTGGGGTCTTATTCAAGCATTTAGGGTAAACAGTTATTCAGGTATCAATATCTGGTATTTTCTCGACCCCCCCTGAAAATGGACACTATGAATTTATAAACCTGCATCCTCGAAATACCCCTACCCCACGAAATTTTGTGTATAGAGATTGTAAATGACAAAAGCTGCAGTTTGTGATCCGGGCAATGCAGAACACACGTATAAACAATGACTGTGTTATATTAGAACAGGATTTATACTATATAGGTACATACTTATATACGACTATAGCTGAGTTGTTAAAGGTACTGAACTTTTTCAAAAGTAAACATAAACATACAGTATTTTTTTAGTCACAGGTGAGTACAGAAAGCTTAAAGTATTTATTTGTTACCTCTACTCATAAGTAAACGTAAGTAAATTACTTTTGTCCCCAGAAAATATAAAAATGGTATTTTCGCGAAATTTTCCCCAATTTTCACTCGAAATCGCTTATTTTTGAACCTTTTCAGCATCAAATTCACTAGTTAATGTGTTTTTGCCTATTTTTATGCTATTTTGGATATTTTGTCCCTCCTTTTGTTTCCTTCATGCCTTGAAAATACCGATACAAAGCCTATTTGAAATATCTTTTCTGGACTCGTGTACTTTCAAAAAGAACGCAAGTAAGTGAGTACCAGTATTTTTTGGGGGGAAAACGTAAATGTATTTACGCAGTACTCAAGTATCTGTATTTATCAAGTAAACTAAAAACGTTTTAACAACTATGGTTTATAGAGTCTTATACATGGTGATTTTTGTTGCATTTCATTTTTCAACGTTTGTACACGTTTCAAACAACAATTGAGTACTGGGATTTCCAAAAAAATCTGGCAAGATAATAAACTCCCCTCGAAATACCCCCTCCTCATTTAACCCCCCTCAAAAATCTCACTCTCTAAAAATAAACGAAGGTGCACTGTTCCGCACATAAACCCGCTTCGCACATACGCCCGTTTCACACATAGATGAAGCCTGGTCCGCACATACGCTGCACGGCAACTACACTCAGGTAATATCAAATATTGCAATGTGAAAATGCCAAACATTTTGTATCAACTTCGCTTTTTCTATCGTGATGCAGCTTTTACTTTTAGCTATTAATCAAAGTCCTATCAAGTATTTATGAGGTGGTAAATTGACCTTTTATTTTAAGTACATATAGATAAATTTACCTATTTATATGCACCTATTTTTAAATATTTATAAGCGCTTCGTTATTCTGAGAGTAAAATACCTTTCTGAATTAGAGGCCGTTGCAACAAGTGTTTGTTTAGATCCAGCTCCACTGATGCTGTTGTTCGCTTGGCTCGATCTCCTTATGGTACTGCTATGTCCCAACGGGGGTTTCCTGTGATCGTGACAACAAGCCATGTTTCAAAAGTGGATTGATGCAAATTGAAAACTGCAACTGACCCGCATAACTGCCTCAATTCGCTCTTAATGTTGAAGCAAAAGAAGCCGTACAAGTAGGGATTGATTGAAGAGTTGAATACGGCAAAGCAATAGAGTAGGCCATTACCAAATGAACTCAGTTTGATATCTACAAGAAACAGGATGACAGAGACAAAGTATGGAGTCCAGCAGACTAAAAATGCTCCGATCATGACCACGCTCATGCGTTTTGTTCGGTCGATCGCTTTTTTCTGTTGTCGACTCCCCGCGTCGGATCTGTGTGATGTTGGGAGAAATTAAATGTGAGAATTATTGGGCAGAAATGCGACAGGAGCGACGCACCTTCTCAAAGTCAGTTGTTGCTGACACAATTCGGACATGGCACTGTGCCTCCTCTCGCTCAAATTGACATTTTGTATGTCGCCAACAACATGTGATAAATTCAAAAACCTCTGTTGGGTTTCTGACATTCGACGAAAACTTCTATTTGATTCCAAATGAGGTGAAAGTAATGATTTCTCTTCACTCTTTTGGGATTTCTGCAGAAAATATATCTGATTATTGAGTTATAGCTGAACAGATGAAAAACTTAGTTTTCTCACGTGTTGCTGCATGTACAGAGCTATGTAAAGTGGGTGATTCACCAAGCATCCAATTCACCCACCGTATTTCTTCGATCAACCCCCCCCCCCGTTCAAAGCTCCAGGGGTGCTATGCTGTGCAAAATGTTCTGTGTGCACCAGGGTGCTTTACTTATCATCCAAATCTCAATCTTTTTGGTGATCATCTCTTAAGCCGGAATTAGAGCTCAGCGTCGATTCGACGTGAAATGACGACGTGAAATGACGTCGTGAAATTAATTACACGAGTGTGGATCATGCTACGGGTCTACAATTTTCTAAGGATAATATATGAATCAATACCTTAATCGTGTCCAATACTGAGTGTTATCAGCCAAAACTAGAGCGAAGCAAGCAATAGTCTGACGTGAAATGTCAAGTTGTTCCCTGACGTAAAATGATGACGTGGAATGATAAAAATTGAATTTTTCAATTCGCTCTAGTTGTGGCTGATAACACTCAGTATTGGACACGATTAAGGTATTGATTCATATATTATCCTTAGAAAATTGTAGACCCGTAGCATGATCCACACTTGTGTAATTAATTTCACGACGTCATTTCACGTTGTCATTTCACGTCGAATCGACGCTGAGCTCTAATTCTGGCTTTAGGGTAAATAATATTGCAGTGAGGAAAGATCACAAGACCACACATGAATATGCGCACATTTCACACATATTTAATTGAATGCTGCGGCTACATCAAACACTTCTGGTGTAATTCACCAGAGCAACTTGAAGTGGTCTTGTGTTCAGAGATTTGTGGGTCGTGGGAATATTGCTGAAGTTCATCAAAAGCATTTCAACTCTACCATAGTATAGCATCACACGATTGCATTGCACCAGGGTGCTATAAACGGCACTTGAAAAGTAGTTCAAAAAGTGCTCCAATTTTGTAAAGCACCAGGGGGGCTTTGATTGGAGAAATATGGTAAGTGAACATTTCAAATGGATTATGTAAACTGTTTCATCTGAAGAGTTAGTTTATGGCGTTTGTTAGAGTTTATGGCGAGACATTTTGTAATCTCACAACATACCTAGGCAATTTATTCCAAATCCAACTGAATATTCAGATTCAGTGGTAAAAACTCACTACAGCGTTGGCCTCACATGTCGAGTTGTGAATTTGTTCTTGTGGGCCAGCTTCAGTTACTACCACAGACACTGGCACTGGAACAAGAGCAATCGCTTCACTTGTCTTTTCCAATTCATTTGGTGTACTAATTATGGAATTCAAACGCTGACTAGTCCTCATTGATGGGAATTGGTGGACTGAATTATTTAGCCTCGCAGCGCGTTTCTGGGGCCAGTTCTCCAAGTGTACAAGTTACTTGTTAAAACATAAGAGTTGAGTAAAATTACAAATGACGAGTTAAGAGCAAAGTTAAAGTTTAAGAGTTGAGTTAAATGACAAATGATTAGTTAAGAGAAAAGTTCAAATTGAAGAGTTGAGTTATGATTAGTTAAGATTAGTTAAGAGATAAGAATAAAGTTAAGAGTCAAGCAAGTGTATCCAAATCTTATTTTTTTGTATCCAGATCTTATGTTTTTGTATCCAAATCTTATGAGAAAACATAATATTAGGATACAAAAACATAAGACCTCGATACAAAAAATAAGATTTGGATACACTTGCTTGACTCTTAACTCTACTCTTATCTCTTAACTAATCATTTGTCATTTAACTCAACTCTTAACTTTACTCTTATCTCTTAACTAATCATTTGTCATTAAACTCAACTCTCAACTTTACTCTTATCTCTTAACTAATCATTTGTCATTTTACTCAACTCTTATGTTTTAACTAGTAACTTGTACACTTGCGGAACCGGCACCAGGTAGCCCTTTCCCACAGCAGTAGACTCCATGACGAAGACACTCGAGTTCATTTCTGGTTGGCTCACACTTGCTCGTTCTGCAATAAGAAATATACCGTATTACCTCAAATACACCCCCTCAAAATACCCCCTAAAATTTGGCTGGGGAAATAATACCCCCCCCCCCCCTGAAATACCCACACCCAACTTGAGTGTAAAGAGAATGTACACGACAAATGCCACAGTTTGGGATTTTTATGATGCAGAAAACACGTTGAATCAGTGAAAAGTTGAAACGTTGAAAACTGATGTTAGGATGGTATATAGTTTTACAGTCTATAAACACATATCCGTTTACATAATTGAATGATTTTTATGTCCAAGCATGTGGAATCTCACAAAATTTCTGGCGAAATAATAGACCCCCCTCAAATAAACCCTCCGGAAATTTTGCTGGCGAAAAAATACAACCCCTGGGGGTATTTCAAGGTAATACGGTAGGTAAAGTGTGTTCGCTGATTTCTGACTGGATTCAGCGTTTATCAATGGTAGTTAGTGATGGAAAAGCGCCAGAAAAAATGGCGCCATAGCGCCATTCGGAAAGTGGGCGCCAGGCGCCAAGGGCACCACAGAAAAAGGGCGCCAAGGGCGCCACAGAAAAAGGGCGCCAAGCGCCAAGGGCGCCATGGCGCGATTCAGAAAGTGGGCGCCACGGAAACAGGGCGCCAAGCGCCAAGGGCGCCATGGCACCATTTGAAAAATATGGCGCCAAGCGCCAAGGGCGCCAAAATAAAAATGTGCGCACAATACCCTGCACATGTTAAAAAACTTCTCCAGAACTGCTGTGCACACATTCACTTATTTATACACGTTCTTCAAAATCTAATCAACAAAAACTGGGACGATCAACAAAGTCTTTTACGTAAATCATACTCACAACTAAGTGACATTCAATCCAAACACAATGAAAATTGTCTTTTGACAAAACAATTTTATCACAAATTGATTTTTCCAATGCATCCAAAGCAAGTGAAAATGGAATTTTGACAATTTGAAACCATTGATTTGCTAGTTTGCAAGTTTGACATTTCATCAGTCATTTCAGCTTCTGATTTAGATACGTCTGATGAACCCCTTGATGAAAGATTTCTATCCACTCACACCACTTCATCCGTTTTTTCTGGCGGATTTGATTATCCACGGACGCGCTTCTATATTATTTTTTCATTTACACAGTGTTCATCTTGAAACCCTGCTGGCGTCATTTTGGCGCCCATTAAGGGCAGGGCGCCACAGGAAAAGGGCGCCAAGCGCCAATGGCGCCATGGCGCGGCGCCCCCTTTGGCGCCCTCAAATAGCGCCAGCGCTATGGCGCCACTCCATCACTAAAGCCGGAATTAGAGCTCAGCGTCGATTCGACGTGAAATGACGACGTGAAATGACGTCGTGAAGTTAATTACACGAGTGTGGATCATGCTACGGGTCTACAATTTTCTAAGGATAATATATGAATCAATACCTTAATCGTGTCCAATACTGAGTGTTATCAGCCACAACTAGAGCGAATTGAAAAATTCAATTTTTATCATTTCACGTCACCATCATTTCACGTCACAGTGTCAGGGAACAACTTGACATTTCACGTCAGACTATTGCAAGCAGCATGATTCATATATTATCCTTAGAAAATTGTAGACCCGTAGCATGATCCACACTCGTGTAATTAATTTCACGACGTCATTTCACGTCATCATTTCACGTCGAATCGACGCTGAGCTCTAATTCCCGCTTCCCGTCATCATCTAATCTCTATCTAGACAATAATGAAGAAGGGAATTGGAGTTTTAATGCGCATGTTAAAATAAAGCTTTGATTGGCACAGGGGGAGTGGGGCTAAGTGGGACATGTAGCTAGCTAACTGCACAAATGCTGAAAAAGCGTCATGGAGCTGGCGCCTGACGCTAGCGCCAATAGAAAAAGCGCCATGGCGCCATTGGTGTTTGGTGCCACAGCTATAAAAACGTCTGGTGCTGGCGATTGGGTGCCGAAAAACGCCCTGGCGCGGTTGGCGTTAGGCACCGAAATCCTGGCGCTTTTTTTATCTATACACTGCAACGAAACCACATTTAGAATGGAAAAATATAGCAAACACAGATTATTAGAGAAAGATAAATACTTTAATGAACATAATTAACACAAATTCATTTAATGTATGAACATACTGATCTTTGCTGTCTGAGACCAGTTGTAGCCAGAAACACCTGATGTTAGAAATGAGACAAATTCATCTTGCAAGTTGCAACATGTTGCTTCACTTTCTGACTTTCGGTGACCTACGGCTATGACTATGACTCGAAGGTGATTTTTTTATTTACAGTTGTTGAAATGTTTATTTGTATCTACCTATGCAAAATTGGGAAAATTGTAATACACTACTGTGCAGAAAAGTTGGGACTCTGCATGCTGCAGGATAAACGTTGCCAAAAGTTCAAAATGATGAATGTGCACAATGTTTGGATAAATACCATTCGTGGGTACTCTGGGGGGTTGGCTACACCCAGCAGCTGTAGGCAACAAACACCGCATGGCAACAGCACTCATAGCGCAACTGCGTGCGCTCAGTAGGCCACAATCACCGCATGGCAACTGCGGCACACGCACAGTGACCGTAGGTACCCGCCAAGCTGGTGCCATGGCGCCGCCAGCGCATGAGCGGCCGCAGGGCCGTATCCAGGGGGGGGCGGGGGGGGCTGCAGCCCCCCCCCCTTCCCAGGGTGAGACCAGAAAGTGGCCGGAAAATGCCACTTTTTCAACGTCAGCGTAAAAAAATTTCTCATTTTTCACAAAGTGCATTTTTCACCAGATGTGATGTATTATCAGCATATTTGCTCCCTGTGGCCAAAATCGGTATAAATATACTATACTTAATTGTGTGCTGTTTGCTGTATTTGTATGTATATTTACGTACATATACAGTGTTCCATGGCGTTGGCGCCAACGCCAATAGCGCCATGGCGTTGCGCCTACTAGTGGCGCCAGCGCCATGGCGCCATTCCGCCACTTCGTACGTAAAATTTTAGGGGGGGGGCTGAGCCCCCCCCGCTCGCCGGCCTCCTTAAACAAGCAGCCCCCCCCTGCTCAAAAATCCTGGATACGTCCCTGAGCGGCCGACGCGCTCGCGTCCGACTGGTGCTATTCCTGCCGCGCTGCTGAATCCACTCCCATGCTATTTTTTGGTAAAAGGCACGCCGGTAATGAAACTAAGAAGAATATTTTATAACCAGAATAAACAACTCACTTGAAAAATCACCGCCAGTAGCATTGACAGATACCGCTCATAAAATAGACATATCGAATTACACATAAATATGTTTACACTCTCAGCCAACAAATAGGCAAAAACACTACCCACAAAAAACACAACACACAAGCTTTACATTATATGAAAGATAACGTAATTATGCCTGGTATTGACGTTGCAAAACAATGTATGTGCGGGCAAATTTGTACCCGTGTTGCGATAATCCGATATCCACTGCTCGTGATAATCCGATATCCACTGCATACGTGCGGCACAATTTATTTCGCTGCATTTTTGCACCGGCAAAAGACAGGCGGCGAGCTGATATACTGGCCCCCCCACGCCGCAGTACGGCTGGCGTCTATTTGTCTACCGCAACTTTGGGCAGTGGCGCGCAGAATGTAGACATGCGCTGCGCCATTGGCGCCAGCTGGGCGGGCGCCCCGCGGCAGCGGCATGCATGCGCGCGTGTCGCGGTTGCCATGCGGTGATTGTTGCCCAATGAGCACACGCAGTTGCGCTATGAGCGCTGTTGCCATGCGGTGTTTGTTGCCTAGCGGTTATTCGCCGTTGGCTACGTATGCCTGGGATGGCCAGCCCTCAAGTTTGTATGTGCATATATGCATAGTGCAGTAACATAATGCACTCACTTTGTTTGTGTTTCAGAATAGTTGGGACTCTGCTTGTTTTGGGCAATATATGTGCAGTTTCTTATTTTAAAGTCTGTATGCAGTGCCTCTATCCATTTTCACACAAAATTTTCACTATCACAGCAAAAAATGGATCTGTGAGCGTGTGGAAGCGGGCTGGATGCGCGTGAAGCGGCGCGCTTCCACACGCTTCCACCAACATCACGAACATATCGGTGAAGTGTCTTCCACACGCTTCACCTAGCTTCACCGCGCCAAAATGCGGAAGACACTTCACCGCGCTAGCGCTTCCACACGCTTCCCCCATGCACACATTTGTGTGGGAGCGCCATATTAAGAGGCGTGAAGTGCCTTCACGCAGATTTTCGTGATGTGTGTGGAAGCGCCGGCATGCTTGGTGAAGCGTCGGGAAGTGTCTGGCGTGAAGACACTTCCCGACGCTTCATCGCGCATCCACACACCCATTTTTTGCTATGTATGGTGACTGCCACACTGTATAGCTGAGCTCTGTGTAGGGTTGGAAAAAAAACTTTTTTTTTTAACTCTATGTTTTTTTTAAAAAAAAAACGTTTTTTTTTAAAAAAAACGTTTTTTTTTAATAAAAAACGTTTTTTTTTAAAAGCTCCCAGATATGACCTTGTGTCAACATATATAGGTATATCAGACAGTTGCAATACTCTGTGATGTTATATATGACCATATAATGGCTGTTGAGCCATGGGATAGCATTATAAGTGGTGATTTGTGTCAAAAATATCCATTTTTCGTCGACATATCGTTCGTATATCGCCTTATAGTCAAATGTTCGTGACTTCAGGTAAAGTTTCGCACGGAATACTGATGAAACAAGGTTAAAAAAGGAGGTTGTTACTTTGGGAGTGATGTTACACACTGTGGAGGTACATGGAAGCACATTACCTCAATATTATATAACTACAGCAACATATGACGGCTTATTAACCCATGGTAGCACATAGAAATGGATACTTTGATACTAAAAATGCCACAAAACCAATGAAAACAACCACCAATGTCAATTTATGTGTGAAATTGCGCGCTTGCGCGCAAAAATTTTGCAAAATACCTAGTGCTTAGTACTAAAAATTTCGGTCGATGTTTTTTTTAAAAAAAAAACATTTCGGACGTCATGTTTTTTTTTAAAAAAAAACGTTTTTTTTAAATAAAAAACGTTTAAAAAAAAACATCGGCCAACCCTAGCTCTGTGATCAGCAGGGTCTTTTTTAAGCTAGAACAAGAGATGGTAGTGCAAATGGGGAACTGTGGTATGTATTTATTCTGGCCACAGTTTTGCATCCATTGCCAGCCACTTGGAAATGGAGGTAGGCATACTAGTCAGTGGGGCTACTTGGTGTGTAAATTTTAGGTTTTGGCTTTGCTCTATTGGGGAGAACAGTTGGCCCAACTGTCATGCATTTTGTATGGAAGAAAGTTTGAAGTGCTACAACTTTTGATAGGGAACAGATGTTGAAATAATTTTTTGGCATAGTATTTATGTGTGTCATAAGTATATGATAGCATGTTTAAAAATGTTTCCATATGAAGGGTGGTCTTCTAAAAGTACCAATCTACAAAAAATAGATTTTGATATAATCGTGATTGAAAGTTTGGAGTATGCAATACCCATACATGGGTATTGGGTATGGGAATTTTGGGTATGGGTATTTCTGCCATATTGTTGGGTATCCACAGGCATGGGTATAATCATTCATTATACACATAACACTAGCTATATAAAATTTAGTGAATTGTATTTTTGTAGTACAGTACATTTTAAAGGAACAAATTGGTAATAGCATGTAAACACCTTCCCGGTCAGGTCCGGCACTCTATTTTTGATTTCACTCCGAGTGCCCTAACTCCTGCTGCGGGCGGAGTAGAAAGCTGAAAATGGGGGAGTATATACTTGCAACCCCCCTCTACGCTGCATCAATGGGGGAGGCCACGGCGACCCGCTAAAGGGTGGGTCGCCGTATACGCAAAAAAAATTTTTGGCTTTTATAGTGTCCCTCACAGGTCCGGCACCCACTTTATTTTGCGACACTTCGGATGGAGTACCTCCAGCTGTGGGGGTGATAAAGAGCTGCAATTTGGGGGGAGTATAGACAACACCCTCCCCTACTATACCCCCTCAGGGCGGCCTGCAGCGACTCACTAAATTCCCGGTTGCCGCAGTTCAATGTCATTTCATTGAAAAAATAAACTATCCCATTGGGTCCGTCACTGGTTTCTGGTTCAAAAATGAACACAGTAGTGTAGAACATGCGCGATTAATGTGAAATAATAGCTATTAAAGGTGCAATTTGATACAAGTATCCAAATTGCAAAATGTACCATGCATATCCAAAACTTATTTTATTTTAAAAGTTGAAAAATCGCTCGCTTCGCAGGGTCTCTTTTTGAGTGATTTCGTTTCATTGAAAAAATCGACTGTCCCATTGACATTACATTAAAATACATGACCACCCAATAGATGGATGACAAAAAATTCACTTTTTAGAACTTTTTTATTAGACACTTGAAGAGCTGGTTTACGATACTTTAAAGGGAAGGGTTTGATGATTAAAGTTATGTAAAGAACCATACCTCTAAAATGCCTGCATTGCAAAATTTACTTATGGGGAATTTTATGACACCATAATGACATCATTTCAGGAACAAAAATTTACAAAATTTACACTTTGAAATTCCCCCCAAGTAAATTTTGCAATGCAGGCGTTTTAGAGGTGTGGTTCTTTACATAACTTTAATCATCACCCCCTTCACTTTATAGTATTGTAAACCAGCTTTTCAAGTGTCGAATAAAAAAGTTCCAAAAAGTGAATTATTTGTCATCCATCTATCGGGTGGTCATGTTTTTTAGAGAATACAAGAATATTTTGTATAGTAGGGGATGGGTGTTGGTAACACATCCCCAAAATTTTAGATTTATAGCCCTCCCACAGCTAAAAAATCAGTGGGTGCCGGACCTGTGAGGGACATCAGAAAAGCCAATAAAATTTTTGTACTTATGGCGACCCACCCTCTAAAGGGGTCGCTGCGACCCCCCAAATTCATGCGAAGTAGAGGGGGTTCCGTCAATATTTCCCCCAAGTTTCAGCTTCTGGCGCACCATAGAACTGGAGATAGGATGTCACAAGTGTTATCAAAAATAGGGTGCCGGACGTGACCGGGAAGGTGTTTAGATTGGTATTTTTTAAAGCACAAAATCAGAAAGCTGTAGATCGGTACTTTTACCCATAATAAAAAAGCACAAAATGAGTTATTGCACAACCGGACATTGATCTGACATCGGTACTTTTAGAAGCACAAAAAAAATGTGCAGATCGGTACGTTTAAAAGAACAATTTTGAAAAAAGTGTGTAGATCGGTACTTTTAAAGACACAAAAGCCGAAAAAGCTTGTAGATCGGTACTTTTAAAATTTCAAAAACTGTATTTTGCGATTTTTTTGCTTTTTTTGAGCCCCCATATCTCAAAATTGAATTTCGCACCCCCCCACATATTATATATATTTTTGAAGCGCATTTTTATGGGGACCCCAAAATGGTCCTAACTCAAATTTGAAAAATTTGTAGATCGGTACTTGTAGAAGCACACCCATCATATACTGTATATCCTCAAATAAGACCCCCCTCGAATAACTCCTCCCCCTTGAATAACTCCCCCCTCAAAAACACTGACGACAAAATAACTGCCCCCCTTGAATAACTCCCCCCTCTTGAATAAGTCCCCCCTCTGGGTGAAAAATATGCTTTAAAATTGACAAAAATGATCGATGAAAATATAAAAGAATGTTGACGTATGGCAGCGACAGCAGATACATGACATGTACGCAGTGTATCAACACCTTTTTATTGTTGTTGAACTGTTAAATACATGGATTACATGAGTTGACCGAATGCATTCATACGATGAATTCAGTCGAAGTTTCTGAGGAAAAATAACTCCCTCCCTTGAAAAATTCCTCCCCCTGGAATAAGTCCCCCCTCAAAAGCTCTGACGAAAAAATAACTCCCCTGGGGTCTTATTCGAGGATATACGGTATGTCAAATCACCAGAAGGAATTTGGACACCAGTGATAACTTTGAAGTGCGTAACTTTTGATTGGAAAGAGATATGGAAATGATTTTTGGGCCAGATGAATTCGTTTTGTCTAAAGTATATGATAGCATATTCAGAAAAAATATATTTTTCATGTTGTAAAAACAGGTCAAATAAGCATACGGAATTTAGACGTCACTAATCCGACCTCAAAAATGGAATCTACAGGTTGTACCAATCATTTTAAGTGTTGAATGATCCAAACCGGACCAGAAATGGTTGAGTTATAAAACTTCAAACTCAATCATCCAAATCAGCCATTTTTATTATTTTCATCAACTAGGTACCTCTTTATGGACTCCCCTTATCTCTGGCCTGGGGGATTATTCAAGCAAACAATTTTTTTTAGCAGTAGCCCCAACCTCAAACCCCAACATACTCGAATGGCATCAAACTTGGGCAAGAGGCAAGTCATTGGGAAGCGACAAAAGTGTTTTGGACTCATGGCTTCCCATTTCTCTATTGGGAAAAGTCCCGACTTCCCGAAAATTCTGCACGGTAGTGTACATAGGGACTCAATACTTAAAAGTTGAGCTGCCATTGAAAAACGGTATTGATGCTTTTTGGTTTTTGTTTTGCAACTCTGCAATCCCTAAACACGCTGACCAACGGAAGGCAATATATTTTTATTTACACACAGAAATATGACAAACCTGCTTCATTCGATTTTACCCCTCTTAAATGGCCAATAATGGAAGAATAACAAAATGCAATTGCTCCAATAGGAATAACGTAAATAGCCAACAAGTTGAGAATAGTGTTAGCTTTGATCAGGTGCAACACGATTTCCTCGCTGAGGCCAAAGTAGCTGCCGTTATAGTATTTGTCACCAAGAGCCAAATTAATCGTATAGCAGGCTGCCCACTCTTTTACAACCGGATGGTTTACTTTGGTGTGCAGCATCATCTGTAAATTTGTTTACTGACCAGTCAGTCGCTTCAACGTTGCCGTACACATTAGTTTACTAACATGAGTAAACTCAAATTTGGTGCTCATTAATCAGCTTTGAACATATTTGAGTTATCCAGAACAAGTTATTAAAATCTTCTTCAAATTTAGTTGACAGACACATCATTCTGGTAAACTCAACTGCGTTAAGAACCGATTCATGAGGTTACAAATTACCGGCAGTAAACGAGTGTGCGCAGAACTTGAAAAAGAACAAATTCCTATTTATCAACACTACGAATCCCAACATGAAAATTGTTTAGACGCAGATGTAAACCAACATTTGGTAAACTCATTATTGCTGCACTTGCCCAAGCAATTACAAGCATCCTCTTGATTTTTCTGTTTGCAGTGAATCGACTCAGCGGATTTGTCACTGCCAGGTATCTGGATAATGGATGAACATATACCGTATTTCCTCGAATTATCCCCGGAAAATATTGAGAGGGGAGGGGGTCAACAAGAGGGGGGCATTTCGAGGAAATACGGTATTTATTTTTACCTGCACTCTAGTTTCACCACCGTGGCGTTGTGACGAAAAATCTTATTTACTTGAATCAATGGAATTTTACCTGTCAATACTCATGGCGACTAAAACATTTCCCGATACGTAAATCGCAAAAACATCCAAGAATTTCAACAAGTTGCAACTCCATGCGGGCGCGAGCCAGAAAATTGTGATGCGATTAATCGCTTCCTTTGGGATGTGGATGAACGTAACCTGAAAAGTTATCGGTTTTGTTTGTGAAAAGTGACACAGGTGCCAGTCCCAGACCCTGTAAAATGCCCTGTAAAATGTCCTGTCAAATTTTATGCAAAGTGTCAAAAGTCGTGTAATTCCCCTGCAAAATGGCAACCGAGTTGCTATCTTGCAGCGCATTTTACATGACTTTTGACACTTTGCATGAACATTTGACATTTTACAGGGTCTGGGGCTGCCCCCAAGAAAAACGTTCAAACTAACAAGACAATCCGCAATGTTCATATGAAGCAATAAATTATGCATTCTGGAATGCCCTTTCCGTTTGAAAACATTGTTAAGCAGCACCAGAAGCATGGTGGAGTTACCTACTGCAGCCACCACAAAAATAACTATATAACAGCCAATGATTATAAAATCTTCAGTGTCCAACACCCCGTATCGCATTGAATACTCTGCTCCTTTTGTTCCATTTACGGAAGGATTTTTATTATCCATTTTTTATGATCCTGATGGCAAATTCCAACAGTGTAGATGGAATGTTGTCGAACTGAAATTAGAAACACAGCGCTTATCGGCGTGCAAACACACAGTCAAGTCCCATCCCGATCTGACATTAAGGACATCTAAATAGTGATGGAATGGAACTATGGCGCTTTTTCTTGTTCACTTTGGCTGCTAGTGCTGGCGCAATACTCAACAGTGGTGTAAGGCCAAAATAACGCATAGTATGTATGTAATTGATAAAAAATAAGCAATGTTGAATATGGATGAACACATATACAATTACGGCTGCAATGTGTATCCACTTGCAAATGGTGCCACACAGTTATCCTCTGGTGGCCTATGACACCAGTGATGGAATGGCCCCACAGAATGGCGCTGATGCCATCTGAGGGCGTTAAATGGTGCCGCGCAATGGTGTCATTGTTTATTTTTATGACGCCATTTTTTTCGAATGGCGTCATACCGCCATCTTTTGCCGCTTTTGCCGCCATATTGCAGCCACTTCTCTCAGCCGGGTTCATTTATGATGCATCCACTTTTCGATGGTGGCCTCAGTGCCCGGTGCCGGCAGTGTTCAGCATCTTGTTTCATGCGTTGTTCCATCGGCCCTGTGCCATTACGCATGTAAACCCATCATGCATGTAGACGCGGCATGCATTTAACTATACCCGACATGCTGAAAATTTGCAATAAAACACATGATATAGTGATTTTAAAATGTGAAAATGTATAAAAAGAATGAAAATTAGCAACTTTAGGGTAATTGCTCAAAAGCGCTCCAGATAGCTAGATAGCTAGGCAATTTGTGGGGGGAGGGCTGTTCTGGGGACAGTAGTCAAAAAAATTACCTCTGGAAAAGATAGATAGCTGGGTGGTTTGGGGTGCGGTTACCCGCTCCCCTTTCTTACCCTTGCAGGTATAATGTGTCAATAATGGGTTTACATGCATAATGGGTTTACATGCGTAATAGGCCTGAACCGTTCCATCACCAGTGAGTGACATAAGTAAAGCATGTTGTTAAATCCACTTGACCTGTTTTCAACAGTATATTGTAAATAAATATGAGAGTAAGAATTAAGTAGGGAAGGGCAGCCGCGCTTACCCTTTCTAGCTAGGTATCTACCTATATATCTAGCCAGAAACAGCAAAAAAGATGCTTTGAATACTTGAGCGACGCATGGATAGATAGCTAACAGTAGCTTTTAAATCCCACGAACGCTTATTTTTGCAAACTCTGATGTTTGAACTCTGAATAGGATTGGGAATGTAAAAACTTTTGGGTGCGGGTATCAGGATCGGATATCAGTTCCAAAACTTTTGTGGGTATCAGGTGGAGTTATTGAAGTCGGGTATCAGATCGGGTTTTCGGGTCAAACTGTCGGGTATCGGGAATTGAGTTGGTATTCTTTATGAAAAGCAACTGTCTCTACTGACAAAAATACTCTGTGTACACGCAAAAATTATTATTCTTCACTCGAGTACTCGAGTACTCTCATTTTTGTCATTCGAGACAGTTGCTTTTCATAAAGAATACCTATTAATGGAAAGAATACCCTTTTTGTTGTCCAGGGTATTCATAATTCATAATGCTGCCTTCTACATTTTCCAGAAAGAAAAGGTACTTTTACACTTTGCTGAGAAAAAATACTTGCATTTACGCTCAATGTGAAAAAAGGTATTTTACTTTCATTTACTCACAACAAGCAAAAGTTTTTTTACTTTACACTTTCTGTATTCGGGTAGTAGCGTCGGGTTCAGGTGTCAAGTTTTAGTTCCTAAAAAGTGCGGCTATCGGGTTCGGGTCAGGTCGGGTCGCGTTGAATCGGGTTCCCAACCCTACTCTGATGCCGTAATTGCGCCAAACTGTTTGTCCAAGAATTTCGGAACAAGTGGATGAAAGTTTGCATGTTCACGCACTGGCCTGGGGAAGACGCGGTAGCGCTCTGAATAAGTCCGTTTATGAACAAGGAAACGTTGAATGCAGAAGCGTGACATGAATTCCTGAACAGTTGTGTGGAAACTGTAAACACATTTAAGCGACAAATATGTATGCGATGCATGGCGTTTTTTTCAGACCAGAATCTTCAATTACGTATGTATTCTGGCGACACGCTGTTGCAACGATTGGGGTACATATTTTTAGTTTCGGGGAGTGGGCGGATTGTTCAAACGGAATCATTCACCTGGATGCAGGGTCAGTGTTAGCATTTGAAAGATTGACAAAAAAAGATGATTTTGACAAAATATAAACTCAAAAAGAAAACAAAACAAAATCTCTCTAGCCAATTCCGGAAAGAATATACCGTATTACCTCGAAATACCCCCAGGGGGTTTATTATTTCGCCAGCAAAATTTGAGGGGGGATAATTCGAGGGGGGGGTTTATTCGAGGGGGGGTCTATTATTTCGCCAGAAATTTTCGAAAATTCCCCATACGCAGACGTAGAAAAATCGAACAATTACATAGATGTATGTGTGTTTATAGGCATCTATAACTGTATATACACAAAAACCCTTCCCTAACGTCACTTAATCATCAGTTTTAACGTGTGTTCTGCATTGTACAGAACACAAACTGCGGTATTTGTCATGTACGTTCACGTTACACTCAGTTTTAGGGGGGGTATTTCGAGGGGGGGGGGTTTATTATTTCCTCAGCCGAAATTTAGGGGGGGTATTTCGAGGGGGGGGGGGTTAATTCAAGGGGGGGGTTAATTCGAGGTAATACGGTAGGTAAATATAAATTTTTCCTGATATTTTTCAAATACTTACCTATACATCCTGCCAGAGATTCATTCGTCCAATGCTAATCATGATATGTATGTATATTGCATTCTGCTAAGCCTAACGTCATAACGTATCGACATTTGATAATGAAAACATGCAATACAATATTTATCTCACGCCACGCATCGGTGCAAATCTTTATTTGTTGGAATTCCGTATTCTATTTTAGCTCTACATTACCTACACAATGTGTGATCCGATCACTTACATGCAAAAAAGCAAAAGTAATAAACAAAATCCGAACAGAAATAAATAAGGAACAGAAATGAATAAAGTATTTATCAGTTACATGAGGAATGCTGTGAACAAATTTTTGTGTGTTTGAAATTTTGCCAACAACTCACAGTGACAGACTAAATACCTATTTAGATATATACTGAGGTAATGTATCCCATATGAAAAAAACATAAAAAATTATATTAATCATATATTCAATTACTGTCACTGGCAGTGAATTTGGTGCATAATTGGTAACGATGGCAAACAGTCGAAAAAAGTATTTAAATTTTGAAGTGTTTTTTTCTGAAATGAATTTTCGAATTTTCAAATTTTTCTTCAAAGTAATTTTTGAATTTCGAATTTAATTTTCAAATTTCAAATTTTCAAATCTTTTTGGCAATTTTCGAATTTTTTTGGCTAGTTTTCAATTTTTTTTCAAATAATTTTCGAATCTTTTTAGAAAAATATTGAATCTGCAGCTTTAAACACAGAATTTGGACTGTCTTCATGTTCTGCTCAGTTGTTATAACCTTATTTTTACCATAAATTACCATTTAAAATGGTGGAAGGAGTTATGCAAACCAGTGTGCTGCTTCTTCATTTAATTCACACATTGATACATTTAATTCACCAACAGAGCGAAGGCAATAAAAACAACAATTTAAAAATAGGCGTCAAATAAAATATCAGCATAAAATACAAAATTGTCATCAAATACCGTATTATTTTTTCAGAGTGGAAACTGGGGGGGGGGGTTAAACGGGGTGGGTATTTCGAGGGGGGTTAATAAATAAATAGTGTGAATTTTGAGGGGGGTATTTCGAGGGGGGATATTTCGAGGAAATACAGTATAAAAACGGATATGTCAAAGTCCGCCTCTTCCGCCGTGGATGACATTTCAACGTTTTTTTTGTTACGTTTCGATTTTCCATACGCGCCTAGTATCAATTGTCGATTTATTTAGTACGTTGAACTTAACGGTGTGTTTTGTTGCCTTGAATTTCCTAAAAAAATCGAAAACTATTTTTGAATTTTCGAATTTTTTGAAAAATAAATCAATTTTTAAGTGTTTTTTCTAGGGGTGAAATAAAAATTCGAAAATTCTGAAAAAATTCGAAAATTCAAAAATGTTTTCGAATTTTCGAATCTTTTTTTGCCATCGTTAATAATTGGTCATGTTATTTCATCGATCAAAAAATAACCTTAAAAATTTCATAAAAATTTTATAGCCTGCAATCCAATCAGTATACACAACACAGGAAAGTATTTTAAAGCTGCGTTCAGACTGCGTTATGTGCTGACAAATAAAAAAATAAAAAAGTTCCATAAATCTGGAATAACGTTTCATATCTGCAAGAAAAAACAGTGAAGTATACTCACTAGTGAACAGGGTTGGCAAAATCTCAGAAAATAAAATAAAATAAAAAAATAAATGGAAAATTGAAGAATAAAATAAAATAAAATGGAAATTAAAAAAAAAATTGTTTAAAAATTTGAATTTTTGTAAAATTGTATAAAAATTCATATTTTTTGTAAAATTCTTATTGTGTTGCTAGAGTTTCTACCTGTCTATTTTGGGAACTGGGGGCTGTACCAAGCCCTGTGAAGTGTTAAATGTCATGTAAAATGTCATGCAAAGTGTCAATTGTCATGACAAATGTAAAGTAAAGTGTGAATTGGCATGACAATTATAAGTTTAAGTGTCAAGTGTATAGCACATTGTATCCAAATTGTATGTTTTGTATCCAAATCTTGTTTTTGTATCCAAATCTTCATTCCATCAATCTTGTATCCAAATCTTTGTATCCAATGCAATTTCGATATAAAGTGATTAGGATACAAAAACATTTGATGATTTGAATAAACAATTTACACTTTGCATGACATTTGTAATGACAATTGACACTTTGCTTGACATTTGACATGACATTTGACATGACATTTGACATGACATTTGACATGACATTTGACATGACATTTGACATGACATTTGACATGACATTTGACATGACATTTGACATGACATTTGACATGACATCTGACATGACATTTGACATGACATTTGACATGACATTTGACACTTTACTTTACATTTGTCATGACAATTGACAATTTGCATGACATTTTACACCGTGCACACCAGGTGCCGGTTCCGCAAGTGGACAAGTTAAGAGATTTGAGTACAAAGTTAAGAGTACAAAAACATTTGATGATTTGAATAAACAATTTACACTTTGCATGACATTTGTAATGACAATTGACACTTTGCTTGACATTTGACATGACATTTGACATGACATTTGACATGACATTTGACATGACATTTGACATGACATTTGACATGACATTTGACATGACATTTGACATGACATTTGACATGACATTTGACATGACATTTGACATGACATTTGACATGACATTTGACATGACATTTGACATGACATTTGACATGACATTTGACATGACATTTGACATGACATTTGACATGACATTTGACATGACATTTGACATGACATTTGACATGACATTTGACATGACATTTGACATGACATTTGACACTTTACTTTACATTTGTCATGACAATTGACAATTTGCATGACATTTTACACCGTGCACACCAGGTACCGGTTCCGCAAGTGGACAAGTTAAGAGTTAAAAGTTAAGAGTTGAGTAAAATGACAAATGGCGAGTTAAGAGTAAAGTTAAAGTTTAAGAGAAAAGTTAAAATTTAAGAGTTGAGTTAAAAGTTGAGTTAAATGTTGAGAGTTGAGTTAAAGGTTGAGTTAAGAGTTAAGAGTTGAGTTAAGAGTTGAGAGTTAAGAGACAAGTGAAAAATGATGGTAAAAAAAATATAAAAAAATAAAAATGTGAAATTGGTATCGATACAGCTGTTTGCTGGCATGGTGCCAATGTTGTATGCACATCATTTGAAAATAATGTATCCAAAAAAATTATCGCTAAAAAAAGAAAAAATCGCGGAACGTTGTTTCAAATCTAACGCTCTCAAGATCCAAATTCATTTTTTTAATTTTTTATTTATTTTTTATTACATTTGTCCCCCATTTGTCTTTTAAATCAACGTTTAACTCACCTTTTAACCTTTAACTCAACTCTTAACTCAACTCTTAACTCAACTTTTAACCTTCAACTCAACTCTTAACATTTAACTCAACCTTTAACTCAACTCTTAACATTTAACTCAACTTTTAACTCAACTCTTAAATTTTAACTTTTCTCTTAAACTTTAACTTTACTCTTAACTCGCCATTTGTCATTTTACTCAACTCTTAACTTTTAACTCTTAACTTGTCCACTTGCGGAACTGGCCCCAGTAGTCATTGTACCAACAATGCAAACCATTGTTATCAATGTAACCTCACACTTTCAACTAGCTAACAATACCTATTCACTGCATGCAACGTTTTGCAAAGTAATGAAACAAATTCACTTGAAAGTTTTTCATGTTTAGGTCTAATGATAACATTTTGCTGGCCTTGCATGCAAGATTTGATTTTTTTGTAAAAATTTTGTAAAATGGTTCCATTTTATTATTTTATTAACATTTTGGAATATAATTAAAATAAAATACCTTTTTATACAATTTTTATACAATTTGTATACAAATAATTTTTATAAAACCAACCCTGCTAGTGAAGTATACTCACACATGCCAAATTTAAGATAAATTGGGCTTTTCGTTCCATAGTTATAAGCATTTAAAAAATTTGATCAAAAAAAGCGAACCGACAGCGTCAAATTTTTCAAATGCTTATAACTGTGGAACGAAAAGCCCGATATATCTGAAATTTGGCATGTGTGTACACTGAACTAGTGAGTATACTTCACTGTTTTTTCTTGCAGATATGGAACTTTATTCCGGATTTATGGAGCTTTTTACTTTTTTTATTTGTCGGCACATAATGCAGTCTGAACGCAGCTTGAGCATTTTAAGCATGTTAAAGCCATTGGCTAAACTAAATGGGGACACGTTTTACTAAATATCCCACTAAGACCGTGTTATCCACCAGACCGTGTAAGACCGTGTCAGGCACTGTACTGATATTGGTCTATAAAAACTAACTGCACTCCATTTTCATTTCAATACTATTCCTGGGGCCAGTTCGGCAAGTGACAATGTACAGAGTAAAGTTAAAAGTTAAAAGTAAAGTAAAAATTAAATAGTAAAGTTAAAAATAAAGAAAAATGATAAATGGAAGGTTGACAGCAAAGTAAAGAGTAATGAGTAAAGTGTAGAAGAGTAAAGTACTTTGCGACTTTCGAAACTGGTCATTGACCGGCGAAATTAAAAATCATACCAAGTTAAAAAATTTACCTACATAAATACCTAGTCTTTGAGACGAATGCAATAACACTTTTTTGTGTCTTCTTAACATGAAGCACATTCAGTACTTTTCAAATAGGAAGTTGATCAAGCTTATGATTGCAGCTCCAATAACGTTACTGCTGTAAATGCGTTCTAATCCTTAAATCTTTACATCTAGCAGGCATTTGAAATGTAAATATGTAGGTAGGTATATACCGTAAATCCTTGAATGAGTTTATCGGGGAAATACCAACTGAGTAATGTGGTCAACTGAGTCAGGGAATAAGGTCCGCAACTTTGGTGGTCAAGTGAGTCAGGTAATAAACTCCGCAGAAAAGCGGACACTTTAGTCAGCCAGCGGGTCAACTCATCTACAAACAGGGTATCAACTGATCCCAATGCAAAGTATACTACCGTTGCACTGACTCAGTTGATAGTCCAATTGAGTGAACACTGCATAAATATGTGTTAATCCGGACACAGTTTGTGTTTGTGTTCACTGCAATGAATTCTAAGAAAAGATTTACAGGCATAATAGGATATGATATTTCTTAAATGGTGCAAAGTATTCGTTGTCACTGTCACATGGAACATGGATAATGACTTTAATCACGATTTCCGACCTTTCCAAATACATAAAAAGAGCAATGCTTCACGTTGCATCATGGGTGCATTTTGTTGATATTCTGATATTTATATTTTCCAGGTTTTTTGGGAGATATTGAATTATAATTTTTTCTTGAGAGATTTCCTGAGATTTTATTTGATTATATTTTCCAAAAATTGATAATTTTTTCAATGCTACTTGCACTTGACACCATAAATGCAGCAGAAAATACAAAACAGGTATCATAACAAAACATTTCAATACATACTTTGTATGGGACTCATTTCTTACTCACTTGATGCACTTGAAACTTAATCTCTCTCTGACTAAAAACAACACTTACTCACTTGATACCTTGGCTGACTGAGTTGACCACAAGCTTACTCAGTCAATTGTTTGCTCAGCCAGCAACTTTTCTTACTCACTTGATTAGTAGATTGAGTTGACGAATTACTCAGATGATAGTGGGTCAGTTTATCGAAGGGGAGTTATTTCCTCCTCAGTCAGCTGACAGGGGGGATTTTATTAGGGGGGAGCTTACTCGAGGATATATGGTATGTATATTTATACACTTTTCCTGCATGCTTATTTATGTCTGTATGCTGGCAATGTGACAACAGTATGTTATCATGCAAAAAACACACCTTAGGTAATAGTGCAAAACGGCCTCACCGTTGGAAACTAGAACATTGCAACCTGTTTTCTTTTTTTTCTGAATACCTTTTGCCAATTCTATTTATCATGACGTCATTTGACAGTGTTTGCTTGGAAAAAGTGTGGTCAGCACAGGTTATAGTTATGAAGCAATTTTGATCTAACGTCTAAATCCTATAATATCGTGAAAGTGACATGGCCCTTGGGGGGAACGGTAGACTGCAGTTGTTAAACTGTATTTACCATATCTCCTCGAGATACCCTCTCCCTTGAAATACCCCCTCAAAATGACCACTATGAATTAATACCCCCCTCGAAATACTCCATCCCTCGTTTAACCCCCCACAAAATCTACACTATGAAACAATCACCCCCGGGGGCTATTTCGAGGAAAGATGGTACATTTACTCGAAAGATACATAATACTCGAGTACTGGGTCAATACATTTACATATAGGTACTTCAAAAAAGTACCCGAACTCACCTGTATGCATACTTTTGAAAAGTACATGTGTACAGAACATGTATTTCAAACATTTAAAACGCAATTTTTGTTTCTAAAATGAATAAATCTTGAAGAAATCATATTATTTTAGTATAAAAATACTGAATAATAATAAAAAATAACATCTGGTTATGTCTTCCAGTGTAAAACCCACATTCACATAAAATCACATAAAATAGGTATTCCACTTTTACGTATTTTTCGCTCGTACATATTTTGAGGAAAAAAGCGCTCGATTTTCCTGGAAAACAAAGTATTTTACTCACAAAGTATGAGTACAGGTAAACAAGTATTTCTTAAAGCATTTTCTGTACTCTCAAGAGTCACTTGTGTTCAGGGGTCTCCAGGATTTTGGCCCTCGCGGGGGCTGGATAGATAGCAAATCGCTCCTCCGGAGGGATAGATAGCTGGAAAAACTTATAGGGGGGGGGCTTGAGGGGCTGGGGGGGGCTTGAGGGGGGGCTGGCGGGGGCACAATATATAGGCTTTTTCAAGGTTAAGAAGGCAGAAAGGGGAAAAAATCGCTAATAATCAGTTAAAAGTAGGTATAAAATGGCTAAAAATAGGTATATAACCGTGTATAAAACCGGAAAGCACGATTTTGATGGTGAAAAACTATAAAAAGGTGCGAAAATTGGTGATTTTGAGCGAAAATTGGGGCAAAATTTCTCAAAAACCACTCAGATAGATAGATAGCTGGGCGATTTGGGGGGGTCTTTGGGGGTAGTAGCCAAAAATTTTGCCTCGGGATAGATAGATAGCTGAGCGGCCTCCGGGATAGATAGATAGCTGGCCGATTTGAGGGGGGCAGCCCCCCCCCCAGCCCCCCTAGGAGACCCCTGTTTGTGTTACATAACACAGTCAATGTTTTTAACGTTCACAAACCGTACCTTTTGTCATTTACGTTCTCTATACACTACATTTGGAGGGGGGTATTTGGAGGGGGTTATTTCGAAGGGGGTATTTCGAGGAAAAATAGTGCTTTGAAAAAAGTTCAGTAATTTTAACAACTCTGGTAAAGTGTACGTTGACCTCGTTACAATTTACGCTGCTGTTTGTATTTAGGTACCTAAATACATAGCTTTCTGGAGCTTTAAGTTGTAAATTAAATTTGTAATGGAAACACCGCAGTAATGTTTGTTTTCAATCATACATATGTAGATTAGTTGAAAAATCAAAAGAACACGTTGCGATGGGATGTGGCAGGGCCGTACCCAGGGGGGGGGGGGGCGGGGGGCTGCAGCCCCCCCTTCCCGGGGCTGACTGAAAAAACACCAGGAAATGCAACTTTTGGGGTCAAATTTTTACTGTTGCTCAAAAATTTTGCGCGCAAGCGAGCATTTTACCTGTATGCATGTTAGATTTTCTTTAGATCGGTCCCCATTAGTGACGGAAAAGCGCCAGGCGCCAAGGGCGCCATGGCGACAGTCGGAAAGTGGGCGCCAGGCGCCAGGGGCGCCACGGAAAGAGGGCGCCAAGCGCCAAGGGCGACATGGCGCCATTTGGAAAATAGGGCGCCAGGCGCCAAGGGCGACATGGCGCCATTTGGAAAATAGGGCGCCAGGCGCCAAGGGCGCCAGGATAAAAAAGCGCCTACAACACCCTGCATGTGCTAAAAATGTTGCTACAGCACCGTGGACACGCATTTACTTCTTAATTCATGTTCACCGGGAGGTAAGGAACAAAAACGACACTAGCAACAAAAAAATTTTAATAAAATCTACCAGAGTTGTTCAAATACTGGTATTTTTGGAAAACGTAAATGTAAACGTAAATACCTTTTCCAAAATGAAAGTATAAATACTAAAACGTAAGGTATTTTTAAAATACCTGGGAAAACGTAAAATAAAATGTAAACGTAAAAAAATTATTACCATATTTCATCTAATAGAAGGGCGCCGTTCTATTTTTCACTAACTTTCTATTGGAGATGCCGTCTGTTGGAAGCTGCCCTTCTATTTTTTCACCAGTTTTTTTGTCAATTTTTCATGTTCTGTCAACGTTTTCCCAAGTGTTATGTAACGATGGCAAACCCTCCAAAAAAAGTATTAAAATTTTTAAGTGTTTTTTCCGAAATGAATTTTCGAATTTTCGAATTTTTCCTGAAATGAATTTTCGAATTTCGAATTTAATTTTTGAATTTTCGAATCTTTTTGGCAATTTTCGAATTTTTTTGGCTATTTTATGGATTTTTTCAGATAATTTTCTAATTTTTTTGTAAGAATATTGAATCTGAAGTTTTAAATGAAGAATTTGGACTGTTTTGGAAGTGGCTATACTCAGCAGATGTGATACTCTACAAATAGATATGATTTATGTCTTCGGCTGGCAGACAGCCAACGAAAACTTGTGAGCCGACTCCCCACTCCACTCCACTTCATCCCAACTCTGAACCGGTTCAGTGAGCCGTAAGTTCACTGCCAACTGCGGTTATGATGTCATGATGGAGTGTTACCTCCAGAAAAATGTACAGTGTAATGTCGCCCGAGTATAGCGCACTGAGCATACTCAGTGCATACAGTGCTAACTTCACAAGATACATGTAAATATTTCAAACCACTCTTCTTTGAAAATATCTTTGATCACATCTCTTTTACTTAAAAATATGTGCAGTTCCTATGGGCTGTCCCAGACACCTGTAAAATGCTCTGTGGAATGTCAAATGTTATGCAAAGTGTCTAAAGTCATGGAAATGCTGTGGAAAATTGCAAATATGTTAACCATTTTCATAACTTTTGACACTTGCATGACATGCCACATTTTACATTTCAATGTTTTTGGACGTTTTTTTGTTTTGTTTCGCTTTTTCATACGCACTGCGTACCAATTGTCAATTTATTGAGCACGTTGAACTTACGAGTACGTTTTGTTGCCTTGAATTCCCTGAAAAATTCGAAAAGTATTTTCGAATTTTTGAATTTTCGAATTTTCGAATTTTTTGAAAAATAAATTGAATTTTTAAGTGTTTTTTCTAGGGGTGAAATAAAAATTTGAAAATTATGAAAAAATTCGAAAATTCGAAAATGTTTTCGAATTTTCGAATCTTTTTTTGCCATCGTTAGTGTTATGTCACCAAAAATTGGTAGTATGATGATTCATAGAGTTTTTTCAACATTTGATTTTCAAATAGCACAAAATCAATTGATTGATGAAAGCCACTAAAGAACAGCGTCCGCTGACTTCTTTAAAAGCATTTGGCACAATTCGAGTTTGGGAAGTAATACATAATACTTCTGCACTGCAGGTGGGGTCGGACTATAGAAATATTTGAATATTGAATATACCTATTTTGAAAATAAGTGCGCGCTTGCGCGCAAAATTTTAAACTTGTCGGAAATTTATAGTGGTAGTTGCATTTTGCTGAAATTTTGTGGTCTCACAACGTTTTTTACGTTTTCTCTGGTACCCGGGTATTTCGGTAAGGAAAACGTAACAAAACGTAATGGTATTTTATGAAAACGTAAACGTAAACGTAAGTATAAATACCCGAATAACCGGGTATTTCGGGTAAACGTAAATACGTTTTCGCAACTCTGAAATCTACATGACGAATTCAAACACAATGGAAATTGTCGTTTGACAACATCCATTCACTTCAAATAGAATTTTCCAATGTTTCCTTGAAATGGACAAAAACGGAAATGCAATGATTTGAATGTGTTTATTTATGATTTTGCAAGTTCGACAGTCCATCATTCTTGTATTCTCATCCATCAGACACAACTGATCAACCGTTGGATGAACGATTTGCACCCACTCACACCACTTCGTCCAGTTTTCTGGCGAATTTAGATCATCCACGGATGCGTTTTTCATTTACACAGCACTCACCTTGAAAAGCTGGTGGCGCCTTTTTGGCGCCCTTTTAAAGCAGGGCGCCAGGCGCCAAGGGTGCCACCGAAAAAGGGCGCCATGGCGCCTTTCAGAATGTGGGCGCCAGGCGCCAAGGGCGCCACAGAAAAAGGGCGCCAAGCGCCAATGGCGCCATGGCGAGGCGCCCTTTGGCGCCCTCAAATGGCGCCAGCGCCATGGCGCCATTCCATCACTAGTCCCCATAAACACAAATCCATTAAAATGCACTCAATCATGTGCCTGTTTCTGTATATGTATGTATATTTACATACATTGATAGCGGTTTCTGGCGCAAGCGCCAACGCCATTGGCGCCATGGCGTGGCGCCTACGAATGGTGCTGGCGTCATTCTGTCACTTTGAAGGCAAAATTTTAGGGGGGCTGAGCCCCCCCCCCCCCCGCTCGCCGGGCTTCGTAAACAAACAGCCCCCCCCCCCGCTCAAAAATCCTGGATACGTCCCTGGGATGTGGCTAGTGTTGGTTTAAATATTAGAACATATATATTTTTGAGAGAACTGCGTGCAAAGGATGCATAATGCAAAAGATAGGGGCACAATCACAGCCTCATTTTTTGCCCGATTCGTGTGTGTTTTTGCACACAATGCAGTCACTATTTATTAGTACAAAATGCCCTTTACAAACACGTTACAATCTTGACAAACAGGGTTAGTAGATGGCAAAGTTGCTTCCCAAGAATGCAATTGCACATGTATAGGGGGTGGACTTGAGTTTTTAGGGGCTGAGTTTACAATTCAGGGTTGAGTTGATGGGTGTGTATAAATTAGGGTTGAGTTGACAGAAGTTTAAAAATAAGGGGCTGTTGACACAAGTTTACAAATTAGAGGCTGAGTTTATGGGAGTTGAGTTGATGGGTGTTTGCCAAATTAGGGGCTGAGTTTATAGGAGTTAACAATAACATTACCATAATCCTTCAGTGAGGCCCCTGGGGCTATAAAATATAAATTGTGATATGATGCATTTGTGGGTTACTGATTACAATGATTTGAAATATGCACTCCATTCTGACAGTACATTACCATAACCCTGAAATTGAATCCCTGGGGCCAAAACTTTCAAATTGTGAAATGATGCATTGTGGGTTTCTAATTGCACTGATTTGATATATAATGCACTCCATTTTGACACTACATAACCCTGAAAACTACATAACCATAACCCTGAAAATGAACCTCTGGAACCAAAAACTTTCAATTTGTGAAATCATTCATTCTTGGGTTTCTGATTGCACTGATTTGATATATGCACTCCATTTTGACACTACATTACCATAACCCTAACAATGAACCCATGGGGCCAAATACTTTCAATTTGAGAAATGATGCATTTTCGGGTTTCTGATAGCACTAATTTAAAATATGCACTTCATTTTGACACTACATTACCATAACCCTAAAAATGAACCCCCTGGGCCAAAAACTTTCAAATCATAAAATGATGGATTTGTGGGTTTCTGAGTGTAACGATTTCAAATATGCCCAGGGCTTCAAAAATTAGAAATTGTGAAATGATTCAATGTGGGATACTAATTACACTGATTTGAAATATGCACTCCATTTTGACACTACATAACCCTGAAAACTACATAACCATAACCCTGAAAATGAACCTCTGGAGCCCAAAAACTTTCAATTTGTGAAATCATTCATTTTTGGGTTTCTGATTGCCTTGATTTGAAATATGCACTTCATTTTGACACTATATTACCATAACCCTGAAAATGAACCCCCAGGGCTCAAATTTTCAAATCATAAAATGATGTGTTTGTGGGTTTCTGATTGAAGCGATTTCAAATATACACTCAATTTTTAACCCACATTACTAAAACCCTGATAATGAACCCCTGGGACCAAAAACTTTCAATTTGTGAAATGATGCATTTGTGGGTTTTTTATTGCAGTGATTTGAGATGTGCACTCCATTTCTACTCTACATTACCATAACCTTTAAGTCTAACCCCTGGGGCTAAAAAATTGAAAATTGCGAATTGATGCATTTGCGGATTTATGCTAGCAATTATTTCAAATATTCATTCCATTTTGACACTACATTACCATAAACCTGAAAATGAGTTTACATGAGTTTCCAAATTAGGGACTGAGTTTATTGGAGTTTCCAAATTAGGGGCTGAGTCTATGGGAGTTTCCAAATCAGGGGCTGAGTTTACAGGAGTTTCCAAACTGGGGGCTGTGTTTACAGGATTTAGAGGGGGTCCCCATGGGGTGCCATTTTTTGGGTGGTCCCCAGGGGTGCCGTTTTTTGTTGGTCCTTAGGGGGGGTGCTATATTTGTTTTGTGGGGGGGGGGGGGGGTCCATAGGGGGTGCCATTTTTTGGAGGCACATATGGGGGTGCCATTTCAAGGGGGTCCCCATCGGATGCCATTTTTTGGGTGGTCCCCAGGGGTGCCGTTTTTTGTTGGTCCTTAGGGGGGGTGCTATATTTGTTTTGTGGGGGGGGTCCATAGGGGGTGCCATTTTTGGGGGGGGGGGTCCCCAGGGGGTGCCATTTTTGGAGAGTCCCAGGGGGGAGCCAACTTTGGGTGGGTCCCCAGGGGGTGCCATTTTTGTGGTGGTTCCTAGGGGGTGCTATGTTTGGGGGTCCCCAGGGGGTGCCATTTTTGGGGGGTCCCTAGGGGGTGCTATTTTTGGGGGGTCCCTAAGGGGTGCCATTTTTTGGTGGTCCTCAGGGGGTGCCATATTTGTGGGGCCCTAGGGGGTCCCATTTTTGAGCGGTTCCCAGGGGGTGCCACTTTTGGGGGGTTCCCCAGGGGATGCCATTTGTAGGGGGGTCCCCACTGGGGTGTCAGTTTTTGCAAGCCTCTGAGTAGTGGGTACCTATAGCAGGATTCTCTCCAACCTTCAGTTGGGTTTTGTGGTTCTCTACAATTAATACCACAAGGATTTACAAACACATAAAGAACAGCAAAGCACAAATGTAACCAATTTAAGATAACAACAAAGTTTGACACCTTGCAAAAACCACACTATCATATCACAAAACCTATACGACACAAAATGCACACTGCCCAACCATTTTACAGAAGTTTACAACAAATCCATTCCAAAACATTGCATCTTTGGTATTGGTCTTGTTATTGTTGGTACATTACATACCGCATTTCAAAACACATGCCTAGCATGTGGGCAAACTTAACTAAACTATCATATTTCCTCCAATGGTATTAATTGTAGAGAACCACAAAACCCGACCGAAGGTCGGAGAGAATCCTGCTAGTTTTTATAATAATATTGATTTTTAAAATATTTTACCTATGTTTTGAAATCACCTCATATGGGACATACTTAACATAGCAGTTCAAGCCATATTAAGCGATACTGTCATATTTTCTGTAGTCGTAAATATAATCACTGTAGGCTAGTGACGAAATGGCTCTGAAGGGTGCCAGCCAGTGGCATGGCGCTTGGCGCCTAGCGCAATTTTTGCTCGCGCCAATTTGGCGCCAGGCGCCATTTTTTTAATGTCGCCAAGGTACCGCGAGAAAAACTGATTTTTTTGGTGTGTCCAAACGTTTTGCACTGTATGTTATCAGGGGTGTAGTGCAAATATAAAACCTACCCAGTGACTACACTACATCTAAACTATGAAGCTACTACTAAAGTATTCTTAATGCATGCATCTACTATTCTCTCTCTTTTGACACTTCTCCACATCCAATTACATTTATCGATGTCACGTTGTACATTGGATTGGGTATATATATTTATAGGAAATACGGTAGAAGCACTTCAGTATATTTGGCTTTTTTCATCAAGAAAATGTAAAGAAACTTTGCTTCTGTACAAATGTTTATGTATCAATAAAATATCAAATAGATAGCAACATTGTTGGCGCCATCTGGCGCCTTTTGACGAGCGGTACCGTTTTTCCTGGCGCTTTTCCATCACTATTGTAGGCCCACGGATTAGCATGTGAGTGAGCTATTGTTATTTTCATTTTAACAAATTTCTCTGCCTACCTTTTTAGTGTATCTATCATTTTTCATTGAACACTTGGAATTTTCTACGTGGAAATAAATGAAGAATTTCATACGAAAATTGCAGAATCCATCAAAATGGGTTAAATTTGGTGGGACATGGATTGGACATCCACATATGTTTACATATTTCAGTAAACATTTGCATCATAGTCAATCACATGCATTTAAGTTCATAAACACCCGAAGTTGCACCCATAGAAAACATCGAGGGTGGCATTTTAGGGTGAGGGGGTCCAGCAGATTTTCCTGTCATCCCATTCTGTTGTACGTTGGTCGATTAGAATGCCGTTTCCTTCCCGTATGTTGGGGTTTCGGGTCGGCGCTATGACAAAAATTTTATGTTTCCTCGCATAACACAAAATTACTGGGGGGTTATTCGCATAAACGAAAAAATTTGGTTCATCGTAGCCCCTACCCCAAACCTCAACATACTGGAACGGCATCAAGATCGGCCAATGTACAACAGAATGGGATAACATGAAAGTCTGGTGGACCCCCATCCTAAAATTCCACCCCCGACTTGTTCTATGGTTGCGCCTCCCATGTTCAAGCATTTTCTTTACTTTAATCACCAATTAACTGGAGTGGGTACCGTGGCACGTCACTTACAGCATATCTCAGTTCTATCATCAAACAGATGGGGTTCGAACCAGGCTGGGTTCTCGAAGTGATATTTTATTTTTATAATTTGGTTATGTGAATCATTCTATTACAGGCCTAGGACTAGGGTTGGAAAAAAAACGTTTTTTTTAACTCGATGTTTTTTTAAAAAAAACGTTTTTTTTTAAAAGCTCCCAGATATGACCTAGTGTCAACATATATAGGTATATCAGACACTGGCAATACTCTGTGATGTTAAATATGACCATATAATGGCTGTGGAGCCATGGGATAGCATTATAAGTGGTGATTTGTGTCAAAAATATCCATTTTTCGTCGACATATTGTTCGTATATCGCCTTATAGTCGAATGTTCGTGACTTCAGGTAAAGTTTGGCACGGAATGGTGATCAAACAAGGTTATAAAAGGAGGTTGTTACTTTGGGAGTGAAGTTACACACTGTGGAGGTACATGGAAGCACATTACCTCAATATCATATATTACAGCAACATATGTCAGCTTATTCACCCATGGTAGCACATAGAAATGGATGTTTTGATACTAAAAATGCAACAAAACCAATGAAAACAACCGCCAATGTCAATTTGTGTGCTTGCGCGCAAAAATTTTGCAAAATACCTAGTGCTTAGTACTAAAAATTTTGGCCGATGTTTTTTAAAAAAAAAAAACATTTCGGACGTCATGTTTTTTTTATTTAAAAAACGTTTTAAAAAAAACATCGGCCAACCCTACCTAGGACTAGTGGTGTAAAAGCGCCATGGCGCTGGCACTTGGCGCTAGCGCCAAAGTAAAAAGCGCCGTGGCGCTTGGCGCTATCATGCTACCATTTCCGTTTTCCCCTTTCCCGCAAGTGCAAAAATTTTTCAGGTTCCGTTTTTTGACAAGTGCAAAAAAGTTTCCGTTTTCAATTAAAAAACGTTTTTGTTCACACCCTAATCCTAACAGATATCCTCACAGACATTGGATTATATTGTACTGTTAATATACAATTGTTGTAGTTTATTGAACTTCCTACCCTAAGTCCCCAGGGGAGTTATTTTTTCGTCAGAAGTTTTGGAGGGGGGAGTTATTCAAGGGAGGAGTTATTCGAGGGGGGGGGGGTATTTTTTCCTCGGAAAACTTGGACTTAATCCATTGAATGGATGCGGTATTTAAGTAATTAAGGTGTTTAACTGTCCAACAACTAGGGTTGGAAAAAAAACGTTTTTTTTTAACTCGATGTTTTTTTTAAAAAAAACAACGTTTTTTTAATAAAAAAAACGTTTTTTTTGAATAAAAAAAACGTTTTTTTTAAATAAAAAACGTTTTTTTTTAAAAGCTCCCAGATATAACCTTGTGTCAACATATATAGGTATATCAGACAGTGGCAATACTCTGTGATGTTATATATGACCATAGTATGTCTGTGGAGCCATGGGATAGCATTATAAGTGGTGGTTTGTGTCAAAAATATCCATTTTTCGTCGACATATCGTTCGTATATTGCCTTATAGTCGAATGTTCGTGACTTCAGGTAAAGTTTGGCACGGAATAGTGATCAAACAAGGTCATTAAACGAGGTTGTTACTTTGAGAGTGAATTTACACACTGTGGAGGTACATGGAAGCACATTACCTCAATATTATATACTACAGCAACATATGACGGCTTATAAACCCATGGTAGCATATATAAATGGATACTTTGATACTAAAAATGCCACAAAACTAGGGTGTCAAATTTCCGTTTCCGTTTTCCGTTTCCGCCTTTCCGCAGGAAAATTTTTTACCTTTCCATTTTCCGTTTTCCGGCAGCCGAAAAATTTTTACCTTTCCGTTTTCCGTTTTCCGGCTGCCAAAAAATTTTTACCTTTCCGTTTTCCGTTTTCCGGCAGCTGAAAATTTTTTACCTTTCCGTTTCCGTTTTTCCGGCCCATTTTTCCGTTTTCCGGCTGAAAAATTTTTACCTTTCCGTTTTCGTTTTACCAGGCCATTTTTCCATTTTCTGGCTCGATTTTCAGTTTTCTGGCATTTTTTCATTGTTTTTCCAATCTGTATTTATCTTCAATTGGCTCATCCCATTGTGTTGTTTTTGTCTCTTGGAGCAGCATTGACTACTGGGATTTCAGGGTCAGTGAAACAGGTGCTGTGAACCCAATTGGGTCATATGCTGACACCAATAATTTATTCAAGTTTCGTCTGGTTGGTGTTGTGATGCTGTCAATTTGAAATTTTGGTGTTGATATTGCCAGCATGTCTGTTCGGTGATTTTATTTCATGCCCATTACTGCGACAATTTTATTCACCTTTGGACTCCTGTTGTTTTCTGCTATTTCATTCATGACTGATCTGGAGTTTGACAGCCATTCCCTCATGTTCATAGAACATTGGTTAAATAAAGCATTGACTTTGTAATATAGTTCTAAAGCTTCAACTTCATTTGTGACACTCATGATGAAGTTATCGACGTAAATGTTGTTTATTATCATCGCCAACTGGTTTTGTTCCCCTTCATTTTCTTCATATTCATTCATGTTGTTTATTGTCACATTTAAATGGTATTTTATGACTGCTCCCAAAATTGCTGGGCTGCAGACAAGTCCAAACAGTACGCGTTTAAAACGAAGTACTATTAAGTTATTTTCAGTTACTGGTTTTGAGGCATCTTTCAGCCAGAAAAATCGTGTGTAGTCTCTAGCTTGGTCATGCAATCCTATTTACAAAAATGCCTTTTCAATATCAGCAATTAATGCTAGATTGTCTGCTCTGAACCTCAGGAATAGGCCCAGTGCTAATGGTGTTGTAATTGGTCCTCTAAAAAGGCACTCGTTGAAACTGGGCTTACCTGCCGACCCATTGTACACAATTCTGCATGATGTTGATTTGCCCGGCGTGATTACTGGCTGGTGTGGCAGGTAATGAATCCCCTTGTTGTCTGTTTTGTTGTCACAGATCTCAATTATTCCCTTTTCTAGTTGGTCATCCAAAACTTTCCGGTATTGTTTGAATAAGTTTGGATCTTTGTTGAATCTTCTTATCAGTGATTTAAAGTGCACCAAGGCTTCTGCTTTTCCTGTGGGCAGATCACTGATACTCTCTTTATATGGCCAGTCAATATAGTATCGTTTGTTGTTGTCGTTGAATTTTATGCTATTTATTATCATCTCCTCTGCAATGTTGTCATCAATTGCATAGGGGTCATCAGTGATTCCCACTGCTTCTAGACTGTGAAATTGTCATAGTGTTTCCTTTCCTATAGCCACTATGGCTACTTTTTGATGATTTTTTGTTGGTTCAGTTAAGCTTGAACTACAAGTGAAGTTACAGGCATGATCCATAGTTGCCATAGATCCATAATGTACAGCTACCACAATCAAAGCCAAACAGGCAAACCTGCATGCAGGTTTTCCTTCTGCAAATTTGTCTATTACCGTGCTAATTTCACTTTATTTTTTTCCGTTTCCGTGAAAATTTTTCTTTCCGTTTTCCGTTTTCCGGCATTTCATTTTTCCATTTTCCGTTTTCCGGCCGACAATTTTTTTTTACCTTTCCGTTTTCCGTTTTCCGCGGAGTGAAATTTTTTTACCTTTCCGTTTTCCGTTTTCCGGCAGAAATTTTTTTTTTACCTTTCCGTTTTCCGTTTTCCGTAAAGTGAAAAAAATTTACCTTTCCGTTTTCCGTAAAAAATTTTTTTTGACACCCTACACAAAACCAATGAAAACAACCACCAATGTCAATTTGTGTGTGAAATTGCGCGCTTGCGCGCAAAAATTTTGCAAAATACCTAGTGCTTAGTACTAAAAATTTCGGTCGATGTTTTTTTTAAAAAAAAAACATTTCGGATGTCATGTTTTTTTTTTAAAAAAAACGTTTTTTTTAATAAAAAACGTTTAAAAAAAAACATCGGCCAACCCTACCAACAACAATAAAACGATGTGAATACACTGCATACACATCATGTATCTGCTGTCGCTGCATCTTTTGTATTTTTGTACTGTAGTCTTTTCATCAAGAGGGGGAGTTATCCAAGAGGGGGGAGTTATTCGAGGGGGGTTATTTTTTCCTCACCTCGCGAACAGGGGGAGTTTTTCAAGGGGGGAGTTATTCAAGGGGGGACTTATTTAAGGATTTGCGGTACATTGTATTAAATTCAATGAAGTATTTTACTACACAATGAATAATGGAATTACTCAACGATCATTTTATAACGTTCAAGCTGCGATTAGGCACAGCTCGACCTGTCAAGCACAGGTCGACGGAACAATTCCCTCCATCAACAAGTGTCACATGTGCGCATATTCAAAAGAATAAAAAATTGTCAAATATGTATACTTACCCACCACAGCGAAAGTGACACTTTTGAGTGGCTTGGGTGACTCTTTTGTGTAATACCTGTAAGGTCTGCCGTCATGCAAGCCTGTGCATCAGCGCATCGTACGCGCTAACGCAATTCGCGAATAAAATGGAATTTTTGATGTTTCATGTTCTTAAATAAATATTTGATGTTTACGACAATGCTCATTTAAGTATACCACTACTGGGTGGCACCTTTTGATGAAAATATGTATAAGTGGTATTTAAATAGGGCATATTTTTCATACCTTCATGAAATAAATGAAATGCATCCACAAATTAAATATGTACAAGTTCCGTGCAGTGTGGGTACCGCTGATAAATGAGGTGTTCACTTCTAAAAGTTGATAATTAAGAAATTAATAAAATTGAGTAGAGTACGAAAAATGACCAGTTTTGGTCGGGCAGTTTCAGAAATAGGTCCTGCACAACAAATGTTTGTCTGCTGTTTTTTGCTTTTTTTTACAATGTAGTGTTGGAATGTTGGTTGGAAAAACATCAAGACAAAAATTTGTTGTGCAGGAGGTAGGTATAGTATTTGCTTGAATAGTTCCCCCCTTGAATAATCCCCCCCCCAAATAACCCCCCATTTAAAGATTTTATTTATTTGTTATACCTAATTTTAACAAAAATGGCACGTTATTGTATTTATAAGGAATATTTTGTGAAATGATTTGATGGCAACATGCTTGAAAATTTTGATGAAATAATAATTCCCCCTTGAATAATTCCCCCCTCGAATAGTTCCCCCCTCAAAAATGTCTGATGAAATAATAATCCCCCAGGGGGATTATTCAAACAAATGTGGTATTTTATGTCACTATGGCGCCACTCAATCATTTCCTGCATGAAATATGTAAAGCCATAAAGCAACGATCAAAACCCCTTGATTTGGGCCTTCCACAGAGCCTCAAATAGACAAGAACCGCACCTACTAAACCATTCCAAGCTAGATTATGGTAGGAACACACCAAGGGTTTGTAATCCTCACCTATGTGGCTTCGGTTTTGCCAGGGTCAGGGGTATCTTGAATTTTGACCCTCCGAGTGGTTGGATAGATAGCAAATCGCTCCTCCGGAGGGATAGATAGCTGAAAAATTTTCTGGGGCGGGGTTGGGGGGGGTTTGGGGGGGGGGGTTGTGGTGGTTCGCTATATAGGCTTTTTCGGGGCATAGAAGGAAGAAAAGGGAGAAAAATCGCTAAAAGTAGGTGTAAAATAGCTCAAAATGGGTATACAAGAGCATATAGTACTTAAAATAGCTGAAAATAGGCAGTTAGACGCATGAACCAGTGATTTTGGAGGTGAAAATCTATATATAGGTATGAAAAATAGCGATTTTGAGCGAAAATTGGGGTATAGTTTCTGAAAAATCGCTCCAGATAGGTAGATAGCTGAGCGATTTGGGGGGGGGTTTAGGGGGTAGTAGCCCAAAATTTTGCCTCCGGGATAGATAGATAGCTGAGCGGCCTCCGGGATAGATAGATAGCTGGGCGGTTTGGGGGGGGGTAACCCCCCCCCCCCCCAACCCCCCCCCATTCGAGACCCCTGGCCAGGGTGGGTAAGTAGACATAATGGAAAACATCAATGGACCATTTTATGGTGGGGAAAAACCCTCAACCCCGCCCCCCCCCATTGGAGGCTCCTGTCAGACACCTGAAAAACATCACCAGAAAAGGGGCAATTCTTGGGAAATTTTAAATGGGACCTTCTTCTAGGAGCTTGTTTTCATAGGTTTTGTAGCAAATTGGCCGACTCGGCATTAATTTTTGTCTAGTCATAACACATAAATAATGAGCTCTTAAATATACCCAGCTTGGCGGTCCGCAAAGTGTGTCTAAAATTACTTATATCTTAGTCGATAACGCGGGGAGCAGGATACTTATGTACGCACTTCCACAAAAAGAAAAATATTTAAAAAAGAAAAAAGGCGAAGTCACATAAGCCGGAATTACAGCTCAGCAGCGTTTGACGTGAAATGATGACGTTGTAAAATTGATTAGATCAAATCAGACAAAGGCACAGCATTGAAATTTCCGAATTAGATAGTTCTAGTAATTGTGTGTAATGTCCCAAAAAAATTTTATCAAATAATCATTTTTTAAGTAGTTATTAATTTAACGTCAAAAGTTTTTGGTGATGTAAAATGTTTGACGTGAAATGTTGACGTAAAATAAGTAAATTTTGACGTAAAATTAATAACTTATTAAATAATTATTATTTTCTTAATTTTTTTAGGACATTACACACAATTACTAGAACTATCAAATTCTGAAATTTCAACGCTGTACCTATGTCTATTTTGATGTAATCAATTTTACGAGCGTCATCATTTCACGTCAAACGCCGCTGAGCTGTAATTCCGGCTATACAACCAAAGTATATGTTTCGTGCCTGAAATCCTTTTTGATTGTTTGGAACAAATTATATTTTATTATTGATGGTTGATGACGTCTTGATGGAGTGTTTCATTCAGAAAAATACATAGCAGTCAGCCGAGTATATTTATTTATGTGAGTTTGGTGTCTGGATTTAGTAAAAATATCATGGGTCCACATGCCTCTTTAGTTATACTCGGCGGACCGCAAAGTATGTGCAGAATCCTACCATAATTTAATGAATAAAATCTTGTGATAAATTTCATAATTCATTATTCCACAGTAAAAACTAAATCTTAATATGAAAAAGTGTATAATTTTTGGTTCATTATTCAGATGGGTTATGGTAGGTTTCCATACTAGGTGTGATGTCATGTATAAAAGCATCACTGTAAATATATTTGAATGAATTTTCATTTACATTAATTCGGTTACATTTTCTGACGCTCACAATGTCTGGTGCATGGTAAAAGTCAGCATCAACATCATTTTAAAGAACAGAAATTGCCACCACTCATGCCATCACACAGGGACGTATCCAGGATTTTGGAGCGGGGGGGCTGCTTGTTTACGGGGGCCGGCGAACGGGGGGGGGCTCAGCCCCCCCCTACAAATTTTCCCTGTATAGGGACGGAAAGGCGTTTTGGCGCTAGCGCCACGCCATGGCGCTATTGGCGTTGGCGCCAGCGCCAGGAACCGCTTTATATATACACGAACATATACACGAAATTCGCAAAAAATGTGTTCATTTCCAACGATTTTGGTTTAAAGGGGCTAATCCGCTGAAATTACAATGCATGGGGAAGAAATTGCGCGCTTGCGCGCAAAATTTTTAGGAAACATCGAAAATATTTAGGAAAAGTTGCATTTTCCAGGACTTTTTTGATCTCACCCCGGGAAGGGGGGGCTGCAGCCCCCCCCCGCCCCCCCCCCCCCTGGATACGTCCTTGCCATCACACATTTATTTTTATTCCATATCACATCTTTCGGCCAATTAAATCAAATGGAATAAAAATATGTAAATTTTCTAAAAGCATTAAAAATTTTGATGATTGGTTGTGATAAATAGCTATAAAAATGGCAGAGCGCTCACATAAAGCCATAAGAGCTCACATAAGAACTTTAGTTCTTGGAAGTGGTAATCAACATACCGTATTTCCTCGAAATAAACCCGGGTGTGAGCGTGATCGAGCTTATGAAAAATAACACCCCCCAAAATTTGCACTCTGAAAATTAAACCCATGGGGGTTTATTTTGGACAGGGGCTGGATAGATAGCAAATCGCTCTGAAAATTTTCCTGGGGGGGCTGGCGGGGGCACAATATATAGGCTTTTTCAAGGTTAGGAAGGCAGAAAGGGGAAAAATCGCTAATAATCAGTTAAAAGTAGCCAAAAGTAGGTTTAAAATGGCTAAAAATAGGTATATAACCATGTATATAACCGGAAAGCACGATTTTGAAGGTGAAAAACTATAAAAAGATGCGAAAATTTTGAGCGAAAATTGGGGCAAAATTTCTCAAAAATCACTCCAGATAGATAGCTGAGCGATTTGGAGGGGGGTCTTTGCTCTTTGGGGGTAGTAGCCAAAAAATTTGCCTTGGGATAGATAGATAGCTGAGCGGCCTCCGTATAGATAGATAGCTGGCCGATTTGGGGGGCAGCCCCCCCCCCCTAGGTAACGATGGCAAACCCCCAAGAAAAAAGTATTTAAATTTTTAAGTGTTTTTTCTAAAATTAATTTTCGAATTTTCGAATTTTTCCCCAAATTAATTTTCGAATTTCGAATTTAATTTTTGAATTTTCGAATCTTTTTTAGCAATTTTCGAATTTTTTGGCCAGTTTTCGAATTTTTTCAAATAATTTTCGAATTTTTTAAGAAAAATATTGAATCTGAAGCTTGAAACACATTATTTGGACTGTTTTCATATTCTCCTCAGTTTTTATAACATTATTTTTACCATAATTTAGCATTAAAAATGGTGGAAGGAGTTATACGGACCAGTGTCCTGCTTCTTCATTTAATTCACACATTGACACATTTAATTCACCAACGCAGCAAAGGCAATAAAAACAATAATTTAAAAATCGGTGTCAAATAAAATATTGGCATCAAATAGAATATTGGCATCACATAAAATATTGGCATCAAATACCGTATTTCCTTAAATTAACCCCCCCCCCCCTGGGGGTCTATTACTTTGCCAGAAATTTTTCGAAATCCCAGTGCTAAATTGTTTTTTCTAAGTAACACAGATGTAAAAAATGCAACAACAGATTATAAGACTCTATAAACTTATATAAGTACGTAGACGGTACAAACCCTGTTCTAACGCAACACATTCATTTTTTTAACGTGTTTCCCAGATAACAAACCGCACAAACGTTCTCTATACACCAAATTTGGGGGCGGTATTTCGAGGGGGGGGGTTATAAATTCATAGGGCCAATATTGAGGGGGGTATTTTGAGAGAGGAGGATATTTCAAGGAAATACGGTATAAAAACGGATGTGTGGAAGTCCGCCTTTTCCGCCGCGGATGACATTTCAATGTTTTTTTTGTTACGTTTCGCTTTTTCATACGCGCCGCATATCAATTGTCGCTTTATTTAGCACGTTGAACTTAAGAATGCGTTTTGTTGCCTTGAATTGCCTGAAAAATTCGAAAAGTATTTTCGAATTTTTGAATTTTCGAATTTTTTGAAAAATAAATCGATTTTTAAGTGTTTTTTCTAGGGGTGAAATAAAAATTCAAAAATTCTGAAAAAATTCGAAAATGTTTTCGAATTTTCGAATCTTTTTTTGCCATCGTTACCCCTAGGAGACCCCTGATTTTGGAAAAACGGTAAACATAACCTTCTCGTTGATTGTGATAGATTGCATCTAGCCTAATAAATTGTAACTCTTGTTTGTGTTTGTACCATGTAGCGTAAGCAAGATCTCGCATGATTCATTACTGCTGTCATGCAATCATAGGATTAAGTGGTGGTTAGGTCATCGCAGCCTAAGGAACTCAGAAGTAGTGATGTAAAAGCGCCATGGCGCATTTGGCGCTTGGCACTAACTTGCTGTGGCGACACGCCCATGAAAAGCGTCATGGCGCTATTTTGAAATGCAAAATGCCTGGCGCTGGCGCTAGCGCCAAAGCAAAAAGTGTCATGGCGCTTGGCGCCATTTTGCTTTGGCACCATTGTCGCTTGGCGCTGGGGGTCGGAAAAGCGCGATGGCGGTTTTGGCGCTTGGCGCCAAAATCCTGGCGATTTTTACATCACTACTCAGAAGGCAGGAATCAGTCTATCAGGAAACCATGCTTTATAAGGCACAGGGCTTCAACGTTTGCACATCAAAGACAACTGTATACCTAGATTCAAGGACGTATCCGGGGGGGGCGGGGGGGGGCTGCAGCCCCCCCCCCTTCCCGGGGTGAGACCTAAAAAGTCCCGGAAAATGCAACTTTTCATCTATATTTTTCTATGTTTCTCAAAAATTTTGCGCGCAAGCGCGCAATGTCTTCCCGATGCATTGTATTTTCAGCGGATCGGTCCCTGTAAACAAAGATCCTCGGAAATGAGCATATTTTTTGCAACTTTCGCTGTATATGTATGCATATTTACATACATATAAAGCGGTTCCTGGCGCTGGCGCCAACGCCAATAACGCCATGGTGTGGCGCCTTTGTATGGCGCTAGCGCCAAAACGCCTTTCCGTCCCTATATAGGGAAAAATTTTAGGGGGGGGGCTGAGCCCCCCCCCCCGTTCGCCGGGCTCCGTAAACAAGCAGCCCCCCCCCCCCGCTCAAAAATCCTGGATAGGAAATCCTTGGAAATACGTCCCTGCCTAGATTGGTATATTTATAGAATTGTACATGCAGTATTTCCGGCGTCAGTATTTCCGATTCTAGTGTTCTATTTCTGATCTTGTCAAACATTCTCGTAACTTCTGGTAGAAGTTTAAAATTCCACTTACACTATCTACATTTTTTACAGTTGGCACCTTGCCTTACATGTTTCGAAAAAGTTGTATGATATTGTAAATAATGTAAATATATGTAGATGTTGTACAGATACATTATCTGTACATCATCTGCGTCTGGAGGATGGGATGACATCCCAATGATTTTTGAGAAAGGGACATGCAAATTTAAAAATACCTAGGTAGGTATATCATTATCACAAAACACCCACGGACAAGAATTACCTATCAGCATAGCACACAATAATATTTACAAGCCAACACTAAAAAAGTGGATAATAATTGCTTACACGCGCTGGCAGACAATTTGTTAATGCAGCAATAATGGATAAATGTCAAAGCCTTATTGGGATTTTGTAGTGCCAAATACAATAAAATTCTGCACGTTTGAGAGAATATTTTTCGATTTTAGACCATAGTTTCAATTTTTGAGCCACTGCTTGATTGCAGTTGAGCAGCTGATTAAAATTTGAACGCGCATTTTTTGTTGAAGGCAACTTCATGAAAACGCAACTAGAAATGAGAAAATGTCGGGATAGGGAAAAGTATTTTAGTCAATTTGCCGCTTTCGAAACAGGAAGTGCGGGCGTTGGAACCTTAATCATGACCATTTTCATCAAAATAACAAGCAAAATAAATTGGAACGCGCTGATTTTTAGTATTATGCCCCGGTGTGACTACGTAAATAGCCCATGGTGCATGCGCATTGCACGCAAATCAACCGGCCAACCAAGAACTCTCAATGGTAACTTGGGAGCTAATTGAGCTGCACAATTTCGGTCTGAATTGGTAGGGGCATTAGACATTACACAAAACAGAAGTAAATACACGCATTAGAAGAAAAAGGCAAACAAAAAATGTATTTATGTACCATGAAAAAACGGAAACCAACGGAAACGTCCGATCAGTTGGCTTCAGCGGTTTTGCGCTTGTTTCGAAAGCAAGCTTGGAATCTCGGATGCGGGATTTTCAGTTTAGTTTCATTATTTCAGTTACTTTCGCAATACACTGGGAAACACATTGCGCTGCGGGGGCGTATATATTTTATATAAAAATATTTGTGTGTGATCTAGTCAAATTAAAATGGCGGCCAAAAACATAGAAAGTGCACTTATGCACTACCGAATGTTAATGTAAATCCATCCAAACGACTCAAAGCATGGAAATTTCAATACCATAACCAACGATGGAAAAAAAAGACCTAAGCCACAGACTGGGCACAGCGCCAGAAACAGGGAAACTAAAAAATCCGAAACAAGACTTGTTTTGAAATAGTTTTTAAATCTCCAGTCAAATGTGATGGCTCTTTCGTACGGTGATCGGCGGAAATGCACCTTGTATCAAGAAAATGCTGTTGCAAATACACAATAATTTCACCAAACAAAGTCTCCAAAATGGTGCAATATTTCATTTGAAGTCACGTTAATTTCTGCGAGCCATACCGGATTACACGACAACAAAGAAATGGTGATGCGGTACACGGAGTTATGTCGTAGTATGTAAATAAGTACGACTGTATAGCTTGAGTAAATACGTTTAAAGTTTTTGAACGTGGAGATATTCACAAGAAGAGCCCCGCCGCAGTTTAGCCATGGTGTGGGAGGTGCCGACGCATGTGACGCGCAATGGTCAACAGCCGGAACAAATTCCAGATGATTTTAGCATCACCTATGGAACGGCCGGATTCCGCGGCAAGTGCGTGAAGCTTGGTGCCTTTTCCGAATATCATTCTTTAATTTGGCATCGCGCCAACTCTGCTCTGGACTTTCCTCCGGTGATATAACCTTCCTACAAAGAGACCCCCCTCATCAAAAAGCCACCCCAAACTCTACACACACAGAGCGTCCACGCTGCACTTCGTGATGCACCGAATGGGCGCCCTGGCGGCGATAATCTCTCGGCACCGCGGCGGACGCGCCATGGGCGTCATGGTGACCGCCAGCCACAACCCCGCCTGCGACAACGGCGTGAAGATTGTAGAGCCGAATGGCGACATGCTCGAATCTGTATGGGAACCGATTGCTACAAAGGTGGCTAACGCGCGGTTGGTTGTTACTGATTGACACTTCGCTTTTCAACTGATTTTTTTTAAATTCTGATTTTTTCAATCATTGTAAACCGATTTTTTTGTTTTAAAGCAAGGAAAAGAATTGGTAGACGCGCTGGGTGCTGGAATTTTTTGTTGCGCCCAATTCCACATACACCATTGGTGGTTGTTTTCATTGCCTTTTTATTCGCCCATTTTGGACTATTTTGAAAAATCCGGTTTTTATTTTAAAAAATCAATGTAAAAAATCGTCTTTATAAAAATAAAGGTGTTTGATAAACAAATTTAAACGCGAGTGGTTGAAAAAAATTTTCTTCACACGAAAAATCGGTCTTCAAAATGACAATAGGTCACACACTGTCAAATGCCATGCTTTCAGTGATGCAGAATTGGTGCCTTTGCTGCGATCTATACAAGATGCACACCCGCCGCCGAGTGGCGCCACTGTCGAAACCAAGGGAATAGTGTTGATTGGCGAAGACACTCGCTCCAGCAGCAGTTTGTTTTCCAGCGCTGTGGAAACCGGTGCCACGCTGACGGCTGGCGCTGACGCTAAGTCCTTTGGTTGGTGTCCTTATAGGTAATGACCCCGGTTTTCAAACAACGTTTTTAAACCGTTTTTGAAGCGTTGTATGCTTTCGTTTAAAAATATTTGAAAACGAGCATCCCTAGTGCCAAACATTTTACATTTCACCCGACTGTTGACAGCTGTCTCTGTCCTTTCATTAGTGCTCGCTATGCTATTGTAGAATATATTAGGGTGTAAACTAAGTTTCTTTTCTTTTTTGCGATCTCATAGAAATGCACATTTCTGCGTCCCATTCTGTTGTACATTGGTCGATTTTGATGCCCTTCGAGTATGTTCGGGTTTTGGGTCTGGGCTATGACAAAAAAAATTTTGTTTCCTAGAATAATCCCCCAGTCCCGAGATAAGGGGGGTCTATAGAAAGGTGGTCATTTTCCATGGCCGATGTGGACACTGACCTTTGAAGATTGATAAATCGGCCATTTCTGGGCCGATTTTATTCATTTAACACTTAAAATGATCGAGACGACATGTAGATTCCAGTTTTGTGGTCGGATAATTTATAAATGTATGTATAAACTTAAACTCGGATAATGTATAAACTCCGTATGCCAATAAACTTAAAGCTTACAGTTTAAAGTGCATTACTGATGAAAAGATATTGAAAATATTTTTGGGCCAGATGAATTCTTTTGGTCTAACCTATACGAAAGCATTTTCAGAAAAACGTTTTTGCAGTGTCCAAAAACCGGGTCAAATCGGCATACGGAGTCTAGACATCACTAAGTCAACCACAAAACTGGAATCTACAGATCCTCTCGATCATTTTAAGTGTTGAATGAATAAAATCGTCCAAAAATGGCCAATTTATCAAGCTTCAAATGTCAGTGTCCATATCGGCCATGGAAAATGACCACCTTTTTATAGACCCCCTTATTCGGGACTGGGGGATTATTCGAGGAAACTAAAAAAAATTGTTATAGACCATACTCGAACGGCATCAAAATCGGCCAATGTACAACAGAATGGGACGCAGAAATGTGCATTTCTATGAGATCGCAAAAAAAATAAGAAACTTAGTTCACACCGTAATAGAATACGTTTACTTTTTTTATGCAGGAATTTGCACCACACCGCAGCTGCACTTCCTTGTGCGATGCTGGAATTATCCGAATTACGCGGCGTACCCTGAATCCGACTGCACGAAACCCAGCTCGCTCACTTTGGACACATACACCAATAAATTCGTAGGAAGTTTCGTCTCTGTCAACCAGGTGAATTTCCCATTTCTTGCTCAGTCAAGTACGTACGCAGGGGGGGGGGGGGTGCAGTGTTCAGTAGGGTTTACGAAAAAAAACTATTTTTTAACCCTTGGATTTTAAACAAAAGAAGTCTACATGGTCCGGCTGAAAAGTCCCCGGGCAGTGCTCGCCATTCGCGCTATGGGTAAGCTACGGTCCAAAAATTTTGACAGGTTAAGATTAGGGTTGGAAAAAAAACGTTTTTTTTTAACTCGATGTTTTAAAAAAAACGTTTTTTTTTAAAAGCTCCCAGATATGACCTAGTGTCAACATATATAGGTATATCAGACACTGGCAATACTCTGATGTTAAATATGACCATATAATGGCTGTGGAGCCATGGGATAGCATTATAAGTGGTGATTTGTGTCAAAAATATCCATTTTTCGTCGACATGTCGTTCGTATATCGCCTTATAGTTGAATGTTCATGACTTCAGGTAAAGTTTGGCACGGAATGGTGATCAAACAAGGTTATAAAAGGAGGTTGTTACTTTGGGAGTGAAGTTACACACTGTGGAGGTACATGGAAGCACATTACCTCAATATTATATATTACAGCAATATATGTTGGCTTATTCACCCATGGTAGCACATAGAAATGGATGTTTTGATACTAAAAATGCAACAAAACCAATGAAAACAACCACCAATGTCAATTTGTGTGTGAAATTGCGCGCTTGCGTGCAAAAATTTTGCAAAATACCTAGTGCTTAGTACTAAAAATTTCGGCCAATGTTTTTTTTTTTAAACATTTCGGACGTCATGTTTTTTTTAATAAAAAAAAACGTTTTTTTTATTTTTAAAAACGTTTTTAAAAAAACATCGGCCAACCCTAGTTAAGATATCAGGTGTTTGAGTTTTCACCCAAAAATTTTACCCCACTAGTTCCAGCCACTGCGGAACTGTGAGGATTACAATTTCGGTCATTTTGTACTGATGTACAAATGGTGCTATAGCTCAATGCTGCTTTAAGTTGTGATCATGAAACTATGGCTAGTATGAGCCACCAGTGTTGGCAATGTGCAGCACTCACCAACATTAGCTATGAGATCATAAGCCTAGTCCATATTGGGCCTCCACACGCTAGTTGACATCGCATTTCAGAGTCAACTCAGAGTCAACTAGTGTTTCAGTTGACGCAATCACTCACCACTTGACTTTTTTAAAAGAGCATACGCGTTAACCCATATTTTTGGCATTTAGCTCATGTATTTCATTGAAAAAGTCAACTGGAAAAATCCATTCTCAGAAACGAGTTGACCCTGCTTTCTACAATGCAGTTTGTGTGATTTAAAGAGTGTTATGTGATAAACCATAATTAATCTGATTTTTTGACACCTAATTATCATATATTGTGTGAAGCATAACCAAATGAAAAATTATTTTCATGTTCCATATTCAATAATTTTTTATTGTTTACATGTGTGAATGCTTGTTAGTTAGATAGTTGTTTCATGTACTATAAATGTCTGTGAATTTTTCTGTAGTAATTATCATTTGTAATAAATTTTTTTGAAAGAATAAAAAATCTTTTTCTTTAAAAGGAAATTTATTTTTCATCACGCAACACGGAATCATATCATAATGCCAACATAACCAAATGAAAGGCGAAAGAAACGCTAACACAGCAGTATTTTTTTTGAAAGAATCACATAACATAAAAGAAAGATATGAATTTTTCAATATTTCAAACTTCAATAATTTTAAAAAGTTTTCCTGGCAAGTTATGACAGCACTGAATGTGAAATTTGATATACTAAGACTATTGAAGCAAGTAACACAAGAAATTTCAAAAAACGGCAGCTTTTTCAATTTTTAACACCTAAATATCTAACTCTGAAAAAAATTGATGAGTTGACACTGACAGTTTACGAAAATATGTCAACTGATTCATTTCACCTAGAAATGGATCAGTTGACATAACTTTTAAATCTGACTCATTAACTCAGAAATCTTGCCAGTATACAGTATCTTTTTGTATAAAAAACATAATTAATTAACATAAAAAATTAAATTAAATAAGGAAAATTTAATTGAAATATAAATAAAAAAGTTATAAAAATAGGAAGAAAAATAATAATAAAAATTATAAAATTCAAGTAAAAATATAAAAAAATTAGTAAAAATTAAAATGAAAACAATAAAATTTATTTAAAAAAATAAAAATAATTGAAAAATAAAAAATAGATAAAATACCCATAAAAATAAATATAATAAAACTTTAAGAAAAAAAAACAATTTAAAAAAATGGACATTAAAATATAAGTAAAAACATTTAAAACAAATAAAAAAATATAATTTAAAAAAAATAATTTAAAAAATTATAATAATATAGCAAAAAATATAAGTGTAAAAATAAATTTAAGGATGCACATACTGCACACACAAATCAGCACTTGCAGAAATGAACAGAATCACCAATTAGTGTCCCTTGTGATAGTAATATCTGGTGCAGCTACCTCTGCATCAACAAAATCAGAACATTAGTATTGAAAAGCATTGTTTACTGAACACATGAAGTGTAGAAAAAAATTTGAAGTTGACAAAATGTCTATGTAGCTTATGTCAATATGCGTATGCACTCATAGTATACAAAAAACGCGATGTCAACTGACTTGGAAATTTTGAACAAAAAAAATTCTCACACTTTTTTGAACTGTTCCTTTGCAAAAAGTTCTTCTATGAAAGATGCGCATTATTTTTCTCTATGTGTACCTAAAATTTCGTATAAATAGAATGTAAATTGGATAAATAAAGTTACTTTTGGAAAGTCGGCGAGCGCTGAGTCAACTGCCGGAAATACGCACTTTTGCATACGTTTTTTGACGTTTTCATACGATTTTGGGTACTTGACATTGTACGCACAACACTTGTGTCAACTGAAATGAAAAAAAACGTATACTAGCGTACGCAGCGTACACTTTCAGCTCAGTTGACATTTTCGATCATGATTTTCACTTTTATTGAAACTTTTGAAACAGCCAAAAAGTCAAGTCAATGAACACTGTAAATGAAAATGTCAACTGCAAATGTAAACACAGATTAGTTGACATTTACGGTTGCATGTTGTCATTTATGTTGCTTATAGTTATATTTATAGATTGAAAATGTCAACTTATATAAGTTTGAGTGTGTGTGTAAGTGGTTGGCTCCACCTCATAATTGAAAAATAGGGCCCACACAGGCTAGTTGACATCGACACCAAATGTAAAGTTCCAAACCAAACTGATCCCCATTCAAAGCTCGCTTTCAGGAATTGAAAAGCAAGCTTTGGATTGGGACAGGAAACAGTTGACATTTTCTGTCGTTGTCAAGTAGCCTGTGTGGGGCATGGTAGTGAAGTAAACAATATATAAGTTGACATTTTATAGACTAATCCATTCTTAACTCTATTGATACTTTCAGGAGAGTGGCAGCAGTGGGCGGTGTCTGAAGTGAAATGGCTTGAATGTTTTCTGGAATTAGTGGTTTTGTTTGGTATTTTGCAATGATTTTTGAGTATTTTTGAATTTTTGGAAAGATTTGAATGTGCTTGTTTTTATAATAATTTGGAAACTTTTTGTTTTGTTGTTAATAGTAAATAGATAGCAGATATGAATTCTTTGTTAGACACAAAAGTGCAACTTTTAAAGAATAACTAAACTTTGAATTTTTTTACCTTGAATTTTCAAAATAAAAATTTCAAAAAGTTGTGTCAAAAGCTGTAAATTTTTTTTTGAAAATATGCAAAAATGCAACAATTAAAGTTTTCATGTTTGCTATTTTCAATCTCTAAATTGTTCAAGTTTAAAATGAATCTCCTCTTCTTTTTTTTCTTACAAATTTTTTGATATGTAAAGATTATCTGGTTCAAAAATTTTTAAGTTGTCAGTCAACCCAAGTATTCTGTTGTTAAATTTTTATTTTATACAAATTGTGTCTGGAAACAACAGTAAATTACATGAAATATAAAGCAACATTTAAAAGGCAACAATACATCACTATCACATGAAAAAATACATCACTATCACCACTTTCATCATTAACCTTTCAAGTTATCCTATTTTGGCAATTCAAAATAAAAGTACTGCAAATTGTGTATGCGTATGCAAGAAAACATGAAAAAATACATCACTATCACCACATTTCATCATTAACTTTTGAAGTTATCCAATTTTGGCAATTCAAAATGAATAAATTGTGTACGCGTATGCAAGAAATTGTATAAGTATGCAAAATCTCATACGCGTACGTTTTTTTGCGTTCGCGTATGCCAAAAAAACATACGCGTACGCAAAAAAACATACGCGTATGCTTTAGTTGACTCGGCCAGTGACACAAATATCTGTACTGCCCAAATTTACTAGTTGACATTATCACTAGTGTGTACGTTGTCAACTAGAGTCAACTGAGAAAAATTTCAGTTGACTCTGAGTTGACATTTTACATGCGAAAAATGCGATGTCAACTAGCGTGTGGAGGCCCATTGTCATTACTGTCACTACTCTCACTACCAAATTCATCAGTCTCTGCCTCTCCTTCTCAAAACAGTACTTTGTGATGTTATATATAGCCGTAGTATGGTTGTAGAGTCATAGGGTAGCATTATAAGTGGTGATTTCTGTCAAAAATATCCGTTTTATGTCAACTTATCACGTATATCGGCTTTTGTCGAATGTTCATGACTAAGTGAAGTTGGCCATGGAATAGTGTTTAAATTAAGTTACAATAGAAGGCTGATTCATTAGCAGTGATATTTTACACTGTACAAGTTTATGGTGGCACATTGACTGGATATTATGTACTGACTGGATATTATATACTACACTAACTAGGGATGGAAAAAAAGCGCTTTTTTTTAACGGCCCCGCTTTTTTTTAAAAAAAAGCGCTTTTTTTTAAAAAAACGCGCTTTTTTCGCTTTTTTTCAAAAATTGTCGAGACGTTACCTAAAAAGCTCCCAAATGTGGTCCTGAGTCAATATATACAGGTATACCGGTCAAGTGGCACTACTTGTGATGATATATAACCATAGAATGGCTATGTAATCATCTGATGGCATTATAAGTGCAGATTTCTGCCAAAAAAAATCAATTTTATGTCAACTAATTATGTATATCGCCGTTTTTGAATGTTTCTTGACTGCAAGTGAACTTAGGCATGGAATAGTGCTTAAATTTGGCTATAAAAGATGGCTAATACATGACAGTGATGTTTCACACTGTAGAAAAGTTGAAGCACATTGGCTGGATATTATTTACTACACTGACATATCTCCTCAACTTATTATTACATGATACCATGCAGGAATAGAAGCAATGCCACTAAAATGCTACAAAACCAATGAAAACAACCACCAATGGCAATTTGCATGTGAAATTATGCGCTTGCGCGCAAAAATTTTTGCAAAATACCTAGTGCATGAGTACTAAAATTTTTGCCAGCGCTTTTTTTAAAAAAAAGCGCTGGGACCCTTGCGCTTTTTTTTTAAAAAAAGCGGCGTTTTTTTAAAAAAAAGCGCTTGCCATCCCTAACACTAACATATCACAGCTTATTATGACAGAATAGCACAAACAAATGGAAGCTTTTACACAAAAAATGCCTCAAAACCAATGAAAACCACCACAAATAGTAAACTGCAGGTGAAATTGCGCGCTTGCGCGCAAAAAAATTGCAAAATACCTAGTGCTTAGTACTATCATTTTGGGCAAGGTTTTAAAAAAAACGGTTTCGATGGTCGGATTTAAAAAAATAAAAATAACAATTATTTTAAAAAAACCTTTGAAAAAAAACCCTCGGCCATCCCTAGTCCCTGTGCTCAGTAAACCCGTTGAGCTCAGTTGATATTCTTTCGTAGGGCCTGTCTCGGTGCGAAAAAAGGCCGCTCAACGTTGACTGCGCGAATGGAGTTGGCGCCATGGCACTCACCTCGCTTGTAAATAATGAGGCGTTCAAACAGAGCGGTTTGTTGGATGTGCACACACACAATGGTGATGTACTTGGGCTATTCGATCCTAAGGGACGAGGAGAAATCGATGAGCGGTTGAATAACAAGGTAATTGATGAGTACCGTATTTCTTCTAATAGAGAAGCGCCGTCCTATTGGAAGATTGTCATTTTATTAGAAAAAAATACTTCATTAAGGTTCAGAACCCGATCAGATCCCCATACCCGCACATTTTTGGAATTCTCGAACACAAATTTTGTTCGGGGCGTTCTCTACCCCGAATCCGACGACGCGAAATTACCGCCCTGAGTAATAATTTAATCTTTTTGCAGTGCGGGGCCGATTTCGTGAAACAATCTCGATGTGCGCCGAAAATCTACGCCAAGTGCTCGCATAGATTTGAAAATGAAAGTGCCCAAAATGGCGTGAGCGAGTGCAAGGAAAATCATGCGGAACGACGCCCTGCTCCTGGAGAACGTTGGGCCACATTTGATGGGGATGCAGACAGACTGATGTATTTCTATGTCGATGAAGGTTTGAAACTGTTTTTTTTATATCAAAACCTAAAGAGTGAAAGGAAACCGATCTGTTCGCTGTTGGCAGACTCTTCAGCATTTAGAGGAGGTTTAAAGAAAAACGTTTTTAACAATAGTCTGAATAAAAATATTTTTATTCAAATTAAAAATGTTTGAATTGAACATAAGATTCGTCCATCCCTTGTTCTTAAAAAATGTGACTTTAAAAATCACGTGTTTGGAATGTGAGCATGGTGCTCGGGGTTGCTAGGATAAAACTTGATCGATATTCTAAATTACCATCAATGAAAAGGTCCTCAATTTGCTCAGCCAAGGGCTTTCGGTTGCTGGACGGCGACAAAATGGCCGTCTTATTGACATTGGCTGTAAAGAAATTGGCAGCCGATGCTGGCGTAACAATAACTTCCGGTGCTGCGGTCGCGCCTACGACCAACGGTGACGGCGGTGACGTCATGCAACTTGGAGTTGTCCAGACAGGATATGCCAATGGAGCGTCAACCAAGTATATTCGAGAGAAACTGGTGTGTGTACCCGCTGTGGTTGTTTCGTTCACTCCCAGACCCTGTAAAGTGTCAATTGTCATGGCAAGTGTAAAGTAGAGTTTCAAATGTCATGCAAAGTTTTGTCTTTTTTATTTTTTATTATAATTTATTATTTTTAATTATTAGTTTTTTTAATATGATTGACATTTGACACTTTACGTTACGCTTTACAGGGTCTGGGACTACCCCCAGATAATAATCTTCTCTGACAGCATTTGGATCTTTCATTTTTGCTTTGCGTATGAAGTTTTTTTCTCTATCGCTGGTACATGGCGACACACGTAAAGTACAAAGGTTTATATCAGATATCGCGCAGGGCGTGCAAGTTGATCTGGTGCCAACTGGTGTTAAACACTTGCACAAAGTGGCAAAGAAATATGACGTCGGTGTCTATTTCGAGGCCAACGGACATGGGACGATTTTATTCAGTGACCGTTTGAAGCTTCGCTTAACTGAGGCCGGTAACACAGCTAGGAAATTCACGTGTGTTCCATGCAGTTTTTCGGACTTGTAATACATTTTTCAGGGTTCTACATTGAATTGGTCTTCCGTATTTCCTCGAAATACCCACAGGGTAGGTTCCTAGAAATTTCCATAAATTTAGTAAAGATAGGCTTTTGCATACCCAAAGCTGGTATACGTGATAAAACAGGATATATTAATACACATCAACGTCTTTATTAAGACACAATTTAGACAGAAAATATTCGTGTAACTGCGATGCATATTGGCAGATAATAATATTTACATCATGTAAATTGCATAAATGGTTTACCTTGTTCTAAACGGGGGGGGGGTATTTCGAGGGGGGTTATTTTTTCCAGCTCGAAAAGACCTGGGGGTATTTCGAGGGGCGGTTTATTCAATAGGGTTTTTTTACGGTATCTAGTTTCCCCCGTCACATTACAGCGCATTCATTTCTTTGGTCAACGAAACTGTGGGCGACGCAGTGGCAGACCTTTTGTGCATTGAGAGCGCCTTGGCACTTGTCCAATGGACCGATCAGCAGTGGGATGCCATTTATGAAGGCTAGTTAAACTCTGCTCTCTTTCCGTACAGCAGTGGTCTAGTAGGCTTTGGACCCCTGCGGGCTTTAGGATAGATTGTAAATCGTTACTCCGGTGGAATATAAATATAGCTGAAAAGTTTTCTGAGTGTGAGGAAGTTCTATAAATGTGCTTTATCAAGATGTAGAAATCAGAAAATCGCTAAAAGGGGAAAATACCGTATTGCCTCGAATACCCCCCCCCTTGAATTAACCCCCCCCCCCCTTGAATTAACCCCCCCCCCCTCGAATTAACCCCCCTCATTCGGAATGATGTACGTCATGTACATAATAAATACGTCATGTATGCAATGTACATGATGTATATTACTGTTTATTTGCATTGCAGCTACACATGGACTAGTTTGTGTAGCTATCTACGTTTTTATGTTTAAATATATCCTGTTTGGACACATTTATTACCTGTTTTGGGTATGCTAATGCCTACTATTTACTACGATCCTGACGAAATAATAAAATCCCCCCTCGAATTAACCCCCCTCAAATTTTGCTGGCGAAATAATAAACCCCCATGGGGGTATTTCGAGGTAATACGGAAGTTAAAAAATAGCACATGGCCAAAAATAGCTGAAAATAAGCAACTTAACTTCACTAACTTATATTACTTTTTATAACTGATGTTAATTTGAAAAATGTGATTTTTTTGAAGGAAACGTGACGAACCGTATTTTCAAAAGCTAAGCCGAATTTTTTTATGACCGATTCTGTTTTAACACAATGTTCATGTTGTATTTCCATTGATGACATGACAAACGTTCGACAAAACTTATATACACAATTAGGGTTGGCCGATGTTTTTTTAAAACGTTTTTTATTAAAAAAACGTTGTTGTTTTTTAAAAAACATGACGTCCTAAATGTGTTTTTTTTAAAACACCGACTGAAATTTTTAGTACTAAGCACTAGGTATTTTGCAAAATTTTTGCGCGCAAGCGCGCAATTTCACACACAAATTGACATTGGTGGTTGTTTTCATTAGTTTTGTGGCATTTTTAGTATCAAAGTATCCATTTATATATGCTACCATGGGTTAATAAGCCGTCATATGTCAGTGTAGTGTATAATATTGAGGTAATGTGCTTCCATGTACCTCCACAGTGTGTAACTTCACTCCCAAAGTAACAACCTCCTTTTATAACCTTGTTTCATCACTATTCCGTGCCAAACTTTACCTGAAGTCACGAACATTCGACTATAAGGCGATATACGAACGTATCGACAAAAAAATGGATATTTTTGACACAAATCACCACTTATAATGCTATCCCATGGCTCCACAGCCATTATATGGTCATATTTAACATCAGAGTATTGCCAGTGTCTGATATACCTATGTTGACACAAAGTCATATCTGGGAGCTTTTAAAAAAAACGTTTTTTATTTTAAAAAACGCTTTTAAAAAAAAACAGCGAGTTAAAAAAAACGTTTTTTTCCAACCCTATACACAATGTGTTTATAGAATTTTTTTGGATGAAATCGCCACTTAGACACTATCCGATGGCTCCACACCCAGCATATGTCCACAGAGTGCTACATGCCGCTGCCATACCTTTTAAAAATCTGAATTTTGATTTGACTAAAAAAATTTGAAAAAGATTTTTTCCAAATCAAGCTGCTTTAAAAATTTATTCTTACATCCACAGTCTTCCATATGCTGAAGCAATTACACCGATAGCTAATTGCGACGCGTGGATCCAATTATGAAATGTAAACAGCGCAGTAAATCCACCTGCTGATATATTTGAGGCGTCTATTTCTAACAGTCGACAGGTCCACAAAATGCGATTTTGAGTAAAATGATGAATCAAAGTGTATCAGACAAATAACAATTGGTAGATATTACAGTTCATCCTAACCTAATTACTTAAGGGCATGTTGCAAAAAAAATATATCAGCGTTTTCTGCCTTCAAATTTAGCACTCCAACAACAATGACATTATAAATACTGTACTTTTACCCATCAAATACAATACTATAAGCACATCAGATCAACCATAAACATCTCAAAATGAAAATGAAAAGTAAATTTGGGGACACAATACAGGTTCGATATATCGAAAAAATGGTCGATATTCGATTTTTTTTCAAAATTTTCGATATCGATATTCGATTTTTTTTCAAAATTTTCGATATCGATATTCGATATTAAAAAATGGTCGATATTCGATATTCGATACGATATATCGTTTGAACCCTACTCTCTCATGCTAAACATTAAGTTCCAAATGTGTACAATAAAGTGTCAAATTTTCAGCCCCCGCTGTCAACCCATAATGGAAAAATTGGGTGTCTATAAAATTCTAATCGGACAGAACAAAACCATTTCGGGTTGGAAAATGCACTTGTCGACTTCTTGCACTCGAGAACATTTTTGTTCCCGCCCGCGTTGCGCTTGCCTTATGGGAAATTTATGGACTTGTCGACATTTAGAAATCGGTGTCCATGATGGACTTATCACATTTCTTGCGTTTTTTCATAAAAAGGCTGCGGAAGGTGGACTTGTCGACTTTTAGCCCAAAACTAAGTGGACTTGTCGACTTCTTCCTCAAATTTTTTGCATTTTTCCCTAAAAATGTCAAATTTGGCACTTTGCCATATAACCATGTGAGGTCAAAAAATTTATGGAAAATTATGAAAAATGTGCGGGAGTAGCCCCAGATGACGTTTCCGGGCCTCACTCAAAATTTTCATATTTTGGACTTGTCGACTTTTAGAATTGGACGCCTCATTTATGATTGACCACATGCAGATCTGCCCAGTGTTATGACAAAAGTTGTGGTCCCCGATCGATCGATTATAAAGACAACATGGGATGAGACGAGATGTATTCAACCACAAGAATTGCAGATTGATATTGATGAGCTTGTGAAAGATGTCGCCGGTGCCAGAGCTTTTGTCAGGTGCGTGTGCTTTGAGTTGATGCCAATCCTCAATGCCCGATGAACATTGTCCTTTTCATGTGTCCCTTCCTACAGCCGGAACCTAGTCTTATCTCGTAGAGTCGGGTCAATATTTGTTTTACGTTTTGACATCGCGGACACAACGTGGATTCCGTCGCGCGCTCAGCGCTTTTATGCATCATTCTCTGTTCCTGTCAATTTGCACTGCAATTGTCCTCATGATGCAGTTTATTATTGTGCGCGTGAACTCTTACTCACGTTAACTGTGGCACGTTTTGTGTGCAGGCCATCCGGTACGGAGGATATCGTGCGTGTGTACGCCGAGGCCGAGTCTCTGGTTATTTCGGGTTTTCTGGCACTTGCAACTTTCCTTGTTGTAATGGTTGAACGGCCCTCTACCGGTGCACAAGTTGATCAGGTGCACAAGTAGCAAAAGTTGTAAAAGGGCGTCATGATGCGGTGTACTTTGGTGCCCTCAAATGGCGATATTCCGTCACCAATCATGTGTATACTTGTTGCTTTTGGGGGCGGGTTCGCAGGTGTTAAATATGTAGGGTTTTTCAAGCTCTTGAAGGAAAAAAAGTGAGATTGATCGCTAGATAGATATGTAGATAGCTGAAGAAGTTTTGGGGGTAACCCGCCCTTCACCCCCCCCCCCTCCATGTCGATCACGTGCCGGCTTACAGTTGTCAATATTCGATGCTTTAACGGACAACGTTACTTAACGATCTCGACGTTTAATTTTGCTTTTTTCATTGATATAGACTAATCTCACCTGTCTCGTGTAGTGATAGGATGGCGACATTTCTGGCACTTTTCCATCACTGGTCTCATCACTCTTTACCATTACGCGCAGGTGGATGCGAAACAATTAACTGAGCGCATTGGCGATTCTATCAAAAAACGCTGCGCTGTTTAGAAGAAATTACTGCCCGGATTATATCAACATGTTTTTGGGAAACTATTTCTAGGTAATCTCGTTTTTAAATATACGTTTTTAAACAAAACAAATATAGTTATGAGTCACCATAAATATAGAGTCAAGTATTAGAGACACGTATTAGAGATATGTCGAAGCCACTGGACAGATTTCATTACTGCATAAACATCTGATTCTTATTACCGTCCTGCAGAATGTCTACAAAACATGATAACAAACCCCCAATGTTTATTTGCATGTGATTCCGCCCTAAAAATTTTTGAAATATTAGATTGTAAACTAATGAAGTGTCTTTTTTCGATTTCATACAAATATACATTTGTGCATCCCACATTCTTTTGTACGTTGACCGATTTTGATGCCATTTGAGTATTTTGGGGTTTGGGGTCTGGGCTATGAAGAAATGTTTTTGTTTCCTCGAATAATCCCCCAGTCCCGAGATAAGGGGGGTCTATAAAAAGGTGTTCATTTATGGTCGATCTACACATTCACTTTGAACCTTACTCACTCAGCCATTTCTGGGTTAATTTGGATCGTTCGACACTTAAAATGATCAGCACAACCAGTAGATTCCATTTTTGTGGTCGGATTAGTGATGTCTAAATTACGTATGCCGATTTGACCCAGTTTTTAAACACCACAAATAAATTTTTCTAAACATGCTATCATATACTTTAGACAATGGGGATTCATATAGCAAAAAAAATTATTTCAATATCTCTTTCCAATCAAAAGTAATAGAACTTTAAACTTCCGCCTCCCATACATGTAAATAACTAATCAAGAACGATTAATACAGATAACCTGAGCATAAAAATGAAACTTACAGGTTTTTCTGATCATTTTAAGTGTTCATTGGTGGAAATTGGCTGAGAAATGGCCGAGATATGGATTTCTGAAGTCACATGCATTTGATCGTCATGCAGATTTTTCTATTTATTGTTGGGAGGCGAATGTTTAAAGTGATATAACTTTTGACTGGAGAGAGATATTGAAATAATTTTTGGGCCAGATTTTTTCTTTTTGTCTATAGTATATGATAGCAACTTCAAAAAAATCGTCTTGAAAAATTATAATTACGATTATTTTTCATGTTCAAAAACGGGGTCAAATCGGCATACGGGATTAAGACATCACTAACTCGACCACAAAAATTGAATCTGCGGATTGTCCTGGTTATTTTAAGTGTAGAACGATCCGAATCGGCCCAGAAATGGCTGAGTTATTAAGCTTCAAAGTCAATGTGCATATTGGCCACGTAAAATGACCACCTTTTTATAGACCCCCCTTATCTTGGGACTGGGGGATTATTTGAGCAAACAAAAACATTTCATCATAGCCCAGACCCCAAACCACAACATACTCAAATGGCATCAAAATCGGTCAACGTACAACACAATGGAAAGCACAAATGTATATTTGTATGAGATGGCGAAAAAAGACACTTCATTAGTTTACAACCTAATACCTACTGAATCAATCAGTACTTTAAAATTCGGGTGCCGTTTAACAAACGGTTTAGATTCACGCAAACGGCTTACGTCGTTTTTAAAAAACGTTTTTTTAAACCTGTAAAAAACATCGGCCGTCATTACTTTTATCTCGGTTCGTGATTTTAGCCTTAACGTCAGATATATTGGCTGTGTTTTATTTCTTTATGGCTTTGCGCTGCTTCATTTGGAATTTTCACAGGTGATCGCTCCTCTTGAATTTGATTTTCTGTCTGTGATTGCTTTACATTATCGGCGTGCATTTTGTCCTACCGCGACAATTTTTTTTATTTTTTACATTCCAACGGTGTGGGTAATTTATGTAGCGTGTTTTTGCAGATCATGCATGGAATAAAAAATTTTATTTTTCATTATTACCTAAATATTTACAATGCTTGTTAACATGACAAGATGGTAACTAGTTTTTCGAAAAGCAGTAAGAATGTGACCAAAGATGAAATTTGAACGATTATCTATTTTCAAATTCCGATTTAGATGAATATGTACACTGGTCTGTCCACACAAGTCAGTAGCCAAAAGTTAGACCCACCGGAAAAAGTTTCCTTCAAAGTGTTGCTTGTATGGCACTGATAAAATTTATTTCTGGTTCGTCATAAACAGCATTTTCTTGCTTTTGAACATAGGACGATGATGTTAGGCAATTGTATTGCCTGTGAGGTCATGCCCAGGTGCGCGTAATGGCTATATTTTATATTGTTGTAAAGCTGAGAATGTCCTCTATCAGAATCCACAGACTTTTAGTAGTTTCGGTGGAGCTGTGCAGATGGCGAATTGAAAATGTGATGCAAATTACTGAAATCTCTCTGAAAGGATGTTTTGTTTTCGTAGGTTTAAAATAGCCTGTGGGTGTATGAAAACTATGAAAATGTCGATGGGTTCTGATAGAGGACATCCTCGGCTTTGCAACAATATAAAATACTAGCAGAGTTCTCTTCGACCTTTGGTCCGGTTTTGTGGTTCTCTACAATTAATACCACAAGGATTTACAAACACTAAAAGAACAGCAAAACATAAACATAACAAATTAAGATTACAACAAAGTTTGACACCTTGCGTAACCCACACTATCATATCACAAAACCTATGCCACACAGAATGCACACTGCACACCATCATACCAAATTGCAAACTGTCCACATTTTACCATTGAGTTTCATGCCCAACCATTTTAAGGAACTACAAAAATCTATTACAAAAAATTGCATCTCTGGTATTGGTCTTGTTTTTATTGGTACATTACATACCACATATCAAAATACATAACTAGCATGTGGGCAACTTTGATTAGAGTGGTGTATTTCCTATAATAGGGTTTGAAGTCTAGACTGGTGTCTTTGATGGAAATGTGGGTAAAGAGGTGGTGAAAAAATATATGGGTCCTCTGTCATTGGAGGAAATATGATACTTTAGTTAAGTTTGCCCACATGCTAGGCATGTGTTTTGAAATGCAGTATGTAATGTACCAACAATAACAAGACCAAAACCAAAGATGCAATGTTTTGGAATAGATTTTTGTAAACTTCCTTAAAATGGTTGGGCATGAAACTCGGTAGTAAAATGTGGACAGTTTGTGATTTGGTATGACGGTGTGCAGTGTGCATTCTGTGCGGTATAGGTTTTGTGATATGATAGTGTGGTTTATGCAAGGTGTCAAACTTTGTTGTAATCTTAAATTGGTTACATTTGTGCTTTGCTGTTCTTTTTGTGTTTGTAAATCCTTGTGGTATTAATTGTAGAGAACCACAAAACCCACTACTCAGAGGCTTGCAAAAACTGACACCCCAGTGGGCACCCCCCTCCAAATGGCACTCCCTCGGGAACCCCCCAAAATTGGCACCCCCTGGGAACTGCCCAAAAATGGGACCCCACAGAAATGGCACCCCCCCAAAAAAAAATATCACCTGCCTGGGGACCCCCCAAACATAGCACCCCTTGGAACCCCCACAAAAATGGTGCCACCTGGGTACCCACCCAAAGATGGCCCCCCTGGGGACTCTCCAAAAATGGCACCCCCTGGGACCCCCCCCCAAATAGCACCCCCTATGGACCCCCCCCCCCCAAAAAAAAAATAGCACCCCCCTGAGGACCACCAAAAAATGGCCCCCATGGGGACCACCCAAAAAATGGCATCCCATGGGGACCCCCTTGAAATGGCACCCCCATATGTACCTCCAAAAAATGGCACCCCCTGGAGACCCCCCAAAAATGGCACCGTGGGGACCCCTCTAAATCCTGTAAATGCAGCCCCTAGTTTCGAAACTCCTGTAAACTCAGCCCCTAATTTCGAAACTCCCATTAACTCAGCCCCTAATTTGGAAACTTCTGTAAACTCAGCCCCTAATTTGGAAACCCCTGTAAACTCACCCCCTAACTTGCAAACTCCCATAAACTCAGCCCCTAATTTGGAAACTCCCATAAACTCAATCCATAATTTGGAAACTGCTGTAAACTCAGCCCCTAGTTTGAAACTCCCATAAACTCAGCCCCTAATTTGGAAACTTCTGTAAACTCAGCCCCTAATTTGGAAACCCCTGTAAACTCAGCCCCTAACTTGCAAACTCCTGTAAACTCAGCCCCTAATTTGGAAACTCCCGTAAATGCAACCCATAATTTGGAAACTGCTGTAAACTCAGCCCCTAATTTGGAAACTCCCATAAACTCAGCCCCTAATTTGGAAACTCCTGTAAACTCAACCCACAATTTGGAAACTGCTGTAAACTCAGCCCCTAATTTGGAAACTCCCATAAACTCAGCCCCTGATTTGGAAACTTCTGTAAACTCAGCCCCTAATTTGGAAACCCCTGTAAACTCAGCCCCTAATTTGGAAACTCCCGTAAACTCAACCCATAATTTGGAAACTGCTGTAAATTCAGCCCCTAATTTGGAAACTCGCATAAACTCAGTCCCTAATTTAGAAACTCCCATAAATTCAGCCCCTAATTTGGAAAGTCCCTTAAACTCAGCCCCTAATTTGGAAACTCCCATAAACTCAGCCCCTTATTTGGAAACTCCCATAAACTCAGCCCCTAATTTGGAAACTCCCATAAACTCAGTCCCTAATTTGCAAACCCCTGTAAACTCATTGTCAGGTTTATGGTAATGTAGTGTCAAAATGGAATGAATATTTCAAATCATCGCTATCATCAATCCACAAATGCATCAATTCACAATTTTCAATTTTTTAGCCCCGGGGGTTAGACTTAAAAGTTATGGTATGTAGAGTAAAAATGGAGTGCACATCTCAAATCACTGCAATAAAAAAACCCACAAATGCATCATTTCACAAATTGAAAGTTTTTGGGCCCAGGATTTCATTATCAGGGTTTTAGTAATGTGGTGTCGAAATGGAGTGCATGTTTGAAATCGCTACAATCAGAAACCCACAAATGCATTATTTTATGATTTGAAAATTTTTGGCCCTGGAGGTTCATTTTCAGGGTTATGGTAATGTAGTGTCAAAATGAAGTGCATATTTCAAATCAAGGCAATCAAAAAGCCACAAACGCATCATTTCACAATTTCAAATTTATTAGCCCCGGGGGTTCAATTTAAGGATTACAGTAATGTAGAGTTGAAATTGAGTTATTTCAAATCAGTGCAATTAGAATCCCGCAAAATGCATCATTTCACAATTAGAAATTTTTGGGTCTAGGGGTTCAATTTCAGGGTTTTAGTAATGTAGTGTCAAAATGGGGTGCATATTTGAAATCGCTACAATCAAACCCACAAATGCATCATTTTATGGTTGAAAGTTTTTGGCCCAGGGGGTTCATTTTTAGGGTTATGGTAATGTAGTGTCAAAATGAAGTGCATATTTCAAATGAGTGCAATCAGAAACCTGAAGATGCATCATTTCTCAAATTGAAAGTATTTGGCCCCATGGGTTCATTTTTAGGGTTATGGTAATGTAGTGTCAAAATGGAGTGCATATATCAAATCAGTGCAATCAGAAACCCAAATTTGAAATCAGTGCAATCAGAAACCCAAAAATGCATCATTTGACAAATTGAAAGTTTTTGGCCCCAGTGGTTCATTTTCAGGGTTATGGTAATGTAGTGTCAAAATGGAGTGCATTATATATCAAATCAGTGCAATTAGAAACCCACAATGCATCATTTCACAATTTGAAAGTTTTGGCCCCAGGGGTTCAATTTCAGGGTTATGGTAATGTACTGTCAGAATGGAGTGCATTTTTCAAATCATTGTAGTCAGTAACCCACAAATGCATCATATCACAATTTATATTTTTTAGCCCCGGGGGCCTCACTTAAGGGTTAAGCGGGAATTAGAGCTCAGCGTCGATTCGACGTGAAATGACGTGAAATGATGTCGTGAAATTAATTACACGAGTGTGGATCATGCTACGGGTCTACAATTTTCTAAGGATAATATATGAATCAATACCTTAATCGTGTCCAATACTGAGTGTTATCAGCCACAACTTTCACTGAAAAATTCAATTTTTATATTTCCACGTCATCATTTTACGTCAGGGAACAACTTGACATTTCACGTCAGACTTTTGCTTGCAATAAATACTACATTACCGCTTTATGGTAATGTTATTGTCAACTCCCATAAACTCAGTGTAGGGGGGCACGCCATGGCGCTAGTGCCAGTGCCACACCATTTTTGATTTTGTATCAACTCTAGTTGGTAGAGTTGATACATTTAGGACTTTGCCGCCGCGGTAGCGGCGCGGGGTAATTAATCAAGGGCGCTGCCGACTCGGAATCGGTAGCGCCGCATGGAAATGTCGCCGCTGTGCGCGCGACAACGACCCCTAGCCGCCGCCGCCGCGACAAAGTCACACGACATCGTGCCGCTGCGACGGCGACCCAATTTTCACCCGCCGACGCACTACGCGCGTACGCGCCGCCACCCCAAAACTATAGATCTTTGCTGAGATGGCGTGGCGCGCACGCGGAGTGCGTCGGCAAACCAAGTATTCGGCGTCGTAAACATGAGTGGGGGCATCATGCAAACTACAGCAAACTGCCTTGTAAAACGTATTTTTTGACACTTTTAAGTGGCAGTTTGCATGATGCCACCTAAATTTAATCACTTCTGCCGTATCGCAATTTGTTAACTGCGTAAAATTCCATCCATTTGTGAAGATACCCCCCCAGATAATTGTGCATAAAGGGGCATGTGTGCAATGGAAACACTAGTCAGTCTGGCACTCTATTCTAGAATTTCATCAGGTCACAAATGTGTACACTAACTACTAGATCATGACCCTATGGAGAATACATGTATTTTTAGATGCCCTGATTCAGGATTCAGACCCTAGTGGTCTTAGTCCAACTGCTACTTTTCTCTACCTATTTGTTTAGACTGTTAGTATTTGCACTGCACACACAGGTAATGAGTTAAAAAGGTAAATTTATAATTCTTATTACTGTTTATACAACCTAGGAATTATTAATGCATGGAAACTTATGTTTTGCAACCCCTGATATTGTTTTGTAATTACTCAACTGGCCACCGAAAATATTGCTGTAAAAGCTCTCTTTAATAATGAAAAGAAGTCAGTTGAAAAATGGTGGAAAGATTTAATTGGCTTTATTAATACTAGAAAAACGAACTAGAACACTAACTACCTGTCATAAAGAATCCATCCCTACAAAACGAACCCCGGGTAGCGTTGGCAATCCGCCAGTACCCGGGACCCCCTAAAATTGGCTCCAAATGTACACCCTCGAACCCACGACCCTTGGATTAAGAGTCCAATGCTCTACCGACTGAGCTAACCGGGAATAGCTCTTTCTTTTCCCTATAAAATACCCCCCAGATCGCCCAGGAAACCCCCCAGTGCAGCGACAAAAAACAAGAATGGACGACGATGTCCGAGCACCCAGCGCACTGTGGATGCAGCGTCAACTACTCCATTAGGCTGCCGGCCAGGTAACAAGGTAATTCACCAGGCCGACGACAAGCAAGTGGGGCATTTTATATTGGCATTTTGTTGAGATGACGCTACATTGAGAGACATGTGAGCGTGGCGAGGAAATGGCGTATAAGTTCAGCGCCAGCAAAATATGAAATGGCATTTTACGCTGACATTGTACTGGAAATGGCGCTGTATTGAGAGAAAAATGGCAAAATACATAGTAGAATAAGTCGCGTGTCGCTAGGCTATCTTACTGAACCTTACCAAATAAGAAATAGCAATTAAAATAGGTACTGCGACAAGGGCATGCGCGCGCAACACTGCGTCGAGCGAGACGGTAGGTAAGAGAGGCGCAGAGTTTCGTTCCAAAATCGCATGGATATCCATTCTTAGAATATCAAGCAAACACATGCTTGGCACAGAAACCTACCATAACTCAATATTCTTGTTTCATGTAAGAACCGTTTTTTTTTTGGGTTCATGTTCAATATCTAGGAACCGTTTTATTTGGTTCACTATTCAGATGGTTATGGTAGATTCATTGCTGAACATGTGCTTGCTAAAAGACCCATCAAAAGTTCATAAAATAATACTGACATTTCAAAATATAAATATTTACATGCCGAGACTTTGGAATGAAACTTAAGCGTAGGAAATTGCCGCTTTAAAGGTCACTACATTGAGAGATAAGATTGGTTCATTGGCATGACAAGAAGCGGCAAAGGATTTACAAATAAGTGTAATTTTGAATGACATCGCGGGCTAAAAATGTCGTCTCAAATCACATAAGAATGAGAGGGCACCCCACACGCTGGATGTCAACTGAATTCATGTCAACTAAATTCATGAATTTTCAAATAACCTTTATGCCTGAACATAACCAGCCCTACAAGATCACACTTGATTCTCCTTGTTTGTCCAGTGTGATCTAGTTGACAGAGAGTTGACACGAATTTGCGATGTCAACTAGTGTGTATGGGTGCAGGAATGCGCGCGTTTCAGCTACACTCGGCAGACCACAAAATACAGTAAAAAATACGAACACGAAACCAGTATCAAGAACCGTTTTATTTGGTTCTTTATTCATCCAGTTTATGGTAAATATCTAAAGCGAGGTCTACCGAATCTAGCTGCAACATAAGTGAAAATGTGTAGGCGTGGCTCTAATTAAATATACTCCGCGGACCGCAAAGTATGCACAGAGTCCCACCGTAAAAAAGAAAAAATAAAATAAAATAAAACAAGAACCGTTTTCATTGGTTCTTTATTCAGATAATTTACAACAGTTGGCATACTAAGTTGATGTCCTCCGAGTATATTTACCTACTTACAAATGTCACCGTAAGTAAATAAGTACCGCGGCGCCAAAAATGACACGTCGCTACATGCCTAAAAAGCCATAAGACAATGACAAGTTGACACGAATTTGCGATGTCAACTGGCATGTATGAGTCTAGGAATGCATGCGCGCAGTTGTGGCTACACCCGGCGGACCGAAAATCACACATAAAACGAAAAAAATCTCGCCTTATACCAATGAAATCAAAACAAGAACCGTTTTATTTGGTTCTTTATTCAGATGTTTACGGTAGTAAGCTAAAGTGATGTCCACCGAGTATGGCTACAATGTGACTGAGTGGAATTGTGTAGGCCGCACGCGCCGCGCCAGGAAATGGCGTGGTAAAAATGTCAATTGAAAAACCATCTTAATTGACAAGATAGAATGCCTGGTGCGTGGCGCTAACTAGGTATACTCGACGGACCGCAAAGTATGCATCGAATCCTACCGTATAAAAACAAGAGTAAAAACAAGAACCGTTTTTTTGGGTTCTTTTGTTCATGGAGTTTCGATGGATTCACATGCAAACTTTATGTCCATCGACTCTATACTTATGCTTAGGTCGCTTTACACCCTGCGCGTGTGGTTCCCGCTGGAAATGTGCCAACAATGGTTGACATATGCGAGTCTCATAGGAAAAGGGCAAATTGATTGTGGTGATAATGTTACTCATTAACATGTCACATCGATTATTTTTGCCATCTTTTTATGAGAGTCGCCGTGTTAATAATCATTGGCACGCTTCCAACATGAGACATAAATCAGTGCGAGGGCAGAGTATCATGTACGCCGAGTATACCTACTTACAAATATCAACGTAAGTAAATAAATTAAAAATTGCGGCGCTAAAGTGACAAGTCGCCACTGTAAAAATGGCAATTGGAAAGTCTTCTTAACTGAGAGAGTAAATAAGAATAATGGCGCTAAAGTGACATGGCGCAACAAAAATAAATAAATAAGAGCTTGGGATATTATTCAGGTGGGATATGGTAGATTTCACTCAAATAAAAACTTAAGGGCGCCTCGGACGCGCGGCGCCAGCACCTACCTACCCTAGAAAGCACACAACACATAATATAATAAAATAAAAAACACCTTCACAAACAACCCCTCAACCAAACAGAACACCCCCCCCCCCCCCGCAACTCGACACACCTGCGGCAGCACAGGAATAAAACTGCCGGTGGCGACAGCTCGCGGCCGACGACGCCGCAGCCGAACTGCGCCAGCAAGTCGAACGGCGGGTCGATTGGCCGGCGACCAGCAGCGAAGCCTGCAACCGCCGCGCCAGCTGCCGACTGCCGCGCGGCCGACCGGAACGCCGCGCCAAATGCCGCTACGCGGCAACAGAATTTAAACCTGTGTTGGGGGATAGGTTTTGGGAATTGTAAAATGTTTTCGCGCTGAAAATAGGAAAATGAAAATGGCGCCAAGCGCCTTGGCAAAAGGAGCCCCAGAAAAATGGCGCCGCGAAAACGCGGGTGTTAGAATAATTACGGCCCTTTTATGACCTCAACATAAACATAAAATAGAATGAAAAGCCATGTGTAAATATTTACACGCGCGCGAAGGCAGCACAGTTTATCGACTCGGCACCCGCTAGCCGAATCGATAAAATGGCGCTTGGCACGCGTGCCAAGTATTTACAGCGCGCTGCGGCCGCGCGCAGTTGACTGCACGCGCCGCTTGGAAATATTTAGGTGCATTTGCACGCCGAATGGGGGCGAGCAAATGCATGGCAAACGTAAATGGGACATAGAAAATAGATTTTTCAGGAATGTCAACTAAAGTGCCTTTTTTTTCAGCTTTTATAAAGGGGGCAAATGACAACGAATAATAAAATAATGTAAATAAAACGGATAACCAATCTTGGACACATTTTGCAGAGGGTTTGCCATCGTTGCTAAGTAAAATAAGCGAACTCAACTTTCCTCTCATAAAAAGCTCAGTATCGAATCAAATAAATAAAAAAATGAAATGATTTTTGAAAATGTTTTGACGATAACCGAATGAACTTGTCAATCGAGTAAAATGACAAGTGAGGAAAAATGTCAAAGTTATGCACCAAACATTTAGAAATCATTCCCGTACTTCTCAATTTTTGAATTGTATAAAATAAAAACAACAATGATAAAGCGGCCGTTTTTATTACAACAACTGCAAATGAAATAAGTGATAAGCGCCGGCTAAAATGGCGCTCACTCGTCGGAGCGGACTGCACACGCTACCGCGTTTTGATGAATAAAGTCACATGTAATAAATATGAACTAAATTTGAAATGCTTGATAATTTTGGTATGACGTGTGCAGTCGCGCTGCGGCATCTGAAATAAACCCCCCCCCCCAAACTCTGGAGCCAGGCGCCAGAGTTGACAAAGTGCGCGCCAGAGTCGTTAAAACTTGAGCCAAGCGGCAACTTCGCTGGTTGGATGGTACATTTTACGGTGAAATAACCACGTCTGAAGCTGTTTTATTCAGACAAGATATGGTAGATTTCATTGTAAAAAGTGCCATCTGCCAACGAAATAGCCAGCGACGAAATTTAATGTAAAAAATACTTAGTCTGAATTTTCGTATACTTTCAAAAAGTTCTGTACTTTTAACAACTCTGACCGCGACTCGACGCTGAAGATATTATGAAAATTCAGCGTGAAGAATGCATAGGGGAATACATATTGGGAGGTAGGATAGGTGGAACGTTAAAATACGATTACCGTATATCCTTGAATAAACCCCCCCAAATGCGAAAATACAAGTAGATGTATATAGAAGAGACGGAATGCTTTTTCAGATTAGCATTCCAGAAAAGATATCACTCCTGTAAATGAGGTGTTGCACTGGCTGGATGTCAACTGAATTCATGTCAATTGGAAATCATTTCAACATTTGACATTCAGTTGACAGGAGTTTGAGTTGTCAACTAGCCAGTGGGAACCCCTGCAATGGTTTTGGTCTAGGAGGGGGCGCATTCAAAGATGTATGGTGCCCCTGAAAAATCCACCGCACCATGGGGCAATGATATTATGGCGCTAGGCGCCAAGGCTCTGAAATGGAATGGCGGCCGCGCGTCAGTGGACGCAGTGGCCGCCCAAATAAAAATCAATCTCGCTGACCCAGTCGCAGGTGAGCCGCCGCGCTACAGCCAATGGCCATCGACGCTCTGGCACTCGACGTTTATCGCCCACGCTTGGCCGCCGTCACGTCGCTAGCCGCCTAGCGCGGGTGCTTCGGCCCCTAGTCCTGGCGCTTGTCTTTGGGACCTGTGGCGCCAGGGTGCCTGCACGACTGGCAAGCGGCACGCGGATCGACCTGCATGCTGGGACCAAAGTGAGGCGAACTGGAAGGATTTGAACTCGGTAAAAAACAACAACAGGGAGTGTTTTATTTGGTTGGGGTCCAAATTTGTGAATGTGGATGGGTCCACAAATACAAAATTAGGGCATGTAGGAAACTGTAATGGTATTCGGTATGGTACGGAAATGTTCTAGATAAATTTAGGATTTTATTTAGAATAAAATTAGGATTTCTGTAACTGTTATTTCCAAAACTGTAACCACAAAACCCAAGAAAACACTCCAAAAACACTTTCACTATGTAATAGGGGTGTTCCACAAGTGATGGGACACCAAGTAAAATGAGTTTTATCATAGGCTCTGTAAAAACGCAAGTTTTATTGGGATCAGGGTATGTTCTAGAAGTAATGGGACACCTTGTGAAACCTAGAAAATAGGAATAGGTCACAAATACATAATTTCGCTCTGCACAATACCCCCTTGAGTACACAGATAACCCCCAGAGGACTGCAGAATGAGCCAGAGGCGTCTGATCACCGCTCCAGGTTCTTTCCAGCTGAACAAAGAACTGTACAGTCAGCCACAGGGGGCAATTTTGGGTTCTTATTGGGTTCTTGTGTTTCTCGACTTTTCTGTAACTTTTGTGCCTGCTGTGCATTTACTGCTGCTGAATCACACCTATTATTATTATTTACTCATTTATTCATGCACAATATGGTAAATTTTGTGGTATGCAACTTACAGCTCGCTTTGCAGTATTACCCTACCTATTATTCTTCAATTTTACCTACTATCCGCTAGGCCAGATAGGTATATTGTGGTTGTTGTGGGTTGAGTTTGCTGCTCAGTGTGGACTTGGAACTTTCTCTCCGAAAACTACGAAGTGTGGTGTTGTAAGCAGAGTTAGCCGCTTACTGGGTTCCGAAGTACTGCCCCTGAAGGTGCAAGAAAAGTGCCCTGTAAGACTATTCTGCCCTACAACAAACCCTCTGAGAGCTAGGGCTTCAAATGGTGCAATTTCACAATTGACTTATGTCACAATTTGCCATTTGCTCAAAGAAACAAGCCACCCCAAAGTCACCATAGGCCAGAAGTTTACTAGCTCCCACAGGGTCTTTTCAATAAACAGAAACAGCTGCTCTTATCGAAAATTGGCTCTAGGGGTTCTAGAGTCAACTATTATGCTAGAGCGGCCGGATGCTAATGTGTAAGCCGGCATCACAGCTGGGCCAGCACTGCTCAGCCATGGCGGCGCCTCCCTTGACTGTGGGTGAGCCAAGGTGCTGCCTATTGTTCAGAGCTCCAGACTAGCCCCAGAGTCTGAAACCAGTCTGCATCATTGAGTTTACGGTTCTACATGGTACGTGTGCCGACACCCGACCGGTCCTGCTTCCCCCCGTCTCAAATTTAGTTGCAAGTTGAGAACGCGGCGTTCTCTGATGCACAGCATAGGCACACGCGCTCTGAGAACCTAGCCCCGCTAGCCATTAGACCGTCCTCAATTGATGTACCCTGCCCCGCAATTAGTGCGCTTGTCTGGACTGGCAGTCAGACATTAGGGCGAGCCTCAACAACTCAATCAACTGCCTTGTTGCTCCAATGCATCTTGGGGAGAGTGCAAAGGAAAAACCAAATTCATTTTATTTTGCTTTGTTCTTTCTCATGAGTATTACTTTATTATTGTATTCTTATTATGTATTATCTTGTATTATCTTATTGATGCCTATTTAGACACCATTGTTTTGTTTCAGTTCAGGTGCGCTTCTTGAAGTTCACCAAAACCCTATTCTATCTCAAACAATCAATTATCCACTGTCCACTTGGGTGAAGTTTACTTGATAGCTCAACTAACATTAACAGTAGACCACGCTTCTTGAAGTTTGGTCGACCCCTATTCTATCTCAAAGAACCATATCTGTTAATGCACTTAGCACAAACCACTAAAAAGCACCTGAGTTAGCATAAAGAATGACAGAGTAATTCCTGAGAGAGGGGCAGAGCTGAGGTGAGAATGGAAGTTGGAGTAAATATAAATATATTTTATATATATTTATGAATTTATTTATTATTTTAATGAATGACAGGTATAAACTTGTATGTTTATACATGACAATTATGTCATAAACTTTCATAGCTATGAATAGCCAACTTACTTTCCCAAACAATGACTTAGCAATTATTTTGGTTTATCCAGAGCAGGAACCCTTTTGACATAACTGATAGCTAACTTACATAAGCATGCCTACATGCACAATCCATGCTAACATATGAAATATGCTTACCAGGCTATGAAATCACTAAAAGATAAGCTAAACATAAAAATCGAACTCTCAAAGACTCTGAAATTTGATAGCAATGAAACTATCGAAGCATGTTATGTGAACACCCATGTGTTCCCTATACATATGTGTATGCTAATGTAGCTACGGACTTAGCTGGTTAAGCTCACTTAACAAGTTAACGCCCAAAACGTCACACAAAATTCTGAAAAACCCCTCAAACTCCGATGTATGACACGTGATGTTATTCAAACATTCTTACGTCGTATGTGAATATATGCATAAATGCATACATCCGTTAGCTCACCAATTTCAGAAATATATCGAAGTATAGTATCATTGTATGAGAAGGAGTTATATAGATAAACACCGGCATGTGATATGCACACATATGTTATGTGGGCATGTATGTTCCTTAAACATGAGACTTATGTTTGAACATATGTAAACCTGAACCAGGTACATATATGTATGGATACATATTGGCTATTGTAGTTTGTTTGTCAACCACAGCTATTATGTCAAACAAACTATTTTAAAAATATTCTACTTGCGCGTATACACACATATACATATGTCAGCATATGCATATGGGCCTATACACGTACAATTTTATAAACTTCCATTCTAACTTCAACTCTGCTTAATGCGAAGTAACCACACGTGCACACCACACTCTGCTACTACCACCAGACGACAAACACAATCATGCCGATCATAAAGCCCACAGCTGGCTGCAAGGCGGAGCCATGATTGCACAGGTTCCCCGTACAGTGGCAGCGGTGCTGGTGCACGCCTGACTCCCAGGAACGTGTCTGACAGGACTCGGAAGCTGGAGGCGCCCCGTAGCTGCAGCGCTTCTCAACGGACACGGCAGCTACGAAAAGTCAAGTTGTTTGCTCAAAACCACGTTGCTTAGTCAGTACTTATGTTAGGGGACCAGATAAACTAACTTCCGAGGGCAGTTTCCGTCTTGACACAGTAGTGTCCTGAACACACGCCGCACGGCAAGTGGTCTGGGCTCTGGCGCCAAGCCGGAATGACAGTGCAGTCATAGCACTCGGTGGCTGAAGTGATAATGTAAAATTGTCATTTCTGACACCTCAAGTTGTCTACTCTCAACTCACTGGAACCTAGTCCTCCCGGCAAGTACCCGTACAAGCCGATAAGCAACGCCAGACACAGGAAAACTGACACCGCTCCGAATAGCAGCATGCTATAGGACCCCGAGAAGCAGCATGTCCACCAGACGCCGCGCCGCGGTTGTCGAACCACCGCCCTACTGCGGCGAAACCGGTCGAAGTCAGTAGGCACGCCCGGAATTTCCCTCAATAAAGCCATCGCTGTCGAATAGCTGGTAGCGCTGATAGTATTTAGTAGAATGAATGAGACCTGCGCAATGGCAGTTTGATTTAGTCATTCAATAATGAATAAAAAATGAAAAAGGCCAGAATGCGAGGTAATTCAGTGAGATGGGCACCGGTCACCCCGCCAAATCACCACATAGGGACCACCCAGAATGCGAGGCAGCCACGGCCTGGCGGCCAAGCGCTGCAACTCCCCCCCTCGTACCATGACAATGCAAAGCGTCGTCCAATTGTCGCACCTCGCACAACGCACCAATGACCTGGTGCGTGCCGCCGAGTGACCGCACGCCGCACGACGACAGCTAAAAACGGGAAACGGTTCAGTCTAGGGGTGGCGCATTAAGCTGATTGCCTTCTAAAGGAGACACTAACAACCTCTCATGTGTCCCAAAAGTACCAATACCACTCAACCTTATTAATTCCCAAAAACTTTTAGCAAAGTTGTGAAAAACATCCAGATGTGAAAATCATGGATGCTTTTCACAACCCTCTCTTCAAAAATAAGGAAATAGTCGACTTTTAATTTTGTTTTGAACACGTTCTCTCTAAGCAACTTGAGGAAAAACCATTGGAACAAATAATAGTTCAAGATTTCACAAAATCCTTTTTCATATTTTTTTTTTGACTAATCAAGAAAAAATCGAAAACTGACCAAGACTAAAATGCTAATAGCCCACATTTTAGCTGGGTGATTCTAGCCAATTTTATCTAGAAAATCTGCAGTGGAAAGTAGCCAATAGAGTAAGCTCAAAAACTCTGTCTCAAGAAATAAGAAATGCTCAACTAAAAGTCACTCAATTCTGTAGCCAAAAGCTCAAAAAATATGTGACTAGCACTGTCTTATCATATTTCAGCCAAGATAACTAGCACAGCTCTGTTGATTACAAGATACCAAAATGCCAGATGTGGCATTTTGGCTCACACCCAGCTAACTAGAAAGTAAACAACAACTGGGGGGCCGATAAATTATGTCTGTCGGAACGCGCGCGTTAAAATACGCACGTTCCAGGGACCTACCACTAGTAAAAAGTAAATTTAATAGGCAAAATTTTCAACTTTTGAACGGATTATCGTATGAAGACGTATGAGCACTCATTCTGTTCGCGCTGACGAGGCGAGTTCAGATCTGTGCCCCATACCTTCATACGACGCTTCGTGGGCAAATAAGAAATAATTTCAAAAATTTTTAGGTACATAAAAATTTATTTATGACAAAACCTGTGGTATTTAAGCACTTTTGGGCTACATGGAGGGTGTTCCCATGCAATGCCCTGCTAGCCTTGTTGATTTGTCTGCCAATCATTTGTATCCCCCTACTTTTCTTATCCTCACTATACTATTACGAATTAACAATTTCCATTTATTTTATTTTATTTAAACGATTTATTTTATTACTTCTAACGCAAATACTAAGCTCAGATTACAAAAAAATTATAATAAATGATTTTGGGAAAATACCAGTAACATACCCCACCAGAACAGTTTTCCAATTAAATTATTCTTTCCACCAAAAAAAAAACTCCACTACTCAATATGTAAAATGCCCACCGGTCATACGCAATTTTTTTTTACATAATATTTTCAATCCACACAAACTTTGCGCTTCTGTTGTTCTGAGACACTCCTGGAACACGGGGCCCATGTTCACTCTTGGCGGGGGGACGGGAGGCCAGGCAAGTGGATATGTGTGGATAAGTATCCATGATCTCACAGTTTTACCCGACTTTTGCGCAAATTTCCCTGTTATTCACTAGTAGCATTAGCATCTTGCTAGCCCTATCTTTTCTTTCCCAATCTAGAATTTTGTATTTTACATTTTTTTATGCCAAACACATCAACCGATTGTATTTTCGCAACCCAGGATACTACTAAAACTATAAAACTACCCGAAACATTTACTCAATCTGATTTAATCAAACTCACTATCGAATACGCACCACACCCACGCGAGGGCCTGAACGTCTTCCACAATGTCGAACGACGACAATTCGCGTATGTCACGGCGTCGTATGCGCTGTCGATACAATGTGTCGTGTGGACCTCCCCATCATTTGTATTCCTGTAATTTACATGCTACAAGTTACCTTTCAATTTCTATTCAGTAGTTTTATTTTGACCAAATATCAACAAATTTAGACACCAATGGCTCTGGCAGCACTTGCAGCACCAAACAAAAGCCGAACCCAACCCACCAGGGCCATGACAAAAGACAGCTTCACCGGCTGTCCCGTTCCAGTTGACAAAATGTAAACGTGTGCAACACCTGCGGTGAAAGTAATAACGTTAACGCTAACCCAGTCACCAGAGCCTGGCTCTTGTGATGAACACTCTTTTCCCTGCAGAAATTGCTTTCTACCACACACCCATTTTATCTCAGCGCATACCTCGTTTACAAACTGCATTTTTTTCTCACCAATCAACTGCACAAATAACTCTACCTTTCAGTCTGGCCACCTGCCAAACGCCCAAAAATGTGTACAGGGTCAGTCAAACTTGACCTGGTACTGGACATGCTAGCAGAATTAGAACGGAGACAGAGACCAGACATAGATTTGGGACCCAGCCAGATCAGAAATGAGAATGTACCAGCCCAGAGAATGGTCAGCCACATCACCGAGGTGGTTGGTCCGTCGCGCGCTGGACCGCCAGGCACAGTGCGCGGAGAGCTGGTTATAGCCGGACTGGAAATCAATCCCAGGAACCGCGCCAAGCACCCGGCTCCCCGGGGCAGTTACAAACGACAGATGGCACTGATCCCGTGGAGTGATCCAACCAGAGACGGAGTCCTGTATGCCCGTGGAATCATGTATGATGGCAAAATTGACAAGGGCTTGCATCTGTCGCACGATACACTGAGCCCGGCCAAAATACGAGACGTGCTGACCCGGATACCCTGGGAAGCATTGCACGGAACAGAGGCCAGCGTCCACAGCGATCAGGGAACTTGGGTGCGACTGCACCTGCACACCCCTGCGACGCTGCTATGCCAAGCACAGGATGCTGTTCCCAAATTCCATCTCGCCATTGGCCACTACACCACGTGCTTGGGATGGAGAGGCTGTGAGGTGACTATGCTGACCACGATCACTGGGAGAATGGAAAAGGGCAAAATAGTGCCAGATGTCCTAGTGATGCAAGAGCTTCACACTCTGGGACAAGCGCATTACGAGCAGAATGAGGTGGAAATGCGGCGGATGACTCAGGAATTCTGGATCGGTGACAAGATCATGCCACCAGCCGTGGTGGAGAGCCTACAACATGACCACCCACTTTTATGGGTCTCGGGCATCAGGGTCGGCGGACGCCACGTCCGGCCAATTTTGAAGAACATCCGATGCGTCAAGAAACTGGCTGACCTGGCACCGCACAGCCCGGTCAGCAGCACAGATCCAGTGCCGCTGTTCCAAAATCTGTTCATTCTCTTTAAGGTACCAAAAGCAGTCAGAGTTCAAGGGCTGGACAGACAAGAATTGAGCACCGAGGAAGGGTTTGCGGATCTGACGCGGTTGGCATTCGCCCCGGATGCCCATGCGGCAAACGCGCCCGCTTACAAGTCAGTGGAAAAGAAAGAAATCTTGCTGGAGTATCAGTATTGGCGAGCCTACCATTTTGCAAAGAACATTCGCACCAAACCAGAAGCGGAGCAATTGGCCATTTACGAAGCAATGGTTGATCTCTGCTTTGACCACTCGGTGGCCAAACTAGTCAGCGCAATGTGCTGCACCAGAAAACAGAGGGCTCCATGGACTAGTGACTTCACAATCACTAGGGCCAATGACTACAGCTATATCACATTCATGGTCACGCTTCTTCGAGACCAGAAAACCACATGGACCAACCGCACGCCGGTCAGGGTACTCTTTGATGGGCCAAAGTTGGACTTAGCGGGACAAATCTCATCTGTCAGGCCGATCAAACAAGGTACCCAGCAGCAAATTGGCATCTCAGTAATGTCAAAAGGAGGGCTCCAGTACCTAGAATGCCACACTAAGCTGGGACGCAGCAAAATAGCGTTCATGGCGTGCGAGCAAGACACAGACGACAAAGATAAGCGGACATGGATTAAGCACGCTTCAGCGATCATGAACCCCAGTAAATCAGCAGCTGAGTTGGAAGTGCTGAGACTGCACCTGCCCAATCAGTCAAAACTGGCAGCACACGTCAAAACAGTGACAAGTGATCAGAGAGTGTACAAGTATCCCGAAGGGTTCCCCGAGAACGCAAACGAAAAGCAGCGGTCGGGCTTGAGTAAACTAAGAACCAATAACGTACGTCTCACTGTCCAAGCCGGGGCGGGATGTGGAAAAAGTGCATTCTCCATCTGGGGAATGGATGACCATCTGGAATCTGATTGGGAACGACACGATTCTGAACCACTGGCCACGAAAGTTCTCTTCGTGGCGGGAGATAATGGCGCCACAGACCGACTCCGCGAAGAAGTCAACCACCGAATTGAATTAGGTGGCCCAACGCGAAAACCTTGGAGTCACTATCAAATGAGAGCAACTTCAAGAAGTGTTGAGCAAAACGAAAGACTCCGAAACCGACAGACGGACCGAGGGTGCCATTTGGGCCGAGCCGATCCAGTTCCGCTGGAATGGCTAGAAAACGTCAAAAGTCGCTTGGAGGAAAAAGAAGCCTGGACAGCACAAGAAGATAGAGAAATTAGCCAGAACCACCAGGTGACTGTCCCAGACTGTGCGGAGAACACCGGAGTGTGACAAAATTCAGACGAGTATCTATCGTAACCTTATAAGCCCCTTATTGAACTTGACTTCTCGCACGGTTTTGCCACCTTCCGGTGTGCTGGGCATGGTCTGGGACTGCCCCAGATTGTAACCGCCACGATTTCCACTGCTCTGTCGAGATTGTCTGAGAGCAGGTTCAGCATGCTGATTGTCGATGAAGCAACCAAAACGTCTTAAAATCACAATCGTTAAAAAAGTATTTGCATTTACTCAAAGCTACGTATTCCCATACTTAATGTGTTGTTTCTCACCAAGAACTCAATACTTTACATTTACTCCAAAAATGTTTTAACGATTCTGGTCCAAACTCGAACTCGGCGAGCTGCTGTGCCTCATGGATGAAAGCGATGGCATTCGGCGCCGCTGCGTCGTTCTGCTGCTAGGTGATTCCCGTCAACTGGCCAAACCCATTCTTTCACAAACACCGATCAGACGGGCAGTGGAGGCAGTCAACAATGAAAGCGCCCTTGAGAGAATGTGCGCGGTCTCCACTGCGGACGAGAGGCTCCGCCTGAATCAGATCTACCGCGCTTCCGCCGACCACACTCGGCTCGTGAGCAGCTTGATCTACACAGGGGAACACCTAGTAGCTGCACCAACGCCAAACACTCTAGAAGATTACGCGAGAGTGACGCCACCGGGGTTCCCGCTGCCATACAGATGCCAGCCAGATGGAACCAAACGCTATACACCAGCCATCTATTGGGTCGACGTTGAGACGAAGCGGGCCGCAGACGGAGATGAGAGAGACCAATCACTGCGCCACTGTCAACAGACACGCGACCAATTCAAGCAATTCATATTCCATTGGTTCCAGACCGCCGGTGGCAGTGCTTTTGAGAAACTAAGAGTCCCACCAAAGTTGTTAAAATGTGTTTACTTTTACTCAAAAGTGTCATATGCACAAATACCAACTAATATTTATTTATTTACGTACTTCCCGGCATACAAAAACAGTCTCAACATGCTTACAATCTAAAAAATGACAAAACATGTCCAGCGATTTGTGATTTAAGTTTGAAAATCTTTTAGAAAATCAAAGCAAGACTTGCTGAAAACGAATCTTGCCTTGACCTTTCCGACAAAAAAAAAACCAGGGGCAAGCATGTTTTCTGTATGGAGGGACAGTATAACACAAATACTTTATGCTCACGTACGTCATTTAAGTACTGCTCCTTTTAACAACCCCGGTTCTCACGTACTACAAAGACTTTGTCAGGGACTTCGAGCAAGATGTCGCCATGCTGGCGCGCGAGTGGGGCAGACAGGGCATGCCGAATCTGACGGACCACATCTCGACGTGCGACATAGCGCAAGGGTCACAGATGGAGGATGTGCTGTTGGTTCCTGGCTGGAATCTCAACACCAGATACCAGCAGCTTGCCCATCTCACGAACATGCTCCGCCTGTGCGTGGCCCTCACCCGGCAGAAAAGGTCCATCATCATAATGACTGACTTTGAACCGATCTTCAAGCTTTCCGAAACCACCACCCACTGGCGGCAACTCTTCAAGACGATCTGCACGACAGGCGCATGCATCATGCGGGCTCATCGCGCAGAACGGGCCCGCGACCTGTTGGAGCTCGGCGACATGCCGTGCGTAGTAGCCAGTGACCCGAGAGAGTTTTTCGGCAAAAGTGGCTGTGAGGTCAAGTTATGGAAAGTTTGAAAAGTCAATTGCGGCCTTCGCAAGGGAATTGACTTTTCATACTGCACGTTTAATAAAAAATAAAATAACATAAAAAATATAAAATTTAGAAAATACAAAAAAAAAACACCCGACATACGCGAAGTTCGGGAGTATGTCGCCTGAGTACGGATTATCTCACTGAGGGTTGGGATGGTATGTCCGTAAACAAACCAGAAACCAAATTTCAAGTGCTATGTAGCCTCAGAATTGAATTTTGAGCCCAACAGTCACCACAGTCCAGGTCTCAGAGGACATATCAAACCAACCCTAATGCCTTGATTTTCATCGTTCCATGTTTATTTCGCAGTGCTTGTCTTTCAAACCGATTTTAGTACCAAAAGTACCCGGAAATATGTATGATGTAAAACTTCCGAATGCAAAATCCAGCTCAATAGACAGGATCCGCTGGTTGAAGCTACAAGTGACACACAATAGAACCCATAAGTCTGTCTGAGGTTGGATTCCGCATACGGCTGTATCAAAGTTTTTTTGCAATGTGTACGCGTACTCCGTAATTTGCAATGTATCCGTCATAAGCATAAATTTCATCCCTGTTCTGAATTAAAACATGTTGAGATTATCCACAATAGTGTAAGATAATTTGGAAAATGCATTGTATTTATGATCATTCTAAAAGCCACATCTTATGCAATTGCCAAACATCCCATTGTATAAATACCAATCACACGCATAGAAAGAGTAGGCAAACAACTCTTTCAGAAATGGTCCACCAAAAATAGATTACTTTCCCTGAACCCTTTCTATGCGTGAAAATACACAGGACATTGTTGTCGCTATTATACCGTTATACCACCAATTGAGCATAGGATTCAGTGATCGCACTGTTGACCGTCCCGCAACCGTTACCTTTGCTACTCAACGCGACGTCAACGGCCACTGGAGAAACATCAACAACGTCACCTGCGTATCTGTCAAGACACCGGCTGGAGAATGCGGGGCTGGAGAATGCGGACGCACCATAGACTACGACTACCATGCGGCTGACAGCGGTTCGAAGCTAACTGATAGCTGTGGCAACGCACATGCGGTACTTGACACCACAGCTGCCGATGCGTGTAGCATTTCAACGTTGCATGACTTTCACTTGTGCAATAGCTCAATGCGCAGTTCGACAGATTGCGATACAACACCAAGGGGCTGCTGTGATCAGCATTGAATCGAGCAACTGCCGTTACCCGGAAAGACTGTGTCCATGACCCGACCAACAACCGCTACACAATTCTAACGCTAGCGCTGAGAACCAGCCGACATTCATCAAGCACTGAGAGGTCAAGGACTGCAGACAGCATCTTACCAACAGTAACCGCGGCAGAACACACCATCGCACCACTGACCAATTCCAGAAGCGGCTGCTCGAGAAAATCGCAGTACCAACACGCTAACCAGACGCACCACGCGCACCGATGGTGGTTTGACCGCATTCACCCCACGATTCCCGTGGGACACGCTGCTAAACGACACCATACACAAGACCACGTTTCGCTATGGTTCGAGCATTGACACGACGGCCGCCTTCACTGTGGATGATACATTGGCTTGTTTGCATTTGTATAAGATCGTAAATACCAAGTAATTATAATTTTGTGGATAATCTCAAAACATCGTTGTAACACCTGTGGACAATTGATCGTTTATTTGAATAACATAATCATCGCGCAGATGTGAACTGAACATGACTCTGATACTCTTACTTGTTGAGAGGGTGTGAAAACTTGAAAAATGCTAAAATCTTCTAAGAATGGAAAATCAAAAATGTAATATACCCGGGATAATTGAGTTAAAAATGTGCTCACTTCCGTAAAGTTTACACACCCTATTCCAATTATCGTGTGATTTGATTAAGGCTTGTGCGAGGTCGCTACAATGTCTAGGAGTTGGCGCATGTAGGGGGGCACGCCATGGCGCTAGTGCCAGTGCCACACCATTTTTGATTTTGTATCAACTCTAGTTGGTAGAGTTGATACATTTAGGACTTTGCCGCCGCGGTAGCGGCGCGGGGTAATTAATCAAGGGCGCTGCCGACTCGGAATCGGTAGCGCCGCATGGAAATGTCGCCGCTGTGCGCGCGACAACGACCCCTAGCCGCCGCCGCCGCGACAAAGTCACACGACATCGTGCCGCTGCGACGGCGACCCAATTTTCACCCGCCGACGCACTACGCGCGTACGCGCCGCCACCCCAAAACTATAGATCTTTGCTGAGATGGCGTGGCGCGCACGCGGAGTGCGTCGGCAAACCAAGTATTCGGCGTCGTAAACATGAGTGGGGGCATCATGCAAACTACAGCAAACTGCCTTGTAAAACGTATTTTTTGACACTTTTAAGTGGCAGTTTGCATGATGCCACCTAAATTTAATCACTTCTGCCGTATCGCAATTTGTTAACTGCGTAAAATTCCATCCATTTGTGAAGATACCCCCCCAGATAATTGTGCATAAAGGGGCATGTGTGCAATGGAAACACTAGTCAGTCTGGCATTCTATTCTAGAATTTCATCAGGTCACAAATGTGTACACTAACTACTAGATCATGACCCTATGGAGAATACATGTATTTTTAGATGCCCTGATTCAGGATTCGGACCCTAGTGGTCTTAGTCCAACTGCTACTTTTCTCTACCTATTTGTTTAGACTGTTAGTATTTGCACTGCACACACAGGTAATGAGTTAAAAAGGTAAATTTATAATTCTTATTACTGTTTATACAACCTAGGAATTATTAATGCATGGAAACTTATGTTTTGCAACCCCTGATATTGTTTTGTAATTACTCAACTGGCCACCGAAAATATTGCTGTAAAAGCTCTCTTTAATAATGAAAAGAAGTCAGTTGAAAAATGGTGGAAAGATTTAATTGGCTTTATTAATACTAGAAAAACGAACTAGAACACTAACTACCTGTCATAAAGAATCCATCCCTACAAAACGAACCCCGGGTAGCGTTGGCAATCCGCCAGTACCCGGGACCCCCTAAACTCAGCCCCTAATTTGGCAAACACCCATCAACTCAACTCCCATAAACTCAGCCTCTAATTTGTAAACTTGTGTCAACAGCCCCTTATTTTTAAACTTCTGTCAACTCAACCTAATTTATAAACACCCATCAACCAGGGACGTATCCAGGATTTTTGAGCGGGGGGGGCTGCTTGTTTACTGAGGCCGGCGAGGGGGGGGGGGGGCTGAGCCCCCCCCCCTAAAATTTTAGCTACATAGTGGCGGAATGGCGCCATGGCGCTGGCGTCAGTAGCATACGCCATGCCATGGCGCCATTGGCGTTGGCGCCAGCGCCATGAAACGCTGTATATGTATGTAAATATACATACAAAACAGCAAAAAGCACAATATTGAGTGTTTTTTTAACGATTTGCGGTCACATGGAGCAAATCTGATGATAATAAATCTTGTCTGGTGAAGAATGCGCACTTGCGCGAAAAATTTTCTACGCTGACGTTGAAAAAGTCACATTTTCCGGTCACTTTCTGGTCTCGCCCCGGGAGGGGGGGGGGCTGCAGCCCCCCCCCCCTGGATACGGCCCTGCCATCAACTCAACCCTGAATTGTAAACTCAGCCCCTAAAAACTCAAGTCAACCCCCTATACATGTGCAATTGCATTCTTGGGAAGCAACTTTGCCATCTACTAACCCTGTTTGTCAAGATTGTAAGGGATTGTGTATGAAAAGGACATTTTGTACTAATAAAAAATGTCCACATTGTGTGTAAAAACACACACGAATTGGGTAGAGTCAGTGACGTCCTATCGTTTATGTTGGAGCATACTTTCCACACGAATAAATAGTGGCGTTATAATTGGTATAGAAGAGATAGCCATAATTAGCATTGAAAAAAACGACCGATTTTGAGAAAATATAATTAAATATTATCTCAGAAAATCTCTCAAGAGAAAAATATAATTAAATCTCTTGGGTCATTTTCGAAAATATAATTAAATCTCTGAGAAAATCTCTTGCAGTTCAAAAAAACATCATAAAATCTCTCAACTTAAAGTATGATTGAATCGATATTTCAAGGTGTTTGAACAATTGAGAGTAGATATTAAGCACATTATGTGCTGTTCAACCCTTTCATTCACAATGACATGTGATAACATCATATTGTCTACTGACAGCATTTTGTACTACCATGTAGTATCTGAATAATAAACAAAAATATGATTTAGGTACATTTTACCTCATAGAATACATTGCTTTCACGTGTGACGATCCCCTCAGAATTTATCAGACAACCTTTTCACCAAAATTTGGTAACTATATTTCCAAAGCATGATGTCAACTGTTTAGTTGTTAAAATAGCTAGAACCCAGTGCACAAGTGAACAGCAACCTCCACTGCCAATGTAGACCTCCGGTACAGCCCCGTACTTTTGAGTACTGGGTCTTCATGGGACTGCAGGGGTTCAGTATCGTTCAGGAGGGGTTAAAACATATTTACGTTTACACAAAAATACATATACTTGAGTACTAAGTAAATACATCTAAATTTCCTCTGAAAAAGTACCAGTACTCTCTTTTGTGTATAATAGTGTGTCTTTTGTTTGAAAGACTGTAACTCTAATGTGTCTTCTTTTTGAAAGTACTTGAGTACAGAAATTGTATTCCGGATAGAGTTTTTTATTGGCTCTTTCATGCCACAGAACAGAGAAAGGGGAGGCAAAACTACAAATAGGGGGGAAATTAGCCAAAAATGGGTATATAAGCAAATATATACTATAGTATGTCGAATTATCCCCCCTTTAATTAACCACACCCTCGAATAAACCCCCCCTCAAATTTTACTGGCGAAATCATATACCCCCATGGGCAGGGTTGGTTTTGTAAAAATCATTTGTATACAAATTGTATAAAAATTGTATAAAAATGTATTTTATTTTAATTTTATTCTTGTTTCATTTTATTTTATTTTATTCCAAAATAATAATAAAATGGACCATTTTACAAAAAATTTTACAGAAATTTTACAAAAAATCAGAATCTTGCATGCAAGGTCAGAAAAATGTGATAATTAGACCTCAACATGAAAAACGTGTGACAAATTTTTCCATTACTTGGCAAAAGTTGCATGCAGTAGGTATTATTAGCTAGTTGCAAGTGTTAAGTTACAATTATCGATAAGAATGGTTTGCATTTTCAGTAGAAGGATAACTGGAGTGTGCTGGGGCATTTGTAAAACATCATGCAAAGTGTCAATTGTCATGACAAATGTAGTAAAGAGTCAATTGGCATCTCAAATGTTTTTGTATCCAAATGTTCACATAAGATTTGGTTACAAAAACAACAAGATTTAGATACAAAAGATAAAATTTAGATACAATTTGCTTTACAGTTTCCACTTTAATTTATATTTGTCATAACAATTGACACTTTACTTAACATTTTCATGAAAATTGACACTTTCCATTCCATTTCATATGACATTTTGACACTTTATATGGCTTGGGACTGCCACAGCTTCGCGAATGAACAGGTTGAACTATAAACAACAGAAAAAAATTTACAAAAAATATGAATTTTTATACAATTTTTACCAAAATATGAATTTGTATACAATTTTACAAAAATTTTACAAAAATTTGAATTTTTATACAATTTTTATTTTTATTTTGAAATTTTCCATTTTATTTTATTTTATTCTTTAATTTTCCATTTTATTTTTATTTTATTTTTATTCTTTTCTGAGATTTTGCCAACCCTGCCCATGGGGGTATTTCGAGATAATATGGTAGTTAAAAATAGATGAAAATTCGCAAAAAAAGCACATGAACTAGTGAATTTGAAGGTGAAAATGGGCAAATATAGAGAGATTTTCTCAATCAGAAGAAAATATAATTAAATCTCTCTGGAAAATCATGGAAAAAATATAAATCTCAGAAAATCTTATATTTTCTGAGATTTTTTAAATATAAATCTCCCAGAGATTTTTTCAATGCTAGTCATAATGCCTGGATAGTTGGGTGTCCAATGGTGAATAATGTGAGAAATGCCCAGAAACTAGCATTGCAACTACACTTTGTGTAGATATATGTATACATGTACAAATATGATCTGTTTAGGCATATTTATTACTAGTTTTAGGTATGTAAAAGCCTAATTTTTACTATTGTCCTTCACAAAAATTCCCCTCCTCAAATAGCCCGCCTCAAGATTTGCTGGTGAAAAATTAACTCCATGGGGTAGTGATGTAAAAGCGCCATGGTGCTGGCGCTACCGCCAAAGCAAATTTGCTGTGGCGCCATTGGCGCTTGGCGCTAGCGTTTTAAAAAGCGCCAATGAGTTCAGAAAATATATCATTATTTTATGTTAAAATAGCTTGTGTGCATAATTTACATAAGTAAATGTGTTCTAGAAAAGCGCCATGGCGCTTTTGGCGCTTGGCACTATTTTGCTCTGGCGCCATTGGGCCCACACACGCTAGTTGACATCGACACCAAATGTCAACTGGTGCCGATCCTGATTCAAAGCTGGCTGACGAGCCGACGATCGACGTTCAAACGCATGCTTTGAATTGGGAGCGGAACCAGTTGACATTTGGTGCAGAGTTGTTAAAAGGTACGTACGTTTACTCGAAAATGCGAGTACGCGGTAAATACATTTACATATACTTTTCAAAAAAATACTGTACGCACTTGTACGCGTACACTTTCAAAGCGTACGCGTACGGAAAATGTATTTATGAAAATTCAATGTGGGACATCTTTATATAGTAACTACACTGCTATGTATTTACAGGAGTGGTTCCATTGAATATGCGGGGGTAGTGCCTTTAAAAATTTCAAATTTCGCAACCAAATCGAAATGGTTGTGGAGACAATGGATGTGGTAAACGAGTCGGGAGAACGTTGATTTTTATCTCCTAGAAAAAAGAGACCTTGAAAACTATATAATCTGTCATTTGCTTACATAAAAACATACGTTGTGCTGTACACGTATGAAAAAGACCCCACTTTTACACATTCTATGAAGAAAAGTAGTCGTTTCAACACTCACAAAAAAGTACCCACATTTACGCGTACGTACGAGTAAAAAAAAGTATTTTACGTTTTCTATACTTTGTGGTGAGTAAAAAAGAAATACTTTACGTTTACATATACTTTTAAAAAAGTTCAGTAATTCTAACAACTCTGATTTGGTGTCGATGTCAACTAGCGTGTGTGCGGCCATTGGCGCATGGCGCTTCCATGCCAAAAGCGCCATGGCGCGCTTGGCGCCAAAAGTCTGGGTACCCTGGGGGCTTTTTACATCACTATCCTGGGGGTATTTCGGGTGTGATGTATATCACCAAAGGTTTCACACATTCTGTCCCTCGCTGAACCCTATCTAATACTTCAGAACCATTTTTGCAATTCTTTACCGGTGTCCAAGTTTTACTGATGGTGTGGCTATCGACTTCCTCAACTAACTCATAATTTTCCATTTCCATGCATGCGCGGTATGAATAAAAACGAGAGGTCCTTAATTGATCCTCTGCGGACAGTGCCTGAGTTCAAGGAGAATGAACGTCAGTAGAGTTTGATAAATACTACATTACCGAGAAGCGGTTCTCTCTATAACAATCCCACTCAAATAAAACCCCATCGCCGGCCAAGTGGGTCAACCACCGGTGTCTTGGGTTGACTGTGTCCAGTTATCGAAAAGTAAAAAAAAATTGGCTACCGACTGGATCGTGCCTGTCTTTTGTGTGGAGCTAATTTTGCTCTAATTCTCGGTCGAAATATTTTTTCCAACGTGACCATTTTCACTAAAATCACTTACCCTATTCTTGTAAATACCTTATCCCGTTCTTCACTACCGTGTTTCTTCTAATATAATGACCGTTTCTAATATAGCGGCAGGTAAATAGATATTACATTGAAAGGCTATTTATAAATACATGTATAAATCCCAAGTAGTGATGGAATGGCGCCAAGGCGCTGGCGCCATTTAATGGCGCCATTTTCTCTGGCGCCCTCTTGGCGCTGGAGCCATCATTTCGAATGGCGCCCTTGGCGATTGGTGCCATTTTTGCTGGTGCCAATTTGGCACCCGGCGCCATTGTTTTTCATGGCGCCAAAATGCCGCGATGAGTGCTTACATTATTCCATATACAAGTACCTTATCTGCTGAGTGACATCATTTTATTATTTAGTATATTCAACCATGTCATTTTTTTGCTAGAATTACAAGTTTGGCTTGCTTTTCATTGTTTTTAAACCACATAAACAGCACGCTGAGATTAGCACCATGATGTTTTCATTTGGCATGGCAAAAAATGACACTAGTGCATTTACACCAGTTTTGTTAGAGTGTGCTACATTGCACATACAAGCACATATCACAGTATGTCTCCCTGCACATGCCGCAGTGCCCATATCACAGTTTGTCTCCCTGCACATGCCCGAGGGCGCAGATCACATGTCGCTGTGCGCATTGCACATACACGCGGGGCGGTGTTGTGGAATGCGCACAGCGACATGTGATCTGCGCCCTCGAACATGTGCAGGGAGACAAACTGTGATATGGGCACTGCGGCATGTGCAGGGAGACATACTGTGATATGTGCTTGTATGTGCAATGTGATCCACCCGTTTTGTTACACTCTAGTGTGATAACTTCCATCTATGCTTGCTAGCATGTAATAATCTGTGATAACGGTAATAGCAGATAAATATAACAACTACCTAGTCAATTTCCTTCTATACAAAAATACAAAATATGAAACATCATTCTCAATGCATTCAATGAATTCTCAATCTTCTGTCCTATTCTAAAAACTACCTATCTAATTTCATTTTTACATGTCACAAAATTTTCATTTGAAGGTGGTGTAAATGTGTGGCAACTCAACATAAAATAGATTTTCTGTACAAATCACCAATTCAATGCTGTCTCATGTCACTTCAGGGTCATATTGTAAATTGTTTATAACCACAAATGACATTTGACTTGATAAATGTATTATATCCTTGATTATGATGTTGTTGTGTTTTTTTATTCATCAGGTAACTGTTATAACATATTGCCCTTAACAAAAAATACATGCTAAAATGGTGACTTTTATTGTTGGCGCCATTTTGGCGCAAGGCGCCATTGTTTCTGGCGCCCTTTGGCGCCTGGCGCCATTTTTTTCAGATGGCGCCATTGGCGCCTGGCGCCATCTTGGCGCTGGCGCCATTATTTTGAATGGCGCCATTGGCGCCTGGCGCCATTTTTCTGGCGCTTTTTCCATCACTAATCCCAAGTAAGAAAAGTCCAATGAAAGAATGAGAGCCCTGGGGAAATGTTCCACGCGACGCTGTGTACGGTTTGGTTATTTTCGATCGGCGGGTCGTGCCTTGACGTCAGCGCCCTCGTGGTGAAGCCGTAGCGTCCTTTGCTATATGTAGTTTTCACCATTGTCAGAGAAGCAGTGTTCATTGTGTTATGGTTTTTTACATACCATTTCTCGCCTAACCATACGTCCGAAAGCATGACACTTCCAATGGTTTTCCAATTTGGCCGGTTTTTACGCCTCCACGCATATAAAATGCGCCAGACATTGGAGCCAAGTACCATGGCGCTTTTTCAACCCTCTGCGCCAAGCACGAATGGCGCCAGAGCAAAATGGCGCAAAGCGCCACGGCGCTTTTTGTTTGGGCGCCAGCGCCAGGCATTTTTGTTTCATGGTGCCAGGCAAAAATAACGCCAACCACCATAAGCGCCACGGCGCTTTTCATGGACATGGCTCCGATGAGCGCCAATGGCACCACAGGAAGATAGCGCCAAGCTGCAAGGCGTTTTTACACTTTTTACTAGGTGTGAGTGCTCTGCCATATTTCCCAGTGCTTGTCCATCATTTATTCGTCAGATATGTGATTCACACGCCAAAAATTTTTTTGCAGCACCGCGCATCCATTCCCCCTTCACTTATTTGATTTCCTATCACCTTGTTTTACTTCAACAGCTTTCGATCTCCCGAATTGAATTTGGTTCCAGGCCTTTATCGAAGTTATCATTGCGATGGGGTGTGTGCGTGAGTAGTCCAAACGTGGCTATGGTCGACAAATCAACCACTGCTAACACAGAACCAACAAAATTGTCGCATCCTAAATTGAAACTTATTTTGTTGGGTTGGTCTTTCATTCGCCCAGAAAAATCCATGGAAATCCATGGTGGAGTTACACCCATAGCACAGAAAAAATGATAAAACGTAAAATAAAAGTTCATCGAAAAGTTCATTATTTTCACGTTTTGAATCTTTTTATTTGAAGATCCATGTTACCATATTTTCTTCTAATAGAAGAGCGTGAACTATTTTTCGAGCTATTTTTCGTGAACTTTTTTATCTGCCATTTTATTTTTTCACCAATATTTTTTCACACATTTTTCATTTGAACATTTATATACTCGGCGGACCGCAAAGTATGTGCTCAAAGTTATTTATGTCATGGTCGAGAACGCGCGAGCTGGATACTTATGTATGCACTTTCACAAAAAGAAAAATATTTTGAAAAAAGAAAGGGCGGAGTTGTGTACAAAGATTGACTGTATTTTCCGTCCGGCCTATGGCTTGGCTTGGGTTGCACGCGGGAAGTTTTTTTATAAAGAGTCGCGTCTGCTGACCAAATTGACGCATGTGGTTGACTTCTAATGAAAGACACGACCCCCACACTGCACGCGTATTTAATTGCGCCGAGTGAATTGACACTTTTCATGCCAACAATTTTGTGCGGAATGGATCAAAGGCTGAATGCGATCGGATTAAGCGTACATTTAGCGTAGATCGTTCCCGTTTTTTGTTACATCATTCAAAGTTTACATCAGAATAGATAGTTGACAGTGGTGAATTCAGACTTTTACAAAAATACATTTTATAAATACATCTACAAGATTTTGACGTAAGTGGATATGTAACAAAACATTTGATGAGTGAGAATTAAAATTGCATGTAAAAAACGACGTAAACTTGTTCTTATCATAAACACCTTCCCAGTCAAGTTAGCCACCCATTTTTTTTAATTTCACTTCGGAAGCTATATCTCGGGCTACGGTGAGGTTATAGTGCTGAAACTTTGTCATCAAAGCAGAGCACATCAAATATTGCCACACATCGCTGATCAAAATCATCAAAATTCTACCGGTCACAAGTATTTACACACACCAATTAAAGCTACCACACCCAATCTGAGCAATAATCCCGAGTGAGTCCAGAATTAATCCCATGGTACTCAACCTTTGATCCATTCCGCGCCGACCCAGACCTGAGTTCATCATCAAGGCGGGGGTCAATGCCTAAAAACCTTCCCAAGCGCAAGCGGGCAGCGTGCCAAGCCGGACGGAAAGTAGAATCTAGCTGTACAAATGAGGAATGTTTTTTCCCGAAATGTTTTTTTTTCTTTTTTGCTGGAATGATTTTTATTTATTTTTTATGATGACGTCATAATGGAGTGGTTCCTTCAGAGAAATGCCATAGCGTGGGGTCCACCGAGTATACCTAATGTTTTTAACTACTGTATTTCCTCGAAATACCCCCAGGGGGTTTATTTTTTTAGAGTGGAAAATTTTGAGGGGGTTATTTCGAGGGGGGGCTTATTCGGTCTGTTAGGGGGTCTATTATTTCATCAGAAAATTTTCACGATATTCATAGTAAAGAGAACGCTTTTGTGTACCCCAAAACTGGTGATCAACATGTCCAAGTAGGGTATATTTGGACATATCAACAAGCCCGTGCCATCCAACATCTAAACCCATTCCACATCTAGACCGACCCGCACATCTAATTTTGTGTCATCCATGTCAACGGGGGGGGGGCAGGTAACCCCACCCCAAACCGTCCAGCGATCTATCTATCCCTTGGGCAATTTTTGGCTACTTTCCCCTGAAACCTCCCCCCGCACTAATTGCCTAGCTATCTAGCTTATCAGGAGCGCTTTTGAGCAATTTTACTCTAATTTGCTCCCAAACTCTCTAATTTTCATAAACAGCGGACACGCTAGGTTTGGCACCCAATAGTCGAGTCAGTGCCGGAGCCCATATCTCCAACTTTAGTGGGGGGATTTATTCAAAATTTTGATGCCATATAGGTACTCGAAACTCCCCCACTACTTTATACGGGCTGGGGGAGGTCGGCGACCCACCTGAGTGTGGGTCGCCATAAACATGAATCTTTTTTTGTGAAAAAATCGCTGTGCACGCGAGGTTTGGCACCACGTGTTTGTTTAATATAACGGGCTGCCAAACTAAAACTGTTGGGGGAAATTGATCGAAATTTTTGAGGGGTTGTACACGACACCCCCCACTACTTTACACAGAAAGGTGAACCCCCTGGCGACCCCTCTGAAAGTGGACCGTTGGAAAATAAATGATTTTTTTGAAAATTCTCTGTCCAGGTTTGGCACTGGACAGCAAAAATAAAAATTAAATTAGAAAGTCCCCTAAAGGACAGTGTATACCACTGTAAAAAGTGTGTATTAAAAAAAAACAAATGTTAAAACCAAAATAATCTGGTACTTGTGTATCTTTTACACCCATACACAAGTTCCCAATCAAATTTCGATTTTAAGTTGAATTTTTAATACACACTTTTAAAGCTGGTTTACAATGTCCTCTAGGAGATGATTTAAGGTAAAAATTTGTGTGAACAACATTGCCCCAAAAATGAGCCATGGTGGAGTTTCAATGGGGGTCACTATAATGATGTTATTGATGACGTCATTGTAGGAACAAAATTCACCTTGTGGGCAGCTTTTGTATTGACCCCCATTGGAACTCCACCATGGTTCATTATTGGGGCAATGTTGTTTACACAAATTTTTACCTTAAATCATCTCCTAGAGGACATTGTAAA
>OZ038460.1:9944202-9955307 GCA_964036195.1 Sphaerolaimus hirsutus | reverse complement strand
TTAAATATTCATTGGTAAAAATCGGCTGAGAAATGGTCGAGATATGGAGTTTTGAATTTGAACGCATTGACCTTCATGCGGTTATTTACATGGATGGGACGCGAAAGTTTGAAGTGCTTTAACTTTTGATCGGAGAGAGATATCGATCTCATTTTTGTTTCATTGGGTTTCTCTCGATCAGGAGAATAGGATAGCATGTTCAAAAAGCAAACTTTTGCGGAAATTTTGCATTTCGAAATCGGGCTAAATCGATATATAAACAAATGTGTATCTCCGATTTGACCTCAGAAATGAACTCTCCCAACATTTGTGATCATTTTAACATTTTAATGACTTAAATCGGTTCACAAATGACCGAGCTATTGATGTTCAAAGTTTGCATGTTCTTGGCAACACCCAAAAAAACGCAAATTACAGTGTTTTTATAGACCCTCCCTATCTCCGGTCTGGGGGGTCGTAGAACAAAATCGTCAAACTTGATACTAGCCCGACCTGAAACCATAACATATCCAAATTTCAACATTTTTCGCCAAGCGGTTCCCGAGTTATTAACGCGTGCTGACCGGCAGACCCCCCCCCCCCCAAAATGCTAACCCCAAAATCCGCTATGGGCGGAGGGGCGGCCGCCCCCATCCTTCCCGGGCCGGACCAAAAAATGTGCCAGAAATGGCACTTTCAGAAGACGATTTTGTTGACAGTTTGAAAAAATTTTGCGCGCAAGCGCGCACTTTCCTTTCACAACGTATATTTTCGGCTGACTAGTTGCCGCGGCCTCAAAGCCAGTGAAAATGGACTCGATTCCTGTCCATGTCGCAGTATATGCCTGCAGGGACATATCCAGGATTTTTGAGCGGGGGGGGCTGCTTGTTTACGGAGGCCGGCGAGGGGGGGGGGCTCAGCCCCCCCCCCTAAAATTTTAGCTAAATAGTGGCGGAATGGCACTATGGCGCTGGCGCCATTAGTAGGCGCCACGCCATGGCGCTATTGGCGTTGGCGTCAGCGCCATGGAACGCTGTATATGTATGTAAATATACATACAAAACAGCAAAAAGCACAAGATTGAGTGTATTTACAACGATTTGCGGCCACATGGAGCAAATCAGATGATAATACATTTATGTATGGTGAAGAATGCGCGCTTGCGCGCAAAATTTTTTACGCTGACGTTGAAAAAGTCGCATTTTCCGGTCACTTGCTGGTCTCGCCCCGGGAGGGGGGGGGGGCTGCAGCCCCCCCGCCCCCCCCCCCTGGATACGGCCCTGTATGCCTGTAAAATACAGACGTTGAGTGCTGTTTTGGCGCCAATGCCAACGCCAGTGGCGCCATTCCCCTACTACAGGGGGTAAAATTTTAGGGGGGTGGAAGCGCCGGCGCCCCGCGTTCTCCGGGCTCCGTATACAATCCGCCCCCCGCTCAAAAATCTTGGCTACGTCCCTGGGTGATACAATCAAACACTTCAATAGTTGTAAAATAGATGTGCTCACACTATTTCCGTTGTTGGAGTCGCGTTGATTGTATTCGCTTACTGCTATTATAAAGATTACCGCAACGACGTCGTCAAAGCAGTGTAGCCATTTTCGCTGCTCCGTTTTCTGTCCACCCACATCGACGATACTGAGCAGTTATGTATTTGGGTGCAGTGTTCAGTATTGATCAGAGATCGCGATTGAATTTTTTTGGGATGGGTCCAAAGATTGTGTCAAATCGGCAAAACGAAATTTGAATATTGCTTTTGACACTGTTTCTTCCGTTTCTTGTTTCTTGTACTGCTTTCTTGTTTCTGGCAATTAGAATCTTCCGGATGGCTTGTCGGGTTGAATGAAATTGAAGTATTGAGCAGTGAAAATCTTTCCAGAAATAGTTGTCGATTTATGGAACCCCAACGATTTGTTATGAAAAAATGAGTGCTATATATTTACCTAGACCGCTCATATTACTGTAATCGTGGGAACAAAAAATTCAGTCAGCCCGTTCCCAAAAACAACATGGTATACGCGGCGGACATCACACTTAGTATGAAAACCTACCATAACCCATCTGAATAATGAACCAAAAATTATACAGTTTTTTACATCATAATATTTCGTATATTACCATCGAATAAATAATTACGAAATTGATCACAAGATTTTATTCATTAAATTATGGTAGGTTTTCATACTAGGTGTGCTGTCCGCCGAGTATAACACAAAACCGCGCCAAGCCATACCCAACGATGGGTAAGTTCTCAAATAAAAAACTCATCTGAAAAATGAACCAAAAAAATTTACAGTATTTTCATCATAATATTTCGTTTTTACTATGGAATAATTAATTATGAAATTTATCAAAAAAAATTTATTCATTCAATTATCGTAGGTTTCCATACTAAGTGTCCGCCGAATATAGGTAAAATAATCAGAGCCGGATATCTAAGCAGAGTTGTTAAAATACCGGTATTCTTGGAAAGTGTAAGTGTAAATACACTTTCCAAATTTTGAGTATGGATACCAAAAGTGTAAGGTATTTTAAAAATACCGAGGAAAGTGTAAAAAAAGTGTAAGTGTAAAAAAAATTTTTAGAAAGAGCTCTCACTGTTGAGCATTAGAATACACCACTGTTTTCACCTTTAGATCAATATATTTGTCATTTTTATGCATCATTTCACATTCTACTGCCTTTTATGAAACATTTCAGACTGTAGCAAATACTGTAGTGGTATGAAGTTCACAGATAATGGCACTTTTTCTGTGTTGATATTTGCTGATTAAGCAATGCGATACACACTGCTTAAATGCAAGATTGGACATGCAGCAAATGTCAATGCAAAAGCCAGTTGACTTTGTGTCCAGCTGGTGAATTTCCATTGATCTTGTCCTTTTTACAAAAGTATGATGAAACTGTAGAATACCATGAGTACTGATCAAAGGTTGGAGATCAAAGGCCAGTTTGTACATTTGCCATTTTTTCTACATTCAATGCATAACTGCATGTGTGCACTGTGCAGTTATTTTTTGTACATGGCCCTATTTTATTCTTTCTCAAAAGCATAAAACAGGGCCACCTGAAAGAAAAAAATACACTTTCTGTACCTGGGTATTTTGCTCAGGAAAGTGTAAAAAAAGTGTATGGGTATTTTATGAAAGTGTAAGTGTAAGTGTAAATATAAATACCCATTTACCCAGGTATTTCGGGTAAGTGTAAATACACTTTCGCAACTCTGTATCTAAGACTAACTGTAGTGGGGTGTCCCTAATTTTGAACACCATATTTGTCACACCAGTGGTTTCACTTCTGCAATATAGGATATCTTGGTTTGTTGGAATGTAGCCATGTGATGTGATCCGGTCGATTTCGTCTAGAAAACTGGGAGTCGAAGCAAATTTATTGGTAAACTCTGGGGCGAAAGTTAGAAGATTTTTATCATTACTAGTGAGCATTGTCGTCAAGTCCAATGGCATGTTCTTGTTCCAACAACTTTCTCATTGCGCCGTCATTCCACAACATTTTTATGTTTTCACACAGTTCCGGCGTCAAGGGGGCGCCAAAGTGCCTGTTTTCGATTGCTCTTAATGTCCGATACACTGTAACCTGTGATTGTAAATAAAGTATTTACTAGATAAACATAATGACAGTACCTTTTTACTGTCACTAGGTGCTTGAAAAAACATTGTATTTGGCGGTGTTATAACAGTAATCCTTTGAATATTCTATTTTACTTCTGGTGCAGGTGGTGATGGGAAATCGAGTTAAAGACTTTTTTACACGTATGGCAATTGGGCACGGATTAGGTTGCTGACTGTGGGTGGAGGGCCTGCAAAAAAGAAACCCTATCAGATTACAATTAGGAATGTAAAACCGTGCCCTTATAAGCCCTGACATTTCCACAAACGCAAAATCCGTTATTTTCAACACTTATTGTTCAAAACTCAACGCAAAATCCGTTTTTTTCCGATATCAACATTTTGGTTTCAGTAGAAACTGGACCGACGCGCGCATGTTGCCTGCCTTGTGCTCAAAAAGGTGTATAATTTACCTCCTTGGTGAGGTCGTGGAACCTGATGCCCAGGCTCTGCATAGTCATGAGAATCGCCCGCACATTGGCAACCACATTGTTCATGATGACCTGTGGATGGGCTTGGCACGGTCATCGTGGTTACATATCAACGACCGATGAAAATTGATTTTAGGGCGTCAGGGATAGGTAAATCAATTTGTCGGCGGACCATTTTTCATCCAAAGTTTTTCATTCAAATTCGAATTTAACATCTCGGACATAATACATTTTAGCGAGAAATTGAGTATTGAACATGAATTTTGAGGAGAAAAAATTCAAGACCTGAAAATAATGAATTTTTCAGTGACTTTTATTTGTCGCTTCACCTTGCACTTGTCGTTTTCCTGCAACTCCACCTTTACAAGAACGGTAGCTCTAAAAACAAGAACATGGTTCGCTATGTAACAGAACACCGCGCCAAGCCACACCTGCCGGGCGGCGTCCACCTCCCAGGGCGTGAAACCGTGGAAGTGTATCAATCTGAACAAGGATATTAAAAGGTTGATCTGACATGTGTATTCCCTCGAAATATCCTCACAAGGTTCATTTTTTTGCGAGCAAATTTTGAGGGGGGGGCCTTATTCGAGGGGGTCTGTTTTTTGCAATAGATTTTAATTGTAATTACATATACCGTATATCCTCGAATAAGTCCCCCGGGGAGTTATTTTTGCGTCAGAAGTTTTTGAGGGGGGAGTTATTCCAGAGGGGGGAGTTATTCGAGGGGGGGAGTTTTTTTTCGTCACAATTTTCAGTAAAATATATGATTGACTCACTGCACAAATGGGGTGAATTCGGAAACATAAATCATTTGTAGGAGTAAATACAAAATTCACAATTCAAGCAGTGAAATCAATGTTAGTGAACTCTAGCTGCAAGATAATACATATATTTAGATGTTAAAGCCGGAATTACAGCTCAGCGGCGTTTGACGTGAAATGATGACGTCGTAAAATTGATTACATCAAAATAGACATAGGTACAGCGTTGAAATTTCATAATTTGATAGTTCTAGTAATTGTGTGTTATGTCCTAAAAAAAATTAAGAAAATAATTATTATTGAATAAGTTATTTATTTTATGTCAAAATTTACACATTCTACGTCAACATTTCACATCAAACATTTGACGTCACCAAAAAATTTTGACATTGAATTAATAACTACTTCAATAATGATTTTTTGAAAAAAAATTTTTTTGGGACATTACACACTATTACTAGAACTATCTAATTCTGAAATTTTAATGCTGTACCTTTGTCTATTTTGATGTAATCAATTTTACGACGTCATCATTTCACGTCAAACGCCGCTGAGCTGTAATTCCGGCTTAACTGCAGAAAAAGTTTTTAGTAAGGATGAAATGTTTTCTACCTATCAAAGTGGGGGGAGTTATTTGAGGGGGGAGTTATTGTTTCCTCACGCTCACAAGAGGGGGGACTTATTCAAGAGGGGTTGTTATTCAAGACGGGCACTTATTCGAGGATAGACGGTACTCAAATGTAAAAAAATCCAACGATGACAGGGATGGAATAATTTCTATAGACACAAATGCGGTATATGCTCGAATAAGCCCACAGGGATATTATTTTTTGACTGGGGAGTTATTCAAAGGGAGTGTATTTTTTCATCAGAATATTGAGTAAAATAAATAATCAACATATTGAAAAATTTTGTATAAAAAATCTATCAAAAAATCTTTCAATGCTAACCAGTGTTGTTAAAATACTGGTATTTTTGGAAAACATAAACGTAAACGTAAATACCTTTTGCAAATTAAAAGTATAATACTAATACGTAAGGTATTTTTAAAATACCAAGGAATACGTATCAAAAAACCGGCCAGAAAATGGCACCGCACCGCACCGCACCGGCACCGGTGCCATTCGGAAAAAATAGCACCGGCACCGAAGGGCACCGGCGGGTTGCCGGTGCTAGCACCGAAAGACACCGCACCGGGCTGGAATTTCCGAAGTAAATATCGGACAGTAACTCAGTGGCCACACCTTCGGAAGTGTATATTTCCATGAATTTTCAACCGATTTTGATGGTTGAGCACTTAAAATGATCAGAATGATTTGGCGATCACTGTTATGAAGCAATTACAATGATTACAAATGAAAGATAAAATATTTAATTCACTAGAAAGCCCATAGCCACTATTGTCTACTGATCAGGAGTCGTTGCTGTACAGAGATTGGGACTATCTCTCTGTCATAAAGTGACAACAATTTTTGAGCAAAATGTAAGAGAAATCTAAAATCAAAAAATGATTTAAAACTCAAAAAAATTTTACGATTCGCTCGTCAGATCACGTATCGGGTATAATGGATTTCACAGTAGGTATTTATATTTATTTGATGGGATGTTTACAAAATAGGCAAAAAAACGGTTGGGTAAATATATCGCTGTTTTTTGAAATATGAATAAGCACGTACTATGGACAACATCGCACAGCACATGAAGCCTTGGCCGGTGCCTTTCCCGGTGCCTTTTACTTAAGCGCTGGTGCTAGCACCTTTGGCACCGGCAAAAAATGGCACCGCACCGGCATGGCACCCCTGAAGATTGCAATGGCACCGCACCAGCACCGGTGCTGGTGCCCTTCGGTGCCCAGCACCAGGGCACCGGTGCCCCGGTGCCTTTACATCACTACACATGACATTTGACATTTTACAGGGCTTTTTAAAGAGTCTGGGAGTGGCACCAGAAGCCTCTTGTATGTCTGCTGTCAAATCATCTTCAAGTTCTGACTTTGTAGAGTCGACAGCCATTGCGTCATCATCAAAATCCATTTCCAAAAATATTTAAAAAACATCAAAAATGGTCTACTTCAGATGCTTTGTATACGAACACATTTATGCATTATGTAGCCCTTATTCTGTGTATGACTGCATGCGTGCACTCACCTGTTATGCACGGTTTTTCCTTTTTGCATACATTTTACGTTTTTGCAAAAACGTAAAAATTTTGTTTGCTGTGCGTGTTGCGGCGAGTGAACAACATTTGAAACACGTGAACGTGACATGACGGGAATTTTTTTACATTTTTGCTAGTACCCCGGTATTTAGGTCAGGAATATGTAACAATACGTAAGTGTGTTTACCAAATACCGTATTACCTCGCAATAACCCCCCCCCCTTGAATAAACCCCCCCCCCCTCGAAAAAACCCCCCTCAAACTGGGCTGGGGAAATGATAAAAAAAACCCTCGAAATACCCCTCTGGAATGAAGTACATCATGTATGCAATGTACATGATGTATTTATTGCGACCAAAGTGCATCGCAACTAAAGTCGGCAGACGTATCGCCCTACAAACATTTGCGTCAGTCTCTCCAGTGGAGAGTGCATCAGAGTTGCGAAAGCGTATTTACGCTTACCCGAAATACCCGGGTAAATGGGTATTTTTACTTACGCTTACGCTTACGCTTTCATAAAATACCCCTACGCTTTATTACGCTTTCCCGGCCAAAATACCCGGGTACTAAAAGCGTAAAAAAGTTTTTCACATAGTCCGGTTTTATGCTTTTGTAAAAAGTTTAAAAACTACAAAAAAGTGAACGAAACTGTATACAAAAGGACTGCATGTGTGCAGTAATGCACTGGAAATAACGGCACATGTACAAATTGTGTCGCAATATGAATGTCTCTTATACTGTGTCGTCGGGTAAAATATTTAAATGGATTTAGATGGCAATGGCTTCAGAAAAGAAATTTTGTGGCTGAAAATGCACGACGTCTGAGTTCGAAAATGAAGATGACATAAGTGTATCTTACGTTTACGCTATTAGAAGAAATGCGGTAAGTATTTATGAGAATTAGGTATAAATACATCGCAAAAATGTACAGCATAAAGTCCGAGTGCGGAAATGAAGATTAATTAACTGTCGCTGTCGATTAAGTGCTATCAACATCTAAGGGCAAACTACCAAGTAGACATCTGAAAAATGTCGCTGAAAGCTTGATTTTGAACGAATCCACTGAGAAAAAATTCCTTGAAATTTTTTTACGCTTACGCTTTATTTTACGCTTTCCTAGGTATTTAAAAAATACCTTACGCTTTTTGTATCCACACTCAAAATTTGGAAAGTGTATTTACGCTTACGCTTACACTTTCCAAAAATACCGGTATTTTAACAACTCTGGAGTGCATGTCGTCATTATTGTGACGCAATATTTTAATGATTGGAATGGATCGGGGCACGTATGAAAACTTGGCTCTTATCCCAGTTTCCAGTTGCGTATTATACAAATGCGAGTGAAAAGTCAAAGTTAGCTAAAAATCGTTAAAAGTTGCTCCCCTTTGCCAATTTCCACCTTTCTAATCGCTATTTTTGTTTTTATATATGGGTTATATAGTAAGTGTTGGCCTTTTTATTCACATCTAAAGCGGATTTCGCAATTTTGGCTGGCTGCCAAGTTCTCATATGGGGACTCTTCCATTGGAACGGAGCCAATGAATGAAAAATTGACAAAAACGGTAAAAGGGTCATTTTAACAGTCAAATTTTTTCGCTTCCAACGGACAACGTTGAAACGAAACGTTGAAACGGGCGGCGTGCACGCACGGACACGGCGAAGCGTCCATTTATCTTTCAATATTTTTTTCTTTTTCAATTCCGAGCGTCCGGGTGGGACCCAAGTTTTGTGTTCGCTCTATTCGCGAGCGAATTCTAACTCCCCGATTTTGTAGGGGGAAATGTCCGCCGACTTTACACATAGAGACTAGTTTGTGTAGCGATGCACATTGATATTTTTTTTTTTATACTTCCTAATATGTCCTGTTTTAACACATTTATTACCTGTTTTGGTTACGAAAATGCTTACTCTTTAGTACAATACTTACGAAAATTTCTGATTAAATAATAAAAAACCCTCGAATAAACCCCCCTCAAATTCTGCTGGCGAAATAATAAACCGCCATGGGGGTATTTCGAGGTAATACGGTACGTTAACGTAAACGTAAATATAAATACCAAAATACACATGTATTTTGGGTAAACGTAAATACGTTTTTGCAACACTGATGCTAACAAGATTACACTCACTGCATTTGACGCAGAATGGTGGTCTTACCACATTCAGCCGCACCTGCGCAGGCAATACGAAATTATTTATTATCAATTACAATATTATAAATTTGTTTAAAGAATGGTTTCAGATTTTTTGAAGATTCATTCTTTTCGCAAAAAAATTTGTTAATTTAATGTTTTCAAGCTTCCTATTCAAAATTCATGTTCAAAACTCATTTTTTTGAAAATTTCTTATGTTAACCATTTTGTTCAGAACTATGATTTAGGGTTTTTCACATTTTGTTTTGTTTGAATTGATGCTCTGATATAAACTGTTTTCCAGGTTTACCGCATTTCTTCGAAATACCCCCCCCTTGAATTAACCCGCCCCCTCGAAATACCCCCAGGTGTTTTTGAACTGGGGAACCCCCCTCGAAATACCCCCGTCTGGAATGATGTACATCATGTATGCAATGTACATGATGTATATAAATGTTGAATTTTTATTGGTCGCAGTTTGCATCGCAGCTACACATATTTAAATAATAGTTTGTGTATCGATGGACGTTGATATGGGCCATGCTTAACCGACATCTAAACCCATCCGACATCTAGACTGGGACACCGAACATGTTGACACCGAACACATTTAATTATACCCGGCATGCTGAGAATAGGCAATAAAACACATGACCTAATGATTTGAAAGGTGAAAATCTATCAAAAGTAAACAGCGGACACGCCAGGTTTGGCACCCAATAGTTGAGTCAGTGCCGGAGCCCATATCTCCAACTGTAGTGGGCGATTTATTCAAAATTTTGAGGCCATATTCTCGAAACCTTCCCACTACTTTATACGGGCTGGGGGAGGTCGGCGACACACCTGAGTGTGGGTCGCCGTAAACACGAATTTTTTTTGTTGAAAAAATCGCTGTGCACGCGGGGTTTGGCACCCCGTGTTTGTTTAATATAACAGGCTGCCAAACTAAAACTGTTGGGGGGAATTGATCGAATTTTTGAGGGGGTGTACATGACACCACCCACTACTTTATACGGAAAGGTGAACCCCCTGGCGACCCCCCTGAGAGTGGACCGCTGGAAAAAAAACCCTATTTTTTTGAAAATTCTGTCCAGGTTTGGCACTGGACAGCAAAAATAAAAATAAAATTGGGAAGTCCCCTAAAGGACAATGTATACCATTGTAAAAAGTGTGTATTTAAAAACAAATTCTAAGACCAAAATTTAATCTGGTACTTGTGTATCTTTTTCACCCATACACAAGTTCCCAATCGAATTTCGATTTTAAGTTGAATTTTTAGTATACACTTTTAAGCTGGTTTACAATGTCCTCTAGGAGATGATTTAAGGTAAAAATTTGTGTAAACAACATTTGCCCCAAAAATGAACCATGGTGGAGTTCCAATGGGGGTCAATACAAAAGCTGCCCACAAGGTGAATTTTGTTCCTACAATGACGTCATCAATAACATCATTATAGTGACCCCCATTGAAACTCCACCATGGCTCATTTTTGGGGCAATGTTGTTCACACAAATTTTTACCTTAAATCATCTCCTAGAGGACATTGTAAACCAGCTTTAAAAGTGTGTGTTAAAAATTCAACTTAAAATCGAAATTTGATTGGGAACTTGTGTATGGGTGTAAAAGATACACAAGTACCAGATTATTTTTGGTCTTAACATTTGTTTTTTTAATACACACTTTTTACAGTGGTATACACTGTCCTTTGGGGGACTTTCTAATTTAATTTTTATTTTTGCTGTCCAGTGCCAAACCTGGACAGAGAATTTTCAAAAAAATCATTTATTTTCCAACGGTCCACTTTCAGAGGGGTCGCCAGGGGGTTCACCTTTCTGTGTAAAGTAGTGGGGGGTGTCGTGTACAACCCCTCAAAATTTCGATCAATTTCCCCCAACAGTTTTAGTTGGCAGCCCGTTATATTAAACAAACACGTGGTGCCAAACCTCGCGTGCACAGCGATTTTTTCACAAAAAAAGATTCATGTTTATGCTACGATTACAGCTCGGGCGTAAAATTCCAGC
>OZ038460.1:9930933-9944002 GCA_964036195.1 Sphaerolaimus hirsutus | reverse complement strand
TTTTACATACATATACAGCGTCCCATGGCGCTGGCGCCGACGCCATTGGCGCCATGGCGTGGCGCCCTACTAATGGCGCAAGCGCCATGGCGTTATTCCGCCACTATGTAGCTAAAATTTAAGGGGGGTGGGCTGAGCCCCCCCCCCCTCGCCGGCCTCCGTAAACAAGCAGCCCCCCCCCCCCCGCTCAAAAATCCTGGATACGTCCCTGCCGGGAGTGGGAGTGATACCTGAATAAATAGGTGCACGCTTAACGCAAAATACCTGGTGTAATAACATAACAGTAGAAAGCGCTTTGGCGCTTGACGCGAATATCTTGCAGAGTTGTACAAAGTACCAAACTTTTTTTAAGTATCCGTAAAGTATTTATTTACTCACCCCCGAGCACAGAAAGTGTGAAGTAAATTTTTGAATTGAAGTGAAGTAAATTGAAGTAAATGAGAGTAAATTACTTTTTCCCCAAAAAGCGTAAATGCAAGTATTTACTCGGTACTCGAGTATGCGTACTTTTTGAGTAAAAGTAAATACTCATTAACAACAGTGAGATGTTGTCGCTTTTTACACCACCACTCGTGATTCTCGTGCTGTTTTGTGAAAGAGACGAATAATCACCCCGACAGAGTATCGGGACATAACTTGTCATTGCCATAGTTTTCCTCTGACTTTTCATACAAAGGTGAGAACAAAGCGCCCAAATTTTACGCCAAGCATGTCGCGCTGATAAGCCTATTTACGTGGCCAAAATTTATGACAATCAAAAAACATCTATCATGCAAATGTTTGCGACAAAAACAAATGATAGAAAAATGTCGTGACAGTACAGCCCGTGACTGTGGGCGTCACCGTATTTGCAAAGCTACAATTTTTGCAGAAATCGCGTAAAGCGGCAAGCCGACGCGTTCCACGCGCGGGAGAGTGACGTCATCCTGATAAGAACTTTTTTGCGACAATAGCTGCCGCTGAAGGAGACAAACTATCAACTTTGCTGCATTTGAAGCAAGATCACGTTTGCGAAGAAAGCCATAAATGGTGAGACAAACCTGATGGCTGGCAGGCAGTGACAAACAGATAAAGTTCAGTAGGTTCTGAACCTCTGAAAGTAGAATTGTTTAAGACATTAATACAGGGAGACATTCTATTCTACAATCTTAACAAGCAAAAAAGCGAGTTAGGGACGCATCCAGAATATTTTCACGTGAAATTGCCAAAATATTTTGCTCTACGGGTAGATAGCTGGACGATTGTGTGAGGGGTGTTCATGGCAGTAGCGAAATTGTTGCTTAAAGATAAATTAGGAGGAGTAGATAGACGCTTAACAGTTTTTCCTACTACACCTTGCAAAAGCCTATATATTGAAACCCCGCAAACACCCCCAAAAATTTTTTTCAGCTATCTAGCCCTCCGGAGGATGTAATACGGTATGTTAATTTGTATGTGAAATTGCGCGTGAAAAATAAATCGCAAAAAAAACATAATAAAGAACTGATATTAAGATAAATAGTTTATAATCAATATCGAGAAATAATCTGAACCCTAAATTAGAGTGAAAAATGTCAAATTGTAAGCTTCATAGTTACTTGACTATGTACTCGCGATAGTCACTGGATAAATAGTCTTCGCAAAATATGTTATAACCTGTAAATTGTGAGAATCGAAGTTTGTTACATGCAGCACTAGTAAAAAATCTAATATATAACACATCACTATGATCAGGAATGGCTAGATATGTAGACAGCCTACGTAAATGTACTGCAAAGAAGTCACAGCTCATTTGGCAGACATGTGTACTTCAACCAGGCAGACATGTGGAGGGTCAGGTGACTTATATCCTGGCACCGCGCACCAGACACTCCTGCGATGTGCTCATCACCAAGGTGCCGTCGCGCGACCACAAACGACCGAAAACCATTGCTCGAGCACCCGCTGGACATCAAAATACGATTACATGTTTGGCGGTCGGAATTAAGATTAATGCAAAGAATTAGCACAAACCAGCGACAGTGCTCTCAGTCTCGTACAGCATCCATTCGTCGATGCGAAAATTATACCTGTGTATCCACAGACAGTGATTCAACGTGGTTACCATGCCCACCTGCGAAGAGAGGCGAAAAGTAGAGCACGAATAATCGTGAATACACCCCAAAAAACAACCTTAAACCCGGCGGCGACGTGCGGCAGCAGCGCCGTGAACACCATGGACGTGTCGCTGATGAACGCGGCCACTGAGTGGTGCAAGCGCCAGTCGTCCCCGATGGACTCGTTCGTTCTAATCCATGCGGCAAACTTGCCGCCGGTTTCCGGCGACATGCCTGAGTGGGCCTCTTTTGGTCGACGAGTTTAGTCAATGTGTGCACCTGTTAACACAAAAAGAAAAAAATGCCCAAGATTTTTGGCGATTTTTCTCCGTTTACACCTTGAAAAAGCCGTTATATTCTGCCACCGCGAGCACCACCGAAAATTTTTGAGCTATCTATCCCTCTGGAAGAGCAATTTCCTATCTACCAAACCCCCGCGAGGGCCAAATTCTGGAGACCCCTGAAATGAACAAACCTGGCGCGTGCAAGCCCGCATATGCCTTGGGGTCTGTGGGCTTTATTATGAACGTGGTGGGCAGATTTCGCTGGCGCATGGCCCAGAACGACCGCCGCTCATCCGTATAGTCCATAGAAGTCTGCAGTGAGAAAAGTTCAGTTTGTTTTTGTTATACTCGGCGACCGCATACGATGTCCATAACGATGTGCAGATAGGGTTCAAACGATATATCGTATCGAATATCGGATATAGACCATTTTTTAATATCGAAGATCGATATCGAAAATTTTGAGAAAATATCGAATATCGATATCGAACCTGTATTGTGTCCCTAAATTGAGATTGTTTTCATTTAGAGATATTTGTGATTGATCTAATGTGCTTATAGTATTTTATTTGATGAGTAAAAGTAAAATATTTATAATATATGTCATTGTTGGAGTGCTAAATTTGAAGCTATATGCTGATATGCTATTCTTTGCAACATGCCCTTAAGCAATTGGGTTATCAGTATGAACTGTAATACCTACCAATTGTTGTTTGTCTGATACACTTCGATTCCTCACGTTTTTCTTCCATTTTTTACTTTTGACTGATGTAAACCTTGTTAAAGTCACTTGTACCATTCACATTTCAGTAAAGAGATTGGCAACCAGGGCCGTATCCAGGGGGGGCGGGGGGGGGGGCTGCAGCCCCCTCCTCTCCCGGGGCGAGACCAGAAAGTGACCGGAAAACAGGGGTCTCCTAGGGGGGGGGGGGGCTGGGGGGGGGCTGCCCCCCCCCCCAAATCGGCCAGCTATCTATCTATCCCGGAGGTCGCTCAGCTATCTATCTATCCCGAGGCAAATTTTTTGGCTACTTCCCCAAAAGACCCCCCCCCCCCAAATCGCTCAGCTATCTATCTATCTGGAGTGGTTTTTGAGAAATTTTGCCCCAATTTTCGCTCAAAATCACTAATGTTCGCACCTTTTTATAGTTTTTCACCTTCAAAATCGTGTGTTCCGGCTATATACATGGTTATATACCTATTTTTAACCATTTTATACCTACTTTTGGCTACTTTTAACTGATTATTAGCGATTTTTTCCCCTTTTTGCCTTCTTAACCTTGAAAAAGCCTATATATTGTGCCCCCGCCAGCCCCCCCCAGAAAAATTTTCCAGCTATCTATCCCTCCGGAGGAGCGATTTGCTATCTATCCAGCCCCCGCGAGGGCCAAAATCCTGGAGACCCTTGCCGGAAAATGCGACTTTTTCAACGTCAGCGTCAAAAATTTTGCGCGCAAGCGTGCATTCTTCACCAGACATAAGGTATTGTCATCAGATTTGCTCCACGTGGCCGCAAATCGCTGTAAATACACTCAATGTTGAACTTTCGCTGTTTTGTATGTATATGTCATACATATACAGCATTCCATGGCGCTGGCGCCAACGCCAATGGCGCCATGGCGTGGCGCCTACTAATGGCGCCAGCGCCATGGCGCCATTCAGCCACTATGTAGCTAAAATTTTCGGGGGGGGGGGGCTGAGCCTCCCCCCCCCTCGCCGGCCTCCGTAAACAAGCAGCCCCCCCCCCCGCCCAAAAACCCTCGATACATCCCTGTTGGCAACCACATGAAAATACAATATGCCACTTGAAATATGCCTTGCTATACCAAAATCGAATATCGAAAATATCGAATATCGACCATTTTTCAATATCGAATATCGATATCGAGGTTCCATATCGTATCGATATCGAATATCGAGTTTCAGAAAAAATATATCGAATATCGATATCGAAAAGTCATACCGTTCGAACCGTATGTGCAGACGTACCATAATTTAATGAATGAAATCTTGTGGTAATTTTCGTAATTTATTATTCACTAGTAAAAACAAAATATGATGACAAACTGTATAATCTTTGGTTCATTATTCAGATCGGTTATGGTAGGTTTCACTACTAAGTGTGATGTCCGCCGAGTATAGGTAGTTAAGTTTGGTGGGGTGAACAAAGCAACAAAGTGCTAGAACGACAAAACGCACCACCAAATTTTCCAACACTACGGCGGCATCCTCACACTCCTCAGGGGGAGGAGTCTGGGGCATTTTCACCTGGTGCTTAATCGAATCAGGTTCCTCTTTGTGAAATGACAATTGCGCTGTGAACAGCACTTGGCCATCTTGGATGGCGCGCACAAAACGGTTGCAATAAGACCGGCCGTCTTGCAACGGATCCACTTGGTACATCATGGGCTTGTCGATGTTGCCTGATGATGGGGTGGGGGGGATTATTTGGAAAGCAAATTTAGAGTGAGGGGCCGAGGTGGGGAAAAATCAGCGTGACTAAAAAAGGCACATCGTCTATAATATCGGATTCTGGCAGAATGGGAAAACTGGGGGCAGTCCCAGACCCTGTAAATTGTCATGCAGTGTCAAAAGTCATGTAAAATCCCAATTTGCCATATCACCGGGAATTTTACATGGCTTTTGACATTTCACAGGGTCTGGGTCAGGGAAAACTGACCTGCTTTCACAAAGAAACAGTGCATAGAGTGGGGGTGGTACTCGCTGGGCACGGTCTTGCACGCTGCCTGCAACGCCTGGCCCATCGTCTGCCCGCCGTATACACGCTGGTTGGGCGGGTGCCGCAGACCAGGGACCAGGTGGTGCGCGCTGCAGAGAACAGAAAACACTGTAGGATTTAATTAGGCAATAGAGAACTATATCCTGGTTATATCTCTTAGAATATTTGACAATTTTCTTTTTCCCACTTCTAAAAACAACTATAAAAACACTAAAAAAATTTATCTCAAATCTCAAACAATTCAAATTTTATCAGGAATCTGCACAAATTGTCCTTGGAGTTTTAAAGTATCTGACAGTGACTTTCACTTTTTCCGGTAAACCCCGGTAAACATTCAACCCCCACTGAAACCATAGGAACATTCATTTTTTGACAACTATCACTATGGTGTCAGCGCTCTCAGGTAATTGGCTCGATGCCAAATTCAGCAACATGGGCGATCAAACAACGACCTAACCGAAATAGAAACGTGTCCAACTGTTCAAGTTCAAGAAAAACTTCAATCAGAATATTCTGCAGAGTCATTTGCTTCTGCAGCTGGCCGGGCACGCGGCGCGGTATCACAACGGCGTCGCGAGTTTGCACGGCTTGATCGCGTGTCCCATGTTCACTTTTGTCGTCACGATTTGGTTGTTTGTCGTTGTTAGATGATGACATTTCGAAGATCAACAGCGGTTTTGAGGGCGCTCGGAGGGAATAATTTAGTAGTCTGCACAGAGGGCGACTTAATCGGGGTATCAATGCCATTTTAAGCTCGTTTTGGTACGGTAACGTAATTTTTGGGGTTAATAATTAGATGCTGCATAAAGAGAAAATTTCTCGGAGGGGGTTCTTTCCAAGCTTTTTTATCGAAAACTGAGGGATGATAAGAAACCAAAGTAAAAATCGCATATCGTGACAACAAATTGCTTTTCCCGATTGAAATCAGAAATAACAAAAGGCGGAGCGAGAACAAAAAGTCCACTTACTATATATTTCGCAATAGATCGGTGCACGTATGTAAAATTGGCCCACGTCCAAGCTCGTATTGGATACGTTTAGGTATTGTGATGTATTTGCAAATGGTCGCTAATGGCGGCAGACACACTAGTTATACTCCAGTTACTTTACACCCTGCACGCGTGGTTCCTGCTAAAGCGTGCCAACTATTTTTTACGCATGCGATTTTCATACAAAGTTGAAAAAAATCATCTCCGTTAACGCTATACGTTGACTTATTGACAAGAATCATTTTTTGATCTTTTATACAAAAATCGCATGCTTTATCGTCATTGGCACGCTTCCAACGTGAAACATAAATGAGTGCGAGGGCAGAGTATCATGTACGCCGAGTATAACACATGTATGACGTGGACTGGTCTGTGTCAACTCGACGGTATGCACATGGGTGTATCCAAATACTGTATTGACCGGCTGCCAAGTTCACATGAGGGGTATCTCCGTCTCCGGTATCCGTGTTTCGCAATCAAGAAAACCACAAAAAAGAAAAATAGTTTCGGGGCCATGTCGGTTTTGCTTCGAGTCGGCGGGAGGTGGGCCCTTTCATCTTGCCGCCTTGCACCCAGCTCGTCCACAAGCGCCAGGACATGCTCGTCCTTATCTGGCAAAGATTCACCGGGTGAAAACAATGTAACGAGTGAAAGTGCTCCAAAGGTTGATGTGGATGAAAGCTTAGACGACGTTCTGCCGCCGTTGAGAACCCGCAGGCCGCCGATAGAGCAGCGCGGAATTACGCAAGAGGGACCGCAGAACATCCTGGATCAGTTCCATGTGAGTGCTTACACATCGGATCTAGTGATGAACTGAACTGAACGCACCACACTGAAATTTTTAGTTGTGCTTTCGTTTTTTTCTGAGCTCATCTTCAAAAAATCTAATTTTTGGATGAAAACTTTTTAAACTTTTAATTAATTTAATTTTCAAACTTTTTGGTTTGAAGAATAAACTTTTTCCTTCAACAGGATTCCGTCCGGTAGATTTTTCCCGTGCTTTAGTTCGCACCCTAAAAAGGTCTGAACTAGGGTTGGCCGATGTTTTTTTTTAAACGTTTTTTTTAAAAAAAAAACGTTTTTTTAAAAAAAAAAACATGACGTCCGAAATGTTTTTTTTTAAAAAAAAACATCGGCCGAAATTTTTAGTACTAAGCACTAGGTATTTTGCAAAATTTTTGCGCGCAAGCGCGCAATTTCACACACAAATTGACATTGGTGGTTGTTTTCATTGGTTTTGTTGCATTTTTAGTATCAAAACATCCATTTCTATGTGCTACCATGGGTGAATAAGCCGACATATGTTGCTGTAATATATTATATTGAGGTAATGTGCTTCCATGTACCTCCACAGTGTGTAACTTCATTCCCAAAGTAACAACCTCCTTTTATAACCTTGTTTGATCACCATTCCGTGCCAAACTTTACCTGAAGTCACGAACATTCGACTATAAGGCGATATACAAACGATATGTCGACGAAAAATGGATATTTTTGACACAAATCACCACTTATAATGCTATCCCATGGCTCCACAGCCATTATATGGTCATATTTAACATCACAGAGTATTGCCAGTGTCTGATATACCTATATATGTTGACACTAGGTCATATCTGGGAGCTTTTAAAAAAAAACGTTTTTTTTTTTTAAAAAAACATCGAGTTAAAAAAAAACGTTTTTTTTCCAACCCTAGTCTGAACGCGTAATTCGAAATTCCAGTGTGTGTTTCGTCATACGGAGTGAAAAATACTCAAATTGTAAATTATCGCCCAGCACGAGGACTTCACTTCTGGTCTGGCTGCGCGCATATCAGATTATGAAGAAACCCGCGACAGGATCGCGTCTATGCAGACGGTGGTAGAAAAAGTCGATGCTGTTAACACGTACGAAAGAAACTGGACAAAGGCTGAAAGGAGAGTCTGGAGGTGCTTTTTTGGTCTAAACGTTATTTGGTTGTCTTTAAGTTGCCGTTTACCACTTGACGTTAACGCAGATTGAATCACACGCCACTTTACTCGCCTCGAAAAGCTTGGCGGTTACGATGCAACCCGATCGGCTACGATTCTCTGCCTTTTTATCAGTTTGTTACAAAAACGGCGGTGGTGAAATGCGCCAATTTGGATGACGTGGAAAAACGACACGAAAAGTGGGCCGAAAAATATTCGCAGTTCTATGAGAACGTTGAAATTGATGATGAGACGAAAACTGCAGTAACGGTGGGTAAAGCATTTTTGTCACTATGTTTCCCGAAAATGCTAATGTACGTACACTTATACATACCTAAATATACGGTCTAATTTATATCATTGTCCATCCGTAATTAACTCGAATCAAATCCCCAAATCACCACAAAACTAGATTTACGCTTCACGCAGAATCGCACGCGTGAAGTGCTTCACCAGCAGCTTCATTTGTGCGAACCGCTCAAATCGCACCGTCTGCCTTCGACGCGCCGACGCGCGCGACAGCAGTTCACAGCTGGTTTGGTGCAGCAGATGGTGCAGTTTGTTTACGCGCGTTGCGTGGACGCTCACGAACATCTTCGATGTGGGCGGGTAGGTTGCTGGCAGTGGCGTAGTCAGGGGGGGGGGGGCATTTCCGCGCCAGACGGAGAATGTACCAGAAGTGGCACTGTCCTAAAGCGATTTTGTGGGTATTTTTAAAAAATGTTGCTCATTTTCGCACATCGGCATCTCTCTCTTGCTTTCTTACGTTTCAGCAGTATAAATAGCGTGACGTAATAAATTTTTACCACCCCGCCCCCCCCCCCCTGTTGGGTACGTTGTTGTGTGAAGGCAAAATTTTAGGCAATCCCAAGATCTACTGCTGTTCTTTCCTGTTTCCAATGTCCCCATGTTTTAGTCATTTTTTCCCACAGCTGCACCAAGACGCGAGTTTGCAGTCATTCTGGACGCGCGCCGGCTTCCAGTCCCTGTACGATGGCGATTACACCATGGGCACCAGCGTGACGCCCTGGGTCGACGTGGAGAATGATCGAAGGATTACTGGTGCCAGTCCCAGACCCTGGAAATTGACCTGTAAGATGTCGAATGTTATGCAGTCATGTAACTCGGTTGCCATTTTGCAGGGGATTGTACATGACTTTTGACACTTAGCATGCCATTTGACATTTTGCGGGGCATTTTACAGGGTCTGGGACTGCCCCCTGGAGATAATTTGAGATTGGACGGCGACTTGGCGTTTTGTTTGAGGGAGAAAGCGCCTGTGCTGATGATGGGCAGGCAACCACTGCCTCCAGTAGATACGGTTCGTCGTTTGTTTTTCTATTTAGGAATTGTGTGAGTGATTGTGCCTGCGCACGCTATTATCCTGTATCCACACGAAATTTCGAAAACTCACAAATAAGCTTAGAACGCATTTGAGTTTTCTACAATGAGGTGGCCGTCAACTACAGTTGGCGGAGATTAAAAATGACTCATTCTGGAAAATTCAAACATGTTCAAAGCTCATTTATAAATTTTTGAAATTTCGTGCAAAAACTAGGGCCAATGGATTGTCTCACAATTTCTCTCACAGGACTGTACCGTGTTGGAACCGCTGACTGCGCCGGGGCACGATTACGGAAGCCACTTGTGGCCCTACCCGCCCGAAATGCGTCCGCCTTCGCAATACGCACTAGAGGTATGCTGTGCAACCGTATGTCCTCGAATAAGTCCCCCGGGGAGTTATTTGTTTGCCGGAAGTTTTTTATTCGAGAAGGGGGGTATTTTTCGTCAGAAGTTTTTGAGTGGGAGGTATTCGAGGGGGAGGGGGTATTTTTCGTCAGAATTTTCAGTAAAATGTATGATTAATTTATTGCACAAATGGGGTAAATTTGGTAACATAATAAATCATTTGTAGGAATACAAAATTCACAATTCAAACAGTGAAATCAATATTAGTGAACTCTAGCTGCAAGATAATGCATATATTCACATATTAAATACATAAAACGTTTTTTGTAAAGGTGATATGTTGTGAAATCTTGTCTACCCATCAAAGTGGGGGGTGTATTCGAGGGGGTGTAAATTTTTCCTCACTCAGAAAAGGGGGACTTATTCGAGGATATACGGTAATTCGATTGTCTGAATTCAATTCCATTTTTAAGTGAAAAAATCTTGCCAGTAACAACAAAAAAGATTTAAGAGTAATACAGGAGAAATAGATCTATTGACTTGATGATTTTGAAATAACATCAACGAATTAAATTTCAGATCAATTTTGCGCAGATCTCCGGCTCGCCGCTGTACATGCAGTCCGGCCACGACCTGACCGCGTCCCCAAAAGTGGACCCGTGCCATTTTGCTCACACCGTCTTTATCGACGCCTCTGATTTGGTGCAGAGAGCCAAAGATGATTGGCGACTGGAACCGAGCGATGAGTCCGTCCTGGGCGAGTCCATGATGGCTGGGGCGCTGGCCGCCGGCTTCTCAAAGTGCTGGGTGCATGCGCATGCAATGGGTGCGTTGGCGCACGCTTTCACTTTGTTTTTGTCGAGACAAATAGGGTGTTGATAATCCTGATAGCTTGATAGCGGTCAGCAGTACATGTGCACATGCGCTGTGGATGTCCAGAGGTGTTCGTTGTATACTGTACACATGTTCAGCGATTGAGGTGCTCATTTAACGCACAGCGAGCACCCGGGTATTAGTCGACGTTTTGTGTGCTTTCCAAACTGTCATCGTTGTGACCCATCAATACTTCAACGTAAAAACGCATAAGAAGTGGAAGTAGGAAGAGAAAAACGCATGTTATTTATACCGGCTGATGTATTCCACTAAAGTTATTTGAAAAATGTGATAAAGCTATGCAGCCTCGCGCAGGTTTCACTCAATACAATCACCTAACTTACCCAATCACCTGCCAAGTGATAGTGACCGATGGCAGGAAGTGGCTTTTTTCTGCTTATCAATTGAACACAATGAATTTGTCACACGATTGGCCCGAGATGGAAGCATTGTGGATGACCGATGAAAGAAGGTCCTTCGACGGTTAGCTGACATAGAGGGTTTTGTATTTCACTTTGGTTGAATTTGTTTAAATCTAGTTTTCTGTGTCTTACGAGTGAACAATTTCGCGTTTGTTTTATGGATTTTTTCAAATGGCGAGTTCAAACTTGAAGTAATTAAAAAACACGATGTCGTTGTGTAGCATGAAGAGTGGTGTTTGTGCTTTACAAATCAATATTTACTTGTCTCGGCCCCTTGCGTATAATCATCCAGTTTCTCTGAATTGATCTGGGCGGCCCCTCATCAAATCGTGTCCAAATCCGTTTAGAAGAAATGGTGATAAAACGACGAATATCAAATTTCACAAACCAACAAATTTTGCCGCTATTCTCCAGGCTCTTCTGATGTGGCCGCCCCCGAGTCATGCAAACAAAAAGCTAATGTTTGCTGGGTGGACGGGCCGCACGATCTTTTCAGAATGAGCGGCAACACAGTGACAGATTTCAACAATTCCACTGTTTTGAGAGCTGTTGCGACATTATTGAAAAAGCCTAGTGTGGTCGATGATAATATCGTACTCAGACCGTACTTAGGGCAATGCAAGCAGACATCTGATGCATTTCAATATTCAGAGGTTGAGTTGATGTCTAGTGTATGATTACTGAGCTGTTGATCACGATTTTGTCCAATAAAGGCGACTTGACACACTGTTTTGCCGATTCTAGAGGACTAGAAATACATTTATTTACACACTAAGTATTTTTGATAGGTAAATATGTTAAGCGAAACCAGCGTCCAATGCATTTTTTGTTATCACGGTGTCAATAACATTATTGATAATCATTTGCACTTGGTTTGTGTCCGTTGCACAGGTGTGGTGCAGGTAAAATGGTCTGATCTCCTCCTTTGTTGCTGCTATGAAGATCCTCTGTACTTTCTTGTCGATGAAACCCATAGCGGTTCCATAGTTGTTTTGTGCATCAATTTGTTCAAAACACACTTTAAGATCAACTTTCTGAATCTTTTGGGCGAACAAGTCAATTTTGTTCAGAAACGTGATCATCGAACTTTTGATGAACCACGGACTGGAGCAAATTTGTCGGTACAAATCCAGGCTTTCAACCAAGCGGTTCTGAAATTCAAAATAACTCTGTTACGTTGCAAGTGGGTGATACCAAGGACGTAGCCAGGGGGGGGGGGCGGAGGCATAGCGGATTTTGGGGTTAGCATTTTGGGGGGGGGGGGGGTCAGCCGGTCAGCACGCGTTAATAACTCGGGAACCGCTTGGCGAAAAATGTTGAAATTTGGATATGTTATGGTTTCAGGTCGGGGCTAGTATCAAGTCCGACGATTTTAGTCTACGACCCCCCAGACCGGAGAAAGGGGGGGTCTGTAAAAACACTGTAATTTGCGTTTTTTTGGGTGTCGCCAAGAACATGCAAACTTTGAACATCAATAGCTCGGTCATTTGTGAACCGATTTTAGTCATTAAAATGTTAAAATGATCACAAATGTTCGGAGAGTTCATTTCTGAGGTCAAATCGGAGATACACATTTGTTTATATATCGATTTAGCCCGATTTCGAAATGCAAAATTTCCGCAAAAGTTTGCTTTTTGAACATGCTATCCTATTCTCCTGATCGAGAGAAACCCAATGAAACAAAAATGAGATCGATATCTCTCTCCGATCAAAAGTTATAGCACTTCAAACTTTCGCGTCCCATCCATGTAAATAACCGCATGAAGGTCAATGCGTTCAAATTCAAAACTCCATATCTCGACCATTTCTCAGCCGATTTTTACCAATGAACACTTAAAATGATCAGAAAAACCTAAAGAGTCCAGTTGTATGTTCAAATTGTCAATATGCTTTTTCATAATGATAATTTCATACAAGAGTTTGCATTATTTTCTTGTGTGGGAAATTTAAGTTAGGATACAGATAAGCTGAGCATACAAATGGAACTTTCAGGTTATTCTGATCATTTTAAATATTCATTGGTAAAAATCGGCTGAGAAATGGTCGAG
>OZ038460.1:9778260-9930733 GCA_964036195.1 Sphaerolaimus hirsutus | reverse complement strand
CTGTGTGTGGTTACCATATTACCTCGAAATACCCCCACGGGGGTTTATTATTTCGCCAGCAAAATTTGAGGGGGGGGGGGGTTAATTCGAGGTAATACGGTATTCGGATTTGTGTACATCACGTTGATTTAATTCTTTTGAAAGCTCAATCTGAATATTGCACGAGCATTTGAGAGCATACACTTTTTGCTGGCTATACCATTTTTTTGCGATGTACACCTTTTTAGGGGCACACTCATAGCGGATTTTGGAGTTAGCATTTTGGGGGGGGGGGGGTCAGCCGGTCAGCACGCGTTAATAACTCGGGAACCGCTTGGCGAAAAATGTTGAAATTTGGATATGTTATGGTTTCAGGTCGGGGCTAGTATCAAGTCCGACGATTTTTTTCTACGACCCCCCAGACCGGAGATAGGGGGGGTCTATAAAAACACTGTAATTTGCGTTTTTTGGGTGTCGCCAAGAACATGCAAACTTTGAACATCAATAGCTCGGTCATTTGTGAACCGATTTTAGTCATTAAAATGTTAAAATGATCACAAATGTTCGGAGAGTTCATTTCTGAGGTCAAATCGGAGATACACATTTGTTTATATATCGATTTAGCCCGATTTCGAAATGCAAAATTTCCGCAAAAGTTTGCTTTTTGAACATACTATCCTATTCTCCTGATCGAGAGAAACCCAATGAAACAAAAATGAGATCGATATCTCTCTCCGATCAAAAGTTAAAGCACTTCAAACTTTCGCGTCCCATCCATGTAAATAACCGCATGAAGGTCAATGCGTTCAAATTCAAAACTCCATATCTCGACCATTTCTCAGCCGATTTTTACCAAAGAATATTTAAAATGATCAGAATAACCTGAAAGTTCCATTTGTATGCTCAGCTTATCTGTATCCTAACTTAAATTTCCCACACAAGAAAATAATGCAAACTCTTGTATGAAATTATCATTATGAAAAAGCATATTGACAATTTGAACATACAACTGGACTCTTTAGGTTTTTCTGATCATTTTAAGTGTTCATTGGTAAAAATCGGCTGAGAAATGGTCGAGATATGGAGTTTTGAATTTGAACGCATTGACCTTCATGCGGTTATTTACATGGATGGGACGCGAAAGTTTGAAGTGCTATAACTTTTGATCGGAGAGAGATATCGATCTCATTTTTGTTTCATTGGGTTTCTCTCGATCAGGAGAATAGGATAGCATGTTCAAAAAGCAAACTTTTGCGGAAATTTTGCATTTCGAAATCGGGCTAAATCGATATATAAACAAATGTGTATCTCCGATTTGACCTCAGAAATGAACTCTCCGAACATTTGTGATCATTTTAACATTTTAATGACTCAAATCGGTTCACAAATGACCGAGCTATTGATGTTCAAAGTTTGCATGTTCTTGGCGACACCCAAAAAAACGCAAATTACAGTGTTTTTACAGACCCCCCCTTTCTCCGGTCTGGGGGGTCGTAGAAAAAAATCGTCGGACTTGATACTAGCCCCGACCTGAAACCATAACATATCCAAATTTCAACATTTTTCGCCAAGCGGTTCCCGAGTTATTAACGCGTGCTGACCGGCTGACCCCCCCCCCCCAAAATGCTAACCCCAAAATCCGCTATGCCTCCGCCCCCCCCCCTGGCTACGTCCTTGGTATCACCCACTTGCAACGTAACAGAGTTATTTTGAATTTCAGAACCGCTTGGTTGAAAGCCTGGATTTGTACCGACAAATTTGCTCCAGTCCGTGGTTCATCAAAAGTTCGATGATCACGTTTCTGAACAAAATTGACTTGTTCGCCCAAAAGATTCAGAAAGTTGATCTTAAAGTGTGTTTTGAACAAATTGATGCACAAAACAACTATGGAACCGCTATGGGTTTCATCGACAAGAAAGTACAGAGGATCTTCATAGCAGCAACAAAGGAGGAGATCAGACCATTTTACCTGCACCACACCTGTGCAACGGACACAAACCAAGTGCAAATGATTATCAATAATGTTATTGACACCGTGATAACAAAAAATGCATTGGACGCTGGTTTCGCTTAACATATTTACCTATCAAAAATACTTAGTGTGTAAATAAATGTATTTCTAGTCCTCTAGAATCGGCAAAACAGTGTGTCAAGTCGCCTTTATTGGACAAAATCGTGATCAACAGCTCAGTAATCATACACTAGACATCAACTCAACCTCTGAATATTGAAATGCATCAGATGTCTGCTTGCATTGCCCTAAGTACGGTCTGAGTACGATATTATCATCGACCACACTAGGCTTTTTCAATAATGTCGCAACAGCTCTCAAAACAGTGGAATTGTTGAAATCTGTCACTGTGTTGCCGCTCATTCTGAAAAGATCGTGCGGCCCGTCCACCCAGCAAACATTAGCTTTTTGTTTGCATGACTCGGGGGCGGCCACATCAGAAGAGCCTGGAGAATAGCGGCAAAATTTGTTGGTTTGTGAAATTTGATATTCGTCGTTTTATCACCATTTCTTCTAAACCGATTTGGACACGATTTGATGAGGGGCCCAGATCAATTCAGAGAAACTGGATATTTAGGAGATAAAGGAGACGAAACAAGTCAATTTGATTTGTTAAGCACAAACACCACTCTTCATGCTACACAACGACATCGTGATTTTTAATTACTTCAAGTTTGAACTCGCCATTTGAAAAAATCTATAAAACAAACGCGAAATTGTTCACTCGTAAGACACAGAAAACTAGATTTAAACAAATTCAACCAAAGTGAAATACAAAACCCTCTATGTCAGCTAACCGTCGAAGGCCCTTCTTTCATCGTGCATCCACAGTGCTTCCATCTCGGGCCAATCGTGTGACAAATTCATTGTGTTCAATTGATAAGCAGAAAAAAGCCACTTCCTGCCATCGGTCACTATCACTTGGCAGGTGATTGGGTAAGTTAGGTGATTGTATTGAGTGAAACCTGCGCGAGGCTGCATAGCTTTATCACATTTTTCAAATAACTTTAGTGGAATACATCAGCCGGTATAAATAACATGCGTTTTTCTCTTCCTACTTCCACTTCTTATGCGTTTTTACGTTGAAGTATTGATGGGTCACAACGATGACAGTTTGGAAAGCACACAAAACGTCGACTAATACCCGGGTGCTCGCTGTGCGTTAAATGAGCACCTCAATCGCTGAACATGTGTACAGTATACAACGAACACCTCTGGACATCCACAGCGCATGTGCACATGTACTGCTGTCCGCTATCAAGCTATCAGGATTATCAACGCCCAATTTGTCTCGACAAAAACAAAGTGAAAGCGTGCGCCAACGGACCCATTGCATGCGCATTCACCCAGCACTTTGAGAAGCCGGCGGCCAGCGTCCCAGCCATCATGGACTCGCCCAATACGGACTCATCGCTCGGTTCCAGTCGCCAATCATCTTTGGCTCTCTGCACCAAATCAGAGGCGTCAATAAAGACGGTGTGAGCAAAATGGCACGGGTCCACTTTTGGGGACGCGGTCAGGTCGTGGCCGGACTGCATGTACAGCGGCGAGCCGGAGATCTGCGCAAAATTGATCTGAAATTTAATTCGTTGATGTTATTTCAAAATCATAAAGTCAATACACCTATTTATCATGTTACTGGCAAGATTTTTTTTCACTTAAAAATGGAATTGAATCCAGACAGTCGAATTACCGTATATCCTCGAATAAGTCCCCCTTTTCTGAGTGAGGAAAAATTAACACCCCCTCGAATAACTCCCCCCACTTTGATGGGTATAAAAGATTTCACAACATATCACCTTTACAAAAAAACGTTTTATGTATTCAATATGTAAATATATGCATTATCTTGCAGCTAGAGTTAACTAAGATTGATTTCACTGTTTGAATTGGGCAATTTTGTATTCCTAGAAATGATTTATGTTACATTTGTGCAATAAATTAATCATACATTTTACTGAAAATTCTGACGAAAAAATACCCCCCTCGAATACCTCCCCCTCAAAAACTTCTGACGAAAAATACCCCCCCCCCCTCTCGAATACCCCACCCCCGTCAAAAACTTCCGGCAAACAAATAACTCCCCGGGGGACTTATTTGAGGATATACGGTAGATAGCTTATCATAGCGCACATGCACAGAATACCTCTAGTGCGTATTGCGAAGGCGGACGCATTTCCGGCGGGTAGGGCCAGAAGTGGCTTCCGTGATCGTGCCCCGGAACAGTAAGCGGTTCCAACACGGTACAGTCCTGTGAGAGAAATTGTGAGACAATCCATTGGCCCTAGTTTTCACACGAAATTTCAAAAACTCATAAATGTTTGAGTTTTCCAGAATGAGTCATTTTTAATCTCCGTCAACTGTAGTTGACGGCCACCTCATTGTAGAAAACTTAAATGCATCCTAAGCTGATCTGTGAGTTTTCGAAATTTCGTGTGGATAATAGTGTGCGCAGGCACAATCACTCACACAATTCCTAAATAGAAAAACAAACGACGAACCGTATCTACTGGAGGCAGTGGTTGCCTGCCCATCATCAACACAGGCGCTTTCTCCCTCAAACAAAACGCCAAGTCGCCGTCCAATCTCAAATTATCTCCAGGGGGCAGTCTCATACCCTGAAAAATGCCCTGTAAAATGTCAAATGTTATGATAAGTGTCAAAAGTTATGTAAAATTCCCTGCAAAATGTTGCCATTTTGCAGGGAATTTTACATGACTTTAGTCACATTGCATGACATTTAACATTTTACAGGTCAATTTACAGAGTCCGGGACTGGCACCAGTAATCCTTCGATCATTTTCCACGTCGACCCAAGGCGTCACGCTGGTGCCCATGGTGTAATCGCCATCGTACAGGGACTGAAAGCCGGCGCGCGTCCAGAATGACTGCAAACTCGCGTCTTGGTGCAGCTGTGGGAAAAAATTACTAAAACATGGGGACATTGGAAACAGGAAAAAATAGCAGTACATCTTGGACTTGCCTCAAATTTTGCCTTCACACAACAACGTACCCAACAGGGGGGGGGGCGGGGTGGTAAAAATTTATTACGTCACGTTATTTATACTGCTGAAACGTAAGAAAGCAAGAGAGAGATGCCGATGTGCGAAAATGCGCGACATTTTTTGAAAATACCCACAAAAACGCTTTAGGACAGTACCACTTCTCGTACATTCACCGTCTGGCGCGGAAATGCCCCCCCCCTGACTACGCCACTGCCAGCAACCTACCCGCCCACATCGAAGATGTTCGTGAGCGTCCACGCAACGCGCGTAAACAAACTGCACCATTTGCTGCACCAAACCAGCTGTGAACTGCTGTCGCGCGCGTCGGCGCGCCGAAGGCAGACGGTGCGATTTGAGCGGTTCGCACAAATGAAGCTGCTGGTGAAGCACTTCACGCGTGCGATTCTGCGTGAAGCGTAAATCTAGTTTTGTGGTGATTTGGGGATTTGATTCGAGTTAATTACGGATGGACAATGATATAAATTAGACCGTATATTTAGGTATGTATATAATTTGAAGTTTTTCACACTCAACGAAATGGATAAAGTCTTTGAGTCTTTAAGTGTACGTACATTAGCATTTTCGGGAAACATAGTGACAAAAATGCTTTACCCACCGTTACTGCAGTTTTCGTCTCATCATCAATTTCAACGTTCTCATAGAACTGCGAATATTTTTCGGCCCACTTTTCGTGTCGTTTTTCCACGTCATCCAAATTGGCGCATTTCACCACCGCCGTTTTTGTAACAAACTGATAAAAAGGCAGAGAATCGTAGCCGATCGGGTTGCATCGTAACCGCCAAGCTTTTCGAGGCGAGTAAAGTGGCGTGTGATTCAATCTGCGTTCACGTCAAGTGGTAAACGGCAACTTAAAGACAACCAAAAAACGTTTAGACCAAAAAAGCACCTCCAGACTCTCCTTTCAGCCTTTGTCCAGTTTCTTTCGTACGTGTTAACAGCATCGACTTTTTCTACCACGGTCTGCATAGACGCGATCCTTTCGCGGGTTTCTTCATAATCTGATATGCGCGCAGCCAGACCAGAAGTGAAGTCCTCGTGCTGGGCGATAATTTACAATGTGAGTATTTTTCACTCCGTATGACGAAACACACACTGGAATTTCGAATTACGCGTTCAGACCTTTTTAGGGTGCGAACTAAAGCACGGGAAAAATCTACCGGACGGAATCCTGTTGAAGGAAAAAGTTTATTCTTCAAACCAAATAGTTTGAAAATTAAATTAATTAAAAGTTTGAAAATTTTCATCCAAAAATTAGATTTTTTGAAGATGAGCTCAGAAAAAAACGAAAGCACAACTAAAAATTTCAGTGTGGTGCGTTCAGTTCAGTTCATGACTAGATCCGATGTGTAAGCACTCACATGGAACTGATCCAGGATGTTCTGCGGTCCCTCTTGCGTAATTCCGCGCTGCTCTATCGGCGGTCTACGGGTTCTCAACGGCGGCAGAACGTCGTCTAAGCTTTCATCCACATCAACCTTTGGAGCGTTTTCACTCGTTAATTTGTTTTCACCCGGTGAATCTTTGCCAGATATGGACGAGCATGTCCTGGCGCTTGTGGACGAGCTGGGTGCAAGGCGGCAAGATGAAAGGGCCCACCTCCCGCCGACTCGAAGCAACACCGACATGGCCGAGAAACTATGTATTTTCTTTTTTTGTGGTTTTCTTGATTGCGAAACGGAGACATCGGGGAAGGATACCCCTCATGTGTAGTTGGCAGCCGGTCAAAACATTATTTGGATACACCCATGTGCATACCGTCGAGTTGACAGTGACACAGACCAGTACACGTCATACATGTGTTAACTAGTGTGTCGGCCGCCATTAGCGACCATCTGCGGCCATTATTTTGCGGCCATTATTGGGGTTCGTTGGAAAATACATCAGTGTGCGTAACTGTATCCAATACAAGCGTTGACGTGAGCCAATTTCACATACGTGCCCCGATCTATTACGAAATAATATAGTAAGTTTACTTTTTGTTCTCGCTCCGCCTTTTGTTCTTTCTGATTTCAATCGGGAAAAGCAATTTCTTGTCACGATATGCGGTTTTGACTTTGGTTTCTTATCATCCCTCAGTTTTCGATAAAAAAGCTTGGAAATAACCCACTCCCAGAAATTTTCTCCTCATTTAGCATCTAATTTTGAAACCCAAAAATTTCGTTACCGTACCAAAACGAGCTTAAAATGGCATTGATACCCCGATTAAGTCGCCCTCTGTGCAGACTACTAAATTATTCCCTCCGAGCGCCCTCAAAGCCGCTGTTGATCTTCGAAATGTCATCATCTAACAACGACAAACAACCAAATCGTGACGACAAAAGTGAACATGGGACACGCGATCAAGCCGTGCAAACTAGAGACGCCGTTGTGATACCGCGCCGCGTGCCCGGCCAGCTGCAGAAGCAAATGACCCTGCAGAATATTCTGATTGAAGTTTTTCTTGAGCTTGAACAGTTGGACACGTTTCTATTTCGGTTAGGTCGTTGTTTGATCGCCCATGTTGCTGAATTTGGCATCGAGCCAATTACCTGAGAGCGCTGACACCATAGTGATAGTTGTCAAAAAATGAATGTTCCTATGGTTTTAGTGGGGTTTGAATGTTTACCGGGGTCTACCGGAAAAAGTGAAAGTCACTGTCAGATACTTTTAAACTCCAAGGACAATTTGTGCAGATTCCAAATAAAATTTGAATTGTTTGAGATTTTAGATAATTTTTTTAGTGTTTATAGTTATTTTTAGAAGTGGGAAAAAGAAAATTGTCAAATATTCTAAGAGATATAACCACGATATAGTTCTCTATTGCCTAATTCAATCCTGCACTGTTTACTGTTCTCTGCAGCGCGCACCACCTGGTCCCTGGTCTGCGGCACCCGCCCAACCAGCGTGTATACGGCGGGCAGACGATGGGCCAGGCGTTGCAGGCAGCGTGCAAGACCGTGCCCAGCGAGTACCACCCCCACTCTATGCACTGTTTCTTTGTGAAAGCTGGTCAGTTTTCCCTGACCCAGACCCTGTAAAATGCCAAATGTCATGCACAGTGTCAAAAGCCATGTAAAATTCCGGTAATATGGCAAATTGGCATTTTACATGACTTTTGACACTTTGCCTGACATTTTACAAGGGTCTGGGTAATCTGGGATTGCCCCCAGTTTTCCCATTCTGCCAGAGTCCGATATTATAGACGATATGCCTTTTTTAGTCACGCTGATTTTGCCCCACCTTTTTCCCCTCTGGTTCGCCACTCCAAATTCGATATCCAAATAAGCCACCCCCCCATCACCAGGCAACATCGACAAGCCCATGATGTACCAAGTGGATCCGTTGCAAGACGGCCGATCTTATTGCAACCGTTTTGTGCGCGCCATCCAAGATGGCCAAGTGCTGTTCACAGCGCAATTGTCATTCCACAAAGAGGAACCTGATTCGATTAAGCACCAGGTGAAAATGCCCCAGACTCCGCCCCCTGAGGAGTGTGAGGATGCCGCCGTAGTGTTGGAAAATTTAGTGGTGTGTTTTGTTTTTCTATAGCTTTGTTGCTTTGTTAACCCAGCGAAATTAACTACCTATAGGCTGCGGACATCGCAATTAGTATGGAAACCTACCATAACCCATCTGAATAATGAAACAAAAATTATACAATTTTTGATCAATATTTCGTTTTACTATGGAATAAAAAATTACGAAATTTACCACAAACAAGATTTCATTCATGAAATTATGGTAGGATTCTGCACATAGTTTGCGGTCCGCCGATTATAACAACAACAAACTGACCTTTTCTCACTGCAGACTTCTATGGACTATACGGATGAGCGGCGGGCGTTCTGGGCCATGCGCCAACGAAATCTGCCGACTACGTTCGAAATAAAGCCCACAGACCCCAAGGCATATGCGGGCTTGCACGCGCCAGGTTTGTACATTTCAGGGGTCTCCAGGATTTTGACCCCCGCGGGGGTTGGATGGATAGATAAGAAATGCTGTTCCGGAGAGATTGGTGCCTTGTCGAGGTGTAAAATGGAAAAAGAAGAAAAAACGCTAAAAATCTTGGGCATTTTTTTGTTTTTACGTAAAAACTAGCACACATTGACTAGCAACTCGTCGATCAAGCAAAGCCCACTCAGGTATGTCGCCGGAAACCGGCGGCAAGTTTGCCGCATGGATTAGAACGAATGAGTCCATCGGGGACGACTGGCGCTTGCACCACTCAGTGGCCGCGTTCATCAGCGACACCTCCATGGTGTTCACGGCGCTGCTGCCACACGTCGCCGCCGGGTTTAAGGTTGTTTTTTGGGGTGTATTCACGATTATTCGTGCTCAATAGTCTCTCTTCGCAGGGGCTAAGGCCCATTCCGCATCAAAGCCCATTCCGCATGTAGACCCATTATAGACACATTATGCCTGCAGGGGTAAGAAAGGGGGGTGGGTAACACCACCCCAAACCGCCCAGCCAACTATCTATCCCTGGTGCAAATTTTTTTGGCTGCATTCCCTTGAACTAGGGTTGGCCGATGTTTTTTTTAAACGTTTTTTTTTTTTTACGTTTTTTTTTTTTTAAAAACATGACGTCCGAAATGTTTTTTTTTTAAAAAAACATCTGCCGAAATTTTTAGTACTAAGCACTGGGTATTTTGCAAAATTTTTGCGCGCAAGCGCGCAATTTCACACACAAATTGACATTGGTGGTTGTTTTCATTGGTTTTGTTGCATTTTTAGTATCAAAACATCCATTTCTATGTGCTACCATGGGTGAATAAGCCGACATATGTTGCTGTAATATATAATATTGAGGTAATGTGCTTCCATGTACCTCCACAGTGTGTAACTTCACTCCCAAAGTAACAACCTCCTTTTATAACCTTGTTTGATCACCATTTCGTGCCAAACTTTACCTGAAGTCTCGAACATTCGACTATAAGGCGATATACGAACGATATGTCGACGAAAAATGGATATTTTTGACACAAATCACCACTTATAATGCTATCCCATGGCTCCACAGCCATTATATGGTCATATTTAACATCACAGAGTATTGCCAGTGTCTGATATACCTATATATGTTGACACTAGGTCATATCTGGGAGCTTTTAAAAAAAAAACGTTTTTTTTTTTTTTAAAACATCGAGTTAAAAAAAACGTTTTTTTTCCAACCCTACCTTGAACACCTCCACACCCGCAAATTTCCTAGCTATCTAGCTATCTGGAGCGCTTTTGAGCAATTTTACCCTAATTTTCACCAACATTCCCTAATTTTCCCACTTCTTATAGATTTTCACCTTCAAAATAACTAGGTCATGTGTTTTATTACCTATTTTCAACATGTCAGGTATAATTAAATGTGTTCCGGCTCAACATGCGGGATGGGTTTAGATGCGGAATAGTGCACTGCCCTTCGCAGGTGGGCATGGTAACCACGCTGAATCACTGCCTGTGGATACACAGGTATAATTTTCGCATCGACGATTGGATGCTGTACGAAACTGAGAGCACTGTCGCTGGTTTGTGCTATTTCTTTGCATTGATCTTAATTTCGACCGCCAAACATGTAGTCGTATTTTGATGTCCAGCGGGTGCTCGAGCAATGGTTTTCGGTCGTTTGTGGTCGCGCGACGGCACCTTGGTGATGAGCACATCGCAGGAGTGTCTGGTGCGCGGTGCCAGGATATAAGGCACCTGGCCCTCCACATGGTTGAAGTACACATGTCTGCCAAATGAGCTGTGACTTCTTTGCAGTACATTTACGTAGGCTGTTCACATTTCTAGCCATTCCTGATCAAAAGTGATCGGTTATATATTAGATAATTTATTTAGATTATTTACTAGTGATGCGTGTAACAAACTTCGATTCTCACAATTTACAGGTTATAACATAATTTGCGAAGACTATTTACCAGAGTTGTTAGAATTACTGCACTTTTTAAAAGTATATGTAAATCTAAGTATATATTTTTACTCACCATAAAGTATAGAAAATGTAAAATACTTTTTTTTAATGCGTGCTCATGCGTAAATGTAAGGAAATTACTTTTTTTCCCAGGAAAATGTAAAAACGGGTACTTTTCCATTGGAAAACGTAAAACCTACTACTTTTTACACGTGAGAGTGTCAGTTTTACACTAGAAGGCATAATAGATGTCGTTTTTATAGATTATTTAGTATTTTTTAGAAAAATGATATGATTTCTTCTAAATTTTCTTATTTTAGCAACAGAAATTGTGATTTTAGCGGCAAAAAATATTTTCTCTGTACGCGTGTACTTTTAAAATGTACGCGTAAAAGTGAGTACATAACTTTTTTTCAAAAGTATATGTAAATGTATTTACCGTGTGGACATAATGTGCGCGTGATGTTGATCCTGTTCTTTTCGTATTTAAATATGCTTCGCACGTATCATAGGGATCGCCATGAACATATACAACTCGACATAATCTATCGGACCCCTTGAGACGGCATCTTGGTGGACGGGCCTCGCGCTTCGCATGCGACAGTAGTATATGTTCAACTCGACATAATCTATCGGACCCCTTGAGACGGCAACCGCGTACTCGCGTACGCGTATTTTTCGAGTAAATGTACGTACATTTTAACAACTGTGCTATTTACCCAGTGACAATCGCGAGTACATAAAATAGTCAAGTAACTATGAAGCTTAAAAATTGACGTTATTCACTCTAAAAGTAGGGTTCAGATTATTTCTCGATATTGATTATAAACTATTTATCTTTGTATCGGTTCTTTATAATGTTTTTTTGCGATATTTTTTTCACGCACGATTTCATATGCAAATTAACATACCGTATTTCCTTGAAATACCCGAGGTGTTTATTATTTCACTATCAAGTTCTGATTGGGGGTTAATTCGAGGGGGTTTATTATTTCGTCAGGAATTTTCGTGAAGGATCGTAGTAAAGAACGGCGGTGTGCCTCAGCGCAAGTAAGCTCTCAGCCCAAGTAATCTACTCCCAGAGAGGCGTTAAGAGAATTTGGACCCGTCCGGCGGTTCATAGATAGTAAATCGCTCCTATCGTTCCTCCGGAGGGATAGATAGATGAAAAACATTTTTTGGGGTGTTTGCGGGGTTTCGATATGTAGGCTTTTTAAAGGTGTAGTAGGAGAAACTGTTAAGTGTCTATCTACTCCTCCTAATCTATCTTTAAGCAACAATTTCGCTTCTATCCTGAACACCCCTCACACAATCGTCCAGCTATCCACCGTGGAGCAAATATTTCGGCAAGTTCACGTGATATATCTGTTTGTCACTGCCTGCCAGCCATCATGTTTTTCTCACCATTTATGGCTTTCTTCGCAAACGTGATCTTGCTTCAAATGCAGCAAAGTTGATAGTTTGTCTCCTTCAGCGGCAGCTATTGTCGCAAAAAAGTTCTTATCAGGATGACGTCACTCGAGCGCGTGGAACGCGTCGGCTTGCCGCTTTACGCGATTTCGCAAAAATTGTAGCTTTGCAAATACGGTGACGCCCAAAGTCACAGGGCTGTACCGTCACAGACATTTTTCTATCATTTGTTTTTGTTGCAAACATTTGCATGATAGATGTTTTTTGATTGTCATAAATTTTGGCCACGTAAATATGCTTATCAGCGCGACATGTTTGGCGTAAAATGTGGGCGCTTTGTGCTCACCTTTGTATGAAAAGTCAAGAGGAAAACTATGGCAATGACAAGTTATTTCCCGATACTCTGTCGGGGTGATTATTCGTTGCTTTCACAAGACAGCACGAGAATCACGAGTGGTGGTGTAAAAAGCGACAACATCTCACTGTTGTTAATGAGTATTTACTTTTACTCAAAAAGTACGCATACTCGAGTACCGAGTAAATACGCATACTTTGAAAAAAGTATCCTTATTCACCAATACGCTTACTTTTTGAGGGTACTCGAGTACAACCGAGTAATTTTTGCTAGTACAAAAAGAGTATTTTTTGTGAGTACAGAAATATTTAGAGTAAGAGAAAATCAATGGAAATCAAAACACCTCTTTGATGTCCAGGTGCCGGTTCCGCAAGTGGAAAAGTTAAGAGTAAAGAGTAAAGAGTTCAGTAAAATGATAAACGATAAGTTAAGAGTAAAGTTAAAAGTTAAGAGTTGGGTAAAATAATTTGTCGTTTTTCTCAACTCTTAACTCTTAACTTTACTCAAAACTTGTCATTTGTCATTTTACTCAACTCTTAAGTTTTAACTCTTAACTTTTCCACTTGCGGAACTGGCCCAAGGGTAGACATTCATAATGCTCTCTTCTATATTTTCTAATAGAAAGAAAAGGTAATTTTACTCGTTTTATGCTTTCCTTATAAAAAAAATACTTGCATTTACGCTTTTTGGGGAAAAAGTATTTTACTCTCATTTACTTCAATTTACTTCACTTCAATTCAAAAATTTACTTCACACTTTCTGTGCTCGGGGGTAAATAAATACTTTACGGATACTTTGAAAAAGTTTAGTACTTTTAACAACTCTGCAAGATATTCGCGTCAAGCGCCAAAGCGCTTTCTACTGTTATGTTATTACACCAGGTGTTTTGCGTTAAGCGTGCACCTATTTATTCAGGTATCACTCCCACTCCCGGTGAAGTGACGGATTTCTGGCGATGTTTCAACTTTCGATGTGTAAAAACTTTCAAATGCCTTGCCACGCCTTACATGCTCTGTAAGCATCTTATCAACGAACCGAAATTGTGGTCGCCTGCATTCGGCGTATAACTCAGTTGCTCGCTGAAAATTTTCACATTTTTAATAGTCTACCCCAAATCGTTACAATGTCATTGACTAGGTACACGACAGCAGAGAGGCTTCCAGCCGTAAATTCGTAAGCGCATGCCTTTTTACAGGTGCATACCGATTTTCCATCAATGTACCGAATGCTTCCATTGTGCCACTCGGTCGTGAATCATCATCGAATGATAAAAGCGCGCCGCCCATTGCTTCAGTGCTCGCAAAACTTGCCCTTGTATGACGATAGAATTATTAACGGGAATAGAAACTCCGTTGCGGTCGGTTAAATTCTCCCTTTTTGATTGTAAAATATAGAGTTGAAACCGCTACTTGTTTTGATCGTCGCGTCGGAACGAAGTTGTTGTTTTATCTTCTCGCGCATCTCCCGCAAAACGCGCGGCGCTATTTTGATGGTAATCTAATTTGACTTGTGCCTTTGTTGCTGCCCGCAGCGCCGACCTCAAACGTGATCATGTTTTCCGCGACAGCCGTCCCAATTTCCTATCAATTTTTATCAACTCGACTGACCGTATATACATATCATAGTGGTATAATTGGTAACCTGTCCCCGATACGAAGTTTATCGGGATTGGGAAAATTGATTTCGCACGTTTTTGCGTCGTTTGTCGCCCGCGGCCGCGCTGCCGCATATTTTATGTAAATATTTATATTTATTTTGCGGCCGATGTCCGTTTTTGCGGGTGGGTCGGCCTCTGCGAATAGATCGTTGTCTACCGTGACTGCGCCCGTCTCGTCGACGGCGTCGGCCGCACTTTCTGGCGAAAAAAAGGGGGTGTGGGAAACTCGACCTGATGCATTGGGGGGGGGGGGGGGTTTCTACTCTCTAAAGAGCGCCCCTTGTCGACTTGACATAAAATTCTTATTATTAAATTATATTTTACACGAGATTTGCCTTGTGACATGGTGCGTGATTGTGCCGTCCTCGTGGGAGGTGGGGCGGCCGTCTTTCTAGTGCATGAACTGCTCAAACTCAGTTTACATGTATATTAATGGGTGATGCTGTGGCTCTTCACTTCATTGGATCCAATCAGTGCCAGCACGGTATCGGTCGATATGATATCTTTTATACATACCTTTGCAATATACCGTATTTGCTTGAATAGTTCCCCCCTTGAATAATCCCCCCCTTTAAGACTAGTGAGGAAATAATAATCCACCCCTCGAATAATCCCCCCTTAAAGATATTTCGTCAATCAGCTGTGCCAAATTTTAACAAAAATGGCACGTTTTTGTGTTAAAAATGCACATTTCGTGAAATGACGTGATAGAAAGATGTTTGAACATTTTGACGAAAGAATAATTCCCCCTCGAATAATTTCCCCCTCGAATAGTTCCCCCCCTTGAAAAAGTCTTGCGAAATAATAATCCCCAGGGGGATTATTCAAGCAAATACGGTAAGTGGCAGCACTTGCATGGCGCCACAACAATCGGCGTCATGTCAGGTTATTCCAGTAGATCACGTTCACATTTTTGGCACTATTTTCGCAGCACTTTTCCAGCACTTATGTGCTGTGACGTTAGCCATCATTGATACACCCCAAATTTGCCTGTGTCATAAGGAAAGGAAACAGAGAAATTTTTAGCCGCCATTGGTAATTTGGTAAAACTTATGTTATACCATATTTCTGTTTACCGTATTTCCTCGAAATACCCCCCCCCCTCGAAATACCCCCCCTCAAAATGGGCACTATGAATTTGTGGTCCGGGAAATGCATAAAAGACGTTCAAAACACTTACTGTGTTACATTAGAACATCTTTTATACCATCTACATCCTTATATAAGGCTGTAAAAACTTATAAATGGTGGTTATTGTTGCATTTTTCACGCTTTTCTCTGAAAATGTTCACTCTGAAAAATAAACCCCCGGGGGTAATTCGAGGAAATATGATAAATGAATTTATGATCTATCCACATTTCGTTGATACATACATATTTACATATCAAATAACACAAATTTCACATGAAATTTTATAGCATGTTGGGCTGGTCCCAGATAGTGTTCCAAAATGGGTCTTTTTCCAAAAAAAAATAATTAAATTTAATATAAAAAATCTATCAAAAATAAAATAAAATGTATTTGAAAACCGCAGAGAAAATATAAATAAATATAAACTGGGGATTTTTTATATTTACTTCTCAAAAAAATTAGAATTTAATCTCTTCCGAAAAGCCCGGAGAAAATATAAAAAATACAAGATTTTTTTAAGATTTTCTCATATTTAAAAATAAAAAAATTGTCCGCTTTTTTTCAGAGCGCTAGCACCAGCAATGATAATGTCTTAAAACAGATGGTGGTGCGTGGCTGCGGTTGCATTGCACTGCTCTGGTGCGTGCAATTTCTGCGCACGATATGCGTTAGATTGGAATTAGTTATTATTTGTATCACTGACTTTTCTGCCGATGCGTTATGTTCAATCGCCCCATCCGCGGCGCATCACGGCTACCGTACTTATTGTTATGTTCGTCTCACCTGGGCTGGCCATATTTGCATGTGTCAGGTGTGCGCATGGCGTGTGAACGTGTGAAAGTTTGTCGCATCCGTTATCTGCGGGGTAGTTTCCTCCCCCCGCATATTCTCGGAGTTACGGTAGAGCTACCTGTCGCAGCGGCGACGCCAGTCTGTCGCCGCAGAGAATACTAAAGTGTATTTATGTCTTGAAATTTTATCCGCCGCAGTGGAAAGTTTCATAACGGCCGCGCGGCCAAATATTTCGAATGTGTGCGGGCGCTGCGGCTGCCTCGGTGTGCGGTCGGTATAAAACGGCCACTCGAGATTGGCCGCGCGGTTTTGTGTGCAGTTAAACTTATAGTACTGATACGTAAATACGGCCGCTGGTGTGGCCACTGGCGGGTAAGTGCATACCTGAGAGACCAGATTATGATAGATTTCGAGCTATAAAAATGTGCATCATATGCGTATGTATGTATTTGCGGACTGTCATTTTGATCATTTACCGGCATAGTACCGTATATAATCCACCCTGAGCTAATTAGCTACGATATTTTTGAACGGCGGAATTCAGCACTTTCCCGGCTATGCTTCTGCGGTAAACTTCGCCGGCGCTACTGTCTTACACAGGTAATGTTCGTATGAAGGCAAATGAGATTAAAATGGGACGACATTGTGTCCTGCGCCTTAAAGGTGGCTCCGCAGCCCTCTTACAACCTAAATAATGAAGTATTTATATACTGTTCCCAGCGCGAGCGTCACTGGCGCACACCTGGCTAGAGGATCCGACCCTTTAAGTCCGCGCGGCAGTTGTTACGCGATTGCGATCGCACTAAAGTTTTAAAAACGCGAAAACGCCGGCCAAGCCACTTGTCGCGCCGGCCGCCGCGGCGGTTGCGGTGCGGCAGCGCGGCCCAAAAGTAAACTTTGTCTGCGGCCGGCCCGACGCACTGCACAAATTGAGCGCGTGGACAGACGTGTTCGCGCCCTTTCGCTGGTTTCATTGCGTATACCCCCAGGTGTTTTCGAGCTGAGAAAAAATACCCCCTCCCTCGAAATACCCCCAGGTGTTTTCGAGCTGAGAAAAAATACCCCCTCCCAAAGGTTTCACTCTGAAAAAAACCCACTGGGGGTATTCCGATGAAATACAGTAGATAGCTTGTGTTGTGTTGTCTGTCGAGCTGCTGCATGATGTAGTATATTTCATACCACCGACCGCAGAAGTCAACCCTTGCCAAACATTGCTTTCAATGTGTTGTAATAGCCATGAATGAAGCTGGAGGTGTTGATGGAAGCTACCAATTGTGTTGTGTCAAAAGCTACCAATTAACAAAAACTGGATCTATTAAGCCGAAGTTACAGCATAAATAGAAGGTGATACGACAAATAAAACGTCACTGACAAATCCATTATTTTCATGTTTTCAAGTTTTTTATTGAAAATAAATGTTCAATGTTCCAATTTGAATGAATAAATTTTCATATGGGAGATGTTTAATTTGAATTTGAATGAAAAACATTCGATAAAAAATGGTCTGCCAACAAATCAATTTCACGGTGATGCCCCAAAATTCAATTTGTCGATGGCCATTTCATGCAATGACCGCCGACAAATTGATTTTAGGGCATCACCGTGAACTTGATTTGTCATGCTGTAACTCCGGCTTAAAGACAATTGCTACTGGCTGCAGTGCAATTGCAACATTTTTGTGGCAGACCTTTTACCCCCCCCCCCCGCGTGGACGCATCCGTCGTCTCTAGCTAGCAACCTGCATTTTAGCTGCGCATAGATATCTGACGCGAGATAAAGCGTTTCGTTTCGAGTGGCTCAATGCTTAGCTACTTTGGCCGATCGCGAACTACTAGAATACGACTAGGACACGGTGTCAAAGGGATTACATTCACTTTAACTGATGATATTGTATTTCGGTTCGTTTGACGATTCGCAGCCGGTCGGCAGGCCTTTGATCACACCAGCTTTATTCAATCCCCGGCTTAACGCACCTTTTGAATCTGCGCCCATCCATTTAAATCCATTGAACTTGTATTTGGTCGATCTCACTTTCTAGATGAAAAATGTTGTATCTTGTGTTGGGTGTTTCTGTTCACTTTTGATAGTTACACAAATCGTAGACTTCGTCAATCATTCGATTTTTGGCTTAGGACAATTTTGAAATTTGCGGAGGCAATTTGCAAGAAGACTACCTATGTTTTAGCAAAAAGAGCCATTGTTAATCGAGAATCTGGAACTACGACAAATGTCATTCTCATGTGCCAAATTGTCGAACCAGGTATTTTATGTGAAATTTGTCCTTTGACAGGCTCATTCCAGTGGGTGCAGGATTGGCCACATCGAATCCCAACGTGACAAGGCAACATATTTACGCGAAATGGAAAGCGCCAGAGGCTAATAATACCGAGGATCGTTGTTCATTGCGCAGTTTATCAATCGGCGCTGGTAAAGCCGCCATTCATTAATGCGAGTGGCCACTTTTCACATTTCTGTCCAGCTTAAGGCGCGCGGCCATTCATAAAGTAGCGCACCACAATAAGCTTTTTTGCTTCCGGTCTGCGCCGCCCGTTTTTGCCGCCATGTTTGGTTCAGCTTCCATTGAATGCGGCTTTCCTTCGGTCGGCCCGCTGGACGGCAGTTGTTGAGTGTTGTGAAGTTTGTATGCGAGTTCGGGCGCTGGGGCGCTGGTGCCTACTTTGAATTGCCCGACAACGTCAGATTTTCGGGCAGCCCGATTGTATGTGATATTGTACGGTGACCGATCGATCCATTAATGCGATTTTAATTCCAATTACCAATTGGCATCTACCGTATTTCCTCGAAATACCCCCAGGGAGCAGTCCCAAGCCCTATAAAGTGTAAAGTAAAGCAGAGTTGCGAAAGTGTATTTACACTTGCCCGAAATACCCGGGTAAATGGGTATTTTTATTTACACTTACACTTACACTTTCATTAAATACCCGTACACTTTTTTTTACACTTTCCTGGGCAAAATACCCGGGTACAGAAAGTGTATTTTTTTCCTTTCAGATTGCCCTGTTTTATGCTTTTGAGAAAGTTCATGTACAAAACAGGTTCATGTACAAAAAATAACTGCACAGTGCACATGTGCAGTTATGCATTGAATGTAGAAAATTGGCAAACGTGCAAACTAGCACTATCTTTGACCATTGAACAGTACTCATGGTATTCTACAGTTTCATCATACTTTTGTAGAAAGAACAAGATCAACTGAAATTCACCAGCTGGACACAAAGTTGACTGGCTTTTGCATTGATATTTGCTGCATGTACATTATTGCATTTAAACAGTGTGTATCACATCGCTTAATCAGTAAAATATCAACACTGAAAAAGTGCCATTATTAGGCAACTTCATACCACTAAATTTGTTACAGTCTGAAATGTTTCATAATTGGCAGTAAAATGTGACATAATGAATGAAAATATTGATCTAAAGGTGAAAACAGTGGTGTTTTCTAATGCTCAACAGTGAGAGCTCTTTCAAAAAAAAATTTTACACTTACACTTTTTTACACTTTCCTAGTATTTTAAAAATACCTTACACTTTTGGTATCCATACTTAAAATTTGAAAAGTGTATTTACACTTACACTTACACTTTCCAAAAATACCAGTATTTTAACAACTCTGAAGTAAAGTTTCAACTGTCATGTGCAATGTGTCAATTGTCGTGACAAATCTAATGTAAAGTGTCAATTGTCATGCAAAGTTCAGTAATAAAATATTTTCTTTTTTGTTTTGATTGACATTTAACATGACATTTTACACTTTACTTTACACTTTATAGGGGCTTGGGAATGCCACCAGGGTGTTTATTTTTTCAGAGTGCAAATTTTGAGGTGGTTTATTCAAGGGGGAAATTCGAGAAAATAGAGTGGTATGAAAAACATATCGGGCTAATTGAAGTCGTCCCTGGAAATTGTATAACACCACTGACGCAAGTTTCGCCGCGATGCAAGAAATGTGCCGAAGCATTAAATTATGTCTTGTGGTTGCTAATTTATCATTCTACTCGTACTTGCATTAGCTCTTTCTTGCTAAATGTTAGCTTTCTGGACACGCTTCATCTTCAAACTTTTTGTCTTGTTTTCAAGCTCAAACATTTTTACGAAACACATGCATAAACCGACAAAAACACCGAGTAATCAGCACAACAGTTAGTCCAAGTTGTTTATGCGACTGGGCTGCAATCTGCGGTAAAGAAATTTTGTTGTCGTCAATGGCGGTGTTTTGCGAAAGGAAATTTACCTCATTACGCTGACATAAACGCACTTTTGTATCAAATCATCTGTTACGTCAAAACACCACTTGACGCAAATGTGGAGTCTGCGGTCTGCGCCAGATAACGATCTCACTGTTATGCGCCTCGCAACTTTAAAGTGTCGCCCGCGACGCCGCACCATTTTTCACTTTTAATCGAATTCAATATTATATAAGTACCTATTCATACTCGGAGTATTTAAACGCAAGATTTTGCATCATTGCGAGCCACCGTGCACTTTGCAAAGTCAACATATCACTTGCACTTATCACCGACCAAATCGCCCGTGCGCCAGTTTCAGCGGAGAGTCCAAGGCTGTTTTGCGGCTGCCGCCCCCCCCAAACCCAGCCGCCACTTGTAAATCGTGGACTAGATGACTAACGGGTGTGTAAAGATTGTTGACGAGGTTATTGTGAAGTGAACCACGTTTCTCGCTGAGCAGTCAGCCAGTGCGCCTTCTTTGAACGTGTTCCACACGTGTAGCGTGTGCTAACTTTTCCGTCTTTGTATTTTAACCAATACAATGTTTATATACGGTTATCAACCTCGAAATTGACATGTTGAAAGCACTAACTGATATCTATATCAAGTACAAAAATTATCTAAATAGCTCTGGTGGTTCTTGACTATAAATTTTAGATCGAAATTTATATATTTTTGTCTGTGTGTGGCCGGTGTTTTTTCCAAGGTTTTTTTATAGAAAAACTTTTTTTAATGCAGTCATCGAAACCGTTAAAAACCGTTTCGTATGCACCAGTTTTTTGCAATTTTTTTGTATGCAACCGCGCAATTTCACATACACATTACCAATGGTAGTTGTTTTCATTGGTTTCGAGGATTTTTAGTTAAAAGCTTCAAAGGTCTCTTCCATCCCTATTGTTGTCGACAACATTTTTCATTGGAATTGTTGACGAACGGCTACATTTTGATTTTAAATTTCCATCTCGAGAACCACTGGAGCTTTTTGGACAATTTTTGGGCACGATGTGCCGTATTACCTCGAAATATCCGACTAGAAATACCCCCTCCCCTCGAATACCCCCCGTCAAAATGGCCACTATGTATTAATTCCCCCTCGAAATATCCCCTCGTTTACCCCCTCAATATGTCCACTCTGAAAAAAAAACCTGGGGGTAATTCGAGGAAATGCGGTAGATATTTTGTTAGTTTAGACTGGAGTTTTCTCTACATTTTTGCAAACATACGCTACTAAGATAATTAAAATTCAACTAGTTACGTTACAGGACATAAGCCACATAATTACTATCTGCCATATTTCCTCTAATTAGCCCCACCCTCGAATTAGCCCTCCCCTTGAAATACTCCCAGGTCTGAGATACATAGCTGCGGGAAAAAGTAGACACCTTCGAAATAACCCCCCCCCCCCCCCCTACGGCATTAGCTTTATGAAACATAGCACGAGAAGTGAAAACAAGATGTAGGTCGGTGCCTTTATCTGCCAATTTGCATCGCAGTTATACATTGAGTCAGTTGCGTAACATATTTTACTTTGAAATTTGAGATTTGATCACTTAGGTATATTTTATGTATGAATTTAGGGATTCACAAACAGAAAGAACACCGATACGGATACGTCCTTATTGAAGCTAAATATCTTTAATATCTTGGAGCTGTATTTGTAAGAAACTATATGCCGGGCTAATTTCAAACCGTGCTTTTCTTCACCTTGCCCACACGGGGCCTTTGTTCCAGTCGCTGAATATAGCGAAGACACCACGATGTCGCTGATTGTACATGCGCTTGAATTCTCGGCGATCTATCCACGACTTTTTTCCATCATATTTCCCGCCGTTACACCCCAAGTTAACCCAATATATCAGTGGCTATTGAAACTAGATACTATGGTCCACCGATATGACCGGACATCTGATAACAGATATCGCCCACACTTTACAACCGGTTGTGGCCATTTTGCACCGAATGGTTTATTTGATTGATTTGTGCGGGCCGCAAGTGCAAACCGCATGACTTGTTCTACCCCCCGAGTGAATGGCACCGAAATAGTGTCGAAATTTCCAAGTTGTTAACCAGTACTGTTACCAGCGAGTGTTTACCACAGGATGTTCAAATTGATTTGAAATTGTCCCGAGTTTCAGTGACAATAACAGATGCCTGCAGTAGCGCGGTGGTCTCACGGTTTGCATGATATGATCTCTCTACGGCTGTAAACACCCGATTTCGGAATGCGCATAAAGATTAAGACAGGATGAATGGGTGTCTGTAAACCTAAAAGTTTACAATGTACTATTTACTGTAAATACGAGTGGGAGGAACAGATGGCCCATTCCCGGATACAAACTCACATTTTTGTAATGGTGCAGCCATAAAAAGTGGCGGCTAGGGCGCGAACCCCACTCCAAACACTTGATTTGATTCATCATTCTTTTTCCACCCTTTTTCATATGGACCAGAGACGGATCTAATACGTGCCCCATCCCGATTTGTACACACAGCTGTTGTGTCGTGCAGTTTCAAATAGTCATGCAAATAGTCTTGCAGTTTCACATTTGTGCTAATATTACACTATCCAGGCTGTGATCAATTACAAATATATTCATACTGAGAGTTATCCATTGATATTTTGTCACAATACATGAGAAAATAGTTGGGAAGCCATGTAAAAATAGTTTTCAAAAAGCTCATCTGATGTTCATTCAATGTTTCCCCTGTTTGGCAGATAAACAGACATCCTACAATTACATACATATTTATGTATATGCTTGGATCACATACTTTGTGCAAAAACCTACCATAATTCAATGAAAAAATCTTGTGATAAATTGTGTAATTAATTATTCACTATTAAAAATGAAATATTTTGATGACAAAATAGCATAATTTGTGGTTTCATTATTCATATGGGTTATGGTAAGTTTTCAATTGTGCACATACACATCATAGACATGCCCTTATAAAAATGAAAATTTTTGGAAAACACTGAGTATACATTAGAGAATATTGTAATTTTTGCATATATACCAGTATAAATGTTTGATTTGTGATATGAAATACACTTATTTGATAGAATATTAATGGAATATATTAATGGATTATAATTTTTGATAATTCTCTGTTTTGCTTCAGAAGAAACAAAAAATTGTACAAGAAAAAAAAGTTCAATAATTTTTTTTCACAAGATTACCAGGAATTTATCGTGAAATGTGAAAATTCATTTAGGTAAAGGGTTCCCTCGCCAAAACCACATTGCTGTGTTTATCATGTTTTGCATGCAGAATAAAATGCATAAACCTTCCAATTGGATTGTGGCCCAACCGAACTGTGGCTGCACGCACCACATACATATATTCACTCCGCCTACCCAGCGAGTCGAGCGGCACCCAGGCCAAATATGCAGCATTGGCGCAGCAACAATCGAGCAGGTGCAGCTGCATTCCATAAATTCATTTAATGCTGCATAAATTACCTTTTTTGCGGGTGTCAAGTACCCAGCTAAGTGTCTCTGTTTGCGTTATTTCGAGCGGCGAGCCGCACAAATTTACATACCAAAGTATCTACACATGCGGCTTGTTCGGCTGTCGATTGTCCTGTCAGAAATCTGAGAGTCGTTCACGGCCCCGTCTAAACTGCTCATATAAATAACAGAAGGGTGTGTAAACTGCCATATTTCATGTCGTACTTGTTCGAAACTTTCAAAGTTCGTCTGCGCGCGTTGCTCGCCAGCCGCGGTCGCGTCGCAGCCAATTTGTTTTCGATAAACTTTCGCCTATCCAGAGTGTAGCGTCTCGGCGTGACAAGTCTGGAATGCGATGTATTTGTTGCCGTCGCTGGATTTAGTTAGCGTAAATACAACGTTTGCTCCGTTTTACGTTTGTAAGAGTTGGCGATTCTCGGATGCGTGTTTGTTTGATGTTCCAGAACCGTTCCCGTGTTTTTTCATATATATTTTTTCAAATCTACACCCCTCCACAGTTTCACGCTTCTACCAATTATCTACTGTGAATCGATAGACCACCATGGCGGAGGTGATGCGCGCCTCCACGGCGGCCAGCGCAGTGGCGGCCAGTTCGAAGCCGCCCAGCCACGGCAGTCGGCCGGATTCTTGCGCCAGCGCCGCGGCCGCAGTCGCCGCGTATGTGCCGTCTTCGGGATCTAAGTTTGTTTGCGTGATGTTTGTTCTTTTCGAAATGATGCCGCGTGAAACATGGATTTTGTGGAAGATTTTGGGAATTACCGTATTTCCTCAAAATACCCTCGGGAGGAGGGGGAGTTAAACGAGGGGGGTATTTCGAGGTGCTACGGCATAGCAATTTTCCCTCTGTAGCACTTTGTATCCCGCGCAGACGCGGCGCTTCGCTGGCGGTGGTGCGCGAGCTGCTATCCAAGTACGGGCAGTCGGACTTGACGCCGACCGGCTCGCCCAACTTCGTGTGCACCGTGCTGCCGGGTCATTGGCGCAGCAACAAGTCGCTGCCGTTGGCTTTCGCCGTCATCGCCCTCGGTCACGTGGACGACGGCACGCAGGTAAACGATTGGCACCCTGTTTTACCCCCCCCCCCTCTTCCGGCTGGGATTCCTGTCCTGCCGTGCAACGCGTTTGCGACGTTGGCAGTGCGAGTGGGCTTAAAATTATACGGTATTTCCTCGAAATACCCCCAGACGGTTTATTTTTCAGAGTGAAAATTTTTAGAGGGGGTTAATCGAGGGAGGGGTATTTCGGGGGAGGGGGGTAATCGAGGAAATACGGTGCGTGAAATACAGAGTGCGCACGTCTGCAGAGCAGTGCATTCAACGCACGCAACTCACTCAGGTGACCGTGCGCGCGGGCAACGAAGAGAACTGCTGCGCCGAGCTGCGAAACAACGTCGCCCTCATGAAGGACCAGATCGCCCGTTTCTCTGACCTCAGATTTGTCGGAAAAAGTGGCAGAGGTAAGTAAGGCTGCTTTTTTGAAACTTCGCGCTTCTTTTATGGTACTTTATATTATATTTTGTGCGGTTATATTGAAACAATTTTTCGTGGTTGCGTTCATATTTTTCAATCACTTTTTGGCATAGCTGCGTTGGAGTTGATAGCACCATTCACAAGCATGTTACCTTGATATGGGTGTCTTACGGTAGTTCTCGGAATATATTACCTCCTTTCAATGGGGTTGCCGTCGTGTGTAAAAATGGGTGCCCGTCGCTGGTGGGTTTATGCGGACAAGATTTTACATACTACAAAAATATATTTATGCACTGCTTGCGTTGCGCTAATTTATCGCATCCGCGCGGACCCTCAAAGTTTCTAGCATCAATCAAATCAACTCAACAGCCGTTATGTAGTTTGTTGCATAACTTTCCAGTGCCCTGCAGCCACACCGCCGTTGTAGGGTAGCCGTGCAGGGTGGCCGCAAAAGAATTCAAAAGTCCAGTCAATTATCGGATATCTTCTGTGCTTTTATTTTCCGTACGCTGATTATGTGTATCATATGAATTAATGTATCCCGAGTTTGTATGAGCTTGACGCTCAGTATTTATGTAGCTGACTGAGATCTGGATGCTCCAATGCCCTGGGACCACTCCCAGACCCTGTAAAGTGCTCTGAAAAATTTCAAATGTCATACAAATTGTCAAACGTCATGCTAAATGTCATGACAAATGTCAAACGAAAAGTAAAAAATTAAACAAAATTTGACATTTGACATGACTTTGACACAGCTGACACAGCTCGACATTTGACATTTTGTAGGGTCTGGGAGGACACCAGGCCGAGGGTCGACCGCAGTCTTAACGACGGCCGCGCAATTTCAGGACACATTCAATTTGACTGATGGAATCCCATTGTGGTAACTGTGGTTTGTGCTTTCCGATGGCGGAGCAACTGTTTTATGCAGCTGTGGGATGTAGAGATGTTACATTACAAGAAGCTTCCTGTCTTTATGCATAATGGGATAGTGCACGTTGCCAATCCTTCGGGCACGTCCAACTTTTTGACACAATAAGTATGTGAATTAGGGGATAAATATCTATATATAAATACATTCACATCAACCTGTTTGCAAATTATATGTCAACGAACGATTCATGCCATTTGGTGACCACTTTGGCCGATCCAACTTACCATAACGCCATCATGACAGAAACGCATGCATCACGCGCGCCAGCGCAAAATTCGCCACCACCCAAAACCGTGACCCCATTTTGGCTGGCGGCCCCGAGTATGCATCGCACTGCGCTACGCATCGGCCGCCCCGTACATCTGTGCATTGCGCTGCGCCGCGATCGCAATTGACCGGCGGTTCCAGCGGTGGCCGGGGGCGCGCATTTAGCCGCAGCCATGATACGCTATCACCGAGCTGCAAGTGCGCCGGTGCGGTGCGGGTGGCGGCTGGCACCTGGCACCAACTTGGCCCAACCCTGAGCGCACCTGGGCGGGTGGGCGCGAATTGAAGCTGCAAGCGGTGCGCTGCGAGAATCGGCTTTGACATTGCCACAGCAAAAATTCAGGCCAGGTTAATTATTGTGGGAGGAGTTGCTGAGTATCCCGCTTTGTGTGGCAACAGAAAAGAGATGACGCACTTCACCAGCACATGTTTAATGCCATCGCCGTTTCTCTGACCACTGCTGCCAGATGGCTAACTGGGCAGCAACTGCGGCCGCTTTTTGCCGCCCGATGGCCGCGCGCACTCGGGTCGCATCCGCGTGAATTTTTCATGAGGGGCAGCGGCGGGGTATCCACTCATTTTGCCGCTCGAGTCGCCAGAATTCTGTCATGGTTAAGGGTTCTCACTCTTCACTCGAATAAAAATTTCCTGCCAATGTACGCGACTGAAAATAGCCGCGCGACGCGGTAAACCGACATTTTGCGACCTACATTTCGTGACGCATTATAATGAGATGCTTTCAAATAGGTAGGTAGTGCGGCGGCAGGTGGGATGACTCATGGCTGACGGATTATTTTGTTCCCTAAAAATGGGGCATGCCTACCCAAGGCACCGTGCTAAACTCAAAATCTGAGTTCACCTGGGTCAAAAACGTCCTAGAATTTCACACATTCAGCGTCAGGCATTTACCGGTGCGGTTCAGCCGTTGAACCCCCTTTCGAGTGCGCTGCCTTTGAGGGCCATCATAAATTCCACTAATCTCTACCTCGCAGCATGGCGAAATGTGATTTTGGGTCAGCGTGTGCGGTGATTAATGGCCGTGCCTTCGCCGCTGCGACGTGTTTATGCGAGCTTGTGGGAAAGTGGTCATTCGTGGGAATTAGCTAATAATGAGCTGCGAAGCCTGCGGCTTCCTGGGGGCAATGTGCGCTCGCGTGTGGCTCGAACAAACTACCGGCAAAATTGTGGTAGTTTGTTCGCCTTGAAATGGTAGTTGAGATGGAATTTCCATAAGCATTTTTGCGCGGTTTTTGAGGCATTTATTCAATTGCTTTTTCGCCAGTGGTTATGAGTAAAAAAACACATGACTTTGGCGTATTTACGTCTAGAGATGGCAATGGTTCAGTTGTGACTCAGCTCATTGGAATGTGGGAAGAATCTGTCACGCATAATTAATCTCAAATTCATACTGGCGCCGGATTGGTATGGATGCTTTTTAAATATTGTAATTCGAGCGGGGTGTCTAAAAACCAGTCGATACTTGGTGCCCAAATAATAGAAAACCATTTATGTACACATTGACAACGTGGGGGTGCATAGTAACTTCTCTTTAGAGACTCTTTTGAGACAAATATACGAATTCGAGTCAACTCAAACCACCGGCTGCTATATTTGATTAATTATCGTGGGAAATCTTCCTTACACGGATTTCTGCACTTAATAATACATATAAGTAAGAAGATGAATTTTGTACATAAACATCCTTCCGAAATTCAGCTGTGCCAAAACAGTTAAAAAAAAGCTTTTCACATTGTAAGGTAAAACAATTGAGCTGCTGAAAAACGTGAAATTAGAAAAAATTAGTAGCCGAAAAACGGATGTGTAAATATTTTGCCTACGGAAAAAGCAAAGTTGACACGTTGAGTGTAAGTGTGTAGTGTATGATTAGATAAAACATTATAGGGACAGAAATACTATGCCAAGAATTCACAGGATGATTTTCAAAATGCACGCGTAAATAGTAAACCAAACTCAAGATCCACCATAATTCTACTGACGCTCTCATTACAGGCAAATCGTTCACGCTGAGCATCATCGTACATACCTCGCCGCCCCAAGTTTGCACGTACGACAAAGCGATCAAAGTCACCGTCGATGGTCCCAGGGAGCCCAGGAATAAACCAAAATGTACGCCGTCACATGCCGTTGCGTATTTACCGTATTTCATCGAAATATACCTGTGTATTTACGGTTTATTTTTTATAGTGCAAATTTTTACGGGGGCTGTAAACGAGGGGGGTATTTTGAGGGGGTGTTATTTCGTCAGAAACTTTAGTGAATTTCATAGTAAAGAATATGTTTTGAAAATATTGGTGGAAATATTTTATGTTTTCAGAGTGGAAATTTTGAGGGGGGTATTTCGATGAAATACGGTATATTGGCCCTACACACACTAGTTTTCACCGTGACCGATGTGAAAACTGAAATGGCGACATGGCGACATCCAGCCTACTATTATTGTACGCTATACGTGTTTTAGTTTTAAAATTTTTAAAGTTTAACTTTCATTAATTGAAATTCTAATTTAAATTTAATTCAATAATTCAACCGTGTTGATTAATTTGCACTTTAAAAAATTTCAGTTTTCACACGAAGTCACGGTGAAAACTAGTGTGTGTAGGCACAATGTGCTCTTTGCATTAAAAACTAAAAACTCGCTCAACCAATCAAAATCGCTCAAAGCCGGTGACGAGGCCGGCATCCCACTGAAACGACGGGCAGATTTCCCATCGTTACTGCCATCCACCACCGCGCTGACGCAGCCGTCTGTGCTGAACGTGCATGGCAGCAATCCTGGCTCGGTGTCACTTATGAAAGTGCCCAGACTAATGGACAGCCAATGCGTGGATGCTGGCAAGCAGACTAGGTTCGTGTTTGCCTTTATATTATAATTAGCGTTCTAAAAATCTTAAGAGATTTATCATTTTTTAAATATAAGAAAATATATAAATATATTATATTAATTTATATTTTCTCTTGTTTTTTTTCCCAGAGAGATTTGATTATATTTATTTTATGAGAAGAAAATATAAAAAATCTTTTATTTGTATATTCTTATATTTATTTATATATATTTCCTGTTTTTTTCAAAGAGATTTAATTATATTTTATTTTTGAGATTTTCTGAGATTAGATTTAATTACCTATATTCTCTGAAAACATCCATGTTTGGAATGCTATTTATAATTTGAATGCAGTGAGTGAGTGACTAGAATGCATGCATAAAATTGAAGCATAGTGATAGAAACAATCATTTCCATGCGCAGATTACCTTGGGGACACTTCCAAAGTGATATCTGCTCCATCGAAAAACCTTCAGCAATTCCCGCTGCACAATTGGCGCTGCAGACATCGCGACTGCTCAATGGAAGCAACAGCCAGCAGCCAAGTGCACTGGCACTCACTACGAAGCCATCATCTGCCTCCAGTAATCACAACAATGTGGGGTTTCCCCAAAGTGGTGGAATGGGGGTTACACCGCTAGACCTCCTGACCAGCGTGACCTCTTCAAGTGGCAGTAGTTTGAGCACACAGCTCAACAGTGCAGCTGGATCTGGCATGACTGGAAATCCAGCACACTCAAACTCAGGCTAGTCATCATTTTAAAATCATCTTGTATCCAATCATTGACCAACAACTGTCAAATATCCACTACTGTCCCATGCAGGTCTACTCATTCCTGCTGCCAGTTTAGCGGCCACTCACGCGGCAGCGATGACAGCATCGTTGCTGCAGCAACAGCAGCAGCCATCCACCACCCTGGCTGCGCTTGGCGCTGGGATGCCAGCCAGCAGTGTGGCAGGCCAGCTGCCGCTGCTGCAAGCGTCTTTGCCCGTCACCAGCATGGGCAGCACCGTGGAGCTGCTGAACAAGTTTCCCATGGGATGGCTGGCTGGTGTGAGTTGATTGCCTTGAACATTCTGTATTGCTTTTTTACAACTACTGTAAATATTTACCCCACCCCCTCGAAATACCCCCAGCCGAAATGAGTAGAAAGAGAATGTAATTGCCAAAAACTGTAGTTTTTAATCTGTGTGATGCAGAGCACGTGCAAAAACAATGAGTTACATTAGGATATGGTTCATATTTACCATCCACCTACATACTTATGTATAAATATAACTCTATAGACGTGTATACATGTCTATTATCTTCGCATTTTTCTACATCTGCGTATGTTACAAACAATGAATAAATACTGGGTGTTCAAAAAAATTCTGGCGAAATGGAAACCCCCTTCCCCTCGAAATACCTCTCCCTCGATTACCCCCCGCAAAACTTGCACTCTGATAAAAATAAAGGCCCTGGGTGTATTTCGAGGAAATACAACATATTTATTTGCACAAGTTCACCGGTGACCACTTTCAGCTACAACATTCATCTGGAAGCAGCCACGCACCTTCACTTCTGGCACTAGCTGCAGCACAATCCCTGTGTGGGCAGCAACCGTCTGCGGCTGGTTTGATCAATGAGCACAATGCATTGGCAGTTGCAGCCGCTGCACTGATGCAGCAACAGCAAGCTGCGTCCAGGTGGGTAACTAGGTCACTTGATAAATACTAGCTTGAATTTACGAATTTTGTATAGTCGATGACCGCAAAGTATGCGCTCAGAATAACATATACTCAGCGGACTGCAAAGTATTCATTCAAAATTACTTATGTCTTAGTCAATAACGTGCGATCAGTATACTTTTCTTAATTCGTATACCGTATTTCCTCGAAATACCCCCCCCCTTGAAATACCCCCCCCCTCGTTTGTACCCCCCCCCTCTCGGGACCACTATGAAACAATCACCCCCCCCCTCGAAATACCCCCCACCAAATTGAGTGTAAAGGGAACGTACATGACAACAACTGTAGTTTGTGTTCTGTGTACTGCAGAACACACGTTAAAACAATGTCGGTGTCACGTTAGAACAGTGTACATACCATCTACATACTAATATTAGTCTACAGAACCTTATAAATGGCGGTTTTTGTAGCATTTTTCGACGTCTGCGTACGTTTCAGACGACAATTTCGTACTTGGTTTTCAAAAATTTTCTTGTGAAATAATAACCCCCCCCCCCTCGAAATACCCCCCCCTCGTTTAACCCCCCCCCCTCTCGGGACCACTATGAAACAATCACCCCCCGGGGGGTATTTCGAGGAAATACGGTAATTTTTTCCTGAAATAGTTTTCAGAAAAATGCATAACGTGCGGTCCGCGGAGTATAAATTAAAGCAATTTTTCACAGAAAAATTTGAATATTACCTACAAATTTCCAAATTTTAACCATTTTTATATAAGATTCAATTATTATGTATTTTTCAATATTAGTAAAATCTGACACAAAAAAACACACAAAGATCACAATTTTGAAAATGTCTCTGAAAATGTTTTTGCTTGCCTTAGTTACTGCGAGGGTTCATCGCATACTGTGGCATGATTGCTTTTCAGGCAAAATTCAGCCAGCGCGGAGCAACGAAACAACCAGGCAATCATCTCTGAAGCCTCCAGATTAAACAGTTCATTGTGGAGACCCTACGGTGACCAACGTAATACTTTGCCTTGATACATGGTCCTAAATATTTAAAAATGATACATAAATACATAAAATACTAGTTCTTACTGGTGGCAAAAGTCCATGGTTTCAACTGATTTACATATGAGTATCATGTTGGTCGCCTTGACAGAATATTTTTTTGAGAATGAAAGCTCTGTGTGTGGAAATTTTAAGAGGTTGATCTGACTAAATGCTAGTGTTAAAGTTGACAGTTTGTGTTAAAATGTGTATAAAACCCTTCAACAATATCTATTGTTTAGAACTCATTGCTAAAGCTTTTATTAAGAATTTGTGTGAGTGAAGTGATAAACATACAATACCGCATTTCTTCTAATAGAAGGACACCCTTCTCATCAACTTTTCACTTGTCCTTCAAATGGAGACTCCTTTCCATTGGCAACCCTTGGAAGAAATATGGTATTTTAACAGGTACCTGTTAAAATTTGTTTTTGCTCCTGTGACTTTTATGATACCAGTTTTTGATAGGTTTGGCCCTGGGATAATTTGTTTCTTTTATATTTCAGGATTCTTTTCGTGTTCGCATAGAATAATCAGCTTGATATTATCAGTGTGACAACTGTGTAAGCAAGTGTGTAACTCCGAGTTTAACCTACCTATTTACATTTACACAAAATAATCTACTTATAAATATTACACAAACCTTATTCACTCCAGTCCTGGCCTACACTTGCTCAGATTTTTAGGGTGTTTAGAACTTGTAATGTGTAAATCAGATTGATCATATTTTCTCAACAAGGTAATTGAAATTTATTCTGTCATATTATTTGAGTGGGGAGTTAATTGAGAAAATATGGTGGCCATTGTGCTTTATGTAAATGTATTTGTCTGTCTTGATTACTTTGTTGACAAGTGCAGTTAAAACTGTTATACTCTAGCTACCTTTTTCAGTTCTCAGAATTTATTAAGCCTTTGTTCTCAGTCTGCATACCATCCATTTGCAACTATTCACACATTTAAATGCCATTCAATGCGTCACTTTTGTGTCATAATCCTCAGTGTTTTGCTCCCATTTGTCTCATGTACTCTAGTCTTTTTGTATTATAATTTTTGTGAAAACTAGTGAAAAATGTTCAAACGTCTGTAGATATTGAGATGAGATACACAAAGCAATGTCTTGAATTTCACGAACATAAGTATAAAAGATTATGAAAACTGATACAATGGTTCACATTAACCTAAACGCGATGCTTTCAGTTCACGTGAAAAGTAACTCAAGTAACCCGAGCCAAAGCCAACAGTAATGAGTTAATTTACTCAAGGCTAGCCGCGATTTTGACATGTGTCCGACAATAGCTCCAGACCTATTTCCGTGATCACGTATTTAAGTGGTTGTCGCCGTCTTTTCTACCGCATTTCACTGGCACAAAGCCGGCAAACAAAACTCGAACACACACAGTCAGCCACAAAGATTTGCAAACATTTTCACAATCCTTCAACCACTGTTCGTCACAAAATGACCATGCGCACACGTGTCGCATTGGTGACTGGTCAGCAAATAGATTTTGAATTAATTTACGTGTCCAAAGTCAAAGGACTATATAACCATAGGAGCTTCGTCTGGCATCGGCGCCGCGTGCGCGCAGGCCTTGGTGTCCAAAGGGTTCTCCGTGTCGCTGACAGGTAGAAGTTTGGACAGGTTGCAACAGGTCGAGTACATGTGCAGGACAAAAAGACACAACATGTGCGATTGGCTACTTAACAAAGTTACCAACAAACTGTAACAAATCAAAAAGTTCCCATTCAACTCAGGCAAGTGAGTGTTATGGCCACTGTGGGTGACCTAACTGAACCAAAGGTAATAAGAAAGGTAGTGCACAAAACGCTGGAACAGCATGGTCACATTGACGTTTTGGTACGTGTACATGGCTGTCGTAAATATTTTGTCATTGCAAAGAGTACTAGAGTGAACTCAGTATTCAATCAAATACTACAAAAGTATTCCAAAGTACACTTTTCGATGACAAAATACGACGATTAGTTACTGATTTTTTTGATAAAGCATTGAACCAAGTAACACTCCTCTTCAGATTAACAATGCAGGCATAATATCTGATGAAGCTTTTCGTTGGGACACCCCCATCGAGGTGTACGATGAAATTATGAAGGTCAACTTGCGAAGGCTAGTATGCAGTCAAAATTTTCAAAATTCAACCCAACTACCTAGTTTTGAATATTAAAAACATTGCAGCGCGATAGAATTGACTCAATCGTGCATTCCGCACCTGTTGGAATCGCGCGGCAACATCGTCAACGTCAGCAGCACAGTGGCGCTGAGAACTGTTTGATTTTTCACTTGTTCATTTAGAAAAAGCTTCGAGAAAATGCACACTGGGTGTATTTACGCAGGCTAGCCCCACGGCAAGGCAAGGCAGCGCTGAACTACTACACCAGAGGATTGGCATTGGTCCTGGCACCGAAAGGTGTACGGGTGAACGCTGTGTGGTCAGTTTCGTGGTTTAGTGCACACTGGTTTCTGCGAGTGATGAAATTCTTGCAGTGCGGGTGTAGTAGGTTTAAAAAGAACTGTGGAAATGAGAATTTTGGTTTTGCGAATGCGAAAACCGACACAGTTCCCACTGCGAGCTTTTTTCAAAACCTCCAACCCACTCAACACAAAGGGTAAAGCCAGTGAAATAAGTTCCCAAAAAGGACAAAAGTAAATATTCCTCATTTTTTCAGTCCGGGCGCTGTACACACGCCAATGTTCGATGAATTCGTGCCGCATGACATGAAAACCAAAAAATTCGTGAGTTTGAATGCGCGTGGTGTTAATTCAGTAATTCGTCAGTAATCTAAAATCATTTACTTTACGTTTACTGTACTCAGGGGGTGAGTAAAAATAAATTTAAAAAAAAATAAACTTTACATTTACGTGTATTTTGAAAGAACTTCGGTACTTTTAACAACTCTGCAAAGGCGTGAAACCCCGGCTCAGATGGAACTACTGGCCCAGCTGCACCCGATCGGCCGCGTGGGCACGCCCGACGAGGTGGCTGAGATGGTCGCCTTTTTGGCTGACGGCGACAAGGCTGGATTCATCACTGGCTCGACTGTAAAAATCGACGGTGGTCTGGATTTGGCCAATTGTTGGAGTATTGGTAAGCGCTTTTACAAACACTGGTTTTACTGAATTTTTCCGAGTTTTTAAAAGTACTGAACTTTCTTCAAAGTAAATGTACCGTATCTCCTCGAAATACAACCAGGGGGTTTATTTTTTCAGAGTGGAAATTTTGAGGGGGGTATTTCGAGGGGGGCTAATTCAAGGGGGGTATTTCGAGGAAATACAGTAAACATAAAGTATTTTTATTTGACTCACCACTGAGTGCAGAAAATGTTGATTAAGTATTTTGTTTTATTTTACACCGTGTAAAAGGTGAGTAAATTACTTTTCTTCAAGGAAAACGTAAAACTGAGTATTTTTCTCACAGAAAACGTTGATGTGAGTTTTTTTCAATTTCTGTCTGAAATATATCAAAGATTTGTTTTCTTCTCCTGATAAGTATTTCTTAGGAAAATGCTATGCAATTCTTCAATGTTTTTTGATTTTCAAAAAAAAAATTCCCTTAAAATGTTTTTTGTACTCGTGTACTTTCAAAAAGTATCCGTCCATATGAGTACCAGTACTTTTTTGGAGGAAACGTCAACGTATACATCCAGTACTCGAGTATACGTATTTTCCGCGTACCGTAAACGTAAATAGGTACGTTTTAACAACCATGGTTTTGTCACTTCGCCAAATGTTTTTCAATTGTGACACCCGCAGCGGAAGACGCCAAGAAGCTAGACGCGTTCCAGCAATTGAAGACGATTCTCGAAGCGGCCGGCGGCGATTTCAGCTGCCCCGAAAAAGGCAGCGAGACCGACCGGCAGTGAAACATGTTGTTTTGAAAGTTGAAAATTGACAGTGATCGCGATTGTGCTGCTTGTCGAGAATCAATTATCAGCGTCTTTACGATAGCGAAACCTCGTGAACGTTCATATTGTTTTTCGTGTTGTATTTATAAACCATGGTTAAATACCGCATTTCTTGTAATAGAACGGCACCTCCAAATGAAGGGCAGGTTTTGGCACTTTTTCACTCACGAAAAAAGTAGATCAACAGCAGCCTCCAATAGAATGGCAGGTGAGAAAGATAAAGAAGCAAATACAATAGTAGATAATAGGTATACGCGGCGGATAGCACACTTAGTATGAAAACCTACCAAAACCCATCTGAATAGGTAACCAAAAATTATACAGTTTTTTCATCATAATATTTTGTGTTTACTATGGAATAATTGATTACGAAATTTATCACAAGATTTTTTTCATCAAATTATGGTAGGTTTTCATACTAGGTGTGCTGTCCGCCGAGTACACATATTTTTCTGTGTTGAAAAGAAGCCGCTAATTAATCAGCATCTAACCATCGATCGCTTAGTCGATAAATAATTACGTCAAACGTGTTATCCAATAAGACACAGAAACTAAAACACTAAAGCATCCATTCACACAAAATCAAATGTTTACATAGCAATGTATTTAAATACGTTGTCCAACATGAGCATTTTTTAAAAGAATACGAATTTTCACTGCAAAGTAGTGTACCAGAATGTCGATACCGTATTTGGCGATACCGTATTTGTCCGAATGGCCAGCCACAGATTTTCCTCCCCTTGAACAACCCTCAACCCGATGTGAACCAAACAGGAAAAATAATTCCTATCATGGTATTTTGAACAAGCGTCACTACAAATCGATGTATCTAGAAGCAAAAAATGCATGCTGTGCCCATACTGACTAGTCGAATTTATGTAAAACAAAGCGTTGCATCATGATTTACTCTGATCGGACTGAACGCTTCACAAAAAAATACAGTGTATTCTGATGAAACAAGTTGCGTAAAAATATTACCTATTTACACCAGATAAACACGCGGTGAAATAAGCGTAAATGTGATGACAAAAAAATACTTGTTTTTTTATTCAGATGAAATACGGTACATTTCATTGTAAAGTGTGCAGTCAGTTAACTGACCATCTTCACCTACAATTTGTGTGTTGGCTAGTTGGCTACCGGTGCGGTGCACTAAATGGTGGCCGATGCGCGTAGCTTAAATAATCCACGAGGAACTAAGCTTTCCTGATAAAAGTAAATAGTACGATATTCCAGAAAATACGGTAGGTACAGGTACACACAGGTACCCGTGTATGTATCCTATGACTCGTACACATAGCTTTGCACTGTTTGTCAAGTTTATCACACATTGCATTCGCATAGTTGTGCGGCCCGGCAGCAGCACAAAGCGAATTGTGTGATTCATAAAAAGTAAAACTCAGACAGTTCGTGCAGTTCACAGCCATATTGTTTTGTCGTGGTGCCAAAGTCACAGTTCAATTTTTCACCATCTATTTAACAGGTGCATGTCTATTGAGAGAAATTATACTAAAAACAAACAAACAAAGATTTCACGACAAACTGGGAACACAACGCCCGATGCCCGGTACAGAATTTAGCTACACTTCCGGAGAGCCGAATGAAGACGGTGTGATTTATGCGGAGCCTGGCACGATGCCAATGGATGATAAAATGCGACCTGACAGTGTTATTGAGAATAGCAGGAATCGACGGTTGAAAAGGGTTGGTTTTGATTGTTCCCCCGGCGTTGCCTATGTGGAACAATTGTTGTTAGCAAGCGGGCCACTCCCAGACCTGTAAACAGCTCTATATAGCATTTAAAAAGACATGCAAATGTCAAAATGTCGAAGGCACCTTACATTCCTACTTGAAACTGGCCGCAGATAAAATACCGTAAATGCTCTAATAATACGACAGGTCTCCAATAATACGACATCTCCAATAGTGCGACAGGTTTGGGCACGTTGTGTGAAAATAATCCGACACTCTCCAATAATGCGACACTCTTCAATAGTGCGACACCTGAGAGAAAAAACGAAAAAGCGACGTAACGAAGTCCCAATCTGCGGAAGCCGCGGATTCGGCGCTTTTGGACAAAGCGGCGGCTGGCGGCAGTTCACAAGAGTCGCTCGGCAGTTCGCAAGGGTCGGCGGACAGTTCGCAAGGGCGCCAGCCGCCTCACAACCGCCACTATTCACTGGCCGAAAAGTTGTTGATTTGACGAAAACAATAATGGCCCCACGCACACTAGTTTACTGGCGTTTTCAGTTTACTGGCGGTAAACTCAATTTTTTAGTTTACCGGCTAAATTCACGCATAGTAAAAGTGGGCGGAGTTTAGGCCGCCATCTTTATTTTTTTCAAGTTTGCCAGTGATGTGAATTTACACTGTAAACATTAATTTCTAAGTTCTTTAATTGTGAAAGAACGGAGCTTTGTTAATGCAATTTTTTTACGTCATCGTGTACAGTACGTTGTGTAGATGTTGTCAAAATTTTTAAAATATTTTTAAGTGCAACATTGGATTTTTTATTGAATTTATCATTTTTTTGTGGATATAAATTTTTATAAAATCACCTGTTACGTTTTTTCATTTATTGAAACGTTCTAAATTATCAGTTTTCATTGCGCTATCGATTGGTGTACACGGTGGACATGAAATATAAACTTTCGATTTTTTATGATTTTATTTCAATTAAACGCAAATAAATCACTAGCACGTGAACGGAAAGCCCGAATGCGGAAAAAAAAATCACACATGAAAGAGGAACATGAGATGCACACATCACACAATTTTTCGCGGCGTGAAACGAAAGACTTTGCAAATTATGATTTAATCACAATTAAAAAAGAAAAAATCAGCCAAAAATTGAATAGTGAATGAAAATTGTCCATTCAACGACAGTGTACTAAAGAACAACCATTATAACCGGTTGCAATCGAAAAATTAAGTGTAGCTGTAGCAGATAGCATGAAAATGAATTTTTTGTATTTGTTACATCAGTTTACCATTCCAGTGCCACTTTAATGTTAACTGCCACTGCAACAGAAATTTTTCAGTTTGATTTTTATATTCAACGTAGTTGCAAATTCAGCAGTCAGCGGGATTCACCCACGCAACACGACTGGCGGCCGTCATCATCCACTGCTTGATTGCATCCCTGATGGGACGTGCATCTCTTTCGTCAACGTCCCTTCGGATTGGCACGTCATCGATTGTATCCATGTGATCGTACACTTGTCGCCACTGCAGCTGTGTATGGAAATAAATTTATGTGATGTTGAATTGTAACAGTGAATATGCAAGGTAAACTTACATTTCGCTCAACAGTGTCGTTCGGGTCGTCTTGTGGTTTTTCCTCGCCATTTTCATAAAATTGGTTGGCAGCACTTTCCCCGCGGATATCACGCAGCCAATTGTGCAGGTGGCAACAGGCCATAACCAGTCTTTGTACGCGTGGCGGTTCCATCGCGATACAGGTCAGCAGTATGCGCCATCTGCCGGCCAAAATACCAAAGACGCATTCGACAGTACGCCTAGCTCGGGATAAGCTGCAGTAGTTGCCGTCAAATTTAGATTTCAGTTTAACCAAACAACGCTTCTTTCAGAATATTCAAACACACCGATAGTTGAAGTTTTGCTGGCTGTCATCTGCATGCAGCACATATGGCACCATACACCACTTGCGCAACGCGAACGCTTGATCACCCACAAAATAACTCGGAATGGTATTTGCAGGTTCGTTGGCATCTGCAGGGGGCAGCAAGCATGGTGGCGCCATAAGCATTCTGCCATGTCTGTGTAAATGTATCACTTTTATCATGTGTAAATGTATAGCACCTCATTGGAACATGTCAAAAAGGATGTAAACTCACATCAAATCCTGCCCGAAATCAGACGTGATCAGCACAGCACCATCTGCTTGTGACCCCGGCATACCGATGTCCACGTACTGAATTTTCAAATCCGCGCTGGCGCTGATGAACAGTATAATTGACGAGAAGCCCTTGTAGCACCAGTACCTCGTTCCACCCTCTGCAAAGCGTTTTTCATTTACTTTTGTAACTGTAAACATTTCCACCTCACTGCACAGTTTCCCATCACTGTGAATTTAGTCATTTTTCTACAGTCGCCAGACCGTCGCCATTTCGTCGCGCAATTTGGGCCTTTTTTAAAAAAAATCATAACTTTTTTTTAGATAACTTTTAAGAGAAGCCAGGTGCGTCAGAAGAAGCGCAATTTTTTTCTCTACAAGTACATCCAAAAATCATTTTCACAACATTCCCATGACCCAAATGAAGTTACTTTGAAATCGGTGGGGGTTGCTGTCAAACTCAAGCAAAAGCGACGATTTTGCGACGTTTGCGACGCAAAATGCGACGAAAAGCGACGTTTTCACAAAAAAATTTGCAACCTTGGTAAACTGGCGACTATTTCTGATTGAAGGCGACGCACGCGTCGCCAGCGTCGCAAGCGTCGCAAATGTGACGCTTAGTTTACCGTGACGTTGCATACGACTCACCATGTGTATGTTTACTGGAAACAACACACATGAGGGCAAAAGTAAAATGTGCATGTCAGCGGTATTCTACATGTTGACTTTCCACGAGGCTCCAGGGGATTGGGTAGACTCCTCTGGAGCGATTGATAGTTCTTAAAAATAAAACACATGGACTAGTGGTTTCAAAGGTGAAAATATATAAAAAAGTATGCAAATTGTCGAATTTGGGTTAAAATTAGGGTCCACATGCACACTGGGTTTACATGCACAGAAGGCTTCAGTCATGTGAAAGTGCTGAAAGTAGTGAATACGTTTTAATGCAGTTTCTTATCATTTTACGTTTTCATCCAGTTCCTTTTTTGTAACATTTCAATCATTCGCAAATTATCACATTTCAAAGTGAAAACGTTATGTACTTTTTTAGTTTCTTCCGTATACAATTGTCAAATTTCGCATTCTGAAATAGGTAAACAAGTTTTAAATTTTGCTCAAAAGTGTAACTCTTGTCAACAGCAATATAGTCTTGTTTTTGTTTTTTCTTAGTTTTTGTTACAGCGAGAAGGAGAATGATTTCTTTTTTTACAGTTTTAGATTGAAATTGAAAATTAGCGAGTACAAAGTTTGCATTTATTTTTGTCGCACTTCCTTGCATTTCTTTTTGTCGCACTTCCATACAAATCACGTGTCCATGTAATCTTTCATTTTTCTATCCGTAAAAACATGATGAAATCACGCAATAAATCTGTTGAGTAGATTTCAATTTGTAAATTGAAAAAGTAACAAAAACGAATAAATATCAACAGTCACGATAAAGAACAAATGTTAGCAGATACACCACAAATGCACATGAAACGTAATTGTCATGTCAAAAATTTCTACGTTTTGCAACAAAGATACGTTAGGGAATTTGAAAAGTAAAAAATTTAGTTTACTGCTCACCTGATAAGTCTCGGGGAATAAATTCTTCCTTATTTTTCGCTGTACGACGCGTCGCGAGTCGCATACGACGCGTCGCGCGACGAAAGCGATGCGTCGCATAATCGTCACTTCCAGTTTACCCACCTGTGTCACATTCATGTGTAATTGTGCGACGCGTCGCACTTTTGTGACTTGCCGAAACCACTTACCCCAGGAAGTGAAACACCAACGTAAACTAAAGTACACATGTCGATCAAAAATGTAAACCGACGCGCGACGCGTCGCGTTTCAGTTTACATTTTTGATCGACGTACCGCGTTGGTAAACTAGCGTGTACAGCCACAATGCAACACTCTCTAATAATGCGACATCTCCAATAGTACGACACCTAAAAATGTGCTGAAAAAAATAGAACGACTGTCGTATTACTAGAGCATTTACGGTAGGTAGATAATTTAAAAGTCAGGTTGATACCCCCCAACTATTGCACCGGTTTTGCTCAACTTTGAACTTGTTGAACTTTATCATCCACAGCAAATTACAGACACCTTCTTCCTGGGGGCAGTCCCAAGCCCTGTAAAGTGTAAAGTAAAGTGTCAAATGTAAAGTCAAATGCAAAGTAAAGTGTCAATCAAAACAAAAAAAAGAAAAGATTTCATTACTAAACTTTGCACGACAAATGACAGTTTACTTTGCATTTGACTTTACATTTGACAGTTTACTTTGCATTTGACTTTACATTTGACAGTTTACTTTGCATTTGACTTTACATTTGACACTTTACTTTACACTTTACAGGGCTTGGGACTGCCACCTGACTGACACCTATCATCATGACATAAAGTGAATTTTACATGGCAAGTAAAATTTAGGTGTAAAATGCCAGAAAAAATTGTCAAGTGTCAATTTGAAAGTGTAGGTAAGTGTAATAAGTAAAGTATGTAATAAGTTGGAATTTTACACTACACTTTAAAAATTGTGTCCGATTGCTTGCTGGACACTGAATTTGCCTCCAGAATACTTCTGTTCACTACGATCAGTATTTGGCACTTGTCAAGCCACACAAACGGTACTCTTCAATGGTAAAATGTGGAAGCAAAGCGAAAAGCACAGTCTAAATATTCTACATAAATACACTCAAAATTTACATTAAATATTGTCCAAAAAGCATCATTGGAAGAACGACGAACAGTTACGCCCAAACCGCAGCGCAACCGCAACATCACCATCCTGATCGGGTTGACGGTGGTCGGCACGTGCGCCACCATCGCTGCAGCCATCGGTCTCGTCTGGTACTTCGGCAGACTGCAACCGGTCGAGTTCAACTAATGACATGTGTTCCATTCACAACATAAAAATGTGCCAGTTTTATTGGTGAATGATTTGCTTTTAAAATACTTGATACAGCGTATTGTAAATATTGTGCATCAATATTTTTGCGACATCATCGCATCAAAAAAAAATTTATCAAGGGATCCTTGATTCTTATCAAGGAGAGAATATAAATATGTCTTGTTACATAGTTGTAAAAAATTATTAACTTGTGACAACTGGACAATTACTGATAATTGACACATTTCCATCTGTTTATTGTAAAGATAATGTTGCAGACTGATCACAAACCTACTCACAGTGGAATGAGTAAAGACAATAAAAAATTTACTACTTATAATATTTTGTATTTGAAGAAAAGATTACAATTGAGTAAAAACATCTGATATTTAGGCTGACAGATTGTGCCTGGCCCTTGTTTAAATAAATAACAATGGTGAACTCAAATAATTATCCAAGGAATATTTTCAGATAAATATCACTTCTGATTGAAATTAGAGTTCACATTTTAACATTTATTGCCACAGGGCTAAGTTTGACTTGAACAAGGGAAACATCAGTAAACATATATAACAAACATATCACAAAAATGTAAATAGTAAATAATGATAAATAGGTGTGGAATGTTCTTGAATTAATGTTATGTCTGCAAACAACACGATTCCTATTCCGGTGAGTAAAGAGAAATCGAAAACTCAAAATTAGAAGATAGGTAAAATAACTGACGTGTGTAGCAGCTGATTGTAGTCATCACAAAAACTTTGAACCACCAACTGAGATAGTAAATCACAATTTTAAAGACATGCTTGTTGTTGTGTGAAATACACAAATTGAGTAAGCTTTAAAAATAATGATTTAACGCGGTTGTTATACGTACCGGCCAAGCAATTAACTCTTTAGGTATGTATTTTGTATGACCCCGGTTTAATTTTATTTTAGCGATAGGTATCCAAATTGAAAAAATGAAATGCACACATTAATGATGACGGTAACAAGAATCTCAGAAAGGATACATAGGGTTTGCATACAGAGCCAGCACAAATGGAGAGACATCATCGATGATTAGGTATATGCTTACTCGGTGGACATCACACTTAGTATGGAAACCTACCATAACTCACCTGAATAAACCACACCTGAATAATCAACCAAACATTATACAGTTTTTCATCATAATATTTCATTTTTACTATGGAATAATTCATTACGTAATTTACCACAAGATTTTATTCATAAAATTATGGTAGTATTCTGCACATACTTTGCGGTCCGCCGAGTATAAGTTGTCTGAAGCTGACAATGAAAACTGTAAAACCAAATACCTATGCTACCTACACAATACCTAATTGCAGTTTTCCCGGCCCGTCACAAAACTCGACGGTGATCAGGCTATAAATGCACACTCAATAAAATCTGCACATTATTAACTAAGCTATTTAATGAAATAAATATTTACGGTACTTTTCATTTACTTTGGGTATAGGTGTTGAATAACTAAACAACGGGGATAGTTGTTTTTGAGGAACTATTTACGATCTCTAAGACATCCAAAACTGGCTACATAATGAATCAAAATGTAGATTAAGAAAAAGTCGTCTCAGTTGAAACCGCATTTCATCAGATAGGTCAACGTATTGTTCAAAAAAAATTTTTGGCAGCTACAAAACAACCTCCAAATTTTGCCGAATTCTGAAATGAGTTTCCGAATGGCGCCATGGCGCCTCTGGCGCTTGGCGCTCTCTTTCTGTGGGGCGCCCGGTTGGCGCCCTTTTTTCTGGCGCTTTTCCATCACTACTGAAACGTTTCTTGGACGAACTATAAATATTTAGATAAAAGCGACCATTGGTGATATAAATGTTGTAATGTATCAGATGCTGGCACTATGTCATCATTCATGATCCGATGGGAGTTTAAAAGTGGGAATAGGAACAAAGGAGGTTATATTAACTAGTGAAACCAAACACGCACAAACAGAGTAAAAATTAGCATCAGCGCTAAAAATGAAATTAAAGCTCGACATAAAATGCAGTATCACGAAAACGAAAAAGGATTTGATAAAAAATGACAATGACCTATGATTTCAGTCAATTATACATCGTAAGTTTCAATGTAAACTTTACAGAAATCACTGATAAAATATTTAGATCTCCCCAGAAACGGTGGAACGTTCATACTGAGTTTTGGACACGATTTAAGTGTTGGTCAGTACTTTACCTATAATTATTACTTTGGTACTCCATGACAAATATTTAGAATAAATTATGATAAATCCACTTTTATGTATTTGATTTTGTGGTGAAATTTTACATTTTCACGACACTGCATTTTACTTCGAGCTGTAATCGACCATTAACACTTCGCTTCTTTCTCATCATCACTAATCCGATATCAATCTTGACGTTGATTAGTGAGTATGGAAAACTGATAATAAATTGTTGGCAGAATTTAGCGATTATGGTTAACACCTGCGCTGGTACGCTAACGGTTATCATACCTAGGTATTTATTATAAATATTTATTCGATAATGCTTCTCATCTACACTTACCATTTTATCGATGGAAAACCAATTAAAAACCATACGGCCTTCCGTGAACATCACCACATAAAGTGCCTATTTTTTAGAATAAAAATAATAATAGTTTGATATATCTTTAAATGACAGTGCACAGGAAGATAATCGGATTAAATGATAAGAACTTCAGGGAGAGCGTTAGATATCCCGCTCAAATCGATACCAAGCAAAGTTGACCGACTTTCAGGTTCCTATATGACGTTGTGTGAAGCTTGTTTGTTTTTTCCACATGCGCCAAACTTTTATCTGTTGGTGTATAAAATCGGACATTTATTGGACACTGCATGGGGCTTGTCATTCTTTCTCTAGGAAAAGTCAAATAATTTGCCGCTTGTGTTGCCACTTGACAGGCGTGCGATTGGTGCCTGGTATCACTTTCATGGCACGCATTATTGGCATGCTTGCTCTTATTTGTTACTATTTTACCAAATTTTATGTGTGAAACACGTTTACCATGACCAATCAAACTTCAGTAAACCCAGCGGCAAGCACAAGTCATTACACACTTTCCAACTTCAATACAAAATGCACATGCGTCTTGCGTGATAGCTAAACCTGGCTCGTGTCCCTACATCTTCAACAGGCATCAGCGTCGCACTCAAGCGGTGCCGGCCTGCTGCAGCTCGGGCACCACGCCGCCGCTGCGGAACGACGACCGCACTTGGCGCCCGTTGAGCTGCTGCGGCGGGCGCACCTGGCCCGCCAGCTTCGCCTCGGTCGACTTCTCCGCGTCCGCCTGCGCGCACGCGTGCAGCTGGCGCAGCTTGTCCAGCTGCGAGAGTGGGAGTGGTAGTTTTAGAGGGGGGCAGAATATTGATCTGTCGGGAAAGTTTTTTCCGTTTCAGCGTCGTCTCGCATTGAATTGTCTTGTGCGATCAGTGGAGTTTCAGCCGGGGTATAGTAGCTGAAATTTTTTCAAGCATCAAATTTATTGCGAAATTGATCACGTAAAAGTGGATTCATTACTATAATATATCCCTTAACTGTGTCAAAAATCCAACATGCACGATCCACCTGTAACTTCTAAGTACAGGTATTCAAAAATGTTTCAAAATAGATGCCAACAATTTTTTATTTGAAAAATTATGCCATGTAATTTACCAGATAAATGCCAAATTTCCCATCTTATCTGCATAGCAGATAAATAAATATTATTCTAAAAAATAATAATAATAAAACTTTAAAATTATCAGTCCTGGAATGGCAGATTGCTTCAAGCAGTGAGACCAAGCCACTACATTTATGGGTAGTCATGGTGCAGTAGCTTGGCACAACTTTTTAATTAAGCTGTCTGATCCATAGGGATTGAACAATTAAACATTTATCACTGGCACTGGTTTATTACATAAAGTATACATTTATCTCCAAACTTTTCAAGACTATCAACATAACTAATTTAAGCATTAGACTTATTTTCACTTACACATAACAATCCACTTACAGTAACTACTATTTTGATTTACCTAGCAAAAATACTTGTAAAAACTAAAGTAAATACTTACTAAACTTTTTACAATATACAGCTGTTACCTCTGACAGTCCAGCATTTAAAGTGATGTCATAAATATGACACAGATGATGTCATAACAACAAAAGCTGGACTGAACTGGTTTGAACTGGTTTTCACACACACACACATACAATGGAATGTGCTACTGTGACCCAATTCTTTAACAAAAGTTCAGTAATTAGCATCTCATCAGAACAACAAAGGTGATTCATCCAATGCAATGTATGCTCTATGGAATGCATGCAAAGTTAACAATGCACATGTAAAGCATGCAGGTGACCTACAAACTTGAACTGACAGAAAGTTCTAACAAAGCCATAAATTACAATTAAAGTCACAGATTGCACAGTGCACATGCAAAGCATGCAGGTAAACTGGGCCAATTAGTGACTGCACAACATTGCACCATCATGTTCAAGTCACTAATTGCACAATATTGCACCATCATGGGCAATTTCTCAGCAGTATAAATAGCTGAGAATTCACCTTCAAAGTCAGTCTAAAGCATTTTAAAGAAATCTTCCTTCAATTGTCTACTCTATGATTGCTGCCTATTTACTTATGTCTACTCTATGATATTGTGTTGCTGCCTATTTTCTTGTGTCTATTCTATCATTTTATTGCTACAATTGCTATTGCCCCTTGTATGTACACTACATTTGTATTATTCTTTTTGGGCTTTTGCCGCTGTCATTTCTATCATTGAACCAGTGTATATCTAACTTTGAATCATAGCATAGAGGTTATGATTTTGTCTTAGATTATAAATTTAGTAAATGGTAAGTGTGAACCACAATAGTGATTTGTGTGGTTCACACATTAGATGCTAAGTAGTGTATTTATGCTAAGTTGTACACTTTTCCATTGTACTATTTTTATATGTGAAAACATTGTAAATATACTCTCAAAACTTGTAAACAAAAGTAACTGTCAATATTTTTTCTTACAAATACACTTACTAAATAAATATAGAATAATATTACTCAAAAACATATTTATCAACTTCCCAAAAATCAAAAACAAAGGAAAACATATATGGGCCATATCTAAAACTGTACCTAAAGTTCCTGTTTTGTCTGATTGCCTACCACATTTATTTGTCAGGAACTAAAAGTGCCACAACCAGGCCCATATTTTCACTCATAAATTTTACATAATTTTTGCCATCTTACATTTTGTCACCACTGGCACTTTAGAAGGTACAGAACTGGCGAGCGCGGCATTGTTCTCCCAACAGAACAGAACTTGCACCCTACATTTTTTTACATTGCCAACAGATTTGGCAAGCACAGCTTCTGAAGGGCATTATCCTTTCAATCTAAGCTGTACCCTTCCCACCCTACATTATTTTTTATACCCACCAACCAGAACTGGTGAGTACTGTAGCTCTATCTTCTAGATATCTTCTTGAAAAAAGAAAAATACTTTCTGTTCAAAACCTCTACTTTCTGTCCCCTATTCTCTGCTTATTTTTGCCTTTCACTTTCTTAGGAGGGGGCTAAGGGCAATTGTGACATTTGCCCTGTTCACAGTTTTGAACTGTGAAGGTGAAAAAGCAGGAACATTTTGGAAGTAGTTTTTACTAGTTTGTTCCTATTTAAGTCTGTGGAAGTCACACAAAAGATAGTTTTAAAGGCACACTCACTAAATTTTCAGAGTGTATGAAAACATCACTGTGTGTTCTTTTTCACACAGGTTTATGCAGTGAAAGTCAAAAATATTGCAATCTTGACTGCAACACCTCCAAAACACACATTTCAGGGTGTTATTTATATCACTTTTTGCAAGTAGATCATTTTTTCAGTTTGATAAACTTTTTTTGTTTTGATTCTTACATGTGTAAATTTGATGTGGGCATATTTATTCTAAATTTTCAGTGGATTTCAAATTCTCATTTTAATCTTCTGAAAATTCAGATTTCTAAGCAAAAAAAGAAATTATTGCATTAGAGATTTTGCTACTTTTATAAATTGAAATTTCAACTACTTGGCTTCTACAGAATTGGATACAGGACTACAACAAAAACAACAGCAGAAACATTGACTTGGTGAGTATTTGGAAATCTTATTACTTTCAATTTTACTTGTGATCAATTTAAGTGTGTCCATCTAACTCTGCACAAGGTTTGTTTGCAATAATTTTGTGAGACACCAAATCAAAAAAATAAACAAAAGATCATTTTTTGTGAGGAATGGCTGAGTATCACATCACATTTCCTGATTATTGGGAAAATTTTGTTGATATCCCATTAGAGAGCCCCTATTTCCAAGGGATAACAACATCAAAACTTGACAGTTTAAAGGCTGCATTTGCTTTGATCAAAAGTCATGATTTTGACTTCACATATCTAAATTATGAGCAAATGCAAGAAGTAGCATTGGGCTTTGAAATTGAGTTAATACACAGCTCATTGGTAAATAAGTCTCCCTGGCTTGGGTTGGCGGGTACAATATTAGCTCAAAGGGCTTTTTCTTTGTTAACAGAAGTTTATGCATACCAAAATCATGCTGAAGCTTTGTCTTTAATTGGTATGGATTGTGAATATAAATTGAATCAGGACTTAATAAGCATGACAAAAAAGATAAATGGAAACTTTGAGGAAATAAGCCAAGGTAAATATCCCTGGCCTATTTTGCCTTTGGATAGAGGTAAGGACTCTATTATATATACATGTAATATGCTGAAACTAAAGCACATAACATGGGGAAGTGAAAATGGTATTAGTGATGATTCTGAATCACAGTTATCCCATGCTTTTAATGAAATATCAATTGAACAACAGGGTGAACCTATTCAAGGACAAGTTCCTGAACCAAATTTGCTTGCCTTTGGAGCTGCAGGTGCTTCAAAGCCACAGGAATTTCAAGCTGATTTGTTACACAACACCATAGATGGGAACCCTGAAATGTTCAACAATAGCATGCCAATAAAACCCCACATAAGTTTGCCAGCCAATGACTATTTATCTTCAAATGCACTTTCTGGTATGTTGCTACCAATGCAATTTCCACAAGTACAAGCTCAAAATGCAAATAAAGAAAATGCACTAATTATTCCCCCAAAACCAGTGGAAACTGAAGATTGGGATGCTGAATTGGAAATAGAAAGAAAAAGGTCTTATCTAGAAAAGCAGTGTGGTGTTTACACTGGGGAAAATGGTGAAAACTTTACAGAATGGGTTCATAAATTGGAAAATAAATTTCTTGAACTCAAAATAAGTAGTGACCACATTAAAGCCATGCTTGCCCTGAAACTAATTTCAGGGCCAGCAGAAGATGCTTTGATTGTGTTAGCACCACAAGAAAAGTTATCTTTCAATACAATTATCAGTCAGTTGAGAAGGTCATTGAAGTATTTAATACCTACTTCAGTTAAAGAAGCATTTTATGATTTTACACAAGAAAAAATGGACCCTGTTACATTTTTTTATCAGAAGTACAAAAAAGCAATAATAGCCTTTGGCCCAGCTTCTAACTGGTCTATGAAGACAAAGCAAGAAATAACTTCAAACATTGTAACTACCCTTGATCCAAACTTTAGGGAAATTTGTGAGACTGTGTCCATAAGCAAAATGAGTCAAATTAGTGGGGATGCCAGCATCTCCTTAAATGAAGTTGAAATGATATGCATAAATGGTAGGAGAAAAGTAACTACACCAAAGCAGTCAGAAACTAAGAAAGTGGACATGTATGTTGAACCTGATTCAGCATTTTGTGATATAAATAAATACTGCCAATCCTCCCAACCAGACAGTGAGCATTTAAATCATCATGTAAATACTGAATATTGGCAAAGCTCCAATAATGACAGTGAATTCAAGCCATACTTTAAAAAGAGTTATGATGATATATCTGAGTCTGCAACTTTTTGTTCTGACTCTGGTTTGGAGAGCTTACACTCAGATAAAGTTGAAAGTGAATATAATGTAAACTTAATGTGTTTGATGCTAACATTTAACCCATCTAACCCTCACAGGAATGATACAACAACAGTTCAAACACTTCTGGGATCAGAAGATGTTCCAGATGAACCTCACACTAAACAAATGAATGATGGATATACTGAAAATCCATTGGCCATGATGCAAAATTCCAGCAGGACTACTAGAGGAAAGGATGGCAAATCGACACAATTCCAGTCTACACAGGCCAAATCAAAGGGTGTCAAAAAAATGGGATGTTCCAAGATCAAAGTGGCAAGCTGCAAGATGATGGACTGCAACGGATGACCACTGGTGAATATTGTTGTACATATATAAATTCTTATTCTTTTAATTAAGTTAGTAAAATATATTTCTGTATCAATTTTCATAATTTTCCTCCAAGTTATTTTTCTTAAATAGGACAATGCAATCACACAATATTTTCCAGTAGTGTAGGTAAACAAAATCTGCCTGGGATTACAAATGTAATCTTTTAAAAAGGTAAATTAAACACTTGCTTTCCAAAATGCATTTTTTGTAACCCAATCATTTTACAACATTTTTGAAAGTGCAATTTATGCACTATGCATTCAAAACTAAGTCAATATTTTTAAAATTAAATACTTGGGACAGTATTTTCTTAGGGAGGGGCTTTACCTGTAACTTCTAAGTACAGGTATTCAAAAATGTTTCAAAATAGATGCCAACAATTTTTTATTTGAAAAATTATGCCATGTAATTTACCAGATAAATGCCAAATTTCCCATCTTATCTGCATAGCAGATAAATAAATATTATTCTAAAAAATAATAATAATAAAACTTTAAAATTATCAGTCCTGGAATGGCAGATTGCTTCAAGCAGTGAGACCAAGCCACTACATTTATGGGTAGTCATGGTGCAGTAGCTTGGCACAACTTTTTAATTAAGCTGTCTGATCCATAGGGATTGAACAATTAAACATTTATCACTGGCACTGGTTTATTACATAAAGTATACATTTATCTCCAAACTTTTCAAGACTATCAACATAACTAATTTAAGCATTAGACTTATTTTCACTTACACATAACAATCCACTTACAGTAACTACTATTTTGATTTACCTAGCAAAAATACTTGTAAAAACTAAAGTAAATACTTACTAAACTTTTTACAATATACAGCTGTTACCTCTGACAGTCCAGCATTTAAAGTGATGTCATAAATATAACACAGATGATGTCATAACAACAAAAGCTGGACTGAACTGGTTTGAACTGGTTTTCACACACACACACATACAATGGAATGTGCTACTGTGACCCAATTCTTTAACAAAAGTTCAGTAATTAGCATCTCATCAGAACAACAAAGGTGATTCATCCAATGCAATGTATGCTCTATGGAATGCATGCAAAGTTAACAATGCACATGTAAAGCATGCAGGTGACCTACAAACTTGAACTGACAGAAAGTTCTAACAAAGCCATAAATTACAATTAAAGTCACAGATTGCACAGTGCACATGCAAAGCATGCAGGTAAACTGGGTCAATTAGTGACTGCACAACATTGCACCATCATGTTCAAGTCACTAATTGCACAATATTGCACCATCATGGGCAATTTCTCAGCAGTATAAATAGCTGAGAATTCACCTTCAAAGTCAGTCTAAAGCATTTTAAAGAAATCTTCCTTCAATTGTCTACTCTATGATTGCTGCCTATTTACTTATGTCTACTCTATGATATTGTGTTGCTGCCTATTTTCTTGTGTCTATTCTATCATTTTATTGCTACAATTGCTATTGCCCCTTGTATGTACTCTACATTTGTATTATTCTTTTTGGGCTTTTGCCCCTGTCATTTCTATCATTGAACCAGTGTATATCTAACTTTGAATCATAGCATAGAGGTTATGATTTTGTCTTAGATTATAAATTTAGTAAATGGTAAGTGTGAACCACAATAGTGATTTGTGTGGTTCACACATTAGATGCTAAGTAGTGTATTTATGCTAAGTTGTACACTTTTCCATTGTACTATTTTTATATGTGAAAACATTGTAAATATACTCTCAAAACTTGTAAACAAAAGTAACTGTCAATATTTTTTCTTACAAATACACTTACTAAATAAATATAGAATAATATTACTCAAAAACATATTTATCAACTTCCCAAAAATCAAAAACAAAGGAAAACATAAATTTTATATGGGCCATATCTAAAACTGTACCTAAAGTTCCTGTTTTGTCTGATTGCCTACCACATTTATTTGTCAGGAACTAAAAGTGCCACAACCAGGCCCATATTTTCACTCATAAATTTTACATAATTTTTGCCATCTTACATTTTGTCACCACTGGCACTTTAGAAGGTACACACCGTTACCGGAGTTTTTTACTTTTCTATGAAATTTCGATGTAAGTCAGTTGGAAACATAAAGTTTGAGACATGTATTATAATAATCCACTTTTATGTAATCAATTTTACAGTAAACCTTCATTTTCGAATTTTATGTGGAGCTGTAATTCCACCTTATATACCCCGGCTGAAACCTCACAATCCAGGACGTTCCTAGGGGAGATGATCTTGAAACGGAAAACAACTTTCCCGACAGCCCAATACAACAGCTTTTTAACCTATAAAAGCATACAGTAACCCACTTGCGTGTTTTACACATGACGTCATAGTGTGTGATGCACGTTTTAGCAGTCTCTTTCCGGACCCGGTCATCACCTCATTTGTCCCCTGTCCGGAAAGAGACTGTTAAAATATGCATCACACACTATGACGTCATATGTAAAACACGCAAGAGCGTTACGGTACACCTCTATAGGTTAAAAGAATCATGTATTCTGCTCAGGTGGGTAACGCTGTGATGATTTTACGAGCAGAATAGACTCGTTTGGTGGACTGGGTTTGGTAACCTGTGCGGTGGAGATGGGAATGGATTGGCGGAAAACGGCCCAGATGGCGCACTCTGGGTACGGCGCGACCGTCACGGAGCCCTCGTACGTCCAAAACTCGCGCTTCTCTGCGCGTGACGCAATACAGACATTGGATTCTGTGGAAGTTTTATTAGAGAAGATTTCATCGCTTTGTTTCATTTTCACCAAATTTTTAGAAGAAAAAACTCAATTTAATATGGTTTCACACAAACTTGTAATTGTATTGTGGATTGTAATTGATTCACATGGATTAATCTTTTCAAGTACCTAGTCACTAACGATGGCAAACGGTCGGAAAAAAAGTATTAAAATTTTTAAGTGTTTTTTTCTGAAATGAATTTTCGAATTTTTCTCCAAAATAATTTTTGAATTTCGAATTTAATTTTCGAATTTCGAATTTTTGAATCTTTTTTGGCAATTTTCGAATTTTTTTGGCTATTTTTCGAATTTTTTCAAATAATTTTTGAATTTTTTTTTGAAAAATAAAGAATCTGAAGCTTAAAACACAGAATTTGGACTGTTCTGATGTTTTGATCACTTTAAAACCTTATTTTCACCATAACTTAGCATTAAAAATGGTGGGAGGAAGGAGTTATGGGGACCAGTGTGCTTAGCATTGAAAAAATCTCTGGGAGATTTATATTTAAAAAATCTCAGAAAATCTCAGAAAATATAAGATTTTCTGAGATTTATATTTTTTCCATGATTTTCCAGAGAGATTTAATTATATTTTCTTCTGATTGGGAAAATCTCTCGAGAAAATCTCTCTATATTTGCCCATTTTCACCTCAAATTCACTAGTTCATGTGCTTTTTTGCCAATTTTCATCTACCTATTTTTAACTACCATATTATCTCGAAATACCCCCATGGGGGTATTTGATTTCACCAGCAAAATTTTAGGGGGGTTAATTCGAGGGGTGTGGTTAATTCAAGGGAGGATAATTTGACATACTAAGGTATATATTTTCTTATACCCATTTTTGGACAATTTTCCCCCCTATTTGTAGTTTTTCCTCCCCTTTTTCTGTTCTATGGCATGAAAGAGCCAATAAAAAAGTCTATCCGAAATAAACTTTCTGTACTAAAGTACTTTCAAACAAAAGACACATTAGAGTTGAAGTCCTTCAAACAAAAGACACAAACTATTATACACAAAAGAGAATACTGGTACTTTTTCAGAGGAAATTTAGATGTATTTACTTAGTACTCAAGTACCTATATGTATTTTTGTGTAAATGTAAATATGTTTTAAACCCTCCTGAACCATACTGAACCCCTGCAGTCCCATGAAGACCCAGTACTCAAAAGTACGGGGCTGTACCGGAGGTCTACATTGGCACTGGAGGTTGCTGTTTACTTGTGCACCGGGTAAATTTGTGCACTGGGTTCTAGCTACTTTAACAACTAAAGAGTTGACAGCATGCTTTGGAAATATAGTTACCAAATTTTGGTGAAAAGGTTGTCTGATAAATTGTCATTTGGATCATCATTTGTCACACATGAAAGCAATGTAGTCTTCTACGAGGACAAATATACCTAAATCATATTTTTGTGAATGAAAAGGTTTAACGACACATAATGTGCTTAATATCTACTCTCAATGGTTCAAACACCTTGAAATAGTGATTAAATCATACTTTAAGTTGAGAGATTTTATGATATTTTTTTGAACTGCAAGAGATTTTCTCAGAGATTTAATTATATTTTCAAAAATGACCCAAGAGATTTAATTATATTTTTTTCTTGAGAGATTTTCTGAGATAATATTTAATTATATTTTCTCAAAATCGGTCGTTTTTTTCAATGCTAAGTGTGCTGCATTGCGTGTTTGCACATCCGCCCTACACACACTAGTTTTCACTGTGACTTGGGTGAAAACTGAAATGAAAACATGGCGACATTCAGGTTACAGTATGCTATTGTATGCTATTATATGTGCTTTAGTTTTCAAATTTTTGTAATTTCAACTTTCATTAATCAAAATTAAAATTCAATTAAATCATCCCACTGTGATGATTAATTTGCATTTAAAATTAAAAATTCAGTTTCACTAGTGATGTCATAAGTGCCATAATTTTGGCGCCAAGTGCCAAAAGTGCTATGGTGCTTTTCTGACCCCTAGCACCAAGTACCAGAAGCTTTTTTCTGGGGCGCTAGCACCAAGCGCCAGCACCAGGCATTTTGTTCCTGGCGCCTGTCAAAAATAGCGTCAAGCGCCAAAAGCTAAATGGCGCTTTTCATGGGCATGGCACCAAGCGACAATGGCCCCACAACAAAATAGCGCCAAGCGCCAAAAGCACCATGGCGCTTTTTGCTTTGGCGCTAGCGCCAGGCGCCAGTGCCATGGCGCTTTTACATCACTTGTTTTCACTGAAGTCATGGTGAAAACTAGTGTGTGTAGGCACATTGCGGCACCATTTTCTCTTGGGCTGGATGCCTTCAAAAAAACAACGAATAGGTAGTCAATTTTCATGTCATGAAAGCCAGAAAATTTTTGTCTGCACACAAAAAGTGTAAACGCTGCTTAACGTTTCCATTTTTCATACGCGCCGCGTATCAATTACCGATTTATGTCACATGTTGAACTTAAGTGTGCATTTGTGCCTTGAATTCCCTGAAAAATTCGGAATTTATTTTCAAAAATAAATCGATTTTTAAGTGTTTTTTCTAGGGGCGGAATTAAAATTCGAAAATTCCCAAAAAATTCGAAAATTCGAAAATGTTTTCGAATTTTCGAATCTTTTTTTGCCATCGTTACTAGTCACCAAAATAATCTACAGACCAGGAATAAACGACTTCAAATCCAATCCATTGTCCAATTTGATGGCTTCACCCATGTATTGGATGCAGCTGAGATTGTTGATGATGGGCATCAGCGCGCGGTTGTCGTCGTGCGATTCCTGGACCAAAATATCACCAGTTAAAATGTCATTAAAAAATGAATGTGGTGGTTGTGTTTTTGTGACCGCTGCATTAACTATTTTCAATATTGTCAGACTGATGACCGCCAATCAAAACCAATAATATATGATGTGGGCAGCAGAAAACCTCAGGAAGAATGAATATAGTCACGATTCACTTATAATTTCATTTGTTGTCGGTGCCTTTCAGAGAATCAACGATGGCCCCCATGCCACCATTATGCAAATATCTAACGGCTTGTAACTAGTGATGTTAAAGGCACCGGGAAAAATGGCACCGCACCGCACCGGCACCTTTGCCAACGCACGAAAGGGGCACCTGGCACCCTGGGGCACCGGCCAGAAAATGGCACCGCACCGCACCGGCACCGGTGCCTTTTGGAAAAAATGGCACCGGCACCGAAGGGCACCGGCGGGTTGCCGGTGCTAGCACCGAAAGGCACCGCACCGGGCTGGAATTTCTGAAGTAAATATCGGGCAGTTTCTCAGTGGTCTCACCTTTGGAAGTGCATATTTCCATGAATTTTCAACCGATTTTGATGGTTGAGCACTTAAAATGATCATAATTATGTGGCAATCACTTTTATGAAGCAATTACAATGATTACAAATGAAAGATAAAATATTTAATTCACTGCAATGTCCATAGCCACTATTGTCTACTGATCGGAGTCGTTGCTGTACAGAGAATGGAACTATCTCTGTCATAAACTGACAACAAATTTTGAACAAACACTAAAATAAATAAAAAATATAAAAATGATTTAAAATTCAACAAAATTTTAGATTCGCTCATCAGATCACGTATCGGGTATAATGGATTTCACACTAGGTATATTTATTTGATGGGAGGTTTACAAAATAGGCAAAAACGGTTGGGTAAATATATCGCTGTTTTTTGAAATATGACTAAGCACATACTATGGACAAAATTGCACAACACATGAAGCCTTGGCCGGTGCCTTTCCCGGTGCCTTTTACTTTGGGCCTGGTGCTAGCACCTTTGGCACCGGCAAAAAAATGGCACCGCACCGCACCGGCACCGGTGCTATTCTGAAAAAAAGGCACCGGCACCGGCATGGCACCCCTGAAGATCGCAATGGCACCGCACCAGCACCGGTGCTGGTGCCCTTCGGTGCCCAGCACCGGGGCACCGGTGCCCCGGTGCCTTTACATCACTACTTGTAACTTGTGCGTAGCCTATAGCATGATGTCAAGTAAGTCTAAATTAGCATGTTGCACAAACTCGATGACATGTTGAATATCGATTCCGGGAATCACGAAACAGACGTCACGAAAAAACCTAATGGGAATGATAACTGTTAAATACCCAACCGACATTCAAAAACACGGACAAAATAGCCAGTCCGTCCGGGTGTTTAGCCGCCTGCTCGAGACTCGCGTAGCTGCTCTTCATGTGCACCACGTGCAGCTCGCCCGCGTAACCCACGCCGCCGATCAGATGCTCTGACCCATTCATGGGCTCAGTGCCGAACTTGATTTGAAGCAGCTTTAGTTGATACGGCTCCGACAGGAAGTTCGCCGTGATTGCTGCGCGCGAGAGATAATCGAATGTTAGGTAAAAGCACACATCGTGTGTTGTTGTGTGGCACCCAAAGCAGTACCAGCGAAATCGTGATGTGATTTTCAACGTCAAACGTTTGCATGACGTCAAACGCAAATTTACCGCAAATGCTGACAGTATCTCTAATTATATTAAATCAAATTGAATTCTATTCTGACGATCGAAACGAAAATGACAGTGCCCGAATCCAATAGGATTTTTTCTGAGTTTTTCCGCTTGCACATGTCTACAAATACATATCTTGACGCGTGTGATATAATGAGGGAGACCGTGTGCTGACCGGAATTAGCGTTCTCGCTGCAGTCGATCTCGACCATGGTGCCGGTGTTGCGCATGGTCTCGCAGTCCATGGGCCTGTAGTTGAAGGTGAACTTGCCGTCGCCCAGCGCCTCGTCGAACACCGCCTCGCTGGTGACGATGTCGATGGGCGACTGCCGCTTGCCGCCGCCCAACGGCAGGTACTTGCCCAGAGAGGTCGACCCTACGCGCATTATATAATACTTTGTTACAGGATTAGCACTTTGCAGGATCCCATTCCTGTAGCTTCAGTACGCTTCTCTTACATCCTTTACTATAACATTTATCAATCAGATGCCAGCAGATTAAATTAGTATCACGATTACAATTCTAAATACCGTATTTTTTCGATTAACCACCTACCCCCTCCTTGAATTGACCCCCCTCGAAATACCCCCAGGACTGTGCGAGCTGTGGAAGAAATACCCCCTTCTGGAGAAATGTACATCATGTGTGCAATGTAAATACATGATATATGAATTGCTGCCAATTTGCATCGCAGCTACACAAAAACTAGCTTGTGTAGATATATATTTATGAGTATGTCCAAATATATTCTGTTCTGTCACATTTATTACCAGGTTATGTAGAAGCCTTTGCTTTCCTATGATCCTTCACGAAAATTTCTGACGAAATAATAATTCCATCAAATAAGCCCCCCCCCCCCTAAAATAAACCCCATCTCAAAATTTGCATGCAAAAAATAAACCCCCTTAGGGTGTTTCGAGGGAATACGGTACACATTTCCATCATCCTCAAACTCAACTCGCACCATAAATATCCCAGCGCAGCACCACAAACCCACCCAGATAGGAACTGGCGCCGCCGGCCAAGCCGCTAGCCTTGCTCATCACGCCGCCCAGCACCCCGCCGGCGGTTTTCATCGCAGCGTTGTCGCTGGCCGCCGCCGTCACGCCGGCCGTCTTTTCAGCGGCAAATTCTTTCGCCGCGGCCATCCTCGACGCCGCGCCGGCGGCCATTTCGTCGAATTTCATACTGCTCTTGATACCTGCGGCGATTGTGGGGAAGTTTTTAGCGTTTTAAAATTTTTGAACCGGGGCTTTCAAAGGTATTGCGCGTGCGCACACTAGTTCACTACCACATTTTGGTGAACTCACAATTCGCCTTGAACGCATTTGAGTTTACTGGAATGTGTTATTCTTAATCCCCATCAACGGCAGTTGACATACATTTCATTCTGGTAAACTCAAATGCGTTCAAAGCTGATTTATGAGTGTACCAAAGTCTGACAGTAAACTAGTGTGTTCAGCGCCAATCACGAACCGTCGAGAAAAGACATCTTCGTTTAATTTTGGCTCTTGGTTCCTCAAAGTTGATGGTAGTTAGAAGAACAGCGGGGGTTAAAATTTTCGTTGGCACGCTGAATTGATAGCGATACAGTAACGTCTGCACTAGCTTGATTAGAGACGTGCCTTCGGCTTAGCGGTGCTATCAATTATACTGAAATAGAATGTGCTGGTTGTTGACGGAAACCTGCAGTATCTTCCCGTTGGCACCCAGAGGCTTAACCTTGATGTTGCCTGCTGAAAGATATTAATCCTGATCTTAACGGTGTGTATGTTTTATAAAAACCCTAGCAAAGTACAGTAAATAGGTATATCTTTTCTACGGCTCAGGGAGACTGTAATGCGGCTGTTTACATCTAATCAACACAACACATGCAATATCAAACACGTCTCTACAGAGAGCAGTCTGCAAAATGAGACCTTCGCCGGTCACATAGCGGTGCAATGCAGTGCTCTGCACCAGAGCGAACGCACTGCAGTGCCCTGCACTATACTCATGGCAATCTCGCGGATAAAAGAGTGAACGGGGCTGGAACGAGCGAACCGTCGATCGGGCTAAACATGCAATTACGACGCATGGAATACGCCCGCGTCTGGCGATGCAAAGCACATCTGGTCGACGCACCTGAGTCCGATTAGTTTTGGCTTGGCGATTTTGAAAACTTTGGACTCGTAAATTTCGTGGTGGTGCAAACTAATTGATGATGATCGTGGATGGTTTTGCAAATGACTGCCGATGGGACTGTCGCTGTGACAAGTTTACAATTCACATATTAATATATTATTAGGCACACCTATTTACTACTACCTACATTATTATACACATTGAACAATAAAAAGTAGCATCATAATACAAATAAGATGCAATCAGAGGCAAACCTGCCTCCATGTATTCAGAGCGCACTGCGCTCGGTGCACACGCACTCGATATTCATAACGTACAGTAAAATTTATCGGCAGCAGTTCAGGGCAGCGCATGCGGCAGCGGGTAAGTAAGCGGCGATGCACCGACCAGTGGGCCGTTTCATCCAGCAGAATGAGACAGGAACGCACAACAGAGTCACGGTTGCCCCGCCCGCGCGGCTGCCTGGCTTAGCTCGAAGGCAGGGCACTGCGTGTGCACGCGCGCCCGGCCACGTCGGGCAATTCACCACACGCACTGCACTGCACTGGATCCCGGATAGCGTATAAAGTGGGGTGCGCCGAGCGGCCCGAAGCGAAATGAGCGCCCGGCCGATGAGTAGTGCGCTGGGCAAATGAGCGCTGCGAGTGCTATTGCGAATGGTCAACGAGCTAGCTGTAGGGGGTAGTGATGGAAAAGGCACCGGGGGATATTTATGGGACCGCACCGCACCGGGATCGGTGCTATCTTGAAAAAAATTGCACCGTCACCCTGGGGCTACCCTGCCGGTGCTAGCGCGAAAGGCACCGCACCGGGCTAAGTGTATTTGATCGGACGTTTTTTTCTCCAAAATAGGCTAAAAACATTAGAGTATATTGTTGCTCTTGTAATTAAATATGAAAAGTCAGATACTGTAGACAAAATTTTACACCCTATGAAGACTTGGCTGATGCCTTTCCCGGTGCCTTTTACTCAAGCCTTAGTGCTAACACCTTTGGTACAGGGATAAAAGGTCACCGCACCGGCACCGGTGCTATTCTTAAAAAATGGCACCGGTACCGGCAGGGCACCCTCAGGAAATGGCACCGCACCGCACCAGCACGGGTGCTGGTGCCCTTCGGTGCCCAGCGCCGGTTACTGGTGCCCCGGTGCCTTTCCATCACTAGTAGGGGGCGTGCTATACCGCCTCAAATAAAGGTTTGTCGAGATTATAAGCGAATACAGTGAATACACGGCTGCACGACGAATATGAAATAAACCCGTATAAAGTAGTGTGGGGATGTCGAGTGTATAACCTCAAAATCCCCCACTACAGCTGAAGATATGGTGTCCAGCACCGACTCGGTGACTAGGTGCCGGACCTGGCGTCTCCGCTGTTTATGATAAACAAACCGGGACATGAATGAGGGATTACTTCATTCCTCGGTTGTCGGGACAGAATATGAAAAAAAACAATTCTGACGAAAAGTATTAGGTTGTAAACTAATGAAGTGTCTTTTTTTGCCATCTCATACAAATATACATTTGTGCTTTCCATTCATTTGTACGTCAGCCGATTTTGATGTCATTCGAGTATGTTCGGGTTTCGGGTCTGGGCTATGAAGAAATGTTTTTGTTTGCTCGAATAATCCCCCAGTCCCGAGATAAGAGGGGTCTATAAAAAATGGTCATTTTACATGGCCAATATGCACATTGACTTTGAAGCTTAATAACTCAGCCATTTCTGGGCCGATTCAAATCGTTCAAAACTTAAAATAATCAGGACAACCTGCAGATTCAATTTTTGTAGTCAAATTAGTGATGTCTTAATTCCGTATGCCGATTCGACCCGGTTTTTTGAACATGAAAAATAATCGTATTTATAATTTATCAAGACGTGTTTTTGAAGGTTCTATCATATACTATAGACAAAAAGAATAAATCTGGCCCAAAAATTAATTCAATATCTCTCTCCAGTCCAAAGTTATATCACTCTAAACATTCGCCTCCCAACAATAAATAGAAAAATCTGCATGATGAGCAATGCATTTAACTTCAGAAATCCATATCTCGGCCATTTCTCAGCCGATTTCCACCAATGAACACTCAAAATGATCAGAAAAACCATCAGAAAAATCAGAAAAAGTTTCATTTTTATGCTCAGGTTATCTGTATTCATCGTTATTGATAACTTATTTACATGTATGTGAGGCGGAAGTTTAAAGTTCTATTACTTTTGATTGGAAAGAGATATTGAAATAAAGTTTTTGGTATATGAATCCCCATCGTCTAAAGTATACGATAGGATGTTCAGAAAAATTTTTTTGGTGTTTAAAAACTGGGTCAAATCGGCATACGGAATTTAGACATCACTAATCCGACCACAAAAATGGAATCTACAGGTTGTGCCGATCATTTTAAGTGTTGAACGATCCAAATTGGCACAGAAATAGCTGAGTTATCAAGCTTCAAATTCAATGTGCATATTGGCCACATAAAATGACCACCTTTTTATAGACCCCCCTTATCTCTGGACTGGGGGATTATTGAGCGAACAAAAACATTTCTTCATAGCCCAGACCAGGGTTGGTTTTATAAAAATTCATTTTAGTAAAATTGTATAAAAATTGTATAAAAATTTTATTTTATTTTAATTTTATTCTTGTTTCATTTTATTTTATTTTATTTTATTCCCAAAAGTCATTAATAAAATAAAATGACTCATTTTACAAAAATTTTACAAAAATTGTACAAAATTTTTACAAAAAATCAAAAACATGCATGCAAGGCCAGAAAAATGTTATAATTAGACCTTACATGAAAAACCTGTGACAAATTTTTCCTTACTTTTCAAAAGTTGCATGCAATATGTATTGTTAGCTAGCTGCAAGTGTAAAGTTACAATTATTGATAAGAATGGTTTGCATTTTCAGAGGAAGGACGACTGGAGTGTGCTGGGCACATTTGTAAAATGTCATGCAAAGTGTCAATTGTCATGACAAATGTAAAGTAAAGTATCAATTGTCATGCAAAATGTCAAGTGTCATGTAAAATTTCAAGCAAAGTGGCAAGTGTCATGACAAATGTCATGCAAAGTGTAAATTGTGTATCCAAATCTTGTGTTTTTGTATCCATAGTATGTTTTATATCCAAATCTTATGTTTTTGTATCCAAATGTTCACATAAAGTTTTGGAGTTAACAACAACATAATTTGGATACAAAACATAAGATTTCGAAATAAAACATGAGATTTGAACACAATTTGCTTGACAATTGATACTTTAATTTTTACATGTCATGACAATTTACACTGTACTTTACATTTGTCATAACAATTGACACTTTGCATGACATTTTACATGACATTTGACACTTTACAATGCTTGGGACACCCCCCAGATCCATGAATAAATAGGTAGAGACTCGAGCAATGAGACAAAATTTTACAAAAAATATGAATTTTTATACAATTTTACAAAAATATGAATTTTTATACAATTTTACAAAAAATTTACAAAAATTCGAATTTATATACAATTTTTATTTTTATTCTTAAATTTTCCATTTTATTTTATTTTATTTTATTCTTGAATATTCCATTTTATTTTTATTTTATTTTTATTTTTTTCTGAGATTTTGCCAACCCTGGCCCAGACCCAAAACCCCAACATACTCAAATGGCATCAAAATCGGTCGACGTACAACATAATGTGGGATGCACGAATGTATATTTGTGTGAAATCGAAAAAACACACTTTATTAGTTTACAACCTAATAGATAACATAGTAGCAGGTGGTTATATACTCGGCGAACATGATACTCTACCACCGCAAATATCAATGTACCTTTTTATCAAAATCAAATATCTAAGTCAAATTGAAAACTTTGAGGACCGACCTTTCACAAAAAAAGTAAGAAAAGCATAGATTTGCTCGTATGCCGGCCGACCCTGCTATTTTCAAGTAAATATGTTGCGTTTCCGGAGCCCGAAATATTCCTATATCTTCAGCGTAACTTATCACAGGTTTTTTCACCGCGCGGCGAAACGTTTCGAAATTTTGATATTCCGTTCCGACTATGTATCGAAGCCGCGCATCACACAATATCGATTTGATCGATCGAATATTACAGATTATCTTTCCTGTATTCCACACCGGAACGAGTTGGACAGCGGCGAAAATTTACAACGTACGAGTGTTTCCTCGGGAAAAATGTACGACATAAAGTAACCAGAGTATACTAGCTTTATCATTATGTTGTTACATTGGCGCTGCGGCTGCGCACACTAGTTTACCCCCCCCCCCAGTAAACAAAAAAATTGAGTTAATTCATATAGATATCAGCTTTGAATGGGATTTGAGTTTACCGGAATAAGGCATTCTTCGACAACAGTTGACGGAGATAAAAAATAACTCATTCTGGTAAACTGAAATGCGTTCAAAGCTGATTCGAGTTTAATTTATGTTCAAAATTTCGTTAGTAAACTACGATAGCAGCGACAATCGGTTCAACCGATAGATTCAAATGTAAAAAAATTCCGGAAATCAGTCGAATGCCAAAAAGTTACAGCGACCCTAGTCTCAGGCGTAATGCAGCAAAAACAGTCGCCATCAAAATGATGATTGTCTTCTCGCCTAACTACATTGAAGTGGAGCGCATAGGGAAGCAACCGGTCGGCATCCCACGCACAATTACCGATGTCAACTAATGTATACTCGGCGGTCCGCACGCTATGCATTTTTCTGGAGGAAACACTCCATCATGACGTCATTATAAATGGAATAGAAATTGTTTAAAAAAGAGAAAAAAACCGTTTCGGGAAGAAAACATTCGTCGCTTGCACGCGACTCGGCTTTTTTTCTTTTTTGAAATATTATTTTTGTTTAGTGCATACATAAGTACCGTGCTCGCGCGCTATCGACCAAGACATAAGTAATTCAGGAGGAATACGTTGCGGTCCGCTGAATATACCTAGTTGACTGCCTCCGATTCAGAAACGTAGCAGTAGTAGTGGACCGACCAACTGGAGGTATTGACCGTTACAAATGCAAAACCAAAAGCATGGACACATAAAATTCAATTTCATCGGTGATTTGCATTTATCTTGGAAGGTCGCTATGTGCACATTGTCCAGCTACAGTTACACTTTGGATGGGTGGGAGTGGGGATGCCTCTCTTATGCAAGTTGCGGATGGAGCATTCATTTCACATTGACCACAAATGTCGTACAGTCCAAATTATGTACTTCGAAAAATAAAGTTTAGAATCATGTCCCAATCCCAACCACTGTAAATTGTAAAGTCAAGTGTCAAATGTCATGCAAAGTGTCAGTAATAATTTCAGTAAGTTCAGTAATAAAATCTTTTCTTTTTGTTTTGGTTGACATTTAATATGACACTTGACTTTACAGGCCACAGGGTTCAGGCGGGGAGGGGACTGACAGAAAATTGGCGGGGCTCATAATCAAATGATTGACCACAAAATAAATAAATACCTAAATAAATACCCACACAGGTTTCTGTAGATGGTTCCTAAACAAAACTATAATATTGGGTATTCAAATGGTACACGCCGAATGAGCGAATATCGCAAAACTGAAATACATCCACGCTATTCTCAAATAAATAAAAGCATAGCCGCCTGCATCCCCAACACACAATCAACCCGAAATGCATACACACGGAATTTGAACGCCGAACGCCTCAGCGAAACCGAAAACGATATCCCCAAGAGGTCGCACCAGTGCACCAATCCCCCAGGCAATTGCACCCACACCACACCACAAGTTCTGTTTATCACATTTCGGACCGGGGCGGGGTGGGGTATTTTTATCTTCAAAATTAAAATGACCTACCAGGAATAGGATAAGAAATATATGCAAGTGCTGGTGCCAGTCCCAGACCCTGTAAAATGCCCTGTAAAATGTCAATTGTCATGCAAAGTGTCGAAAGTCATCTCAACCGAGTTTACATTTTGCAGGGCATTTGAGATGACTTTTGACACTTTGCATGACAGTTGACATTGTACAAAGCATTTTACAGGGTCTGAGACTGCCCCCAGAGCGACACAGTAACACTGCCGGTCGCCTGTCAGACACCTTGACGTCACTAATCACGCAGTATGTATCTCGGCGGGTCTGGGTAAGCCGCAGGCCTGTCTCTGCGGCGAGCGGCGCATTGAAAAGTTTGCAGCGACTCATTGCAGCGGCAGCACGGCTAGTGCGCTCGCTTGTGATTGCGGTAGCTCGATGGAATAATTACGTTCGAATGCGTGCCAGGTACTCCATGTAAAACGCAAATTCACGATAATTCCGAGCCTGCCGCCAAGTGCCAGAAGTCAAGAAAACTCCGGTGCCAGTTGGGAGGAGAGAGAATAAATAAAACCAAGAGACAAAAAATATCGACCTCGGTACTTGTCCAACCAAAAGACTGCATGCAGTCAGGCAGCACGCACAAACTCACAGCCTCCGGCGAGCTGCAGAAATTGAAATCATCGAAAACAAGCGCAGGCGTCACATACACACGCGGCAACGGCATAACCGATCAGCTTTGCAAGGGCGTCACGGCAGCACACTGGATCATCTACAGAGGTGCAGAAAGTCCCTACGACAGTGAGTATCTCGACGCAGCGGCCGACCACCAGGCGGCGGGCGGGCTCGCAGTTTGCGTGGCTGCCCCCGCGGCCGCGGCTGCGCAGTGCGCGCGAGCGCGGCACTTCATGAGCTAGCCTCACTTGCACTCTGTGTTTCAGCTGATGCAGTATACTGCACTGTAATGGGGCTGCGGGGAGGGGGCAATATGGATCTACTGCTGCTGCAGTTGGTAAACGTTGGTTCACGTTGGAATATTGATAAAAAGGACGTTTCCGGTATAATACAGACAGCTTCATAAAGACATCAGCTTTTTTGTGATAGTTTTTTGAAAGATCAAGAACGAAAGCCGGCTTTTTGAGCTCAAATGCTCAGGGAATACCGTTGTGTATACAACAAATACTGATCTTTACTTCTTCAAATCCGCAATACGGTCAGTTTTAAATAAATTTTAACAGTCAATACAATTAGATAGTTTGATCAACGCCACCAAACAAGATCCGAAAGTATTTATAGTTTTTCTCGCAACTACAGCCGGCAGTGCAACGCACACGCAGACGCGTAGCCCACGCCACTAGCCCATCTGAATGAGGTCGGCTAGAGCTCACGCTTTTATGTTCCAGTGCCCGTGTATTTAGTGATATATGGGGCAGTGCGACGGCGGCTAGACTAGCAGACGAGCTAAGGTGTGGGTAGTGGGCCACTCACGGCTAGTGATGTTAAAGGCACCGGAAATGATGGCATTGAACCGCACCGGTACATCTCACATCACGTGAAAATGACACCTGGCTAGTGATGTAAAAAGCGCCAGGACTTTAGCGCCAAGCGCCAAAAGCGCCATGGCGCTTTTCCAAAGCCAGCGCCAAGCGCCAACGGCGCCACAGCAAAAGGGCGCCAAGCGCCAACGGCGCCACAGCAAAAGGGCGCCAAGCGCCAAAAGCGCCATGGCGCTTTTCCAGACCATGGCGCCAAGCGCCAATGGCGCCAGAGGACAGTGGCGCCAAGCGCCAAAAGCGCCAGCGCCAAAATAACTTTGTGGTTATGAAACGCTTTGCGTTCAGTTCTATTTTTTTTTTCATTTGCAGCGAGGTAAAGCTTTTTAGAGCACTGGGATAAGTTGAGTTAAAATCAGATGTGATCATCTATAATTCTTTTAGCATCAATCAGCCAAAATGTTGCTTCTTCGGTAAGTTGGAGGCTGCAGTTATTAGATAAAATAATGAAACTCTTCGTGTGAGATATGATATTGCATGCAACAGTAAATGATATTATAAATTTATTAGCCTTAAAGTAATTGCCTTACGGTGCAAAAATTAGCTATGTTTATATTAAAAGTTTTTGTAGCAAAAGTGCCAGTTTGCTCCAGATATATGTAAATAGTGAAGCAATTGGGGGAGGGGCATTCGGGTGATAATGGCCAAAACACAGTTTCCAAAAGCTCTTAAGATAAATATTACAAAATTTGGGGTCTTTATAAGATTTTTATTTTGGCAATTTACACATCTTTTTGCATCAATTGTTGCTGTGAATTTTAAACTGTGTGGCGCTTTTTTGGCGCTTTTAAAAACACTAGCGCCAAGCGCCAATGGCGCCAGAGCATTTTAGCGCCAAGCGCCAAAAGCGCCATGACGCTTTTCATAAGTCCAGCGCCAAGCGCCAATGGCGCCACAGCAAAATGGCGCCAAGCGCCAATGGCGCCACAGCAAAATGGCGCCAAGCGCCAAAAGCGCCATGGCGCTTTTTGCTTTGGCGCTAGCGTAATGGCGCTTTTACAGCACTACACCTGGCACCCTGCAACTGCGGCAGCCGCAAAAATGATACCATACCGCACTGTCAAATCATATTTATGCATCTGCCATACGTTGCATTGCAGCATGGTCAATACATTGTATACATATTTACTATTATTACACTTTGTAAATTCGATTGACCCATGGTGAATGGAATGGAATTGAAAAAATCGGTGATTTTAAGAAATAAATATAATCAAATTTGGAAATGGCACAGCACCAAGCCGGCGCCGGTGCTATTTTGAAACACCGGCACCGGTGTGAAACCACTGAAAACCGCAAATGCACCGGCACCGGCAGAGGCACCCAGATGCCCAGCACCGCTGCACCGGCGCCTTTACATCACCACTCACGGCCTGGGCTTTCCACAGATGGATGCATGTATACGCGCGGCCGCGCACTGCAGCCAGGCAGCGCTCTGGTCGCCGTCCGGCCACACTTAAACTAGAGTGCAACCATAACATGACTCTAAACAGTCCCACAAGATTGGGCACTTTTCCGCCGCCGCAAAGACAGCTGCAGCCGTCCACGGGGCGGCGAGCGCCGGGGCTTTTCACGCACGCCCACGGGCAAGTATATTTCCAGGCCGGGATACTGACTCGACCGGCCGAGCGAACACGCGCTCAGTGAAGCTTGGCTCAGAAGCCGCCCGTGGCCGTATCAATGCATGCAAAAATTGACCGGTCCACTCCGACGGCCGGAGTCTGGGTAGGTCGATTTGCGGCATTCGTCGACGGACCAATCAGAAATAAAACACCTGCACGCAGGTGGAAGGCCGTGCGGCGTGCAAGCACCGAATAGAAAAAAGTTTTTTTCAAAAAAACTTCCAATTCAGAAAGTCGATATGCTCATTCAATTCCAGGGTTCAGTAGTGTAGTTCAAGTAGGGCACAGACGAGACTGGCTTTTCGAGACCGAGACCATGACAGGGGTGTCGGTAAACAAAATTCAAAAAAGTTGTTGAATTTCTGAATTTTTTTAACTTTTCGAATTTTTATTTCACCCCTGAAAAAAAGACTTAAAAATCAATTTGATGCAAAAAGATACGAAAAGTAATAAAAAAATTGAAAATTCGAAAATTCAAAGTATATTTGGAAAAATCCGAAATTCGTTAAGTCATTTCAGAAAAAGAACACTTAAAAATTTAAATAATTTTTCCAGAGGGTTATCCATCGTTATACGGGACCGAGACCGGGGTTTTGTTAGAACTCGAGTTACAACTAAATACGTAAACAACTTTCCAAGTGCCTTCTAAATATTTTATAGTGTTCGTGAATTTTTGGCCGAAATTTGTTACTTGACCACAGATCCAAGCGTTGACAGACCGGGAGAAATCAGTTCCGCGTCCTCTCAACTGTGAACTTTTCCCGACCGCTGCGAATGTCTCGCATTTTGACAAGACGCGCAATTGAATCCTGGTCAGCGGAGACTAGAGCTCGATCGAACTTTTCAATAGCGCCGCAGCGCAGCGAGGCAGCCGCAGCGGCACACGTACACGCCGCAGTAGTGATACACGTACATGGGCGGGCCCTGGCGCAGCACTGCACACGCACACGCGCGCGGCCAGCTCCAGTGCACTGCTATGCCCGGCCACGCCGCGCGAAAGCACCCCCAAGTGCGCAATATAACCCCTTACGAGCGAAGGTTCACTGGAGGGTAGGGGGGGGGGGGTTGGCCGCGAAGCACACAGTTAGAACTGGAGAACTCAAAATTCAATATGATACGGTTTCATGTCGGGGCTAACATGAAAATCGAAGGGTTCCTTCTACGACCTCCCTCCCCCCCCCCCCGAACGGAGATAGGGTGGGCCTGAAAAATTTGTCGAATTTTAGTGGGCGTCACCCGGAACGAGCAAAATGAACACCTCAATAACTGGACTATTCCTTTACCGAATTCTGCGTTTGTTTCTCACTTTTGATTTGAAAAATATCGACTTTATTCTTTCGGTATTGTGCTTTTCTCGATCAAGTGTATAAGATAGCATAGCATGTAGAATTAAAAAAGTTCTCGTAATTTCGCATTTTAACATTGAGCCAAATCGAAATGTACTACCAAATTGTACATTTCCAATTGAACCTCAAAAATGAACTCTCCAAAGATTTATGATCATCTAAAAAGTCAAACAACAAAAATTGGTTGAGAAATAACCGAGAAAAAAAATTACTTTTTTTCAAACCCACACTATCTCCAGTCAGGGGGGTCGGGAAAGGATGCCTTTGTTAGCCCCGTTATGAAACCCTATTACCGTATTTCCTCGAAATACCCCCCTCGAAATACCCCCCCCCTCAAAATGGACACTATGAAATAATTACCCACCCCCTCGAAATACCCCCCCCCCCAATTGTAAGTAAAGGTAACATACATGACTAAAGCTGCGGTTTGTGATCCAGGCAATGCAGAACATACGTTAAAAACAATGTCTGTGTTACGTGAGAACATTGTTTATACCAACTACATACTTATACAAGTCAATAGAGTCTCATACATAGTGGTTTTTGATGCATTTTTCCACGTCTGCGTACGTTACGAACAACAAATTAGGTAGTACTGAAAGTTCAAAAAATTTATGGCGAAATAATAAGCCCCCCCTCGAAATACCCCCCCTCGTTAAACCCCCCTCAAAATTCTCACCCTGAAACAATCACGCCCCGGGGGGTATTTCGAGGAAATACGGTATGTCCAAATATCAACTATTTTTGCCGAGTGGTTCCCGAATTATAATTGCGTACTTCGTGGACAACCCCTCCCCATAAAATTCTATCCTCCATTGAGCCTTTGCTAAGGGTTGCATCCCTAACTTTGCTCACAAACCAGTTTCAAACACATATGTACATGATGAAAGAATATTAGCTGACGCCATGCTCTTATGTTTAAATCAACCCCACATACCTAATTTGCTCAATAGCGATCGAAATCCGAATTTACAGACAAAAACACTAAAAACACCTAGGTAAATAAAGATAAGGCAACTCGAGCAGTTTTTCACAATAATTATAGGATAGATCGCCTTTTTCACACGTTAAAATTGAATTAGTAAAGCAATGGTGCAAACCGACGACCACAGTGTGATAGATTTATCAGGTACGTTAGGGTGTCCCGTCCCGCCAGGCATGTTTCCCAGCCAGTCCATGTACACATACACACGCTGCGCACACGCGCCGGGGGTTGAGCGAAGGTCCCATCAAAATGCAGCCGGGGGTGGCTACGGCCGCTCTCTTTGATCAAATGGGCCGCGCCGCCGCGCAGGAAGGAAACCAGCATTCACATGAGGTCGGGCGCGTCCGCCTGCCGCGTGCCGCCTCTGCCGTCTGCCGCTGCAGCAGCCTTCGCGTGGGACGGCCGGGCGCCGGCTGGAATATAGCACGCTTTCGTCTTGTTTGATGATACCTACATGCTACATGTATGACAACCCCATGCGATACGGCGCCACGTGTCCATGTGAGAAAGTGATACGTTCATTATTGCCATGTATTTTGACATTTTTCCACCGAATTGAAACGTAGAAATTTCACTTCAAACACTAGAATTTAAACAAAAATTGGTGCTGCAAACATGAGATTGAAAGATCGAACATGATATAGTGAGACAAGCTGTCTGCGCGTGTCTTTGTGAAACATTGCTCACGGTTGCGCGGAATTTGCATTCTGTGCTTCGCCGAGCGTTTTCTTCCGTTTTTTGCACATCCCATTTAGGTGTGGACCAGACTGACAATTTTTCCGATCTGATACGGTAAATAAATGAATTAAATACAACGTAAAGGATGAATCTAGTGTTAAGTGAAGTGTATGGTAGCAGCGCAGACGTAGGCTTATCCCACATCTAAACCCATCCCACATCTAAATCTACTTCGGCTCTCAAATAGACTGTATTTAATTTAGGGAATTTCAAAAGTATTGATGACACAGGTAATCAATCTAATACAACATGTTAGAGTGTTTGAAGGCAATTTGACACCACATGTGTTAAAACATGACAGTTGACAACTATTGAGTGCAGTCAGTGTTATTGAGTACAACTTTGACCTGCGAAATCACTGAGTCATTGAAAGTGGCTCTTAGTGTAACACTTTTTCATCATCAACATTTTTTTGCATCAAGTATCCACCAAAAATGCAAGGAATACGCATCAAATATGACAGGCATCCAATTTATGGGCTGGGATGTGGGATAGTTTTAGATGTGGGATGGCACAGACCCGCAGCGCACAGCAATCTGCAGGCAGTTGAATACCTCAACAAAGATATGTATATTCATTTGATTGAAACTTTTTTCCACAGCATGAATAATAAGAATTTCATTGAGTATTTTTCAGATAGGATCTACTTATACACGCGTTTGCACTGTTTTCACTGCAACCAGGGGCTGAGTGCGTACAAAAATGGGAATCTTGTCAAAGCTTCTGACAATCTAGAAATTTGACAGGATTTCGGAAGCAGGGATGGAAAGAAAATTATAGTTTAGATAAGGTGCTCAAGCGAAACTGGTATGAGCACCACCTGACTAGATGACTCAGTAAAGTGAACCTTTACAATTTCAAGCACGTAAATACAATACAGAAACCTAGCACCATATAATCACTATTCAAAGTATAAGTTCAAATGAAAAACAAACCTAAGATTTCCCAATTTTCTAAAATATTGCGAGGACTATTTATATTTTTATACGGGTGTACCGGCCAAAATATCGCGATGGGGCACAATTCAAGGCTCCTCGCCGACGATATTGGCCGCACTGGCGCGCACGCGCGATCCCGAACGGAACACGGCTGAGCGGGAGCGCTGCAAAGTCAGATAATTATGTGATTGTGCAGTGACATGAAGCCGGTCAAACCTAACTAAATACCGTATTTGCTCAAATAATTCCCCTGGGAAATTATGATTTTTGTCACACTTTTTTGAGGGGGAATTATTCGAGAGGGATTTATACAAGGGGAGGAATTATTATTTCGTCAAAACTTTCAATAATGTTTCAATGTTTCCAAGTATCATTACCTACACAAAATGTGCATTATTAACACAATAACATGCCATTTTTGTTCAAATATGACATAACAAATTGATCATATGCTTCAAGGAGGATTATTCTTCCTCGCACGTCTTACAGTGGGGAATTATTCAAACAAATACGGTGTATCGATGTAAACTAACGCTGAAGCCAGACACGGCCGAGCTGGACCTATGCGCAGCGCGGACGCGCGCGAGCGAGTTCTCTGCGGTGTCTGCGCGCTCCTCGGCGTCCTCGAGCTGGTGCTGGATGGCGCGGTACTTCTGCAGGTTCGTGGTGGCCAGCTCCTCCGCCTCGTCCACGTTGCGCTTGTACACGCCCAGCTTCTGCTGCAGCTTGTCCACCAGGTCCGTCAGCCGCTCGCCGTTCTTCTTGTCCTCCTCCACCTGCGCCGCGGACATGATGTTCACTGGGACACTGGCACATGCATCCAGTGCACGGAACACTGGCACATGCATCCAGTGCACGGAACACTGGCACATGCATCCAGTGCACGGAACACTGGCACATGCATCCAGTGCACGGAACACTGGCACATGCATCCAGTGCACGGAACACGGGCACATGCATCCAGTGCATGGAACACTGGCACATGCATCCAGTACATGGACCGCTGCTCACCTGGAAGGCGAGTTCGCGCAGACGGCGCTCCTGCTTGGCGACGTTCTTCTGCGCCTCGGAGTGTCTGCGCTGCTCTGCGTCCAGCTCGGTCTCCAGGTCGCGGATGCGCACCTCCAGCTTGGCGATGACCTTCTTGCCGCCCTTGAGCGCGGCCGCCTCCGCCTCGTCCAGCCGCGTCTGCATGTCCTTCACCTGCTGCTCCAATGCACGTCGGGCTCGCTCCAGGTGCATCGCGTGCTCCTGCTCCTGCCGCAGCTCCTCTGCGAACCGAATACGTCAGCAATGTCCATACATTTGGTAAATACACCATGCAGAATTAATGGGAATATTTTAATGGAATGTTTTTCAACACTTTGTTGATTATATTGCTGAAGTGGGGGATCGGGGATAAGTATGAGAGTGGCTATGTTTGTGTGGTAATGGGTAAGGGAGCCATATCTTCAAGGCTGCATTATCCCACAGTCACACGAGAAGTGTGTGAGAAAAAATTTTTCCTGGTGCGTAAGTATCAGGTATCTGCACAGAAACACCTGGGGGATAAATTTATGAAATTTGGACAAAATAAATGGACACTACTCTCCTTATCTGACGTTAAATTTAAACTACAATAATACCTCGAATTATCCCCCCCTTGAATTAACCCACCTTCAAAATGGGCTGGGGAAATAATAAGCCCCCCCTCGAAATACCCGACCTCCGGAATGGTGTACATCATGTATGCAATGTACATACATAAGGACGTATCCAGGGGGGGGGGGGGGGGCAGGGGGAGGGGGCTGCAGCCCCCCCCCCCTTCCCGGGGTGAGACGTGAAAACTCCCCGGAAATGCAACTTTTAGTACAAATTTTCGACGGTGTATGAAAAAATCTTGCGCGCGAGCGCGCATTTGCCACCTTAACACACGGTATAATTAACATATCGGTCCCCGTGGACACATATACCTGAAAATGCACCCAATAATGTACCTTTCGCTGTGAATGTACGTATATTTACATACATTTACAGTGCTTTCTGGCGCTAGCGTCAACGCCAATGGCGCCATGGTGTGGCGCCTACGAATGGCGCCAGCGCCATGGCGCACTTCCGTCACTGTACAGGTAAAATTTTAGGGGGGGGGGGGCTGAGCCCCCCCCCCCGTTCGCCGGGCTCCGTAAACAAGCAGCCCCCCCCCCGCTCAAAAATCCTGGATACGTCCCTGTACATACATGATGTATTTATTACTGCTAATTTGCATTGCAGCTACACATAGACTGGTTTGTGTAGCTATCTACGTTTTTATGTCCAAATATATCGTGTTTGGACTTTGGACACATTTATTACCTGTTTTGGCTACACAAATGCCTATTATCTACGAAATGTTTCTGACGAAATAAAAAAACCCCTCGAATTAACCCCCCTCAAATTTTGCTAGCAAAAAATAAACCCCCATGGGGGTATTTCGAGGTAATACGGTAATTCCAGTTACAAACTTCATTTGAACAAACATAGGTATTTAAATCATGTAAGTGTATAGAGTTGTAAAAAATTGGTTAAATTAAACGAATTTAATTAAACAAACAAAATCAAACAAAAAAATTTGGTTCCAATATTTCAAAAAGTCCAGATTCCACAAATTTATCTCCTTGGGAGTTGTGCTTATCTTAAGGAATTTATCTCTCACTATCCTACCAAGGAGAAAGCAACCCCCAGACATTTCTCATGTGATTGTGGGACTACCCAGGCAACAAAATATGGCTCCGTTACCCACATTCCACGCCGTTTTAGCATCTTTGAAACATATCCCCGATTTCCATTTTGACCATTGTAATAAATGAACTGTGGAAAAACTCCACTAAAAATCCCCGAGAAAAATTCTGCCCCACGATGTATTATATTAGGGTGTAAACTAAGTTTCTTATCTTTTTTGCGATCTCGTAGAAATGCATATTTCTGCGTCCCATTCTGTTGCCCTTCGAGTATGTTGGGGTTTGGGGTCTGGGCTATGACGAAATTTTTTTTGTTTCCTCGAATAATTCCTCAGTCCCAAGATAAGGGGGGTCTATAAAAAGGTGGTCATTTTCCATGGCTGATGTGGACACTGAAATTTGAAGCTTGATAAATCGGCCATTTCTGGGCCGATTTTATTTTTTCAACACTTAAAATGATCGAGACGACCTGTAGATTCCAGTTTTGTAGTTGAATTAATGATGCCTAAACTCCGTATGCCGATTTGACCCGGTTTTTGAACACGGCAAAACTTTTTTTCTGAACATGCTAGCGTATAGTTTAGACTAAAAGAACTCATCTGGCCCAAAAAAAATTTCAATATCTTTTTCCAATCAAAAGATTTAGCACTTTTCCCTCTAAGCTTTAAGTTTATCGGCATACGGAGTTTAGACATCACTTTAGACATCCGACCACAAAACTGAAATCTACGGGTCGTCTCGATCATTTTAAGTGTTGAATGAATAAAATCTGCCCAGAAATGGCCGATTTATCAATCTTCAAAAGTCAGTGTCCACATCGGCCATGGAAAATGACCGCCTTTTTATAGACCCCCTTATCTCGGGACTGGGGGATTATTCGAGAAAAACTTTTTTTTTTGTCATAGCCCAGACCCCAAACCCCAACATACTCGAAGGGCATCAAAATCGGCCAATGTACAACAGAATGGGACGCAGAAATGTGAAATCTATGAGATCGCAAAAAGATAAGAAACTTAGTTTACACCCTAATACATGTGGACATTTCCATGACACTGACAATGACAACCACATACCAGCAAGGCGGGCAGCGTCGGCCATGGCCTTCTTGCAGTTGTCCTCAGCCACGCGCAGCTCAGTGACTGTGTCATCAAGCTCGGAAGCCAGCGTTTGCAGTTCACTCTCCGCCTTGCGCTTGGATGCAGACAACGCTGTGTTCTGCGTGGCAGATTTGGTATTTAAGGAATGTGCGCATTGGAAACATGTTCATGTTGATAAATGAAACGGTTTAGGGGCCCATTCCTGAACGTGTCAAGCGATAAATTTAATTGCAACTGCAAGTAACGCTTTATCGTATTTCCACTCACAAGTTTACTTACAGCACTTCTGTAGTAAGAGTTTCTTTACGTCTCATTAGCCAGAATCACATCAAACGGTGTAGAATTGCCACAACAATTCAAACATCAGCGACTGACCTGCACAGAGAGGTCGTTCGCTTGGGCGCGGGCCTCCTCAGCCTCGAACTCGGCGGACTTGCGGGCGCGCTCGGCCGCGTCCAGGTTGTTGGCGAGGTCGTCGCGTTCCTGCTGCAGCGCAGTGGCGCGGCGCTCGGCGCTCAGAGCCTGCTCGCGGAACTCCACCGCCGCGCGGTGCTCCTCCTCCAGGCTCACTTGCAGCTCCTTGATTTGCTCCTGGCTCCTGTGAATATGTTGGTTATGTGTTTTTTACACCATAGAGTATAGACTTCACAAGACGCGTTATTTATTTATACATGTGGGAACAAATATACAGTAAAGCCTCGGAAAAGTCAACCAGGGGGAGTTATTCTTTCATGAAGATCTTTCTACTTTTTTTCTACTTCTGGGGGCATTTTTCAAGGAGTAGTTATTCAAGCAGAGGTGTTGATTCAGGAGGTATTTATACGATGTCTACTGCTCAACAGAATATTTTGGAGGATGGCACAGCTAACGATGGCAAACAAAAATTATAAAATTTGAAAAGTTTGAAAGTTTGAAAGTTTTCCAATTTTTATTTCACCACATGAGAAAACACTTAAAAATCTATTTTTTGACACATTCACTGTCATTTTAGAAAAACACTTAATTGAAAAATTAAGAGAGAAATTATGAGAAAAAAAATTAAACACATTTCCACAGGATTTGCCATCGTTACTAAGTACACCAGTGGTGAATGAGGAAGATCAGTTTGAGGACGGACTTGCGCAGGTTCTTCTGGCAGTCAGCGATGGCCTTGTTGGCGTGGTCGAGGGCCACTTCCAGCTCGTTGATGTCGGACTCGAGCTTCTTCTTGACGCGCAGCAACTCTGCCCTCTGGCGCGACTCGGCCTCCAGCGACGCCTGCGGTGGCGCGCCATAGAGAATGCACCCGCTTGAGCAAAGCAGCAGCTGTACGCACCTGCATGGACTCGAGCGCGCGCTGGTGGTTCTTGCGCGTGTTCTCGAACTCCTCCTCCTTCTCCTGGATGCGGCGCTCGATCTCCTGGCGGATCTGCGACACCTCGACCTGCGCGCGCAGCACCTTCGCCTCCTCCGCCTCCAGTGCAGCCTCGGCCTCGTCAAGCGCGTGCTGCATGTTTAAAATGTAGTATGTAATCAAGTATAGTGGCCATAAATTACATTTATTCTACTGACACCGCGCCTTACAATGAATTCTACCATATTCCATCTGAATAAATGAACAGGCCTTAAGAATTTTCTCTCAGCACATCACATTACCTCCACTTTTGGTCAATTTGGTGCAACATTTTTAACGTTACTTTATTCATCAAAATATGGTATCATTCATTGTATAGGTTATCGGGTTATGTCTGTCCAGTATACGTGATATCAGATACTCTCACCTGCAGTTCCTCTTTCTCCATCTCCAGACGGCGCACCATTTTCTGCATCTCATGCACTGAGCGGCCACCCTCGGTCAGTTGATCAGAAAGGTCCTTGATCTCCTGGCTCATGGTCTTGTTCTCGCGGCGCAGAGCATCTAGATGCTCGGACATCTCATCATTCTGCGACTTGAGTTTGAAGCATTCAGCACTCAGATTGCGCGAGTCCCGCTGAGAGGCGTCCAGCTCGGCACTCAGATCATCGCATTTGTGGCGCCACTCATCCACGATCTTGTCGAAGCTGCGCTGCTTCCGCTCCAAAGAGTCCGCATATCCCTGAGTAACACTGGTCAAGTAAAAACTGATATTTACATGCATGCTGCAGCTAGCATTTCAAAAATCTCGGGAGATTTATATTTATAAAATATAAGAAAATTAACAAAAAAAGTATATTTTCTATAGGATTTTCAAGGAGATTAAAAAAAAATATTTGTGAGGAGAAAATAAAATGTGTCATTTATAATTAACTATATATATTTTCTTTTTCTAAAATTTTCAGATATATTTTCTGACTATATTCTATATATTCTGTGTTTTATTATAGTTTCTGAAAATCACCTATTTTTGGAATGCTAGCTGCATTATTGCAGATGATTATTCATAAGGGTTTGCAGAACACCAATAGGTAATTATAAATATTTACATCCATGCACCACACAATACACATTGCTTAACACGCCTGTACTCATATTTACAAACCTGAGCGCGTTGCAGCTCACTCTGCGTCTCATCCAGACTGGCCATCAACTTGGTGCGGGCGCGGTCCAGTCCAGCGATCTTACTGTTGGCGGCATCGAGTTGTTCCAGGGTGTCATTCAGACGAGCGGTCACCTTGCGCTTGGCTTCTTCGATTTCCTCAGCGCGCAGCAGACCTGAATTTTGAATGAAATTTATGAACAGAATAATGGTGAAAACAACAACAATATTGTTGAATTATCACTGCGCCTTTATGTTGTAAGGCACAGGAAGACTCAGTTGATATGTATGGATAATTATGGGCTCACCTTCCTGTTCAAAGCGCGTGCGCCATTGCATGACCTCAGCGTTGGCTTTGCTGAGCTGACGCATGACATCATTCTTAGCCTCGGCCTCCTGGTCCAACTGGTCACGCAGCTGATCGAGTTCATGCTGGTAGTTCTTGCACTGAGCCGACAGCGACATACGCTCCTACATCATAAACAAATCATGTTACCACTGTGATCTCATTCAATGGTGAAGCTGACAATGACAAACCCTGCCCTCTTCATCAGCCTGGCGCTTGGCATCCTCCATCTGCGAGTTGAGCTGCGACTTAACACGCTGCAGGTCAGCCATGCGCGACTCTGCCTCATCCATCTGCCGCTGCAGCTCGCTGTTCTCACCCAACAGCCGCGAGCGCATCTGTGCAGCGTCGGCCAGCTGCCGCGCCTGTTCGTCACTCCTGATCTGCAGGTCTCCAGCCTGTGTCTCGAATTGCTTGGCTTGACGTTCAAAGTTGCCCTTGGCTTTTGTCTCTGAATCCAATGCCTGCTGGAGCTCATCAATTTCACGCTGCATCGAACCTCGCTCTTTTTCGATCCTGGAAATGTGTGCAAAATTTCATATGATCAATATCAGAATTTGGCGAATTTTACATAAATTTCAACCCACTTAGTTTTGGCTTTGTTGAGTATGTCGAGCTGGTCGCCCATCTCTGCGACTGCATCATTGTGCTTCTTGCGCATGCCTGCCATCTGCTGCTCGTGCTGCTGGCCCGCGTCATCCAGGTCGTGCTTTGCCCTGGCCAACTCGGCGTCGCGCTTCTTCACCAGCTCCATCTGCGCCGCAGTGGCGGCTGTGGATTCATCAACACGCTCCTGCATCTCCTCCAACTCGCGCTGCAGCTCAGCACGTGCACGGTCTGCCTTGGACCTGGCTGCACGCTCTGCTTCCAGCTCCTCTTCCAGCTCGCTGAGACGTGCTTGCAGCTCCTTTGACTGTCGCGTCAGTTTCCCAAGTGAGCCCTGTTCGTCTTCCAGCCGCGTTGTCAGCGCTTGCAGCTCCTGCGACAGAAAATTGAGAATTTCCAAAACGTTACCACCTGGGTATTTGGTTTTCAGCCACATATCATTCCTATGAGCCCACATGGAAAGTCCACACTGGTGGAATGACAAGAAAAGTGGTAAGTGATAAAAAGTTGTACAAATGATGGATAAAATGCCAAGTTATTATTGTAAAGAAATGTAAAAATAATCATTGCTACCTTTCTTATCACACAAAAATCAGTTATCACTTACAACTTTTTCTTGTAACCTGTCAACACGCGCCCCAGAGCAGAATTTTTATTCACTACATTCTGTAAATACATACAATCAACTGTATTCTACATCAGAGTTGCTAAAATTACTGAACTTTTTTCAAAGTATATGTATACCTATGTAAAATACTTTTTTAATCACCCCGGAGTACAGAAAACGTAAAATATTTTTACTCAGGCCCATGAGTACATGTGAGTAAAATACTTTTATTCTAGAAAAATGTAAAACTGAGTACTTTTTCCCAACAAAATGTAAAAGCAAGTACTTTTCTTCATAGAATATGTAAAAGTGGGTACCTTTTTCATGGAAAATGTAACAGTGACTACTTTTTACATCTGAAAGCTATTTTTACAGTGGAATTCAAAACAGATACCATTTTTAATGATTATTTAGTATTTTTATAGGAAAATTAATTTCTTCGAGGTTTCTTTATTTTAGCTACAAAAAATGCAATTTGTAGTTTCTGAAATATATTTTCTTTACACCTTTACTTTCAAACATACATGTGATTACAGGTACTTTTTCAAAAATATATCTAAATGTATTTGTTATAAAATGTATTGTGGTATATGTAAATATATGTAGGTAAGTGTGTACCCAGTACTCGAGTAAATGTAAATACATTTTAACAACTGTGTACTACGTAAATACAGAGGCAAATCTCCAAGGGGACAATTGAGAAGGAAATTGGTAAATGAGAATATCAATCTTTAGGTGGTAATTACATAAAGTGAAAAGTAAACCTTAAGGGATTTCATTTTCATTCACAAATTTCGATGTTACTTAAGAGGTTTATGAATTAAAAAATTTATTTCTCAGTACAAATAAAGAAACATGTTCAATTCACACACCGATTCCTTTTTCCTCAGGTTTCCGTCCAGCTCGGCTTTCTGCTTGTTCAACTCATCGATGTTTTCATGTGCCACTTTGAGCTCACCCTCAGTCTTGCGTTTGGCTTTCTCCATGTCGCCTTTGGCCCGTTTTTCACGCTCCACATTGTTCTCCAACTCGTCCAGCGTCGACTCGAGCTTGGACTTGACCTTGTTCAGATGCGACACCTACACAAACAAGGTGTATAGAATTCAGCCTGTAGGCTTTTACTTGAAATTTTATATTAACTCAATGAAAACGTAGGAAGTGATTGGTATTACGTTCCGTTTTACTAGAGTCACTAACCAACAGTAACAGTCCAGTGAGGGCATGAAATAACTCCCCTCAAAACATAGTTAGGAGATTACAGGATATTTACAATTTGGAAAAAAGAAACAGGGTAGAAAAATCCAGTATCCATCATGAAACGTGAACGAGAAATTCCCCAGGCAGAAAAGTCACGAAAAATAACGCCATAGGTGCCAATTTCGCAAGTGGAGAACATAAAAAAAAACATTTCAAAAGTGAAAAGCGAAGTAAATTTAGAGGTGAGATGTCAAAAGTTAAAAGCTAAGTATGTTTGGGAGTGAGATGTAAAAAGTTAAAAGCTAAGTAAATTTAGAAGTGAGAAGTCAAAAGGAAAGTTTAATGTTTCACTTTTTACTTTATTATTTTACTTCTCACTTTTAAATTTCCTTTTGTAGTAATTGAGTGAACTTACTTTGTAGTAAGTTCACTCAACTATACTTTTTTTCTAGATTTTTTACTTATCATTTCATCTTTCACTTCTAAATTTACTTTGCTTTTAACTCTTTTACTTTATGCTTAAAAAAGTTTTTTTTATACTTCTACACTTGCGGAATGACCCAAGGGGTTTTATTCAGGGTAAGACATTTTATCCAATTTCCGATGATGTAAAATATTTAAGATTTTTTATGGTTACTTAATTGAGGATTTTAAAAACTTTGAATAAAAGTTCATTGTTTTACCTGAAATAAGTTTAAAGTAAAAATTACATAATAAGTAAGCCAATGGATATTTTTTACTTTTGAATTGTTGCTCCATCAATAAATTTTTGTTCGATCATTAAATTTTTGTTCAATAATAAAATTTTTGATAATTTTGTTGTTCTTGTCTTTGTGATAAAAGCTAATAATTGGTTACATTCAAAATAAAAAATGCAAAAAGTTTAATGAATCAAATATTCAAAACCTGTTTATTTTATTTATTATATATAAATACTTATCCACTATCCAGTGTTTTGCTCTGATTGTTAGTTGTACAGACTGTCACAATAAAACGTACCGTATTTAAATACTTGAATAATCCCACTGGGGAATTATTTCTTCATCAGACTTTTTGAGGGGGTGACTATTCGTGGGGGGATTATTATACTGTCAAAATTTCCAGGGATGTTTCTTTCAACTGAATTCACAGAATATGCTTTTTTAACAACATAAAACGCCATTTTTGTTCAGATTATACACAATAAATTTATCATATGCATAAAGGGTGGAATTATTTGACAGAGGAATTATTCAAGTAAAAACAGTATATAGCAAATTTATGGCAAGTTTACCTTGTCCTCCTCTGCCTGCAAGTCCTCAGTGAGTTTGCGGGAGACCTCCTCCTGGGCCTTCTTCTCCTTGTTCACCTTGGCCAGTGCCTCATCCTGCTGCGCCATCTCATCCTGGAAACACATTGAAAGTGTAACACAAGCTGTCACATCACACACACACAACCACAGACAGACACACACAGACAGTGTGCCCAACGAATCAGGAACTGACCTGCAGTGAGCGCAGCTGGTGGTCCTTGCCCTGCTTCTCAGACTCGGCCTTGCGCACAGACATCTCCAAATCAGCCACGTTGCGCTTCAGCGCCGCCCCTTCTTCCTCAGCCTTCTTTTTCTGGCGCTGCACCTCCGATGTCTTGGATTCAGCATCAGAAATGCGGTCATTCAAGTCCTGTGGTGTGAGTAAATAAAAATAGATATGTATTTATTTGTGAACAGAATTTGTGTGACAATCAGTGATGTATACTCCAGCGACATCACACCTTACAATAAAATCTAGATCTAGCATATCCTAAATAAAAGAAAAAACATTACTTTGGGTGAAATTGGTGCAGTAAAGTAAGTACCTAGTAAACTACAGAAAGGTACATAACATTTCGTGTTTTTAGCAAAAACCACATCTAAAAATCACACGCCGAGATATTTTTCTCCATTTCCTTCTTGGCTCTCTCCAACTTGTCCACGTGGTCGTGCGCCTCGGAGCTGTCCGACTTGAACGCGTCCAATTGCGCGACCAATTCAGCTTTCTCTTTCTCCAATTTGGCCGCCTTCTCTTCGACCAGCTTGCGCTTCTCTTCCTCTTCTTTCATCAGTTTTTCGAGTTCCTGCGCGCAACTTTTAATTTGTGCAAGTCGCGGCTGGTGGTGAATTGAAATAAGTGATTGATCCTAAAAAAAATATATGTACTTTGATCTAAATATGAGTGAGAATACTAATTGGTGAGTCCTATTGAATGATGACTAGGCCACCAGAAAAGTTAAAGGCTATGCTGGGGATAAAAAAAAACGTTTTTTTTACAACCCCATTTAAAAACGTTTGAAAACAGTTTCGATGCCTGCGTTTTTAAAAAACGTTGTATAGGAAAAATTAAAGAAATGAAACCATCCCTATTCAATGCACACAAAACATATAAACAAACCTCCTGCCTCTTCTTAGCAGCCTCAGCCTCTTCCTGGTCTTTGCCCATTTTGAGCATAGGTCGCACCCTGTTGTAAAGTTTCAGCCACTCCCAGTCCTTCATGGTGGCGAACGTCTTCACATTGCGCTGGATAACCACATAGCACTGCATTTGCTCACGGCGACGTTCCACGTCCACCTGCGTGCAACAGTTGACAGTGTTGCGGCCATTTCCAGTGGTATATTAACGTGTTTGAATGTTCTGTGGAGGATTACCTGTGCGCAGTACCATCTGATCACGGCCTGGAGTTTCTTCATGAGCGCCGACAGGGCCTCATCACGCAGATCCTCCAGATGGGCGAGAATGCCTGCCTTGAAGAAGACCTTGGTGTGGCCGACCCTGAACATCTCCTCCTTGAGGCCGCCATCGGCCACCACCTTGTCCAACATGGCACGCGAGCACTCCTGTGAGTAATGTCAATTTTTATAACAATGTAGAATTATGGGCCGAGGGGGTCACAGAGACTGTGTAAATAAGGAGTTTGGTTCCAGAATCCCAATTCCCGATGTCCATGTTATTGAATTTTTTTTTGTTTTTGACTTTGATCTTTATCGGGTTTTTGAACAAGACACCTCAAATGACGTCACTGAGTACGATGAATACAAGGTTTTACCATATTTGAAAGAGCAAAATACAAGCACCAAGCTCGATGATAACATGTCACCATTACACCACCAGTTCACTATTACGTCTATTGCGACAACAACAGACCTTCAAGTCATCACCAGCTTTCTTGGCGGCCTCAGCGGCCAAAATGGCATAGCGGAACTTGAAATCATCGTGGATAGTGCGGTTGGGGAATCCCTTGCGGCAAATACGGATGCCTTCAAGCACACCGTTGCACTGCAGCTGGTTCATGACCAAAGCCGCCTCGATCAAACCTGCGCACCACACAAACTCTGTCAACGTATTAATCTTATTGGGGCAACGATTAAAAAAAACACAGTGAATCATTATCACTAGCCTGAGGTCTTCTTTTCGTTGGGGATCAGGCAGCGCACGAAGTGGGGGTGCGTCGTGTGCAACATGGACATGAGCTTGTTGAGCGACTCGCGGTACGCCATCGACACGGTCATCATCGACGCCGACTTGCCCTTCTTCTTGCCGCCGCCGCCGCCACCTGAGAAACATCCTCACATCATTTTTTTCAACATTGCGGAAACATCATATTATGCAAGTCCAGGTGCCACTCCCAGACCCAGTAAAGTGTCATGTGTATTATAATATTATTTTATCATATTCAAAGTCTTATCTTATAACAGGGTCTATTATTTACACTTTACAGTGTCCGTTTACAGTGGCCTTTTACAGTAGTTTTACAGAGTGACGAACCCTTCTTCTGCAACGCCGCCTGCTCCTCCATAGTGATGAAGTCTTCCCAACAGAGTTTGAGCAGGGCATTTTCTTTGCTCTGCTTCATGACTTGCACGACGGAGTCGTTCAGCGGGTCCTTGTTTTTCTCCAGCCAGTTGGACACGTTGTAGCGCACCTGTGTTCAGAAAAGACATTATATTTAATAGCAAAATATAGAATACAGTAATTGTCCGACTCTTTTCTATAATCTGTTGACCGTATTTCCTCGAATTATCCCCTTGAATTGCCCCCCTCTCGAAATACTTGAAGGTCTGAGCGAGCTGAGAAAAATACCCCCCCCCCCCCTCGAAATACCCCACGTTGGGACTATTGTATTTACATACTTTATACTATGTAAATACATTATGTATGAATTGCTGCCAATTTCCATCACAGCTACACATAGACATACACACACATAGATATTTATATGCGTACATATGTGCAGATATATTCAGTTTAGACACATTTATTTCCAGTTTTTGGTAATTTCTTGAGGGTTTGTGGGACCGTAAATTCCTATTCTTACTACGATTCTTCATGAAAAGTTCTGACGAAATTATACAACCCCTTAATAAAAATGAAATTTAAGTTAAATCAATTTCAATGACATTTCAAGTTGTTGGAAAATTTTGTTTAAAATATGAGTTTAAAGTCCCACACTTGGTAGGCGGCTAGTGTATATTTATTAATATTGACATACAAAACAAGGTCTTAAACAACAAGGAATTATACAAAATTGTAAATAGTTGTGACCGACAGTGCCGGCATAGTGCTTCACGGCGAAGTGCGCCTCTGCCTGCTTGCCCTTTGGCGGTTTCGGCTTGTCCAGGTTGGGGTGCTTGCCCAAATGCTGGTCATTGACTTTCTGTCCATAGGTCAGGTCGGTGGCCTTGGGCACGATGCACTCCTCGTCCAACATGGAGATCAGACCCATCGGCTGCGAGTTTGCACAAAGTACAGTGATGCTGCATCAGTGAGGTGAAGTCAATGCTGAAAGTGTCAAGTCACCTTCTCGAAGAGCTCCAAGCAGGACTGCAAGTCGAGTCCGAAGTCGACGAACACCCACTCGATGCCCTCGCGCTGGTACTCCTCCTGCTCCAGGACGAACATGTGGTGGTTGAAGAACTGCTGCAGCTTCTCGTTCACGAAGTTGATCCACAGCTGCTCGAATGAGTTGAACTGCAAAAGCGGACAATGTTCACGCATGCTTACATGTATTTGAAACACAATCGTGGTGAACGCACGTCGAAAATCTCGAAGCCGGCGATGTCTAGCACACCGATGAAATATGCACGGGGCAGCTCTTTGGCGTCCAGGGTCACGTTGCACTTGACCACCAGCCAGTTGAACACGCGCGAATACACACCTTTGGCCATGGCGCCCACAGCCCAGTTGACCTGCACAGATTCAGGCGTGAAAAACAGAGCTGGGTGGCATAGAGCAGAATTCAACAGTATTGATTCTTATGCACCTGCTGCATGGTCTGGCCCTTGTTCACCCACTCGGTGCCGACTTTGACGCGGGGCTTGCACAGCGCAGTCATGAATTGGTCAACATCAATGCCATACATGGCTGCCGCCTTTGTCGCCTCTGTAAAGGAAGGTACCGTGTAACCATGGAAAAACTTTACAGTCTTGAAAAAGCGTCGTCAAAAAGAATCTCCATGTAGCGACAAAACAAGGGACAATATCCACCCTTTGGAATTGGATTTGCGACAGCTTCAAATTTATTTTTAATAATTGGTTATAATAGGCTGAAATTATAAAATTAAAAGGTACTGCGCACAGAATTCCGACCACCTTCCGCGCATTCCGCATAGAATTCTGAACAAATTCCGCACAGCAAATTTTTTGTGAAATCTGCTTTGAACACATTTGAGTTTACTAGAATGACGAGTCTGCCAGCAACTGTTAACAGCGATTAAACATAATCCATTCTGGTAAACTCAAATGTGTTCAAACTATGTTGATGAGTTTCCGAATTTCAGTGGTGCACTAGGTAGTGTGCGTGGCAATAAATAAGGAATACATTTCTTTAAATAAACCCCCAATAAAATATGGCTGCGGAAAATTTCACGTGCAACAAAAGAATACACCACATAACCAGTGGTAAAATTTTTTGGTCAAGTGAAACGCACCGTCCATGCCATCCGGCTCCGCCTGCTCGCCGCGCTGCTTGAATTTCATCTCACCCATGTGCAACAGGGCAGAGCACAGCTTGTAAACGTTCATTTTTTCCTCCGCCGTGAACAAGAGAATGTCGAAAGCCTCCTGTGCACAAAAAAAAGAAAATTAGTGGTGCATGTCCGTATTTTTCCATCAAAATAAGAATGTCAAAACGCACATCAGTCATCAGGAATTCTTCATTATCATCCACACCGACGATCTTGGTCTCAGCCTGGTTTTGGTACCAGTACTCAGTTGGCGGTTTGTCAAGCAGCAGTGCTGGCTTGAGGTCTGGGTTGGCGCCCGACTGGATCTGGTAGAAAATATGGTAGGCACGTTCTCCCGGCGCCTGGCGGATCACACGAGACTTCTCAAGCAAGTCTGGAAACGTAAAGATGATCATCAGCGATCGTCAGATTCTGATGGAAGAATGACGAACAGTGTTCGATGTCGCAGCCAGCCACTTGGCCATCTTTGGAGAAGTGGATGCGGATGAACTTTCCGAAGCGGGACGAGTTGTTGTTGCGGACGGTCTTCGCGTTGCCGAACGCCTCCAGCACGGGGTTCGTCTGCACGATCTGGTCTTCCAGGGTCGGCTGCGGGGGATGATTTCAGTTAACCAACATCCCTGTCACGATTTATTTTTTGCAATTTGTGTGGCGGTTGATAAGTGGAGGCAATTTGAAACTCACCCCCTTCTTTTCTTTCTTCGACCCCGCTCGTTCAGCCTGGGCAGCGCCGACAGAGGCGAAATAGGCAATGACCTTTTTGGTGTTTTCGGTCTTGCCAGCGCCGGACTCGCCGGTGATCAACATGGACTGGCACTGGTGATCTGAGGTTAGAGTGAGATGAGCCAATTTTTGAAAATGGGGAAGTCATGGCGTCAATGTTGCTAGTAAACTGTTCTTTAGGCACATTTACATACATCCACCTACCAACCAAACACTCACGACGGGTACGGGATATATTTTTATGACAAATATTTCTATCCACCAGTGTGCGCGCACAAAAAACGTGCCACAAGATAAGTGTAGCGTTCAAACGGGAAAATATGTCACAAAATACGTGACGCAACTCCCTGCAGTTAACCTCTATCGCCTACTCACCCTGCAACATGTTCCTGTAAGCTTCATCAGACACAGCGAACAAATGGGGAGGCATTTCGTTACGACGCTTGCCCATGAAAATGCGCGCCATGCTGTCGGTGTAGATCGGCAGGCGCTTGTACGGGTTGATAACCACGCAGAACAGGCCAGAGTAGGTCTGCACGTGATTGACGGAAATTGGTAAATTGGTCGGCAAAAGGTGACAACTTCAGCCAAGTCATGAATACACCTGTAGGTGACACGTCAAGTGACAGCTAAAATTTCAGTGCAGTATGTCACATAAATACATATTTGCATGTCAATTGACTTATCACTTGTCACATCATAATGTGAGGGATTGGCGCCAGGGCAAATGTCATTGCGGTTGGCTAACGCATAAAAAATACGAATGCTAGTCCGGGTCCATTTTAATTAGCAAAACAGGCATAACTCACGTAGATGAGCATGCTGGCGTAGCGGTCGCGCAAGTTCCACAGCACGGACGCGTCGTTCAGGAAGGACAAGTTGGACATGTCCTCGCACTTCGTGAACTTCGGCGGGTTCATCTCTTGTATGTCATCCTTTTTGATGGTGATTTCATTGCCTGAGCACAGGTTAGATTATATATTATTTGCACACAGGAATCGCGGTTACACGGTGACGGTATACACCGTCCCGGCGGAAACTCTCTGCGCACGAAAGCTCTCAGCGCAAGTAATGTACCTTTTATAGCTTTTCACCTTCAGAACCACTATCGTGATTTTACAGACTTGAAAATCATTCTCGTTCATGTGAATTATTGCAAATTTTTAACTTTTTTTGACTGTATGTGAGCTTACATACTTATTTAATCATTTTCACCTATTTCTAGCGATATTTCTTCCTTTTGGTTTCTACACCTTGAAAAAGCCTCAATATTGAACCCCCGCGACCCTCCAAATAAATTTCTTCAGCTATCTATCTCACTGAAGGAGCGATTTACTATCTATATGAACCTCTGAGGGGTCCAATTACACTAATCCCTTGATTGGGAGTAATTACTTGCGCTGAGGCACACCCTCCACAGTGCCTACCTTTGGACGTAACCAGTGTGACCATGTCGCCCTTGGTGGACTTGATCTCGCCGGCCACGTAGCCCTCCTCCTTGTCGGGCACCCATGCCGCCTTCTTGGCGTCGTACGGCTTCGCTTGTTCCTGCGTCCAAGTGTCCGGGACATTTGCAAATTGGAGTTTTGATTTACGCGTCTTATAAATGCAATTTTATTGATCGCGGTCAGTGCATAAATCGATTTACACATGCAGATTGAAATGTTGATTTCTATGCCATATTTCCTCGAAATACCCCGCGGGAGTTTATTATTTCGCCAGCAAATTTTGAGGGCGGGGGCGGCGTATATCGAGGAGGGTTTTTTCGAGTGGGTTAAAATAGAGTTATAATTTCGTTAGAAATGAGTTATAATTTCGTTATAAGAGAGTTATTATTTCGTTTTTATGAAATTCCGAATACCTACTCACATGTGGTAAAATGAAAAAATAACAGAGATGTATAAGCGCAAACAGACGTCATATCTAAAAGGCCAGACCTGGGGGTATATCGGGGGGGGGGTATTTCGGGGGAGGAGGGATTTCGGGGTGGGGGGGGGTCATTCAAAGGGGTTATTTCGAGGAAATGTACGGTATGTAAATTTTGCAATACTTTTTTAAGTTTTAGCATCAGTATAGGTCTAAAATCATGTGACCAATAAACAAACCCAATAAAATCAGTTCTAATGGTTCCCATGTAGAACAATTTGTTCAACTGCCTCAAACTACCTAAACATAAATTAAGTTTTTTGACTTGTTAACCGGTTAAAGAAATTAAAGGGCAGAAAATTGAGAATGTGCCAATATCTGCACTTTGTGCTCCTAACAGTACCCGTAAAATGAATGTTTGCGCAATTTGCAAAAAACTACACAACTGATATCCATGTATATTTTCAATTTAGATCTTCTTAAAAACATTTTTTTGTAGATCTGCACTTTTAAAACACAACGCAAGTGCGGTGATTATACTTATTTGTAATTGTATGTTTCGTTCTGTCACCGCGGGCAGGACTACGTTATAAGTATGCAGTTGCATTTTATGGAAATTTTTATTCAGTTTGCAAATATCAGAAGCTATACGAATGTCCGTCTCAAGGTGCTCGACTTAGGCAGTGAAAAACTGTCTGGCTAATTAATTTTTTCTAGAAATATCATGCAATCGCCGGGTAAATTTCCCTTATTCATCGACAAATTTGGACAAACCGCAGCGATGGTATCCCTGTCAAGGCGCAAAAAACGCCAGCCTGGATCCTGCTCCCATTCACCCATAATTATTTGTCGATTATCGATAGATCAAAGGGAAGGAAAGTGTCGCGATCTGGGTTTGTGGTACAGCCGAATCCTCTGCAGATAGGGAAAAAATGTAAGCAACAGTACAATGACAAAATGAAACTTGCCCCGGGTGACAATCATTTTATAGTACGCACTGGGCGCGATTTTCACTACAGGGGCTTGTCTACCGTAACTGCATTTTGTTGAGTGTTACCCCCGCGCATATTTCCAATTTGCGACAGTTTGATGACTCTCAAGTGTCGAAAATCCAGAAAAAATGGCACGCATTGTATTCTACACGTGCAAACATCGTACTATAGCGCTCGGGGGCGGCACGTTTCACTAGAAACTACCTGCGCCAGGTAGAGCGAGCCCTGAAACAACGCAGTACCATAAACCGCGGAATTGAAACTTACGCATTCACTCTAGCTATGTTAGTTGTCGTTTGGCAAACTGAGCAGATTTCATCTCATCCAGAAACGAGAACGTCTCCCATTCATGACCGCTATGGTATTGTATGTTCAATGGGCTTTTCTGGGAAAAAGTGTGGCAAATAAATAAGTGCGATGGCAAGCATCAGTGTCGGTGGTGACTTAATATGTAGTAACTTTTTTCCGTTGTTAACTATACCGAGTGTAGTGCAAATTTTGTCCAGAATCTTACCATAATTTAATGAATAAAATCTTGTGATAAATTTCGTAATTAATTATTCCACGGTAAAAACGAAGTATTATGATGTAAGAACTGTATAATTTTTGCGTCATCATTCAGATGGGTTATGGTAGGTTTCCATACTAAGTGTGATGTCCGCTGAGTATAATAAGTATTTTTCCACTGTAACTATCAAAAATTCTCGGTCAAAAATCATTGTCGCATTCGATGAAGGTAATTATTTTCAGGAACAAAATAAAAGGTCCATCAACACTGCCAAACATTAGCACGCTGAACCGAAACAAAACTGGTGCCAATCCCAAGCCCTGTAAAGTGTAAAGTAAAGTGTCAAATGTAAAGTCAAATGCAAAGTAAAGTGTCAATTGTCATGCAAAGTTCAGTAATAAAATCTTTTCTTTTTTGTTTTGATTGACACTTGACTTTGCATTTGACTTTACATTTGAGACTTTACTTTACACTTTACAGGGCTTGGGACTGCCCCCAGGTGTGGTAAGTTAAACAATTGGCGATAATTTTTTGCCACCACTAGCAGCAAAAGTGCAGCGCCCCACTAAACATTGCCGCAATCCAAATGCGCGCCCGGTGCCGGGTACAGGATGCCGTCTACAGGTGAAAATATCCAAAGTACTCGAGACATTGCGCGCCCAGCTATTTGGTCAATTTAGCTGTATTCTCGGTGCACTTGAGATGGCTGCAGGCTGCAGAGAACTGTATATTTCAGTTGTAAAGTCAGGCGGGAGATCTGTGCAAACAATGCCAGGTTCTGTTTATGTTGAAGACGTTTCTCAGTTAAACCCAGAGGGGTGCTTTTTGTGCTTAGCTTTTTCGGTTTTACAAAACTCACTTCCAATTTTTATTGCATTGCAACACACTTTATTGGGGGGAATTTCAAAGCAGAAATAGCCTAAGTGAAGGTCCTAATGTTGATTGGCGAAATGAAAAACCAAGGGAGATAAAACAGACGAAAATTATACAGTGAATGAATGAGTGAAAAACGTGTTTGCTTAAGTGTCTCAAGCCTTCGGGTGCTTCTGCTGTAAAGAAGCACCCGATGAACAATAGCGAGCACCGCGTGACTAGATTTCACACTCAGATGTGAAAATAACATCATCAATAGAATGGTACCTAAAATATGTATTCTAAAATACCTACCTATAAGAAAATGCTTGGATAGTCCATCTAAATTTCAAGAGAAAGAGATCTCTAAATGTTCAGTTTGATGAGAAACCTGACACTAAACATTTGCAATAGAAACCTTTAAATGAGACAATATCTTCTGAGCAGTGTCATCATAAAAAATTAACATCACTAAAAGCTAGCAAACTACTAAAAGCACCAAAATAAAAAGATCCTGGTGCCTTACACAATTTCTGATAGCTGTAGGAAAACGGCACATCACGCAGCCTAAATCCATCCACCACACATCGCACTCCACCGATGTCAAGTAAAAGCAAAATTACACAATTTTTCACGACATCATTTCATCGGCCTGGGCGAGGCTGGCGGCGGAGGCGAGCACGCGGGACCCGGAACGGAAGACCGCCGAGCGAGACCGCTGCATGTTTGAATTAGAGTCAGGTAATTTTATGCATTTGGTGATTTTGATCAATTAGGTCTAATTTAAGTGAAAAATAAGGGTTTTTGAGTGACATTTGTGGAAAAGGGTTATTCGATTTTATTTAGTGTTTCAAAAATAAGAATAACTGAATTTTTGGATGATCGAAAAATAGTTTCCGCCTTTCTTTGTCGAGCATTACTTTTTGAAATGTTGCAAATTGGAAGATAATCACCATTTTTGAAAAAAATATAAAACACAGAGTATACAAATACGGAATTTACTCATTTTAGTGCTGCTATTCATTAGGTCTTGCATTAGGTTTCGAATTGGAAGTAACATTTGAGATTTTCACTGAATTTTTCTAAAATTTTGCAACTTCAGGATTGTACTTTATCATGGACATCTGATTGTAAAAAAAACATAATCATTCTTGTCATCCAATGGGCAGACCAGACTCTGTAAAGTAAACTGTCAAATGTCATGTAAAATGTCAATCAAAACACACAAAAAGATATGATTACTGAACTTTGCAACGCAATTGACACTTCACTTTATATTTGTTATGACAATTGACATTTTGCATGGCATTTTCAATGATATTTGACACTTTTCTTTACACTTTACCGGGTCTGGGATTGGCACCAGATAAACATTTTTGCACTGAATCTAGAATAAAACACTGAGGTGGCTGTTCAATCACAAGGTACTATTTTCAGTAATAAATTATCCAGGTAGTTGAAAAAAATAAAAAAAGGTAACCGACGCTCATGGTCATGGAGCCGGACCTATGTGCAGCGCGGACGCGCGCGAGCGAGTTCTCTGCGGTGTCTGCGCGCTCCTCGGCGTCCTCGAGCTGGTGCTGGATGGCGCGGTACTTCTGCAGGTTCGTGGTGGCCAGCTCCTCCGCCTCGTCCACGTTGCGCTTGTACACGCCCAGCTTCTGCTGCAGCTTGTCCACCAGGTCCGTCAGCCGCTCGCCGTTCTTCTTGTCCTCCTCCACCTGCGCCGCGGACACGCATGCTCATTGGGACACTGGCACACGCGTGCATCCAGTGCACTGGGCAACTGGCACATGCATGCATTCAGTGTACTGGGACTCATCCACACGCATCCAGTGCATGGACCGCTGCTCACCTGGAAGGCGAGTTCGCGCAGACGGCGCTCCTGCTTGGCGACGTTCTTCTGCGCCTCGGAGTGTCTGCGCTGCTCTGCGTCCAGCTCGGTCTCCAGGTCGCGGATGCGCACCTCCAGCTTGGCGATGACCTTCTTGCCGCCCTTGAGCGCGGCCGCCTCCGCCTCGTCCAGCCGCGTCTGCATGTCCTTCACCTGCTGCTCCAATGCACGTCGGGCTCGCTCCAGGTGCATCGCGTGCTCCTGCTCCTGCCGCAGCTCCTCTGTGAACCGAATACGTTATGCGCTTCAACAATGATGAAAAATGTTGTGATCTGATCTTTTGAAGCACAATTAGCATTCCAAACATCTCAAGAGATTCATATTTATAAAACGAAATAATTTTTAAATATATTTTCAGCAGATTTCTCACGGTAGATTAAATTATTTTCAATTTATGAAAAAAGTCCCATTTATATTTAAATATTTATATTTTCTGTGTTATTTTTTCAGAGAAAAATTATTTTATTTCAGTTTTGAGAAATTTTCTGAGATAATATTTAATTATATTTATTTTCTGGCAAAAAACTTTTTGGAATGCTAAGCATTTTATGATGAACAGACCGGCCAAGCGAGCAGCATCAGCCATAGCTTTCTTGGCATTGTCCTCGGCCACGCGCAGCTCAGTCACAGTATCATCCAGTTCGGCGGCAAGCGTCTGCAGCTCGCCCTCTGCCTTGCGTTTGGCCGCAGACAGCGCGGTGTTCTGGACATCACAAGTTTATTATTACAAAATGCCTCATGATGTCTGGCATATGGTCCCCAAACATCAGCGACTGACCTGCACAGAGAGGTCGTTCGCTTGGGCGCGGGCCTCCTCAGCCTCGAACTCTGCGGACTTGCGGGCGCGCTCGGCCGCGTCCAGGTTGTTGGCGAGGTCGTCGCGTTCCTGCTGCAGCGCGGTGGCGCGGCGCTCGGCGCTCAGAGCCTGCTCGCGGAACTCCACCGCCGCGCGGTGCTCCTCCTCCAGGCTCACTTGCAGCTCCTTGATTTGCTCGTGAGCCCTGAAATGTTGTGTGAGCCGTGTTGCAGTGATATTTACAATGCACTGTGACCACTGATGTGGCCTTACGATGGCCACGATGGCAAACAAAAATTCAAAAATAATTGCTTTACTAATGACGGCAAACAAAAATTTGAGAGAAAGAATATCTGTAAAAAAACACATTTAAAAATCGGTTTATGGGTCGTTAAAAATCATCCAATCAGAGTTGTTAAAAGTACTGAACTTTTTTTAAAGTAAACGTAAACATAAAGTATTTTTATTTGACTCACACATGAGTACAGAAAACGTAAAAAATTTTATTTTCAGTTTTATGCTGCATAAAAGGTGAGTAAAATACTTTTTTCAGAGAAAACATAAAATTGGTATTTTTATCACAGAAAACGTAAAGTGAGTATTTTTGTCACAAAAATAATGTACAAATTTCTTGTTTTTTTTCTTCAACTTTTACTCTGAAATAGATCAAAGATGTGTGTTTTTCTTTCCTGATAAGTATTTCCTAGGAAAATGTCCTATGTTTGTCACTTTCTGTCTGGCAAAATGACATTTTCTGTCCCCTTAAAATGTTTTCTGTACTCGCGTACTTTCAATATGTATGCATCTATGTCAGTACTGGTATTTTTTTCAGGAGGAAACGTAAACGTATTTACATTTTTGGGAGGAAACGTATTTGGCAACTGTATTTATCGAGTAAACGTAAATACGTTGTAACAACTATGCATCCAATAAGTCATTTTAGAAACAAACACTTTAATTTAATACGAAAATGAAAATTTACATGAACATTTTAATACTTTTTTCCAGAGTGTTTGCCATCATGAGTAGGCACACAAGTGGTGAATGAGGAAGATCAGTTTTGGGACAGACTTGCGCAGGTTCTTCTGGCAGTCAGCGACGGCCTTGTTGGCGTGGTCGAGGGCCACCTCCAGCTCGTTGATGTCGGACTCGAGCTTCTTCTTGACGCGCAGCAACTCGGCCCTCTGGCGCGACTCGGCCTCCAGCGACGCCTGCGGTGGTGCGCCGTAGAGAATGCACCCGCTTGAGCAAAGCAGCGGCTGTACCCACCTGCATGGACTCGAGCGCGCGCTGGTGGTTCTTGCGCGTGTTCTCGAACTCCTCCTCCTTCTCCTGGATGCGGCGCTCGATCTCCTGGCGGATCTGCGACACCTCGACCTGCGCGCGCAGCACCTTCGCCTCCTCCGCCTCCAGCGCGGCCTCGGCCTCGTCAAGTGCGTGCTGCATGTTTAAAATGTATGCATTGACAATGACCATAGCATGTAACAGCAAGCATGGTAAATGAGTGTAACAAATAGATATTACCTGCAGCTCCTCTTTCTCCAACTCCAACCTGCGCACCATCTTTTGCATCTCGTGGACAGTGCGTCCACCCTCAGTAAGCTGGTCTGTCAAATCCTTGATCTCCTGGCTCATGGTCTTGTTCTCGCGACGCAGAGAATCTAGATGCTCGGACATCTCATCATTCTGTGACTTCAGTTTGAAGCATTCAGCACTCAGATTGCGAGAGTCCCGCTGAGAGGCGTCCAGCTCGGCACTCAAATCATCACATTTGTGGCGCCATTCCTCAACAATCTTGTCAAACGTGCGCTGCTTCCGCTCCAGAGAATCCGCATATGCGGTGGCTCGCTGCAGGTCACTCTGCGTCTCATCCAGACTGGCCATCAGCTTGGTGCGGGCGCGGTCCAGTCCAGCGATCTTGCTGTTGGCGGCATCGAGTTGTTCCAGGGTGTCATTCAGACGAGCGGTCACCTTGCGCTTGGCTTCTTCGATTTCCTCAGCGCGCAGCAGACCTGAGTGTGGGCTGAATTTTTTATGCCAGTGTTGGCTGGTGATGGGAATGCATGGCATGTGTAATGAAGTGACTGTATTTGTTACATTTTGTGTGCCCCAGTGCATTAATTTTATCTTCCACATGAATGAAAAGTACAGACCTTCCTGTTCAAAGCGCGTGCGCCACTGCATGACCTCAGCATTGGCTTTGCTGAGCTGGCGCAGAACATCATTCTTAGCCTCAGCCTCCTGGTCCAACTGGTCACGCAGCTGGTCGAGTTCATGCTGGTAGTTCTTGCACTGAGCCGACAGTGACATGCGCTCCTACATCATATGGAAATTATGTTACCAAAGACTACACTGTGATCTCATTCAATGGTGAAGCTGACAATGACAAACCCTGCCCTCTTCATCTGCCTGGCGCTTGGCATCCTCCATCTGCGAGTTGAGCTGCGACTTGACGCGCTGCAGGTCAGCCATGCGCGACTCTGCCTCATCCATCTGCCGCTGCAGCTCGCTGTTCTCACCCAGCAGCCGCGAGCGCATCTGTGCAGCATCGGCCAGCTGCCGTGCCTGTTCATCACTTTTGATCTGCAGGTCTCCTGCTTGCATCTCAAAGGTTTTGGCCTGGCGCTCAAAGTTGCCCTTGGCTTTGGTTTCTGCATCAAGGGCCTGCTGAAGTTCATCCACCTCACGCTGCAGGGAATTCTTGTCCTTCTCAATTCTAAAAAGGTTATGATAAGAAGATGAAAGTGCTTCTAAAAGTGCCAATCTATGTACAAAAACAAAATTATTCTCTATTTTGTGTCAAAAATGCAGTTGCAAAAAGGTTGATTGGCAGTGGGATTGCTTAGCTCCACCATCTATTTTTTCAGAGGGTTGACAATGGGAAATGGGCCTGTGCCTCTGTGCACGTTTACCTGCTGTGCATGTCAGGGGTATTCTAGATTTTGACCCTCCAGGGGGTTGGATAGATGTCTAATCAATCCTCTGGAGGGATAGATAGCTGGAAAAAATTTTTTGGGTTGTTTGGGGGTTCACAGGGGTTCAATATATAGGATTTTTCAAGATGTAGAAAAAAAGTAGAAAAATTGCTAAAAGTAGATAAAAAATTACTAAAAATGGGTATATAACCACAAATACTACAAAAAAAGCTGAAAATAGACAATAAAACACATGAACAAGTGATTTTGAACATTTTGTATAAGATGGAGACATTTTGAAAATGTATAAAATGAAAATTAGCGATTTTGAGTGAAAATTAGGGTCTACATGCACACCAGGTTTACATGCACAGAAGGCCTCAGTTGAAAAAATGTCCTATATGTGAAAGTGTATAATACTGCTTAACTGGACCAAAAGTCCTGTATCCTGTCAAATAGATTTTCACAGTTCCAAACGATAATGCACACATAGAAACCTACTTAGTTTTGGCTTTGTTGAGTATGTCGAGCTGGTCACCCATCTCTGCGACTGCATCATTGTGCTTCTTGCGCATGCCTGCCATCTGCTGCTCATGCTGCTGGCCTGCATCATCCAGGTCGTGCTTTGCCCTGGCCAACTCAGCATCACGCTTCTTCACCAGCTCCATCTGCGCCGCGGTGGCAGATGTGGCTTCATCAACACGCTCCTGCATCTCTTCCAACTCGCGCTGCAGCTCAGCCCGCGCCCGGTCTGCCTTGGACCTGGATGCGCGCTCTGCCTCCAGCTCCTCTTCCAGCTCACTGATGCGTGCTTGCAGCTCCTTTGACTGACGTGTCAGCTTTCCCAAGGAACCTTGCTCATCCTCCAGTCGTGTAGTGAGTGCTTGAAGTTCAGACTCCTTTTTCTTCAAGTTGCCATCCAGCTCAGCCTTCTGCTTGTTCAGCTCATCAATGCTCTCATTGGCCACTTTCAACTCGCCCTCAGTCTTGCGCTTAGCTTTGTCCAAATCTGCTTTGGCACGCTTTTCCCGTTCCACATTATCTTCAAGCTCATCTAGTGTTGATTCAAGCTTAGACTTCACTTTGTTAAGGTGAGAGACCTGTGGGAGAGTTATTGTTGATAATAGCCATTGTCATACTTGATAAATGCAATATGCAGACCTTGTCCTCCTCTGCCTGCAAGTCCTCAGTGAGTTTGCGGGAGACCTCCTCCTGGGCCTTCTTCTCCTTGTTAACCTTGGCCAGTGCCTCATCCTGCTGCGCCATCTCATCCTGTAAACACATTGAAAGTGTTACACAAGCTGCCACATCACACACACACAGACACACACAGACAGTGTGCCCAATGAATCAGGAACTGACCTGCAGTGAGCGCAGCTGGTGGTCCTTGCCCTGCTTCTCAGACTCGGCCTTGCGCACAGACATCTCCAGGTCTTGCACATTGCGCTTCAGGTTGGAAGCTTCCTCCTCAGCCTTTTTCTTTTGATTGCTCACATCACCAGTCTTGTGCTCTTGATCAGCAATGCGATCATTCAATTCCTGTAACATTTCAACACTTGACATTCATGTGTGTATGTGTACATGTGCACATGTAGGACACATGTGTATTCATGACAGGTGAACATGTCTCAATGCATGATAGCACACTATACAATGTAAGTACCATGACATCAAAAATGTGAAAACACACCGCGACAGTCTTCTCCAGTTCCTTCTTAGCTCTTTCAAGCTTGTCCACATGATCATGTGCCTCAGAGCTGTCAGATTTAAATGCATCCAACTGAGCAGTCAGATCAGCCTTTTCCTTCTCCAGTTTGGTTATTTTTTCCATGACACCTGCCATCTTGGCTTCTTCCTCTTTTCTGAGTTTTTCAAGTTCCTGAAATTTATGGTTAACAAGTGATTAAATTTTGATGTTTGAGGGTGGTGAAAAACTGGTGGTGTATGATTCGTACCTCCAGCCTCGCCTTCTCAGCTGCAGCTGCAGCCTCCTCTTCCTCCTTGCCCTTATTAAGCATGGGAAGCACATTCTTGTACAATTTGAGCCACTCCCAATCTTTCATTGTAGCCCATTGTTTCACATTGCGCTGGATAACAAAGTAGCCATTCATCTGTTCTTTGCGACGTGCAGCATCAGTCTGCAAATTTGCCACCATGCAAAACATTTGCAAATCAAACATAAAAGTATACATGCAGGCTTGTTTATTATTTTGTACTGGTGTATTTGCAAGTATATTTGTACATGACTGAACAAGTTGCAACACCACACCCAACACATTCTATACAGTGATTGAAGTTGAACTTTGCAAAAAATAAACTTACCCCTGTCCCAAGTTCTCAACTCAAAGTTGGAATGCATTATCTCACCTGGGCACAGTAAAATCTGATCGCAGCTTGGAATTTGGTCATCAGCCTGGACAGAGCATCATCACGCAGATCCTCCATATGGGCAAGGATGCCTGCCTTGAAGAAGACCTTGGTGTGGCCGACCTTGAACATCTCCTCCTTGAGACCACCATCAGCCACAACTTTGTCCAACATGGCACGTGAGCACTCCTGTACATTATGCCATGATAAGATATACCACAAATCCTTGAATAAGTCCCCCTTGAATAACCCCCCTATTGAAATGGAAAAATACAGAAGAATGTTACCCTAATGTGGTGCCCTGACAGCAGATACTTAATGTATTCACTGTGTACAGTGTACACATACCTACACGTGTATTTGAATGAATCGGATGCTGATGAACATGAATTTTAGGAAGTACACTTAGTTTTTGTTGTTGTTGAATTGTTAAATACCTGGAAACATGAGTTGATTGCATTTCATGGCTCACCCGCTTGAGTAATTACCCCTACAGAAGCTCTGACAAAAAATAACTTCCATGGGGACTTATTCAAGGATTTAGAATACTATAAGATAAATATAATTGCCCAGAATGAAAAAGGGTGGATCCAGCAGTGTGCTACAGCTGCCCACTGCATGATATTTACTTACCTTTGAGGGTTCTGAGTGCGTCTTGCAGGCTTCTGTGGCAAGGATAGTGTAGCGGAATTTGAAATCATCGTGCGTTGTCCTATTGGGGAACCCTTTGCGGCAGATACGAATGCCTTCAAGCACACCGTTGCACTGCAGCTGGTTCATGACCAAAGCAGCATCAATCAGACCTGTGCACATGAGAATGTTGGCACAGGTAGGACACATAAAATAACAGTCACTAGCCTGAGGTCTTCTTTTCATTGGGGATCAGGCAGCGCACGAAGTGGGGGTGCGTCGTGTGCAACATGGACATGAGCTTGTTGAGCGACTCGCGGTACGCCATCGACACGGTCATCATCGACGCCGACTTGCCCTTCTTCTTGCCGCCGCCGCCGCCACCTGGGAAATATCACTTTTCATGTTTCCCGACACCATGGAAACGTCATGTGTGACATGCCAGTACTGCACAGAGTTCTTGAAAATACTGAACTGTTTTTAGAGTATGTATATGTAAATCTATAGTAGGTATTTATGTTTTATTCACACCCTGAGTACAGAAAACGTAAAGTATTTTTTAACTTATATGCATGAGTAAACGTAAGTAAAATCTTGTTATTTTAACTATCAGCTGTAACAAACCCTTCTTCTGCGCTTCCGACTGCTCCTCCATAGTGATGAAATCGCTCCAGCAGATTTTAAGCAACGAATTGCCTTTGCTCTGCTTCATGACTTGCACCACGGAGTCGTTCAGCGGGTCCTTGTTTTTCTCCAGCCAGTTGGACACGTTGTAGCGCACCTGTGATCACAAAAAAACAGCCATGACTTGATTAATAATTCCAGGCAGCGAGTAAGTAAATGAATATAAAAATCAAAATTGCAAAACGTGACGAACAGTGCCGGCGTAATGCCTGACAGCGAAGTGCGCCTCTGCCTGCTTGCCCTTTGGTGGTTTGGGTTTTTCCAGGTTGGGGTGCTTGCCCACATGCATATCGCACACTTTCTGTCCATAGGTCAGGTCGGTGGCCTTGGGCACGATGCACTCCTCGTCCAACATGGAGATCAGACCCATCGGCTGCGAGTTTGCACAAAGTACAGTGACGCTGCATCAGTGAGGTGAAGTCAATGCTGAAAGTGTCAACTCACCTTCTCGAAGAGCTCCAAGCAGGACTGCAGGTCGAGTCCGAAGTCGACGAACACCCACTCGATGCCCTCGCGCTGGTACTCCTCCTGCTCCAGGACGAACATGTGGTGGTTGAAGAACTGCTGCAGCTTCTCGTTCACGAAGTTGATCCACAGCTGCTCGAACGAGTTGAACTGCAAAGGTGGAGAATGTTCACGCATGCTTACATGTATCTGAAACACAGTCGTGATGAACGCACGTCGAAAATCTCGAAGCCGGCGATGTCGAGCACACCGATGAAATAGGCACGGGGCAGCTCTTTGGCATCCAGGGTCACGTTGCACTTGACAACAAGCCAGTTGAACACACGCGAGAAAACACCTTTGGCCATAGCGCCGATTGCCCATGTTACCTGCAGTGGGTAAGTGGTATTTAGAGCGAATAACTTTTAAAAAGCACACAAACAATCAATATGCAAGCTGGACCTGTTGCATTGTCTGACCCTTGTTGACCCACTCAGTTCCGACCTTGACGCGGGGCTTGCACAATGCTTTTAGGAACTCATCCGTATCGATTCCAAACATTTTAGCGCACTTTTCAGCCTCTGCGAGTGCGTAAATTTGTTTTCAAAGTCGGTCATTAAATACATTTAAATGCATTTTTAGTTCAAAAATATGTGTGAACACATCTGAGTTAACCTCTAACAACTGCAACGACATGCTCACTAACCATCAGTGCCTTCAGGTTCGGCCTGCTCACCGCGCTGCTTGAACTTCATTTCACCCATGTGCAGCAGTGCCGCGCACAGTTTGTACACGTTGTTCTTCTCTTCATTTGTGAATAGAAGAATGTCGAACGCCTCCTGCGAAAAAATGGCAAATTTTCAAGTTAAAATTCAAAGCGGGACTGCGCATTTTTTGGTTTTGATTCTCAGTTCAAAAAGTAACTACCATATTCCCTCGAAATACCTCCGGGGTGGGTTTATTTTTTCATAGTGGACATTTTGAGGGGGTATTTCGAAGGAGGATATAAATACGGTAAGTCAACTAGTCAGATGTCAAAATTCATAAAATGCATCAACATACATCAGTCATGGTGAACTCTTCAGCATCATCGACGCCAACAATGGTTGTTTCAGCCTGATTTTGGTACCAGTACTCAGTTGGCGGTTTGTCAAGCAGCAGTGCTGGCTTGAGGTCTGGGTTGGCGCCCGACTGGATCTGGTAGAAAATATGGTAGGCACGTTCTCCCGGCGCCTGGCGGATCACACGAGACTTCTCCAGGAGGTCTGTATTTTATACAAATTTATCGGTCATCGATTTTGTACAAAATAGCGGCCACACACACTAGTACACCAGAGAAAGTTGGGAAAGTTATAAATTTGTTTTTAACGCATTTCAGTTTACCAGAATGAATTATTTTTGATCGCCGTCAACAGAGTCCCCACTGGTAAACTCAAATGTGTGAATGACAAATTATAAGTTACCCAAATTTCGGTCTTGTACTAGTGTGCGCAGCGCCAATATGCTACTCGGCGCTTAATTAAAGCAAAGCGCCAAATCTGAATAAAGTGAACTGACAGTGCTCAATGTCGCAGCCGGCCACCTTGCCATCTTTGGAGAAGTGGATGCGGATGAACTTTCCGAAGCGGGACGAGTTGTTGTTGCGCACGGTCTTCGCGTTGCCGAACGCCTCCAGCACGGGGTTCGTCTGCACGATCTGCTCCTCTAGGGAGACCTGCGGATGGCGTCACTTGTGTCATTTTTGGATGAAAATGGATGGAAGTATTTTTTAATGAAAAAATATCAGAGAGAGCGACCTTCTTTTCCTTTGGCTTCTCAGATTCGGCTTTCGCCGCCTGCTGGGACGCGCCGACGAAGGCGAAATAGGCAATGACCTTTTTAGTGTTTTCGGTCTTGCCAGCGCCGGACTCGCCGGTGATCAACATCGACTGGCACTGACTGTCTGCAAACGATATTTCAAGGTTGCACAATACTGTATTCCATTTACCATTGTCAAATTGCACTCTTATACAAAAATATGTAATTATTGTGTGAACCGACCCATCAACATGTTCCTGTAAGCCTCGTCAGACACACCCCACAAATGGGGAGGCACTTCATTACGCCTCTTGCCCATGAAGATCTTGGCCATGCTGTCGGTGTAGATCGGCAAGCGCTTGTACGGGTTCACCACCACGCAGAACAGCCCAGAGTAGGTCTGCGTGTTGGGAACGGCTTTTGAAGCTACCACTATAAGTTTTCAAGTTTTTTTTCAATCAAAATTCATGTTAAATAGTCAATTTTCCTCAAAAATTTATTATGTGCGAGATGGTATAATAAAATGAAACTTGAATGAAAAACGTTGGATGAAAAATGGTCCGCCGACAAATCAATTTCACGTTGACGCCCTAAAATCAATTTGTCATCGGTAATTGCATGCTTGGACAAATTGATTTTTGGAGCATCAACGTGAAATTGATTTGTCAGCGTACCATTTTTTATCCAACCCTTCTTATTCAAATTCGAATTTAAGATCTCAAACAACATTTTTAGAAAAATGCACTATTGGACATGAATTTTGCATAAAAAACTTGAAAACATGAAGATCATTAATTTTTCGGTGACTTTTTATTTGTCGTTTAAACTTCTATTTGTCGTTATTCTGTAATTCCACCTTTATGATGAGAAAACTGTATACTTTAGGTTCATTAATAAGACGGGTTATGGAAGGTTTCCATACTAAGTATGATGTCCGTCGAGTATGTGAGCTACCTAATCCATTGGTGCAAATGTGTCCAACGTCTATTGCTTGTATTTAGTCACACCATTCAACCAAACTCGACATGTAACTCACGTAGATGAGCATGCTTGCGTAGCGGTCGCGCAAGTTCCACAGCACGGACGCGTCGTTCAGGAAGGACAAGTTGGACATGTCCTCGCACTTGGTGAACTTGGGCGGGTTCATCTCTTGCGCGTCGTCCTTTTTCAAGGTGACCTCGTTGCCTGAGTAAAAGGATTCACCGGTGGATGGGTGAAAAACGAAACGATGAAAACGCAGGCGTCAATCACCTTTGACGGTCATGACGGTGACCATGTCGCCCTTGGTGGACTTGATCTCGCCGGCCACGTAGCCCTCCTCCTTGTCGGGTACCCATACTGCCTTCTTGGCGTCGTGAGGCCTCGCTTGCTCCTGCGGGGGGTGGGGGGGTAATGAACAGACGCTCAGCCAAAATGAACCATCGGATTTTTCAGTCTGGAAGAATAAAACGCACAGCGGCAATGGTGTCGCGGTCGAGACGCAAATATTTCCAGCCGGGGTCGTTTTCCCATTCACCCATGGTTGGCTAGCTTCTGTTAAATTTCGAGTAAAGAATCGGGCGTCTAGGGAAGAAATTTCAATCGCTTGAGGCGGGGAGTGCGATGCGCGCAGTCAGCTGCGAACGGAAAGCCTGAAAGTGCAGATTGATTTTGATATTACACAGACAAAAGTCCAGGGTTCGTTGATAACATAATCACGTAAATCTCGACGCCGCATAAAATATAAAAAATAAAAGGAAATATTAGCCATCGCGGCAGGGAACGGCCTCCTTTTATACAGCCCCCGATGATCTCCAGCGTTAGCTCAGGTTTTTACTGCAACCCCCGTTAGACACTCGAAAATGTTCGTTATGCGTACATAATTTTGATAGGTATTTATGTGTAGGTATATCGCATTGTGCGCTTTTTATGTGTGCATATTATAGCGTCCATCCACTTGTCGGCCGGGATGATGTTCGAGCTAAAAATACTTGACATGAAACTGAGCAAAGGTCGTGCACCTGCCGTGTGGGTTACTGTAGGGGAGGGAGGGGGGGGGGGTTGACGCCCATTTCAGTGAAAAACACAAGAAAACGTGAAATATATTCACAGAAATTACAATCCGTCATTTATTATACCGTATTTCGTCTAAATAAAACCAGGGGGCAGGACCAGCATTTTTTTCTTTACATTTCGATTGGTATTTTATTCGATGAATCTGTTCAGAGTGCAGCTCCATTGTCTGTACTTTGCTGGGTTGTAGGTATATTTACATGCCCGAAATTGCAGTTTTCATGAATAACGTGTTCGCCTTCCCACTAATTGTATGGGATTTTTTCCTCAGTTTGCTCAGACGGGTAGATTTTTCGAGGGGGTATTAATCAAAGAAATACCGTAAGCTTATTATCGCCGTAACTCAGGTCAGGTGTAAATGCAGCTTCCAAGTACAAATTCCCGCTGTTACGTCTTGCCGATGGAACACAGGTGAAGTGGTGCTTTATGCGAAGCGGGTTCGTTTTTCATAATAGCCCCCAGTCCCAGATCTCAAGAGCGAAACACACAGCATAGGCGGAAAATTACAAGTGCAAAAGGGGATCGTATTCTATAAATGAGTTTTTTCAGATTGAGCCCTACCCGGCCCTACCTTACCCTATCAATCACACTCCCTTTAAAGTTTCATGTGTAGCTTCAAAGTTTCATGTGATAGTAAAGTAAAATGTCATCAAAAATCCCAAATGCCCAGTTAAAAAATCAAATTTGACATTTTACACGACTGTTTACATTTTTCAGCACATTTTGCAGTGTATTCGAGTGCCCCCCTGAACATGCACAAACTAATTTTTAATGAGAGAAACACTGTTTTTGCAATGAAACACTGCATTTGGTAAAAAACCTGCATTTTATGAAAAACTCGAGTTTTCACCAAAACACAGAAATAAAAAAAGAGTTACTGAAGTTTTTTTTGCAAAAAAAAACTTAAAACACGGAAGTGTTTTTAAAGAAAGCTTACACATCGTTGGATACCGTATCGAATCGTTGCAAGCTCACTTCCCACCGATGCAGCGATTAAGCAGAAACAAAAAAGGGGAAGGCTGAAGACACAACTTCTTAGAAACACTTATGCCCCCGAGGTTTTTGTCCACCCAAGTTACAGGCAGTGTAAAGTTCTAAATTTCTACCCCTCTATGCGAAGCGTCTGATCTCAAGTGTATTTGCGCAAAAACGAACGTATTTATAATCGCGGCTTTTGGAAATCTTCTGCCTAAAATACGAAAAACGCATAGGTATGTATTTACGGGGGGTTGTCCTAGATTGATTCGAATAGTTCTCTGATACAGATACTGTAAATCCTCGCATAAGTACCGAAGGGGGGTTATTTTTCGTCAGAGTTTTTGAGGGGGGGGGGGTATTCAAAGGGGAAGTGATTTGTTCCTTAGATGTTTCAGGAAAATATGGAATGAATTTATTGTATGAATTCATTCAGAAACCAACTCATGAAATGCAGATATTGAACAGTTCAACAACAACAAAAAAGTATCCATTCTAAAATGTTCCATGTTCCGGCATCCAATTCATTCAAATAAATTTACATTCTTTTGAATTTTTTCGTTTTACACTGCACTGCATTTGCATTCGATGAATTTTGCCTGTCTGTCATCATCGAATCGTTTTTTAAATTTTTGCCGCATTGCTTCCAGTTCCAGGGAGGAGTTATTCGTTAGGGGGGGGGGGTATTCAAGGAGAGAGTTATTTTTCCTCACCTGGCGAACAGGGGGAGTTATTCAAGGGGGACTTATTCGAGGATTTGCGGAAATTACTTCATTCGATGAATACTGCCAAAAAAATGCAGGGCTATCCGTAGTTACAAACAAATGATAGGTATAACGATGGCAAAAAAAATTCGAAAATTCGAATTTTTTTCAGAATTTTCGAATTTTTATTCCACCACTGGAAAACACACTTCAAAATCGATTTTTTCTTGAAAAAATTCGAAAATTCAAAAATTCATAAATTCAAAAATAGTTTTTGAATTTTTCAGGGAATTCAAGGACATTAAACACATTCTTAGGTTCTGTGTGCTAAATCGATCGATAAGGGTCGATAAAAAGGTGTTGACTTTACATGACCTATCTGGCTAACTTTGAACTTTAATAACTCGGCCATTGCTTGGCCGATTTGGACTGTTCAATGATCTGCACAACCTGTAGATTCCATTTTTGGGGTTGGATTAGTGATGTATAAATTCATTATGCCATGTTGACCCAGTATTTCAACGTGTAAAATAAATTTTTCTTAGGGGTATTTTTTGTCAGTGATTTTTGAGGGGACTTATTCGAGGGAGACTTATTCAAGGATTAATGGTAAATATAAGGTAAAAGGGTTTGCCATCGTTAGATAGGTAACGGAATTTCATATCTGGCGAAATGATGAAAACCTCGAATAAGCCCCCCTAGAATTATCCCGTCTTAAATTTTCTGCCGAAATAATAAACCCCCTGTGTGTATTTCGAGGAAATACGGTAGCATCAATAGCACTAATTAGATGAGAATAAATGGATAGCGGGCATTTTAGATGCATATCTTCTGCTTGCAAGCGGTAAAAAATTGAAATATTCATATACATTTACATTTTTCAAAATTTAGTAAATTTTAAATGCTAACAGCAAACGACGATGTTCCTGTCATAAAACGCAATGACAAGTGACACATTAGCATCCACCATCCCACAATAAAGGCAAACCCACGGCACAACGCGTACCACAATTTCCTCTGACCAATTGACGAACCCCAAAAATCGATCAGAACCCGCAATCTAGTGATTTTAAACCAGAAGTCAAGTAAAAATGTCGGACAAAACATCGACACCGCGCAAACACGTCGTTTTTGTGATGCGGGCGGGCGAACGCATGGACAGAATGTTTCCCCAATGGTTGACAGAGTGCTTTCAGCCGGATCGGTGAGGTTTCTCTGGGGGAGAAGCAAAGTGTGAAAAATATAACCCGAGGGGAAAAACCCAGAACGGGAAAGATCAACTACACGCTGACTGATCTGAACATGCCCGTGCGACTGCCGAGGCGCTCCGACGGGCCGCAAGGCTTCCAGTACGACTCCCCGTTGACCGAGTTTGGCAACTTGCAGGTACCTCATCAGGACTGCGTCGTTACCGTATTTGCTTGAATAAATCCACCGTTGGACGATAATGAAAAATAATTGCTCTGCTCAAATAATTCCCCCTTTTAGGCAACAATTTGTTGTGCCCAATTTAAACAAACATGGCACGTTATTTTTCTAATATTTCATTTGAGCATCTAGCAAGTTTATTTATAAGTAATATTTATTTCGTCAAATATTTTGACGAAATAATAAACCACCTCGAATTGTTCGCCTCAAAAGAATCTGACGAAAAGAAATTACCCCACGGGAATTATTCAAGAAAATACAGTATATGGACAGTGGCCATAGAAAACTCTAAACACCCAGGCGCAACTGGTGGGTCGCACCCTGCGGCAGCGCTCGATAGTCATCCAGGTGCCACTCCAAGACCCTGTAAGAGACCCTGTAGAGTGTCAAAGACCCTGTAAAATGTCATGTGTCATGTAAAAGACCCTGTAAAATGTCAAATGTCATGTAAAAGACGCTGTAAAGTGTCGTGTATCCAAACCTTTTTTATTGTATCCAAATCTTATGTTTTTGTATCCAAATCTTACTTTTTGACATAAGATTTGGATACAAAAACATTTGACATAAGATTTAGATACCAAAAAATAAGATTTGGATTCACATGACACTTTGTAGGATCTTTTACATGACATTTGTCACGTTACAGGGTATTTTACAGGACACATGACATTTTACAGGGTCTTTGACACTTTACAGGATTTTTACATGACATTTGTCACGTTACAGGGTATTTTACAGGACACATGACATTTTACAGGGTCTTTGACACTTTACAGGATTTTTACATGACATTTGACACGTTACAGTGTATTTTACAGGACACATGACATTTTACAGGGTCTTTGACACTTTACAGGATCTTTTACATGACATTTGACACGTTACAGGGTATTTTACAGGACATATGCCATTTTACAGGGTCTTTGACACTTTACATGGTCTTTTACTGGGTCTAGGAGTGCCCCCAGGCGGTGTACACTTCGCCCGCGCTGCGCTGCGTGCAGACTGCGGCCGCGCTGCTCGGCGCCGCCAAGAGCGACGTCAAGGTCAGGGTGGAGCCGGCGCTGGCTGACACCTTGGCCGGATTTACTGTGCGTCCGCAAATTTTGTTTCGATTTTTCCGACTCATTTTGCGTGCGTTTCGATTACACAATGGTGATGAAAATACGTTTGCGCAGAGAGGCAGCGTGCCGAAGTATATGAGCATGTTCGAGCTGGTCTCCTACGCCTACCCCATCGACGTGAGCTACACGCCCATCATGAACATGGCTAGACTGACCGGTAAGGTGGCAGCATGTTTCCATAGTCAAAAACTCAAAATTCGTCTTTCTTACATGCCAAATAAATCTAACCGTGCAATCAGAACTGCTGGAAGGGGCAGGGGGCCTGCCGACACCGCAAGACGACTACTGCCGGGTTTCGTCGGCGGCCAACGCGCTGTGCCGCTACAAGTTGAAGGGCAAGATGGGCGGCTGCACCATCGTCATTGGGCACGCGCACACGCTCGACGCTGTGAGTGATGTGGCTGGGATACACTAAGGGGACACTCCCAGACACTGCATAACGCCCTGTAAAATGTCAAATTCTATTTTATTTTTACGGGACATTTTACAAGTCTTTCGACACTTCGCATGACATTTAAAATTTCACTGCCCGGGACTGACACCTGGAGTTTTTCAGAAAGCCGTTGACCTCAGATTAAAAAAATACAGCCCAAACAGACATCAAAACCCCACACATCTCCAAACCCACCCACCCCACCCCCAGTTCTCGCGCACCCTGATCAACCTGCCGGTGCCGAAGCGGTTCCGCCCGTCGGACGCGCACTGGATGGGGCTGCGCTACCCGTACGCGTCCGCAGTGGCGCTGCAGTCGGGCGCGGCGGAGAGCTGGGTGCCGGCCAGCGAGAAGCCGCCCATGCTCAGCTACATGGACCGGCTGGCCGCCGTCGACTGGGACTACCTGAATAGGGGCAAGGTGGACAAGTGAATGGGAATGTGAACGCTGAAGGGTGTAATTTCCGAATAGGGTTCAAACGGGATTGACTTTTCAGGATCGGGATCGGGATTGGTTTTTTGAGATTTCGGGATCGGGATTGGCCGGGATTGGGGTCACGGGATTGGCATTTTTTCGGGATCGGGATTGGGGTCGTGGGATAGAGATTTTGGTCAATGTTTTGGCATCCACACTTGTTCATAAAGGTCATTCATAAATGTTCAGAAACGTGGCATAAAGTGAACGCTGGGGGTTTGCGTTCACATTTTCGCATGCAAAACCGTCGTTTTTTCACTTTTGATAATTTCCACTAATTTTTCCGGAATCGATCCCGGACTTTGGAGTTTCTCGGGATCGGGATTTGAAAAGTTTCGGGATCGGGACTGCTAAATCCGGGAATTTCACGGGATCCGGGATCGGGATCCCGTTTGAACCCTATTTCCGAATGTGATTATCTTGGTGGTGTGCTGGTTTTCTTGGTGTTAATGTGCGGTGACTAGCTGCTGACGCGAGAAATGAAATGATAACTGCGAACTGCCCAGTGGTTTCGTGTTGACTCGGTAGCGAAGTTCAACTTTTCGGTTTCTCGGGAATATACAAACTCACGCAAAATTGTAGCATCTACAATGAGAATAGCAACAAACGTCGTTGGCCAGACCGGCGTAAGAGAAGAGTGCTGCTGCTCAACCGCGAGCCCTAAATGTCACCCACAAACAACAAATTTACAGAACCGAAAAAGAAGAAAATCTCAAGCGCGTGCAAATGTGCTTAAAGGTAAAATTAACCTCGGGGCGTTTTCACACCTTCCCTTGAATAATCCCCCCCTCTAAGATCAGTGAGGGAACAATAATTAGCGTTCCAAAAATGGGTGATTTTCAAAAAATATAATTAAATATAATATCAGAAAATCTAATAATTAAATATAATCTCAGAAAATCTAAAAATAAAATATAATTCAATCTCTCTGAAAAACGCTGAGAAAATATAAATAAATATCAATCAGATATTTAATTATATATTTTTCTCATAAATAAAATACAATTAAATCTCACCGGAAAAATCTGGAGAAAATATACCGTATTACCTCGAATTATCCCCCCTCGAATTAACCCCCCCCCCCTCAAAATGGGCTGGGGAAATAATAAACCCCCCCCTCGAAATACCCCCCCTCCGGAATGATGTACATCATGTATCCAATGTACATGATGTATTTATTACTACTTTTTGCATCGCAGCTACACTTATACGCTCATTTATGTATAGATGTACATCCAAGGCCTAACGATGGCAAAAAAAGATTAGAAAATTCGAAAATATTTTCGAATTTTTTCATAATTTTCGAATTTTTATTTCACCCGTGGAAAAAACACTTAAAAATCGATTTATTTTTCAAAAAATTCGAAAATAGTTTTCGAATTTTTCAGGTGATTCAAGGCGACAAACCGCACTCTTAAGTTCAGTGTGCTAAATAAATCGACATTTAATATGCGGTGGGTCTGAAAACGCCTGATGTAATGAAAAAATCCATTGAAATCGCGTCCGTCTGCGGCTGCCGCGAAGCCCGAGTCCGACACATCAGTTGAGGAACTGAATGCACAGAGCTGCCCAAACAATTAGAACCGCGGCGCTCTACTTCCGCGGAAACAGACGCCGGACCATTAAAAAAATTGTCCGACATATAAGTCCACATACCGTATTTCCTCGATATATCCCCCTCGTTTGACCACCCCCCCCCGTCTCGATACCCCCCAAATCGAGTGTAAAGGGAACGTACACGACAAAAACTGTAGTTTGTGTTCTGTGTAATGCAGAACACACGTGAAAACAATGTCGGTGTCACGTTAGAAGAGTGTTTATATTCACCATATACATACTAATATTAGTCTACAGAACCTTATATGTCAGTTATTGTTGCATTTTATTACCTCAGCGTACATTACAAACAACGAATTTGTACTGGGATTTTAAAAAAAGTTCTGGCGAAAAAAAAACCCCCTCGAAATACCCCCTCGTTTAACCCCCCTCTCGAGACCACTATGAAACAATCACCCCCCGGGGGTATTTCGAGGAAATACAGTAAGTATTTCTACCATTTGTCATGTTAAAGTGACGTGAAATTGTCATATCATACTTCACTTACAGTGAAATTACAGTTAAAAGGGGCTCTAAACATGAAAACAGTCCAAATACTGTGTTTTAGGCTTAAAATTCAATACTTTTCTTTAAAAAATTCGAAAATTCGAAAATTAAATTCGAAATTCGAAAATTAATTTGGGAAAAAATTCGAAAATTAATTTAAGAAAAAACACTTAAAAATTTAAATACTTTTTTCTGGGGGGTTTGCCATCGTTACCAAGGCCGCAATAACACCTATTTTCTTACATTTATTACCGTTTTTGTGTAAGAAAAAGCGTATTCTTTACTATGAATTTCACGAAAATTTCTGACGATATAATAAACCCCCCCTCGAATAAACCCCCCTTCAAAGTTTGCTGGCAAAATAATAAACCCCCATGGGGGTATTTCGAGGTAATACGGTAATTAAATAAGAGATTTTTTTATATTTAATTATATTTTTTAAATATAAATCTCCCAGAGATTTTTGGAACGCTAATAATAATTCCCCCCTTGAGCAACCCCCCCCCCCCTTAAGAGACGTGATGTGCCCAATTTCAACAAAAATGGCAAGTTATAATGTGAATAAATATTTCGTGGAATGAGTTGATAGAAACCAAACATGCTCAAAATTTTGATGAAATAATAATTACCCCCTCGAATACTTCCCCTCTCAAAAAAATCTGACGAAATAATAATTCCCCAGTGGAATTATTCAAGCAAACACGGTATCAAATACCACTGAATACATCACTGGCAAATGCGGCGCACCGCTATAATTACTTGACGCACAAGCACGCCATAACGGAGGGATTGAAACATCGAAATCAGCACTTCGCTCTAAATTACAAAACACCGCAACTGCACAGCATGCTAAACAGAAGACGTACCTATGCAGAATGTCCGAGATTTGTGACAAAGTGTCGATCCATTTCATTTGAAGGAGCAAAGGAAGCACGGTCGATCCAGTAAGTATCACAACTTCAGTGTATTTTCATACAAGACATTTGCTTTCACATCATAATGATTTCTTGACGGTGTAATAACAATTCTCTAACCACACCACATTAAGGATTTGTAGTCTAGTCATGACGAAAGTAACACCCACCCAGTGGCTGCATTTTGCAGTTTCCAATGGCCCTACACACACTAGTTTTCAAACTGAAATGGCGACATGGCGACATCCAGCCCGCTCTTGTTGTATGTTATGTGTTTTAGTTTTCAAATTTTTAAATTCAAACTTTCATGTATTTAAATTCAAATTCAAATTTAAATTAAATTAAATCATTCAACCGTGTTGAATTATTTGCATTTGAAAAAATTTCAGTTTTCACCGAAGTCACATTGAAAACTAGTGTGTGAAGGCACATTGCAGAGTTGTAAAAATACTGGTATTTTTGGAAAGTGTAAGTGTAAGTGTAGATACACTTTCCAAATTTTGAGTATGGATACCAAAAGTGTAAGGTATTTTAAAAATACCTAGGAAAGTGTAAAAAAAGTGTAAGTGTAAAAATTTTTTTTTAGAAAGAGTTCTCACTGTTGAGCATTAGAAAGCACCACTGTTCTCACCTTTAGATCAATTTATTTATCATTTTCATGCATTATTTCACATTTTACAGCCTTTTATGAAATATTTCAGACTGTAACAAATACTGTAGTGGTATGAAGTTCCCTAATAATGGCAGTAATTCAGTGTTGATATTTTACTGATTAAGCAATGTGATACACACTGTTTAAATGCAAGAATGGACATGCAGCAAATGTCAATGCAAAAGTTGACTGTGTGTCCAGTTGGTGAACTTCCATTGATTTTGTCATTTTTACAAAAGTATGATGAAACTGTAGAATACCATGAGTACTGATCAAAGGTTGTATTTAGATCAAAGGCTAGTTTGTGCAGTTGCCATATTTTCTACATTCTATGCATTTTTTGTACATAACCCTATTTTATGCTTTCTCAAAAGCATAAAACAGGGCCATCTGAAAGAAAAAAATACACTTTCTGTACCCGGGTATTTTGCCCAGGAAAGTGTAAAAAAAGTGTATGGGTATTTTATGAAAGTGTAAGTGTAAGTGTCAATATAAATACCCATTTACACGGGTATTTCGGGTAAGTGTAAATACACTTTCGCAACTCTGGCACATTGACAAGCCAATCTCAAACGAAAACGTAGCTTAATGTGGGTTATACCGTTTGGTGGCGGATGATAAATACTTTCCAGACAACTAAACTACATGAAAATATGCGTAAATCAATTGTTATGCTAAAGAAGTGACTTTCACAGAATATAGAATTCAACATTGTAATAATTAATAACCAATAACTGTCACTACTAGTTCTGGCTGAAAGTTGAGTGAGTATGGGCACATGAATAAATATCTCAATGATTAATTTACAGCTATCTTAGAAACACTGTTAAATAGAAACACCGCATTAGCTTTGACATAAAAAACACAGGGACCGTTGAGCGTGGCTGCGTATCTGATATTACTGATACCGTAACCGGATTCAAATAAGACGGTCTGCACAGAATGCCTGGCTGGCAACTTTCTCCTAATAAAAATACATATTTAATTATTTTCAACCTTTTCCATATTCGCAGCAGGCTCAACAGTTCCCGAGCCATATGCACATTGAAAACTCTTTAAAATTGGGCATAGTTCCAGCTTTGTATTAACTACATGTTCACTCAGACAAAAATGTTAAGAATAGGTAAACGACTTGCGAACGCATATTCACAAGTTGTAGTGGGTCCGGGTTGTTAATAAATCGTATCGAATAACGAAAGTTACCGTATTTCCTCGAATTACACTCCCCCTCGAAATACCCCCTCAAAATGGGCACTATGAATTAATAACCCCCCCCCCATTCAGTGTATAGGGAACGTAGATGACAAAAGCTCTGGGAAACGCAGAACACACGTTAAAAACAATCATTGTGTTACGTTAGAACATGGTTTATATCATCTACATACTTATATAAGGCTATAGACTCCTAAACATGGTGGTTTTTGTAGCATTTTTCTACGTCTGCGTACGTTATTAGTACTGGGTTTTCAAAAAATTTCTAGCGAAATAATAAACCCCCCTCGAATTACCCCCCTCAAAACTTTCACTCTGAAAAAATTAACCCCCTGGGGGTATTTCGAGGAAATACGGTATATCGAAAATTTCCAAATGAATATTAAATGTCAACACCAAAGTATCGATGTATTGAGTCTTTTTCATATAAATATTGAAAAAATACTGAACATCAACATGGAAAAGTCACATCGTTTACAACTTACATGTTCATGCACAGATGGGTAAATCTGTTCCCTTTTTGAAAGTATTTTATAGCATTAGTGAACATGTATTCATGTATTTATGTTTGTTCCAAGCCAGAACTAGACCAAGACGACACAAATTTCTGTGACTAAAAATCGGGATAGTATTTGACAATAGAAAATCGAGCAAAAATTAATTTCTCGCTTTAAGAAACTAACAAATATATTTTCCTCTATGACAGAAGAAACAATCAATTCGAATGGCCGAAAATTCTCGTTAGACCGATTGATTTGAAGAAAAAAACATCGAAATCAGGTCTATAGGAGCGCGCAACAAAATTCGCAATAAAATAGAAAGAAACGGGAACAGCAGACCTGCATGCAACTTGCACCATAAGACTGTTCTCAGAGAAAACAAAACATGTGTGGATTTGAACAATGTGCATAAAAGTAACTTGTAAATAGTAAATGTATTTCAATACCAGCAGTGATAAGTACATACAAATTCATAAGTACAATCGACACGAAACATGGGCATTCAGTTCGTCGGTGAGGGTCGGCTTAAAGAGCCCACACACGCTAGTTGACATCGCAAATTCGTGTCAACTCAATAACATAAAAACAAATTTGAGGCATCACACTTAACAAACAAATTAAATTAAGTTTCATGATGTAAAATTAACTACCGTATTACCTCGAATTATCCCCCCCCCTTGAATTAACCCCCCCTCGAAATACCCCCCCTAAATTTTGGCTGAGGAAATAATAAACCCCCCCCTCGAAATACCCCCCTAAAATTGAGTGTAACGTGAACGTACATGACAAATACCGCAGTTTGTGATCTGTACTTTGCAGAACACACGTTAAAACTGATGATTAAGTGACGTTAGGGAAGGGTTTTTGTGTATATACAGTAATATATGCCTATAAACACATATAAATCTATGTGATTGTTCGATTTTTCTACGTCTGCGTATGGGCAATTTCCAAAAATTTCTGGCGAAATAATAGACCCCCCCTCATCGAATAAACCCCCCTCGAATTATCCCCCCCTAAAATTTTGCTGGCGAAATAATAAACCCCCTGGGGGTATTTCGAGGTAATACGGTATGCTCTATCAGATAAGAAATCACATAATTCACTAAAATTCAATTGACACGAATTCAGTTGACATCAAGCGCGTATGGCGCGAAAGACACCGAGCTTAACTCCCACATGCTAAAATCAATCTTAGCTGGCGAAAGCCGTTAAGTTGAAGGAATAAATAGTACCATTTTTTTTGTTCCGAAACCTGCTAGCCAAAAATCCAGCCTAGGTATTTATGTAAACTTTCCGCAAAAATATTTGGAGTGCGGTATTCGACTGTGTTCTTCATGGGGTCAATATGCTTATTTGAGTGATAGAACGCACCATTACCAACGATGGAAAAAACACAGAAATTGAACACAGAAACTCATTGAGTTTCTGTGTTTTTGTTTTACACAGAAACACGGAAACTCACAAATTTTGAAAAACTCAAAACTCAAATGAGTTTTTTTTTGGAGAACACAGAAACACAGAAACACAGAAACACGGAAACACAGAAAAGTTTTTTGAGTTTTTGAGTTTTTTTCAGCGAAGTGGTTGTGGTTGAACACATTTTCAGAATGCACATGAATTCAGTTAAACTAAACAAGATAAGATATGCATGTATAGCATGTAAATACTGTATATCCTCGAATAAGACCCCCCCTTGAATAGCTCCTCCCCCTTGAATAACTCCCTCCCTCGAATAACTCCCCCCTCTTGAATAAGTCCCCCTCTGTGTGAAAAATATGCTATAAAATTTACAAAAAAAAGTTGATGAAAATACAAAAGAATGCTAACGTAAGGCTGCGACAGCATTTACATGACATGTACGCAGTGTATAAACACCTTTTTGTTGTTGTTGAACTGTTAAATACATGGATTACATGAGTTGACAGAATGCATTCATACGATGAATTCAGTCCAAGTTTCTGAGGAAAAAATAACTCCCTCCCTTGAATAACTCCTCCCCCTTGAATAAGTCCCCCCTCAAAAACTCTGACGAAAAAAAATAACTCCCCTGGGGTCTTATTCGAGGATATACGGTATGTACATATAGTATTCATATTTAATGATGGTAAAAAAAATAAATTAAAGATGGTATGCACATCTCCTGGGGGCAGTCCCAAGCCCTGTAAAGTGTAAAGTAAAGTGTCAAATGTAAAGTCAAATGCAAAGTAAAGTGTCAATCAAAACAAAAAAGAAAATATATTATTACTGAACTTTGCATGACAATTGACAGTTTACTCTGCATTTGACTTTACATTTGACACTTTACTTTGCATTTGACTTTACATTTGACACTTTACTTTACACTTTACAGGGCTTGGGATTGCCACCTGGTGGACATGTTTAAATATATTTAGTTGTAGTTCAAATCAATTCTGTAGTCTTCCATACAGTGCACATCCATTGAAGATTTTAGGAGTACTGCGTAAATTGTCCTTTGTGAGCATTTTGTTGATGCTGGTGTTGTGATGTGGGTGAATGTCCTCATTGAGGACATTTTTATGGACGTTTTCGACACTTGAATGAATACACATGTTATGTGGGGTTAAAACATGTGCAAAACCAATATTTTATAAGAAAACTGCTGTTTCCACATCAAAATGCTGTAAATCAGAATTTTTGGGGGGAAAACTCAAGTTTTTTTTACCAAAAACTTGAGTTTTTTAGAAAGAAACTAAAAAAACTCGAGTTTTAACAAAAAAACACAGAAATAAAAACAGAGTTACTCAAGTTTTTTTCGATAAAAAAACTCAAAACACAGGTATTCATTTTTGAAAAACTCAAAACACAGAAAGTGTTTTTTTTTGGAGAACTTACCCATCGTTGACCATTACACGTTGTGAAACAAAAATGTTAAATTGCAAAAAAAAATACAAATAAAATTCCGGACATGTCGAAAACTATCAAAACTAATCCAGGCATCAGAACCGAACGCCCAAATCTCGTACACGTCTATCCAATAGAAAAGCTCATCACTAAAATCAATGCAGTGAGGGCCGTAGCGACCACGCAGGGTCGTACAACCCCATATTGCAGAACTACAAACATCAGGGTCCACTTTTGGCACAGTGCCAACAAAAAGCCTTCATTGCTGCTGCGACTGTTGCAGCGGCGCGGCCACATTTGCCGAATTCCGTCCCTGGCTCGCCTTGGCCGCCAATCGCAGCAATTCCGCTTCGGCTGTCTTCGCGTCGCCGACTGAAAAACGGGGTTTTGAAATTGATTACTATTTACGCAGTAGTTTTTATGTGATTTTTATCTACCTTTGTAGAATAAAAGATGGAGCCACGAGTACGAAAATTATGTACATTATTCTCAATAGCCTATTATTTCGGTGCAAAATTTTGACCGGATATCGTTTTCGGGTGTCGGCATATGCCGAAAATAAATTTAAGAATTATTTCGGATCCATGACGTACGTGAACGTTCTGGTCAATCTGGGGTATCTTGAATTTGGACCCTCCCGGGGGGTTGGATAAATATTTAGCAAATCGCTCCTCCGGGAACAGTATGTCCAATAACGTAGGCAGCGGGGGGGTGGCCGCCCCCCCCTTCCGGGCCAGACAAAAAATGTGCCAGAATAAAAACTTTCATAAAGCGATTTTGTCACCAGTTCGAAAAAAATCGCCGTTCGCCGGCCTCTGTATACAATCCGTCCCCCACGCTCAAAAATCCTGGCTACGTCCCTGACTGGCGTAGCCAGGAAGGGGGGGGGGCCCCCACCGTGGGCGGCGGCCACCCTTATTTTCTTTTATACCCATATAAAAGGGTATATAATAATAAGGCGGCCGCCCTTATTTTCTTTTATACCCATTTACGTTTCCAGAGTGTAAAAAACGGTAAAAATTACAACATGTGGTGCCAATTATCACACTTTTAGATATATAGAAGGCATCGGCGCCATTGCCACTTTGCCAACGCCAATAACGCCATGGTGCGGCGCTTACAAATGGCGCCAGCGCCTGACTCCTTTCCGCTGCTATATGGGTCATATTTTAGGGAGGGGGCGCCGCCCCCCCCCGTTCGCCGGGCTCCGTTTACAATCCGCACCCCGCTCAAAAATCCTGGCTACGCCACAGTGTGGCAGTGATGTCTGATGCACAAACATCATTACGAAGTATCTAATTACCTCCGGCCTGTCCAGATTATTTAATTTCCACGTCAACTTTTGCCATGGCAATATCTATGTAATCACTTTTAACAAATAAATAAATAGGTGCGCTGTTCCGTGACACGCTCAGTAGCACAGTCTATCATCACCCACTGAAAAATATACAACTGCAAAAAAGAAGCCTACAACACTGTTTATCCAGAATAAAATGAGCACAAATTACCTAACAATGTGCAATGCAACCACACTGATAACTTCTATGCTGGCCCATAAAATTCAAGTAATCGCTACCAGCACTTGTTGCGCCATCGGAATTGCGATGAATGCTGTACTGATAGTGACAGCTTTAAGAACAAAATTATTGAATGAGTTTGTGAAATGGGAATTTATCAGCATGGCAGTGGCGTATGGTTTTTGGGCACTCGTCCAACTGAGTATATTTGGTCACGAGCTGATTGTTACATACTATCTCAAAGATCAATGTTTGCTGCAGGTGAGTATATACTTAAAAAAATAAAAATGCACTGAGGTAGTGAAAATACTCAAGTACTGCCACATTTTCAGATAACTCGGTTCACATGTGCAGTGATGTATGCGGTGGCTATAGCTGTTAAATACATATATACGTTTAGTCGAAATGACGTAGGTCAAGAAAAAATTTCACACATAACAACATCATTTGTTACTTTCATGAGAACCTTTGAATTTGCACTAGGGATGGCCGATGTTTTTTTTACCGTTTTATGTTTTTTAAACATGGGTATCGAAACCGTTTTTTAATTAAAAACATCAGCCAAATTTTTTACACTTATGCAACACTTTAGCAATCTTTTGCAATTTTCAATTTTTGCATTGGTAGTTTGCAATTTTTGCGTGCAAGCGCGCAATTTCACAGAAATAACCATTTATAATGCTATCCCATGGCTCCACCACCATTCTATGGCTATATTTAACATCACAAAGTACTGACAATTGTCTCATATACCTGTATATGTTGACCCATAACCACATTTTGGTGCTTTTAAAAAACAGTTTTATATATTTTTTGAACGTGTTTAAAAAATGTTTTTTTTTCACAGGGTCATTAAAAACATTTTTTGGCCATCCCTAATTTGCACATCTGAGATTAGAGTTCAAACGATACTGCCCCAAATTCGGCCAGCTAAAAATATTATCCCAAAAATCGTTACAGGTGTATTTTGGAGATGATGTGCTTTATTAGCATCTTCTGTATTGCAGAATGAAATAATACCACATGGTTAAGGATGAAAAAAACGTTTTATAACGCACCTGTTTTTGGTTCAAAAACGTTCATTTTAAAAGCTCCTAAATAACGTTCAGAGTCAACATATACAGGTATATCAGACAAGTGCCAGCACTTGTGATGTCAAATAAAGCCAGTACTTCATCACAAGCAGGGACGTATCCAGGATTTTTGAGCGGGGGGGGGCTGCTTGTTTACGGAGGCCGGCGAGGGGGGGGGGCTCAGCCCCCCCCCCTAAAATTTTAGCTACATAGTGGCGGAATGGCGCCATGGCGCTGGCGCCATTTGTAGGCGCCACGCCATGGCGCCATTGGCGTTGGCGCCAGCGCCATGGAACGCTGTATATGTATGTAAATATACATACAAAACAGCAAAAAGCACAACATTGAGTGTATTTATAGCGATTTGCGACCACATGGAGCAAATCTGATGATAATACCCTATGTGTGGTGAAGAATGCGCGCTTGCGCGCAAAATTTTTTACGCTGACGTTGAAAAAGTCGCATTTTCCGATCACTTTCTGGTCTCGCCCCGGGAGGGGGGGGGGCTGCAGCCCCCCCCCGCCCCCCCCCTGGATACGGCCCTGATCACAAGCTTGAGGTCACTAGAAAAATACATACATTTATGGAATTGTAAAACAACTCTGACACCCACTGCCAATTATAGTGTCACCATCTTTGTGATGGCGATACTTGCAGTGGAAAGAATGCTTTTCACACATCAACTGTGGAAATATAATGGGCACAACAGTTTTTTCAAGCATCATCTCAGTGACGAAAACACAGTCGGAATAGGGTTGTTCAAATTAGGTGAGTGTGAAAATACAGGTTGGCCCACGTCAGGCACACTGTTTCAATTTGCTTCCAACACGTTAATTTTGAATGAAAACAGCTCAAATGTGGTATGAGGGTAAATAAATGTACCCCATTTGTTGTGTTAAGTGCAGAGTTTCATATCGCAAGATTTCGTGTCAGAAGGTGAAGCACAGTTTCATATTTACGTGTTTGAACGTGTCCAATTGTAGGTGGTCCTGTGGAGTGACATTGTTTATGCGCTTAACATACCAAATAGGGCACTTATCTACTGCCATGCCAAAGTTGGACTATTTTTTTATGAAGAATTGTTTTTTTTGTATATGATTGAAACTGTGCGCCAAGTTCAAACACGTATAAAACTGTGCTTCACATTCCGATCTTGTGATATGAAACCATGCACCTAACACAACAAATGGATTACATTATCTATCCCCATACTGAATTTGAGCAGTTTTCATTCAAAACCGACGTGTTGGGAGCCAATTGAAACCGTACACCTGACATGAGCCACCCTGTATAATTCTATAATAAATCAGCTTTAATTAAAGCAGAATGCATTTCACAGGACTCCCATGGGTGCTAGGATGGTTGTTGGTCAGCCACAGGACGATCTTGTACGCATTCATAGAGCCATATAAATCGCAGGGCAATGATATACTGCCATTGTGCATTTATGAAGACATAAAGGGCAATAAAATCTTTGACACAATGATGGTTTCATCACTCCTCACAATTGCCATTGCATCAATGCTGTGCAATTGGTACACCTTGCGGGCAAGTAGGACATTTTGGAATGACTTTGGCAGACAGCCGCAGCCGCTGCATATACGACTGGCGGTGAAGAGAAGCATGGAAACCACAAAGCGAGTTTCCTTGCAATTTCTGAATGGTTACACAAAGGGTCCAAACGGGATCCCGATCGTGAATCCCAAAAATTGCGGGATTTTGTGGTCCCGATCCTGAAGCCTCAATCCCGGTACCGATCCGGATCCTGACATTTGAAAATAGCAATTTTCAAAGCAATAGTGTAGGTGGGGTGGAAATTTTTTGCCGTGCATATGCGCGGGTTACCCCCCACCCCCGCCCAAACCGCCGTGCTATTTATCTATGCCAGAGGCCGCTCAGCTATTTATCTATCCCGGAGGCAAAAAATTTTGCTACTAAATATCCACTGAACCCCCCAAATTGCCCAGCTATCTACCTATTTGGAGAAGTATTTTTGAGAAATTTTACACCAATTTTTACTATAAGTCGCTAATTTTCAAACTTTTTTTTATAGATTTTCACCTTCAAGATCAATAGTTCACAGGGACGTACGCAGGATTTTTGAGCGAGGGGGGGCGGATTGTATACGGAACCCGACGAACGGGGGGGGGCGCCGCCCCCCCCCCCTAAAATTTAGCCTATAGTAAAGGAATGGAGTCATGGCGCTGGCGCCATTTGTAGGCGCCAGCGCCATGGCAGTATTGGCGTTGGCGTTGGCGCCAACGTCTACCATATAGGTATCTATTTATACCTATATATGGTACTGGGTCCGCTTTTGGCACTGTTGGACACTTTTCTAATGCAATTTGAGACCTGAAAGTACATATTAAAGAATAAGGTAGGGATTTGCGCGAGTTCGACTCAAAAAAGTGCCATTTCTGGCAAATTTTTCTGTCCGGCCGGGGAACGGGGGGGGGGCGGCCGGCCGCCCCCCCCCTGCGTACGTTTGATAGTTCATGCATTATGTTGCCTAGTTTCACGTTTTTTTTTGTGCTATATGTGCTTTTATACCCATTTTGAGCTATATTTCATCTACTTTTAGCGAATTTCCTCCCTTTTTCCTTCTGCACCTTCAAAAAGCCCATATATTGAACCCTGACAACCCCCACCCCCCCCCCCAATTTATCAGCCATTTATCCCTCCGAAAGAGCGATTTGCTATCCAGCAAACCCCGCGGAGGGTCAAAATCTAGTCTACCCCTGAACCAGAACCATTTCCTGAAGTTGCTTTTAGAGGGCTCAAAATTTAGGCTTGGTTCCATTCGAAAATCCTGGGTACTTTCTTGCTGAGACCATAATCCCAATCCCAAAAAAGACAATCCCAATCCCGTGACCTCAATCCCGAAAATAGCTAATCCCAATCCCATGACCTCAATCCCCATCCCGAAATCTCAAAAACAAATCCCGGTCCCAAAATCTCATATAAATAATCCCGATCCCGAAAAGTAGATCCCGTTTGAACCCTTAGAACACAAAATCACAATCTTTATACATAAATATATACTTGTGCGTTGTGCATTGGTGTCATGCAGGGCACTGCTGGCACTAATTGCATGTCACTCGCTGGTGACATCGGTGAACATTGTCGTTTATGGGATGTATTCCATCACAGAGGGCACGGAAAAGGAATGCATTTCAGCAATAAGTTACATTTTAGCACAAGTGAATATCATCGCTGGTCCGATTGTACTTATTCAGTCGCATGGTGCACTAAATAACTCATTCAAGAACATTTTCTGCGCGAAAATGACCACACCAGGTACCAGTTCCGCAAATTGAGAAGTGAGAAGTAACATGACAAATGTGAAGTAAATTGGCAAAAGTGAAGTAAAATGGCAAGTGAATTGGCAAAAGCGAAGTAAAAAATAAATAGAAAAGGTTATTTATCTTCGTTATTTTACTTCTCAATTCACTTCGCTTTTGCCATTTTACTTCTCAATTAACTTCGCTTTTGTCATTTTACTTATCACTTCTCAATTTGCGGAACTGCCCCCAGGGATGATGAATGCACGCAGGATACATCCAGGTGTGATTGATGATGTGAAAGGCATTGAAGTACAACATGCTTACTTTCTTCAGTATAAATTTTAGTGGAATTAGAACATACCGCACCATCCGTACGTCGACCATGGTCAGGTGAAAAGCACGTGATTGTATATTTTTATGCTGTTGCACTTTTGTGATATCAATCATAATCTGTCTAATATTCGAATTTAGTACACAGTAAAAGATGTGCAGTATGTGCATATTCAAATGTACCCATGCATAGGGTTCGGACGATATGACTTTTCGATATCGATATTCGATGTTTTTTCTGAAACTCGATATCGATATTCGACACAAATTTGTGTTTGTGTTGAGTTGGTACTGGAGCCTGGCGCGGCTGTATTTCCCCCCAACTAGGAATAAAAATTTGATGCATTCTTGAAGTCTTCATTGGGGAATTCAAAGTAGGTAGGCTTTCCCTATAAATACAACACACCACCTATAAAAATACCACCCACCATACGGTCCATTCCTCTGCGCTTGCGACACTCCACTATTAGCCGGCCCGGGCGTCTGCGGCTGCGTTTTAGACGACAGCAAATTCTTGAAGAACTCCTGCACGAGCGACCCGCCGGGGTTGTTCGGGTCGCCGGGCACGTTGCCGCCCATGCCCGCGCCCGCGGCCGACACCGGCGCCACCAAGCCGCCCGCGTCCGACAGACGCGACGTGGACTGCGAGAGCGAATAACGATGTGTGCGAATGACAAAAAAAATGATCCACCCTAGGTAGGGATGGCCGGGTTTTTTTTTAAACCCTACCATCGAAATCGTGAAGAAAACTTGTTTAAACATTTTCTTTTAAAGGCCAAAATTTTTAGTACTACGCATTTTTTGAAAAAGCGGGCCGTTGAAAAAAGCGCTTTTTCCAATCCCTAATTAACCCTCTGCATAGTCGGCCCTGGATTCCATACAAATGGTCCACAGTTGGCCCAGGATTCCATTCCATGTAATTAAATATTTACGAAGGTAATTACATAAATCATGAGCAACGAGCAAAAGATAATAAAAAAACAACTGCCAATCCCGGAGCGAATGCGCAGAGGGTATGATAATAAAAGCAGCAAAAAGAAGCACCATCGAACAACGTTGCAAAAATGCATACAACATAAATAGTTAGCGTGAAAAATGTCATAGCAAGCATTCCTACCCCATGCGTGAGGGGGTAAACCACGCAGCGGTGTGTTAGCGCCACCCCTAACCTTCTTTCCAACCCCCGGTCCGAGCGACTGACGAGACGCGCGCGCGGGCAATGGAGATTCCCCGCCAGTGCCGCTACTGCTCGCGTTCTGAGATATCATTGGCGGAAAGTGAACAAGCCGATGGGGGTTAAAAGATTGCATGCTGTGGCAATTATTTTGCAAAAGGTTGTTGTTAATTATTAGGAATAAAATGGAATGTTAAATTGAAAATGGCCAACTTCATCGGATAATTTCCTAATGTAAATAATTAGGGGGTCATTCCGAACCTTGCCTAGTAACAAGAAAAGTGTTTACTAAGAAGAGTTTGAAGTGGCAATGCGATATGAATTTGCCGTGATAAAGTGATAGGAACAAGTCTGCCGTTATCGCGCTTAGGGTTGGAAATAGGGTTGGCCGATGTTTTTTTTTTAACGTTTTTTTTTTTAAAAACGTTGTTTTTTTTAAAAACATGACGTCCGAAATGTTTTTTTTTTTTTTTAAAACATCGGCCTAAATTTTTAGTACTAAGCACTAGGTATTTTGCAAAATTTTTGCGCGCAAGCGCGCAATTTCACACACAAATTGACATTGGTGGTTGTTTTCATTGGTTTTGTTGCATTTTTAGTATCAAAACATCCATTTCTATGTGCTACCATGGGTGAATAAGCCAACATATGTTGCTGTAATATATAATATTGAGGTAATGTGCTTCCATGTACCTCCACAGTGTGTAACTTCACTCCCAAAGTAACAACCTCCTTTTATAACATTGTTTGATCACCATTCCGTGCCAAACTTTACCTGAAGTCACGAACATTCGACTATAAGGCGATATACAAACGACATGTTGACGAAAAATGGATATTTTTGACACAAATCACCACTTATAATGCTATCCCATGGCTCCACAGCCATTATATGGTCATATTTAACATCACATAGTATTGCCAGTGTCTGATATACCTATATATGTTGACACTAGGTCATATCTGGGAGCTTTTAAAAAAAAACGTTTTTTTTTTAAAAAAAACATCGAGTTAAAAAAAACGTTTTTTTTCCAACCCTAGTTGGAAAAAAACGTTTTTTTTTAACTCGATGTTTTTGTTTTTTTTATACGTTTTTTTTAAACCGTTTTTTTTAAAAGCTCCCAGATATGACCTTGTGTCAACATATATAGGTATTCAGACAGTGGCAATACTCTGTGATGTTATATATGACCATATAATGTCTGTTGAGCCATGGGATAGCATTATAAGTGGTGACTTGTGTCAAAAATATCCATTTTTTGTCGATACGTTCGTATATCGCCTTATAGTCGAATGTTCGTGACTTCAGGTAAAGTTTGGCACGGAATAGTGATGAAACAAGGTTATAAAAGGAGGTTGTTACTTTGGGAGTGAAGTTACACACTGTGGAGGTACATGGAAGCACATTACCTCAATATTATATACTACACCGACATATGACGGCTTATTAACCCATGGTAGCATATATAAATGGATACTTTGATACTAAAAATGCCACAAAACCAATGAAAACAACCACCAATGTCAATTTGTGTGTAAAATTGCGCGCTTGCGCGCAAAAAATTTGCAAAATACCTAGTGCTTAGTACTAAAAATTTCGGTCGATGTTTTTTCTATAAAAAAACATTTCGGACGTCATGTTTTTTTTAATAAAAAACGTTTTAAAAAAAACATCGGCCAACCCTAATCGCGCTAATGTTCTGCCTCCTTGACAGACAATTGATGTCATCTGACAAGGTTCGCAACGGACCTCTGGTAGAAATGAAGGGCTTAAATCAGTTAAAATCGCCTTTATAAAATGGGCAGCTAGCTCAAAACAACCATTTTTGACGAACTCTAGTTACGAGAAAATAAGAACTCCTGGAAGTAAGCCCATCAAACAGCAACTAGGTACGCGACAGCACCATGGCGCCAGGAACCAGGGCGCTTTTGCGTTACTAATGACAGTGAAATTACAACAAATTTTGAAACAGCAGGCGATAGAAAGCAAACCATGAGGCAAAGCAAGCATATCAAAACCGCTGTACACCCACCGCAGTTGGCACGTTGCCAGCACCAGAGATTGGTCCTCCCTTTACCTCGACCGCAAGCGCCGTCTGTAGTCTGTTCAAAAACTCTTGATCATCATCAGCTTTTACTTCATTTTCTGGCCGTCTATCGAATGGTCGCCTCAAACCAACTGATGGAGGCTTTTTGATATGATCAGAGAATCTATCGTTCGGGTCAATTGAGCGGAGATTCTCATGCAAAATTGCCACTTTTTTCTGGTTATCCCATCCAGCGGGACTGCAAAATTGTGACGCAATTCGTGAAGAATAAAGAAAAAAAACGAAGTGAAATGGGTTTGAGATACAACGACTCACATGAATACTGAATCCCTGTCCACAACTGACGCTGGCATCGTGAAGGGAAAACCGTATACTCTGTGTAAAATATATTTATAAAGGGTGCTGCAATTTCTCTGGTCCTTTGAACTGGTGTAAGCCAATGCCGCACCATCTGGAAAAAAAATTAAAAAGTCAAAACACATTCGGCATAGCCTTCGGCACATCCGGAAATTTTATGTGTAGGAATACAACAAAACACATGACGTTTTTTGTTACTGATGAATCAACAACTATAATTCCCTTTCATGATTTTTTTATTCGGAAAAATCACTTTTAATTATACATTTATACCACTTTTATTTTATTCCACCCAGGCACGGAAAATACACTGCATAAAAATGCGGCAAGTACGATTTATTGATTTCGCCAAAACACGCACAGCGTTCAATAACGACCGCACGTAAATATTTCAATTTGACACGCAGCGGAGGAAAGGAGGGTAAAGTAAAAACCGCGCCGCGTGCGGTACAATTTGAAATGCATTACTCATCTCACAGAAGAGTGGCCCAGTGAGTGCCACTGCGCACGTGAAAGCACCACCCCGACCCAGGAAACGCAAATAAAAATCGAGTAAGCGAAACGCACACTTTAGACAAAATGTCCGCACGTGCTGTTGAATAAAATCCAAGTGATCGTCGCGCATGTCGTACTCCTGTTCTAGCACCGGCACCGAGTCACACTGAAAACATGTTTTTGTGGTTTTTTAGAACGGTCCAACAAACATGTTAAATCTTTAACATCGCCGAAGAAGCGGCGTTATCCATAATACGGTTGATCTAATCCGCCAAAGTTTATGCTATTTCAATTGTTATATTCCATTGGTAGAGGTTACGTACCGGGTGCCAGTCCCTGAGTCTGTAAATTGAGCTGAGCAGATCATTTGAGCCTAGCGTAAAAATGCCACCCGGGAGCTATTTCACATAATGGAAAACAACCACATGTGATTGTGGGGTAAATAGTAGGGTGGCAGAATTTACCGTACCGTACCGTACCGCATTTTTGGAAAAATTACCGTACCGTACCGTACCGTTTACCACACTTTTAGAAATTTACCGTACCGTACCGCATACCGCATTTACCAAAATTTACCGTACCGTACCGCGTACCGCACTCATTTACCGCAGAAAATGCGGTAAATTTTACTCAGATTGACCTTAAAAATACACCTTTAAATTTACTTTAAAATGTGGTGTTCTGCAAATTTTTTGCGCGCAAGCGCGCAATTTTGACAACATTGTTTTGACTGATTTGAAGCTCTTCCATTTCCACATGCAATATGGCTGCAACTCTTCATTTACCAATTACCTTAGTGTAATGTGTTTTTAAAATGAAGCCATGCACTTCAAATCGCACTGTAGGTGTTTTACATCACCCTCAATGTTTTGAGCTTATTTGTTGTAGGTACATATGTTTGATGTAGGGTAGTATACAAAAGGTAATCAAAAGAAAAATTAATGTTTTAATGAAATAGCAACTTTGCTGTTGAATTGAAATCAGTTGCTATCTTATGGCTACACAGCAGGGGTCTCCAATGGTGGTTGAAGTGTGTCCCCAAATTGAATTCATTCCGGCATTGGTACATTTCTGACGAGCGAAAATTTACCGTACTGTACCGTACCGTACCGCGAACCGCACTTTTCAGATTTACCGTACCGTACCGTTTACCGCAAAATTGAAGATTTACCGTACCGTACCGTTTACCGCAAAAGAGAAAATTTACCGTACCGTACGGTTTACCGCAAGCCCGTACCGTCTGCCACCCTAGTAAATAGTAGTGTTCAAACTAGGGTTCAAACGGGATTGACTTTTCGGGATCGGGATCGGGATTGGTTTTTTGAGATTTCGGGATCGGGATCGGGATCGGGATTGGCCGGGATTGGGGTCACGGGATCGGGATCGGGATTGGCATTTTTTCGGGATCGGGATTGGGGTCTTGGGATAGAGATTTTTGCCAATGTTTTGGCATCCACAGTTGTTCATAAAGGTCTAAAAACACTGTTGGATGCCAGAAACGTGGCATAAAATGAACGCTGGGGGTTTGCGTTCACATTTTTGCATGCAAAAACGTCGTTTTTTCACTTTTGATAATTTCCACTAATTTTTCCGGGATCGGGATCCCGGACTTTGGAGTTTCTCGGGATCGGGATCGGGATTTGAAAAGTTTCGGGATCGGGATCGGGATCGGGACTGCTAAATCCCGGAATTTCACGGGATCCGGGATCGGGATCCCGTTTGAACCCTAGTTCAAACGGGTCCCGAATACGGATCCCGATAATTTTTGGGATTTTGCGGTATCGATCCCGATCCCGAAACCCCGATGACTATCACGAAAATTTTCAAACCACAATCCCGATCGCAATAAAAATTTCGTTAATAGCGATCCGGAAAATTTGGCCAAATTACCAAAATGACTCTTTTGCACTGAGACATGTGAACGGAGATGTGTATTTTATGCCACTACCGTGACATCCAAACCTATTTTTAGACTTTTTAAGCTCTAATTCTTCGCAAAAAGGTCTGAAACACGTTACACCAGAACTTTGTACAAAATCTCGATCCCGAGGACCTACCTAATCCCGATCGCAAAAATCCTAACAACCAATCACGATCACAACAACTAACAAAACCAATCCCGATACCGAAAAGTAGATTCTATTTGATCCCTATGGGGGGACAGTTTTTCACTCCTTGCCTATTTGGAAAACCACCACGGCTGTATACTCACTGCGGGCTTAGACTAGGGTTGGAAAAAAAACGTTTTTTTTAACTTTGTTTTTTAAATTAAAAAAAACGTTTAAAAAAACATCGGCCAACCCTAGCTTAGACCAGTAAAAAATACATAATTTCCCACCAAATGAATACAACAAAAAAAAGTCGAACGTTCCGCTAACCTTGGTCAACACAACGATAATGGGCAGGCCCAAGTTGACAGTGAGCGTGCCGTCTCCCAGCGGCAGAATGGCGTGGTCCAGCGGGTCCATGCTGGGCACCTTGGTGCCTTCCCCGCCCGCGCCACCCGTGCTGTGCGAACTGCTGTCTAATGGTTCCACGTATTCTTGCCAAAAGCGCTCCTCTGCAATGTTAGGTGAGGAATGAGGATTATCTGATTCAGAATATTTAAGGTTCATGACAAAAATTCCTGCTGTTGTACAAGTCCATTATGAGCACCTAAAACAATCTGGCGTTCCAAGTGCTGTGTTTACCCGCACGCAGTTCGATATAATTTTACAACTGTAAATACATTACCAAGCTTCGGTCCTTTTTTCATTTTTCACGCTTTTTTTCACGTTTCTGTCCACACCAGAGTTAAGAAACAAACAAACCATAATACTACACGGCAATAACTTACACCCCAGAACTCAAAAACACTTTTGATCAGCAGTTTTCATAAATACACAATATTTCAAGAGACTACGCCTATCAGACTGTCTACTCTATGAATACCCACAGGGCATACATTTACTTTTACACATCCCGCCATAAAAAGACGGGTCAAACCTATTACACATGTGAACCCATCACGCATGTAGACCCATTATAGACACATCAGACCCACAGGGGTAGAAAAGGGGGCGGATAACCCCGCTCCAAACCGCCCGGCTTTCTATCTTTCCCAGCGGCAAATTTTTTGACTACTTTCCCCTGTACACCCCCACCCCCGCAAATTGCCCAGCTATCTGGAGCGCTTTTGAGCAATTTTACATTTTCACCCAAAATCGCTAATTTTCATATTTTTATAGATTTTCACCATCAACATCACTAGGTCATGTGTTTTATTGCCTATTTTCAGTATGTTGGGTCAAATTAAATGTGTGCCGGTCATACATGCGTGATGGATTTACATGCGTAATGGCACAGGCCCAAAAAGACGTCTCATCGTTTTTCACTACAAAAAACCATGCCACACCAACGTCTCTGCATAGCCTCTTTGGCAGTGGAGTCGGCGACACAATTGTTCACATAATCCTGCAGCACGTCGGCCCAATGCTGCAGGCTGCTCAAAATCGACCACGGTTCCGACAATGACGCGCACAGAATCACCGCAGTCCATTCCATTTGATCGGGATTCAGCGCGAATTTTATTAAGGAGCTGGGTGAAGGGAATTCAGTAATGGATGATTGCATATTTTGGTGCTAGTGCTACACACTGACACTTTGAGTTATGCATCTGGGCGATTTGCATGATCGCTGAAATTAAATTCTTGAAACAGGGAGGGACTAGGCTAGGGTTGGTAAGAAATGACGAAAAATAGAACTGTGTGAAAATTCAGGTTTCTGTTCGCTAGACTTCTTAATTGCGAACCTGTAGCTAAGCATCGAAAACATAACACATCTCCATGCATAAAACTAAAATTCAGTGTGCCTAGCGAGTTTCCTCTTGAAGATGTGAATTGGAAAACGGAACCGAAAATGAGTCACCTATATGATGGGTCGCCGCCGAGCACAAAAACTCCCAGCCTGGCAGACTCGCCCGGCGCCAATTCTGGCAACTCGCTGCCTAATTGATAAGCGTAGCTGCCTGCGGACAGCAAAAGTATTTGATATGACAAAGTTCAAGCATACAAGCACCACACAATTAAAAAGTTTTCAAAATAATCGAGCACAGCTAACCATCCTTATAATCGGGATGCACATCCAAATAGTGGTACTCCATGCCGTGGCCGCGCCTCGGCTCGTCGTTCTGGTGCAGACGAGAAATCAGCGACGACTTTCCCGTTCCGTCCTCGCCTGCGCCAGCCAGCGGTTGTTTTAATCGGACACAAAATCGTCACACACAAAAATGAGTCACAAAACTAGTGTTCAAACGGAACACAGGGTTACGAGTTCATACTTTGACAATAATCGTTCGAACGCGAAACTCAAATTTTCTGTGTGCGGTGCGCCAACGTTATATAATTAATTTCCCGATTTTTTTGGTTTACAGCCGGGAAAAAGTCAAATTTTCGAACATGCCACTTCCCAACCCTGACAACGAAAACTTACGATCTGAAGGTCAAAAACAGAAGCGCCACTCACCCAAAACGAGCACGGTGCCGTTGGGCAGGCCGCCGCCGGAGCGCGACCGCACGTCGGCCAGCATGCGACTCCACAGGTTCTCATCGTCGCCCCACTGGGGCTGCTGCGCCGCCGCCGCCATGCAGCCGAGCTAGCTGCCAAGTTCAGGTACTGCCCGAGTGTGGTCGAATGAGTGGTTGATACATTAGATGGGTCGTCGAGGCTGGGAAAGGGGAAATCAGTGATGGGAAGGGAGGATTTGATGACTTGGCACACTGCCAAGATGTGATGAGAATGGTTGGATGCCACTCCGATATTGCTTTTCGATGCTCTCACGTGGTGAAAAGTTTTGAAAGCACGAAAACTGGTTTAAGTTCCGAGAAGCTACTTGGCAGTGTTCAGCTAAAAATTCTCACAGATCAGGTGTAAATTAGTTTTCTAGGACTTGGAAATATGCCATAAAAGACAACATTAGTTAGAAGACAGACTTCGGTTGCATACAAAGAACCATAGTCCACGCAATAACAGAAAAACTATTCCCTGTGAAAAAAAACATCATAGCGGCGTGACGAACCCATATTTCCACAGTTATTTTTCGGCGCGCATTTACTGTTGCAATTCGGACATTCAAAGACGTCATATTTAAGGCAATCAGTAAATCGCGGCAAACACAAAAACAAAGGTGCATGCAACATCATCAACATATGTTTTTCAACTCTTTATCTTTAACTTTTGACTTGAACATACACTTGCAACTAAAAACTGTTCCCAAAAGCATTTAGTAAAGTACAATAGGGAGAACGCGACGTTGAGTTTTTGAAACTCAGAGTACGAGTGACAGTTGCCAATATTTGGATACGAAACGAAAATGTAACAGTAACAAACACAACAAGTGGAAGATTTAAGAGCAGTGCACTTCTGATTCAGCAGAAACACAGAGTATGGAAATTATGTGCAGTGGTTGTTGAACTTCCATCATATTTCCCAGTTAAGTGTCAGCATGTAAAAAGGGAACGTATGGGAACTTGGCAGTCATCCAACATTTCGAAATCCATAAATATATTTATAAAATAGGCTGAAAAAGGGATATGGCATAAATATTAACGAAATTAGCGATTATGAAGGCAAAAACTGGCACCGGAGCAAATTTTAGCGATTTTGAGCACTCACTCTCGTTCGTGTAACACGCCACGGCTAACTTGGACGTGAGCCAACTTCTGATACGTGACCGGATCATAACAAAGTATACAAACAGAAACCGACATAGCACGGAGCAGAAAAAATGCACATCAGAACGCACGCAACCCAACCGTCAGCTGTAAATTAAGGTCTGCAAATGCGAGCTCGACCGTTGTCTCATCATCTTAAGTTACCGTCGGGCCGACTTTTGTATGAAGTTTTTTTTTAGATGAGACAAGTAGCATACAAGTGATCAGCTGCAATGACTGCATGTTTATGCGCGGAGAGCAGTGGCATTCTGAATGGCAAATTGGTATTTTTCTGTGATCACACATTTAATTGAAAATGGAGCCATTGGCACCACACATGCTGGATGTCAACTGATTTCGTGTGAACTAAATTTCAGTGAACTTTTTTCATGATAGAGCATACCGTATTTCCTCGAAATACACCCCTTGAATTACCCCCCCCCTCCCTCGAAATACCCCAAGGTGTTTTCGAGCTGGGGAAAAAATATCCCCCCCCTGGAAATACCACCAGTCTTCAATGAGGTGCATCATGTATGCAATATACATGATGTATTTATTCTGACCAAATCGCATCGCAGCTATACATCAGAGTAGTTTACACAAATGTGCCATTTTTGTGAAATGTGTGATGCCAGCATCACTTCAACATCAAACGCATTGCAGGAAAACGGCACTCTTTTGGCACTGAAATGCCACCTCCCATAAAAATGGTGCTAGCAACGCTTACCTACATTTTTCACTTTGGTCTTCACCGCCAAATCATGTTTGTTCAATTAGATCATACAAAAATGCCGGTTACCGTATTTCCTCGAAATCCACCCCCTCAAAATGGACACTATGAATTTATAACCCCCACCTCGAAATACCCTCCGCCAATATAGAGTATAGAGAACGTAAATGAGAAAAGCTGCGGTTTATGATCCGGGAAACGCAGAACACACGATAAAAACAATGACTGTGTTTTGTTAGAACAGGGTTTATACTGTCTTAGTACTTTTATAGTGAAGTCTATAGTCTTATACAGGCGGTTTTTGTCGCATTTTTCGACGTTTGTGTACGTTACATACAGCGATTTAGTATTAGAATTTCGAAAAAAATCTGAAAATAATAACCCCCCCCATCAAAATTTGCACTCCGAAAAAATAACCCCCCGGGGGGTAATTCGAGGAAATACGGTATTTGTATTTGTATTTGTATTACAGTGGATCTAGGGCCTTATCCATAATGGATTGCGCCCCTCCAGTAGCCCGCTGGACCTACAAAAGCCAGAGCTGTATTTCCACAGCCTTCAGCTGAAGCAGGCCCAAGGGCACTACTACTAATAAAACCATACTAAAACCATAAACTGTCATCTATCTGTCATATTTCTTGATTACGGTACTTCTGCTTCTTGTTTGAAAGTGTGAAATGGCTAATGACGACAAGCTCCCATTCATCGTGGGCACAACAACAATGGCGTTACTATAGGTAAAAAATCGATACCAATATTTTTCATACTGTTTTCCATCTTTTCAAGACGCCTCTGGGACAACAAATCAGAAGTAGAAACCAGACACGGTAGAAATTTAAACATCATCCACTATTAAAAAATCAACTGACACTATCATTTGAGCTGTTAAAATGATTATAATATTACTGACACCAATTTGAACAACATTAATTACAACCGCTAGGGAAAATTATGAGTATAACGACAAATAAAATACCTAGGCAAATATGGCAACAACACCTGTAAAGATGTATACTACAACTTCAATGGACCCAAGCATCGTTCAGTTTAAAAATGATTGGCAAGCAATTGGAAAAGGAAGTCTTCCGACTGCACACTTTAAACGTAAATCGATAGTTTAAACGGAAAATATCCCAACTGAATATAGTTTCTAAAGTCCAAGTCCGAGTCAAAGTCCAAGAAGTTGCAGTAATTTCTATCCATCATAAGCAAATAAACAAACAAGGCAAATGACTGAATACGAAAAAATAATGGACCAATGGAGTCAAAAAAATTCGGTTATGAATACAAACAGCTTACAAAATTACGGTGATTAACTAATCAAAATCACATGTGATTGATAAATAATAATGTATGTAGCTAACGAATATATTCACAAATCGGAGCCGCGTATTTGAACATGAGAAAATTTACAGTATCATAGTCTGATTGTTATCAATAGAATTTTAAAATCACACATGGCACTCTAAGAGTGGAATTCTATGACAAGCATGACTTTTTACCACATTAAAAATCAACAAAAATATGAAAATGTGGTAAGTAGAAAAAGCAACACAATTGCCACATGAAAAGGCCCCATCTATTCTTTCGGAATCACAACATCACTCATCATGCCTCTCCCTGTCTAGACAAATAAATATTAAAAAAAACGGAAAACATAATGACAAAGCTCAAAACATTTATAAAAACGTGAAAATTAAAAATTGAAGCGCTTTAAAAATATTGTTAAGGACAACCTCAGTGCGGTGCCAAAAAAGGAGAGAAAAAAACTGAATTAGGGTTCTAACGATATCACTTTTCAATATCGATATACTATATCCTCTCTGACCTCATTTTCAACTTAAAAATTGATTTAATCTCTTGGTATCGATATTCAATATTACGAAAATGGTAGCTATTTGATTTTTACTTGACAGAACAGCCTGCTGCCTTTTGTAGTAACTTCTTGTGAAATCCCGGGGTTTGGGACGATACATCGCATAAAATGGCGGTGTGCCTTAGCGCATCTAAACTCTTAGCGAATCTGAGCTTCCAGGGCATCTAAAATTGCTCAAGCGCATCTAAACCCTCAGCGCATCTAAATAAACTCTGAGCCGCAGACGCGCAGGCGTTGATGTTTGCCGCACCCCAGCGAGGGTTTGATGCGTTGGGTGCGAATTAGATGCACTGCGAGCTTAGATGCGCCGAGGGTTTCCCCGCGTTGCTCATATCGATATCGAGTAATAAAATACAAAAACTATCCAAATATAACACGAACCATTACTCAAAGCATAAACACTAAGCGTTCTTCCCCGCCCCATGGGCCTCTTCACCCTGCTGCTCAGTGTGCTCAGTCTCCCTGGTCTGCCTCAGCGCCTCCGGAGGGGGCTCCCTGTATTGAGTGAAGTCGGGGGAGAGGGGCAGCGTGTCGGGCCGCTTGGCCAGCGAGGTATCGACTGAGGTCGCCGTGGAGCCTGACTGCGGGTACGCGAGCACTCGCTTTTAGATGAGACTTGAGTGTTGGTTGAGTAAAAGGTTATGTTGCTAAGAGCCGCGCTATTATGATGTGAAAATGATAGATATTTATGATAAAATATCTATGGGTAACCGACAGCATAACCAAGTTGAAAAATAACCGCATTTTATCAGTCACATAGTATTGTATTATTTGAACATTTTGTGACTGCTGTAAAATATTTATTTACTTACAAATGATAACCGCACATTGCTGCCGTACACGCTGGATGTCAACTGGTTTTGATGTCACAAAAATAAACCGACAAAAATAGACGCACCTCTTCCGGCACAACAAACAATTTTCTTTTTCTGGCCCCCTGAGCTCCTTTTCCACTAGAACCACTCTCGGAACTTTCAGTGGACGCTGCACCAGTGTCCATTGGCAGCGTGCTCGATTCACTAGCAGTTCTGAAAATATGCAACAGGATAAAGGCCGGAGAATTGTGTTCGAAATTACCTTACCCACCTTTAAGAATTGAGTTTAATACTTTTTCATGAAAATCTAAAGTTCATAACCATGATTCGAATCAGAAGTAGATATAATTAGTTGCAGTAGCTTGTTTCTTATAATAGCGGAGGGCCGTTCTATGTTTTCGTCAACTTTTTACCTGCCGTTCTACGGCCGTTCAATTGTTTTGGTGAGTACAAAAATGTGCCAAAACCTGCCCTTCTATTGGAAGTGTCCCTTTACTGAAAGCACGCCGTTCTATTACAAGAAATACGGTATCCATACCTGCACAGGCCGCAAGCCATCACCCGAGGCAATTCAGAGGGAACGAATACCGAGATCCTAACCTGACAGAGACCAAATAAATCAACAAACCCTCTCACCTGTCGTTTTTCTTCTGCCGCCTTTGAGCGAGCGGAGCAGCGGCCACATCAGCCAAATGGAAGCCCTCCTTATTCGCAGTAAGAAAAGCGACCATCGTTTCGTTGAACGTGCGCGCTGAAAAACGTATTTGGAACGTTTGAACGATTCGCTTGAAAAAAACGGTGAAACGAAGTTGATCCGCAAGTATTGGATTTGAAAAACCGGACAGTTGAAATTTTAGCAGTGAGTGTGCATATCGATATCCGACAAAGGGACACGGGAAGAGGTGCGAGAAAAGGCGAGCCGGTGAACGGTTTCATAAATTCTTAACAGTGATTAAGATAGCGAATTGAGTGCGACAGGAAGTAGGTAAGCGTAAATACAGTGAAGTGCGAGACAATACTCAATGTTAGTATTTTCTTTATAAAAAAAACAGCTTTAAGGACGTATCAGGGGCACGGCAGCCTCGCCGTTCAGGAACGGCCAAAAATGTGTAAGAGGTTTGCACTTTTAGCACAATTTAGAATCTATTTTGACAAAATACTTTTCTTTCCAGCCCTTCGGATGCCACATGCGAAAACCTGACCAGCTTTACAACGATCATCACACAGCGAGCAAGGACTCGTGTCGGAAGCTGCCCCAGCAGTAGACACAACAAAACTCACATGCACACGTTTGCATAAATACAAATTTACATCGACTTTATTCCAAACAAACTTGAATCGGGCAGCAGCATGAGCGTCATGACCTCGCGCTGCACCAGCGGCAGGCAGCGGGCTAATGGCACATTTGGAAACGAAATTAGGACTGTGGGAGACGTGCTGAGGCAAGTACAGGCAAAAACACAGAGGTTAATAATTATTGCAGCCATTCGCGTTGACACAGAAAGCGGCAACAAAACAATTCAAGCCAGAAAATACGGTAAATGCTAAAACATATTCTAATAATATCATAAATACATTAAAATTCATTCAACAAATGTATTTATTTATGTACCCAAAAGGACGTTTCGACCCAGCAACTGTGGACATCCAACACCCGAGTACATTAAACACCCCTGGACATTTACGTGTGCAGTTGGCATATATAAAACACCTCTGGACATCTGAGCACTCCACTGCGTTTTCATGGCGCCATATAAAATGGCGCCAATGTTTGTTGATTCACGGATTATGTGGCGATTGCAAAGCACAATGCTAATACAATGACAATGGTGCTGCCTGTGAGTGCAGTTTTTCAGATGTACCACAAAATGCAACACGGCAAAACCCACTATGCACTGGGTGCATGTGATGTTGTGTTGCCAGAAATTTTCCATAAATGAAACTATAAAATCGATACATGTGAGCACCAACTGCAAAATGACACTTATTTTTAACAGAATAGATACATAAATAAAACTAATGTGATACAGGTGCTGTTGTTTCTACCCATTAAAGAGGGGGGAGTTATTTTTTCCTCACTTGGCTAACAGGGGGGCAGTTGTTCTAGGGGGGACTTAATCGAGTATTTACGGTTGCCAGGCTTTGGCGCCACCGCCTACGCCAATGACACCATGACGTGGCGCCCAAGAATGGCGCCTTGACTAGGGTTGGCCGATGTTTTTTGTTTTTTTTAAAACATGACGTCCGAAATGTTTGTTTTTTTAAACATCGGCCGAAATTTTTAGTACTAAGCACTAGGTATTTTGCAAAATTTTTGCGCGCAAGCGCGCAATTTCAGACACAAATTGACATTGGTGTTTGTTTCCATTGGTTTTGTGGCATTTTTAGTATCAAAGCATCCATTTCTATGTGCTACCATGGGTTTATAAGCCGTCATATGTTGCTGTAGTATATAATATTGAGGTAATGTGCTTCCATGTACCTCCACAGTGTGTAACTTCACTCCCAAAGTAACAACCTCCTTTTATAACCTTGTTTGATCACTATTCCACTATGCTAAACTTCACCTGAAGTCACGAACCTTCGACTATAAGGCGAAATACGAACATGTCGACGAAAAATGGATATTTTTGACACAAATCACCACTATGCTATCCCATGGCTCTAAAGCCATTATATAGTCATATATAACATCACAGAGTATTGCCACTGTCTGATATACCTATATATGTTGACACAAGGTCATATCTGGGAGCTTAAAAAAAGTGTTTTTGTTAAAACGTTGTTTTTTTTAAAAACATCGAGTTAAAAAAAACGTTTTTTTTTCAACCCTAGCCTTGACGCCATTTTGATGACATTTAGAAGTGGGCGGAGCCCCATTCCGTTCGTCAGCCTCCATAAACAAGCAGCCCCCGCTCTAAAATCCTGGATACGTTTCTGCGTAACCGGTATGAATCTCAAGGCACAATACTCAAGGCACAATATAATGGGCAGGCACGAAAGTCAGGTGATCCTCCCCACTCAAAAAATGCTACCTCTAACTTTTTTCCCTATTTTTCGAAGATATGCGACAGTCAAGATGTTATTAGTAAGCAGATTTTGAAAGCAACTACTTCCTATTTATTTGCATAGCGTTTGCACTTACCGAACCGCAATGACTCTCCTAACGCTGTGTTCAAAACGGAACTAAAAATTTGATAGATCTGGTACAGGTTACATTGCTGTGAGAAGTTGCTTGTGTAGTTGTACTTGACCAAACGGTGCACAAGAAAAACCAAAAACACGATGCCACGAGCACAAATACAGTATGAAAAAAGCACACGCTTGTCTCGGATACATGCACCACTATCGTGTTGTGTTGACACAAAACTCTGCAGGCATCAAAATCCAATACACTAACTCAGGGGGTTCGGCAGAGAATGTGGTGACTAGGGTTGGCCGATGTTTTTTTTAAACGTTTTTTATTAAAAAAAACGTTTTTTTTATAAAAAACATGACGTCCGAAATGTTTGTTTTTTTAAACATTGACCGAAATTTTTAGTACTAAGCACTAGGTATTTTGCAAAATTTTTGCGCGCAAGCGCGCAATTTCACACACAAATTGACATTGGTGGTTGTTTTCATTAGTTTTGTGGCATTTTTAGTATCAAAGTATCCATTTATATATGCTACCATGGGTTAATAAGCCGTCATATGTCGGTGTAGTATATAATATTGAGGTAATGTGCTTCCATGTACCTCCACAGTGTGTAACTTCACTCCCAAAGTAACAACCTCCTTTTATAACCTTGTTTCATCACTATTCCGTGCCAAACTTTACCTGAAGTCACGAACATTCGACTATAAGGCGATATACGAACGTATCGACAAATGGATATTTTTGACACAAATCACCACTTATAATGATATCCCATGGCTCAACAGCCATTATATGGTCATATATAACATCACAGAGTATTGCCACTGTCTGATATACCTATATATGTTGACACAAGGTCATATCTGGGAGCTTTTAAAAAAAAACGTTTTTTATTATAAAAAAACGTGTTTTTAAAAAAAACAACATCGAGTTAAAAAAAAGGTTTTTTTCCAACCCTAGTGGTGACTATATCCCCCCGCTTAAGTGTCATAAAAAATGTTCTCGCCTCACCTCACACCAGTACTATCTTTCTCCGGGGGTCTCAAAATCGCACACTCTACACGAATTTTTGCCGATAACAACTACAAAAAACAACGTCTCTAGTATTCAGGATGAAAGCTTCAACACAGTGGCACCAAAAACCACACCCCACTCACAGGCGGCGGAACTGAGCACGGTGGGCGTGGCCAGCGGCGTGGCGGGCGAGTTGCCCTTGCCCTGCACCCACTCGTTGCCATACACCTGGTCGACCGTCGGCCGCGTCGCCGGGTCCACAGATAGAAGGGCTGTGAGCGCATTTGTGACGTCATTGGATTCAGATCGTAAACTGACAACTGAGATCGACTATTTGGCGGCTTGCCAAGTTATAACTGATGTGAACTTTTAAGTCAAAAGCCTTCGGTTAATTTTACTTCCTTCATCTTAATTTTAATTCCACAGGCAAAATTCGCCCAAAACGCACCCCTAATCAAATCCTTGGCCTGCTTGGACACGCCATGCCACTCTACGGTGTCAAATGAGAATTCAGCTTTACGGATCCGAGCAATGATGTCGTTGGCAGATTCGAACTTGGTCTTCACGTGGAACGGCACGCGGCCGGACAACATTGTAAACTGTGAGCGGGGGGGGGGGACAAATGGATAGGTGAAAGATAACTTTATACACAAACTGTGGAACGAATGCTGCATGGTGCGTAGTGTTCTAAAAGTGGGTGTTTTTCAGAAAATAGAATTAGATATTATCTGAGAAAATCTCTCCAAAAAAAATAAAATTAAATCTCATAAATTCTATTCTCCTAAAATAAATCTAATTCAATCTCCCCGGAAGAAAAACAGTAGAAAATATAAATAAATTTGATATTTTAATTTCCTAATATGTAAAAAATATCCCGAGATTTTTGGAACGCTAATGGTGCTACTGGAAATGTTGTGATTGTAGTTCGATTATGAATTGTCCGAATCGGTGTGGTGCGATTTTATCTGTTGGTACGCTTCCACTCGTCCACCTACTACAGCTGCAACCTACTCCGCCAGAACAACTGTGACTCACCAAAATCACGCCCAAGCTCCACAAGTCGCACTGCTGGTTATACTCGGGCAGCATGTCGCCGTCGGTCGGCAGCATGTCGGCCACGCGCGCCGTTATGTTCGCGTTCTTGTGCAGCACTTCGGGCGCCGCGTAGTGCAGCGTGTAGCACGGCGTGTTCAGAGTCGCGCCTGCGTCGAGCCGAGTGAATGGGCATAAAAAACGCAAATTACAGGACCCTGTGCCTGTACTCTAGTCATGTAAACCAGCTAGTCACGTAGACTCGCCTGTCATGTATTTTAGGGGGGATTGGCACAGCGCAGTGAGTGGCAGCGGGGTTACATGATAAGTAAATAGCGTCAGTAGCAGTGCGAGTGCACTTGTATCGTTTTTGTCACAATTTTGATGACACCATCCAAAGGAAAAACTGAATCTTTTTCTCCAATTTTTCAATAAAAGAGTGAGAAAACAATGCGAGTGCACTCGTACTGCAGCCGGCGCGATTTAATCTACTCATCATGTAAACAAGCTGCCGCTAACCCCGAATCTGTGCTAATCCCCAACCCATAAAATACATGACTGGCGGGTCTACATGACCAACGGATTTACATGACTAGTATGCTTAGGTCAACGAGAGGACAGACCAGAAGCAGGTAGCAATCGAGCGAAGCCGAAATCAATCAGCCGCACATCGGCGTTGTCTTCTGTGCTTTCGAAAAGGATGTTCTGCGATGGAAAAGATTAGTTTAGGTTTTCGATCGAATTGTTCAGGCGACAACAAAATCACGACAGTTTTTAGATAACACAAACCTCTGGTTTCAAATCCCTGTGCACTACATTCTTGTGGTGCAAAAACTGAACACATGACACTACTTTGCGAAATATTCTCGAGGCTTCAGCTTCGGTGAAATGTTTCGCCTGGCGGAGTTTTGTCAACAGCTCGGGGCCGCGGATAAGCTCCATTACCAAATAGAAGAAATACTGATCCTGAGCATCAAGGCAACTTTGGGTAACATCAATAAACAATCAAAAGTGTTGGAAAAGTGCCAACCTGCAGCGTCGCGTGCAGTTTCACGATATTTGGATGCTCATAGCACAGAGTCAGTATCTGCGCTTCTCTTTTTGCCTGATTTGCAAATCGCTGAGAAATAATCTTTACGGCATACTGGTGGCCGGTCTCCTTGTGTCGGCATTTTCTGAAATAAGGTACATGAACATAATACCTGGAACACTCAATAAAACCAGCCGATAAAACAAACCTAACAACCGAAAAGGACCCATGCCCCAACTGGCCATCGTCAGTCAAATCAAGAACATATTGTTTGAAAAACGCGGAATTCTGATCCTCGCCAAACTTTTGCAGCGGGCACCCCGCGCGATTAGCGTTTTGAGTGTTCGCGTGGTCGCTGATCTGCATGGACTCGAGGTAGGCCTCGCCGATCACGTTGTCGTTGCTAAGCATCACCGACGGGCTGATGAACGAGTAGCCCTGTGGGTGGGTGGACCTAGGGTTGGCCGATGTTTTTTTAAACGTTTTTTATTTAAAAAAAACGTTGTTGTTTTTAAAAAACATGACCTCCGAAATGTTTTTTTTTTTTTAAACATCGACCGAAATTTTTAGTACTAAGCACTAGGTATTTTGCAAAATTTTTGCGCGCAAGCGCGCAATTTCACACACAAATTGACATTGGTGGTTGTTTTCATTGGTTTCGTGGCATTTTTAGTATCAAAGTATCCATTTATATGTGCTACCATGGGTTAATAAGCCGTCATATGTCGCTGTAGTATATAATATTGAGGTAATGTGCTTCCATGTACCTCCACAGTGTGTAACTTCACTCCCAAAGTAACAACCTCCTTTCATAACCTTGTTTCATCACTATTCCTTGCCAAACTTTACCTGAAGTCACGAACATTCGACTATAAGGCGATATACGAACGATATGTCGACGAAAAATGGATATTTTTGATACAAATCACCACTTATAATGCTATTCCGTGGCTCCACAGACATTATATGGTCATATATAACATCACAAGGTATTGCCACTGTCTGATATACCTATATATGTTGACACAAGGTCATATCTGGGAGCTTTTAAAAAAAAAACGTTTTTTTAAATAAAAACATCGAGTTAAACGAAGGTAAACAGATAAACGAAGGTAAACAGGTAAACCATAGACCCTTGAATATGCCCCCTTAAAAGACCCCTCCCCTTATTAGCCGAGTGAGGCAAAAATAACTCACCCTCTCGAATAACCACCACTTCTTTTATGGATAGGAATGATATTACACGCATAAAAATTAAAAAAAGTTTTATTAATGGATTCTGTAAAAACATGTAAACATCTACTCTTTTGCAGCTGTTGTTCACTATCACCAGTAGGTTCCATTGCTTGAATGATGGCATTTTTATTCATATTTACCAATGGCTTTATTTAGATAATTGAACCCCGTTTATACACCCAATTAAGCCTGCAATTTACTGAATATTCCAACTGAAACATATCGCTTGAATAATTCTCCAGTACAAAAAGGCTGACAAAGATAACTCCACTGGGGTCTTATTCAAGGATATACGGTACAGCACGCTTGTACAAGTATTAACTCATTTTACACCATCGGATTTTGAATTGAATGAATGCCATGTACAGAGTAATTTTGAATTCATGTGACCCATCCCAAATGTGACCAGTGATTATTTATACATTATTTTAAGCCTTTTTATAGAATATGTCACCGAAATCATATTCACAAATGGGGAGTTCCATTCAAAAAGTTTCCAAGCGCCAAATCCAGAAAAATTGAGTTAAGCGGGGATTTGACCTCCACGTATAGTTTTTCACATTTATAGAGCGTTATAGTCCATTTCGTTCCCGAGATACAGTGGTACCGTTTTTCAGAAAAATCACAATTTTCACATAGAAAGTGCACATAACCATCTCAGATCCCCTATGAAAAACAGGACTTTCATTTCGTAAGTGCACATATCCATCTCGGACCACCGGAGTTTCATTTCATAAGTGCACATATCCAAAAAATAATTTCATTTCCAAAAATGCACGCGTGCTTCGGCGCGGCCGCGAAGAGCTGGCCGGAATTCCCATACAAAAAAAAGTTTCATTTCCAAAAATGCATACGTGAATTTCCAAATCTATTTTGCACTATAAATCAAATATGCGTGCATATATTGATCTGAAAATTTAGGTAGAGGTACATTTAGACACGGGCTTTGCAGTGATGTGATTCGCTTTATCCTACGATGCACCGTCAAGAAGTTATTTAACATTTAATTTCAAATGTTCAGATTTGTTCTCAATTTTGGGTGACTTACAAAATCTCACATAACTCCCTAAATATTTCCCGACCAACAAAATTTGTGATTACAAAAATTGTAGAGAAATGTCGGATCTATCTGAAAAGTGCGGGACAAGCGTCGTCCCTCAAACATAGCGCCGTCGGGCCAGCGTCAAACTTTAAAATGCGATTTTGAAAAATCGAAAAACTTGGATATATGCATTTTTAGAATGAAACTCCCCAGATGGTCAAATTCTATATATGTGCAAAAACTGCAATTCAGAATGCCTTTCAAAACATATTTGACACAGTTCACGAGTGGAAAAATCGGGAAAAATGGCTGTAAACAACTCTGCAAATGTGTAGTAGGTAAATCCAATACAAACCGGAAATTGCGTGTACTCAAACCCCATCCCAACACAATTATCCCCAAAACATACCCTAAATAGTTTCTTCGTGTTCGCATTGGCGTCGGGGCTCTCGACGGGGCTGTAAACGGGCTTCTGCTTGGTGAACTCCTCGGGGAAGTTGTGCACGTCGAGCAGGCTGCGCAGGGTGGGCTCGATGGGCGGCGGCAAGCGGCGCGCTCCCAGCGCATCCCAATCCAGCGACTGTGTGCGAAAAGTTGCCTATTAGAGCAGCTGTGGCGGCCATAGGTAGCTAGTGAAACAAGTGCCAATCCCAGACCATGTAAAATGTCAAATGTCATGTAAAATCCACTGAAAAATGACCATTTTGCAGGGCATTTAACGCGACTTTTACACGTTGTATGACATTCGACATTTTACAGGGTCTGGGACTGCCCCCAAGAGAAGCGTTTCGAGTACGACTGAATTGAAAGCACCACTGCACTTCCAACTGAGTCCAACTTGAATTAGTTGATGTTGAGCAGTGATAACTACACAAGCACGTGTTTTTGAGTTTGATCGGCTAGCATAGGCGACAGTTGAGGCGTCTAATTCTAAAAGTCGACAAGTCCACAAAATGTGATTTCGAGTAAATCGCATTTTAAGTTTCCGAGCCAATTCCAGGCCCGTGGTGCATGTCCAATTTGGCTCTCTCATGCTTTTCATAAAGTTCCATATGTTGACAATAAAGTGTCAAATTTTCAGCCCCTAATCTCAACGTATATGTGAAAAATGGGGTGTCCATAAAATTCCATTCGGTCAGAGCAAAACTGTTTTTGGGAGGGAAATGGACTTGTCGCCTTCTTGCACGCGAGAACAGTTTTGTTCCCGGGGAAGCCGAGGCTGCCTTATGGGAAAATTATGCACTTGTCGCCTTTTAGAAATCGGTGCCCATAGTGGACTTATCACATTTCTTGCGTTTTTTTCCCATCAAAAAAAGAATCGAAGGATGGACTTGTCGCCTTTTAGCCCAAAACTAAGTGGACTTGACGACTTCTTGCCCAAAATTTTTGCATTTTTCCCCAAAAATTTCGAATTTGGCACTTTGCCATATGGGCATGTGAGGTCAAAAAATTTATGGAAAATGATGAAAAATGTGCAGAAGTAGCCCCAGATGACGTTTCCGGGCCTAACTCGAAATTTTCATATTTTGGACTTGTCGACTTTTAGAATTGGACGCCTCAGTTGTAGGACAATCAAAAAATGCAAGTGATAGAGCACTTCCCATTTCAGGCTTGAAACCAACATCCGTTGAGACTTACCGCAAAGAAAGGGTGCTGTTTGATTTCGTGGACGCCCTTGGCGCCCAGACGCTTGCGGGGATCCTTCATCAGCAGCTGGCCGATGAAATCCTTGGCTGTGGCGTCGATATTCCGCGGATAGGGCACTTTCTTGGTCAGAATGCGACTGTGAATGTAAAAAGCACAAATTACCGCGGACACGTTGAGTATTGCCACATTATTAAGCACTTTATTGAGTGACTAAAAACCGACTCTGCAATCTCTTTGCTGCTGTTTTTGGCGCCCTCGACTGTGAACGGCGAGCAGCCGGTGAGCAGTTCGAACGTTAGAACGCCGAGCGACCACCAGTCCACTGTCTGTGCGGTTTAAATGGCGATTATAGATGCAAAGAGGTACAGACACACCATGACCATTTGGTGGAATTTGAGTCTACAGGAACAGATTTGTGGATAATATTTACCTCCGATATTGCAATAGAAAAAGACGCCCCTGCGTGCAAAATGTTCACAATAATTCTGAAAATTCAGGGACGTACGCAGGGTTTAAAGAGCGGGGCGGATTGTATGCGGAACCCGACGAAAGGGGGGGGGCGTCGGCCCCCATGAATTTTGTCCGTATAGTAAAGAAATGGAGCCATGGCGCTGACGCCATTTGAAGGCGCCAACGCCATGGCAGTATTGGTGCTGGCGTTCTCGCCAACGTCTACTAGGTATCTTTATACACCTATATTTCGTACTAGAATCATGTTGGGTACCTTTCTAACGCTGTTAGATTCCGGAAAAAATACATGGTGAACATTGGGTGGGTATTGGGCGCGCAAAAAAAATTAGAAGTGCCTACAAAAGCGCTTAAGAAAAGTGTCATTTCCAGCAAATTTTTATGTCCGGCCCGGGAAGGGGGGGGCGCCCCCCCCCCCTCCCGCGTACGTTCTTGTGAAAATTGACATCGAAAGTTGCATTTCCCAGATTTTTTCATGTATAACCCGGAAACGGGGGCGTGAAGCTCCCCCCCCACCACGGACACGTGCTTGCTCCAACAAACCACCACGGAGATCATAATCTGAAAACGACCCAAAACGAACATCTGTGTAGCCGGTCTCAGTGCGGTGCACCACTTCGGGTGCCATGTATTCAATCGTGCCGCAGTAGGAGTTGGTGCGCAGGATCTGCGAGTGTGTGTGACATGATAGGTCATATTGGCACAGATTAATGCACGATAATGCGCCTACACACGCTAGTTTGAACCGTGAGTTGGTAAAAAGTGAATTGGCGACATCCAGTGTACACTTATTGTGGCTGCACACACTAGTTAACTAACATAAGTAAACTCAATTTGGGCGCCGATAAATCAGCTTTGAACGTATTTGAGTTTACCAGAATACGTTTTTTAGATCCTCGTCAACTGTAGTTTACAGATACCTCATTTTGGTAAACTCAAATGCGTTTAAAGCTGATTTATGAGCACCCAAAATGAGTTTACTTCTGTGAGTAAACTAGTGTGTGCAGCGCATTGTATGCCATATGTGTTTTAGTTTTCAAATTTACAACTACACTTTCAATTATTTAAATTTAAATTTAAATAAAATAAAATCATTCAACCGAGTTGATTCATTCGCATTTGACAAAAATTAAGTTTTAACCGATGTCAACGTGCAAACTAGTGTGTGAGCTAGTGATGTCAAAAGCGCCAGGACTTTGGCGACAAACGGCAAAAGCGCCATGGCACTTTTCCGGCCCCCAGCGCCAGGCGCCACGCCAGAGCAAAATGGAGCCAGAGCTTTTTGCTTTGGCGCCAGCGCCAGGCGTTTTGTTCCTGGCGCCGGGCGAAAATAGCGCCAAGCGCCAAAAGCGTCATGGCGCTTTTCAAGGGCATGGCGCCAAGCGCCAATGGCGCCTCAGCATGGTAGCGCCAAGCGCCAATGGCGCCACAGCATGGTAGCGCCAAGCGGCAAAAGCGCCATGGCGCTTTTGCATCACTAGTGTGGGCACAATGCAGCAGAAATCCCAAACACACCTCATCAGTGTCCTCAAACTCCTTGCTCAATCCGAAATCCGTCAGAGTCACGTGGCCCTCATTATCCAGCATCACATTCTCCAATTTCAAATCGCGATAAAATATATTTATATTGTGCAGGTGCTCGAGCGCGATGACCAACTCTCCAATGTAAAATCTGGTGGTGTTCAAGTCGAAGGCGCCCTTCTGGCACAGGTGCGTGAACAGCTCGCCGCCGCGCACGTAGTCCATGATCAGGTGCAGTTTGGCCGGCGACTGCGGCATCATGAGCAATCAATGTAATCGATGAAAACGAAGACTCGAAAGCTTGTTCAAGGTGCCTATCTTGCACGCGCAGTTGCGAATGCAAACCGTGACATAACTTTTCCGAACCATGACATAACTTGTCAACTTGTCAGTTTAATGATAACTTGTCAGTGTCATTAAGCACGGCGAACGGGGGGGGGCGGCGCCTCCCCTAAAATTTAGACCCTATGATACCTGAATAAATTTATGGCGCTGACGCCATTTGTGGGCGCCACGCCATGGATGATTAGCGCTGG
>OZ038460.1:9224283-9778060 GCA_964036195.1 Sphaerolaimus hirsutus | reverse complement strand
CCTGCTCACGGAATGACCCATAATTCTCGTTTCAACGGGCAATTTCAATGCAATAGTCAGATTTTATTTAATTTCAGTTTGTCAAATTTGCTGGCTCATCATTCATCAGCAAAAAAAATGGCGCAATAGCGTCGCGAGAAAAACAGTAGGGAAACGTGTGGTTCGCGTGGGGCGAGGCGCGTGAGTGGGCGCCAGCCAAAACTAAACTTTGCCGTCCTACAGTGGAAATAGGTATGCGCGTTTCAAGTACCGTGCAGTTCAAAACAAATATACCGAAAATGTTTGTATACACAGCGGCAGACGCCAGACGCCGGTCGCTGCACTGAAACTAAATAGTTTTACACGGTACGCATCAAAGCGCGTGAAATTTGGCCGCCGTAATAGGGCGGTGATAACCGCCGTGATATTGTCAAGTTTTCAGTTTTAATACATCGAAGGATCCAGATACAACCCGAATAATGACTTGCCATAGGGAAGGTAATCGATTTGGCTGATGACAACTGTTTATTTATTTATTTTGTTAGTCATGCAAAAACGTATAGTCGGGTAAAAGCGCAAGGGAGAAATAAAAACGTCGGGAAAATCGAACACGGTAGCAATAAATTGTAAGAACAACGAGTAGGCGCTGGAAAGCCATCAAGTGATTTGAAGTTTGACACTCGAAAGTGGTTGCCTAGGCGATTAGAAAGGCTCATTAGTCAATGCTTGAGCTTGAAACTCCCAGTGAGCCTACGGTAAACTTGCACAAATCGGAAGGCGCTGTCAATGAACGCGCCTTATCAATGTACTTACGTTGCAGATAGAGCACTTTTTGCTGGCAAGGGAATGTTTCAATTTCACTGCGGACATCGGAAAAATGTCACCAAACTTGTTGAAGTTGAATTTTCGATAGATAGTCTCGAAGGATCGCAACAAAGTCCGAAAATATTTAGAACAAACGTGAGCGAAGCCCTACCTTACCTGTAAACTAATTACCTACAGCTTGCGAAGTTCACCTGTCCCTGCATCTAGTTATGTCCCAGCAGACATTCTCCCATATTGGCGCACCGCACACTGCAAAGTGTAACGGGAAGTTCGGACGATTTTTGCATGGATGGAATTCAAAGGAGGAATAATTCTCCTTAATTTTAATAATAATTTTTTAATAATAATAATTTAAATTATTAAAAAGAGGGGTGGAATTAAAAATCGTCCGAACCGACCCAATTTTCAGTAGTTTTTTATGTGTCGTAAATAAAATCGTCCGAACTGACTTTATAATTCTGCCCGGGCGGAAATTAAAACGTCCGGATCCGATCGTTACACTTTGCAGTGTGCGGTGCGCCATTCAGTCCGGTAAAAACTGGACGGCTACCCCAAGGGTTGACTATAGTTTCCGTCCCGCCTGTTGCTCGGCTTGGGTTATGCGCGGGAAAGGTGTCAAATATTGGTTCGCATGAGGCAGGCCAAATTGCACGCGTGTGGTCGATTTCTAATGAAAAACACGACCCCCACATGACACGCGTATTAATTCCGCTGACTCAATCGACACTTTTCGTGAAAACAGTTTGCATGGCGGAATGGCTCAAAGGCTGAATGTGATCAGATTAACCGCACATTCAGTGGAGATTATTGCTTTTGTTTTTGATTTGATTGCACTGTATTGCACATGTAAATACTCAATCATTTAAAGTTTATAATGATGGTTGTTGTAAATGTTGCTAGTGATGGTTGTGAAATGTAGCGATTTTGCTAGCTGACAGCTACAGCTACACCCTTCAAGTGTATCTGTGGTTACAGTTTGGAAGGCTGTAAGATAAAAAATGTCTTTGTAATTCACTATAAAAATTCGAAAAATGCAATACCTAATTCAGTGGACAAAAATAGAAAATTCAAAAAGTGTTTTCAGAAAAACCCAAAATCCAAAAATATCATCTTAAAAACATAATTGATGAATTTTCGATGAAACGGCAAAAAAAAAATTCCACGCGCAGTAAGCAGTAGTAAAGCGCGATGGCCGGCTGCCAAGAAATCCAGGCCACAAAGAGCACAATCCAAGCTCAAAACAGTTGTGGAGCGGCAAAGCGCAAAGCAAATCGCAGCCATACACAGGTGACACGAGAGCGGGCGACGAACGACATCCACAATAACCGGGCGACGGGCGGCAGCTGCGCCCGGACTCAGCTCCATCGATAAGGTCCACACTCGTACTGCGCGGCCGGAAAGTGACCGCACGGTTGGAATTAACGTTTCGAATAAAAAAGGCGCCCGTTCACGGCCCGTTCGTGTTGGCAACGGAAAAATACCGAAGTGAGCAAGTAGACGAGAGGATGCTGAGTAAAAAAAGTCATCATTCTCATTATATCTCCTATTCCAACGCAGGGGTCTCGAATGGGGGGGGGGTTACCCCCCCCCCAAACCGCCCAGCTATCTATCTATCCCGGAGGCCGCTCAGCTCTCTATCTATCCCGGAGGCAAAATTTTGGACTAGTACCCCCTAAACCCCCCCCCCCCCCAAATCGCTCAGCTATCTACCTATCTGGAGCGATTTTTCAGAAACTATACCCCAATTTTCGCTCAAAATCGCTATTTTTCATACCTATATATAGATTTTCACCTCCAAAATCACTGGTTCATGCGTCTAACTGCCTATTTTCAGCTATTTTAAGTACTATATGCTCTTGTATACCCATTTTGAGCTATTTTACACCTACTTTTAGCGATTTTTCTCCCTTTTCTTCCTTCTATGCCCCGAAAAAGCATATATATCGAACCACCACAACCCCCCCCCCAACACCCCCCCCAACCCCCCCCCCCAGAAAATTTTTCAGCTATCTATCCCTCCGGAGGAGCGATTTGCTATCTATCCAACCACTCGGAGGGTCAAAATTCAAGATACCCCTGTTCCAACGACGACACTGGCACTTTTAGTGTCCGTTTTGATAGCTCTGTAATAAAAATGAATCCACCAATGGCAAGGGCGCCATGTGCTCCTTTGAGAAAAATGACATTGGCCTACGGGCCCCGGTTACCATTCATAAATACATGGCTAATATGTGTGTTCCATGTTTGATTATTATGTGAATCACGCTTCAGTACATAAGTACGCTTCTCACTCACTTATGAACAGGGTTGGTTTTATAAAAATTCATTTTAGTAAAATTGTATAAAAATTGTATAAAAATTTTATTTTATTTTTATTTTATTCTTCTTTCATTTTATTTTATTTTATTCCCAAAAGTCGTTAATAAAATAAAATGACCCATTTTACAAAAATTTTACATTAATTTTACAAAAATTTTACAAAAAATCAGAATCATGCATGCAAGGCCAGAAAAACTTCATCATTAGACATTATACATGAAATCTTGTGACAAATTTTTCCATTACTTTACAAAAGTTGCATGCAGTAGGTATTGTTAGCTAGCAGCAAGTGTAAACTTACAATTATTGATAACAATGGTCATTTTTTAAAGGACTGCTGGTGCCAGTTCCGCAAACTGAGAAGTGAGAAGTGAAATAACAAAGGCAAAGTAAGAGAGCAAAGACGAAGTCAGAAAGGCTGAAGGCGGCGGCTTGGCTTTTGCGCTTTTACTTTGTCTTTGCCATTTCACTTCTCACTTCTCATTTTCTGGATCTGGCCCCTGGACTGTGCTGGGCACATTTGTTAAATGTCATTATAAGTGTCAATTGTCATGACAAATGTAAAGTAGTGTCAATTGTCATGCAAATGTCAAGTGTCATGTCAAATGTCATGGAAAATGTAAATTGTATAACCAAATCTTTGTCCAAATATAACCAAATGTTTTTGTATCCAAATCTTATGTTTATGTATCCACATTTGGATACAGAATGTAAGATTTTGATACAAAGCATAAGATCTGGATACAATACAGAAGATTTGGATAAAAGAGAAGATTTGGATATAAAACATAAAATTTGGATACAATATGCTTGACAATTGGCACTTTAATTTATATTTGTCATGACAATTGACACTTTACTAGTTATTTTCCATGACAATTGACACTTTGCATGGCATTTTACATGACATTTGAGACTTTACAAAGCTTGGGTTCCACGAATAAACTAGTAGAAACTCAAGCATCAATAAAAATATTTTACAAAAAATATGAATTTTTATACAATTTTACAAAAATATGAATTTTTATACAATTTTACCAAAATTTTACAAAAATTTGAATTTTTATACAATTTTTATTTTTATTTTGAAATTTTCCATTTTATTTTATTTTATTCTTAAATTTTCCATTTTATTTTTATTTTATTTTTATTTTTTTCTGCGATTTTGCCAACCCTGCTTATGAACCGCAAACGGTGCCGCAATTGCACACACTACTGAATTCCATAAAACTATTGAAACACAAAATCAACAAAATATACATATTTCTGCCCGTCGCACCATTGTCTCGTGAATGGCTGATTTTCAGAAAATATAATTAAATATCGTCTCGAAAAATGTTTCAAAAACAAGGTATAATTGAATCTCTGGAAAGACCAATAGAGCGGCAGGTAAAAAGTTGACGAAAAAAATAGAACGGCGCTCTTCCATTAAAAGAAATACGGTATATCGTACTTTGAAAAAACCTTTTTGTTTAAAGTAATTTTAACAATCCAAATAGATACCAAATGCAGTACCTACACCGACAGAATGATAATTGTTTTAGTTGCATGAAAGTGAGCTTCATGCATGTGAAGCTAAACCGATGAAGGTAAAGCAGGCAGAGGCAGCTACTCTCTCCCCATTTCACCACAGTTGTTAAAATGTACGTCGGTACATTTACTTGAAAAATACGCATATGCGAGTACGCGGTAAATACATTTACATATACTTTTGAAAAAAGCAATGTACTCACTTTTACGCGTACATTTTAAAAATGCACGCGAACAGAGAAAATGTATTTTTGTTGCTTAAATAAGAAAATTTAGAAGAAATCATATCATTTCTCTTAAAAATACTAAAAAATTACTAAAAACGACATCTATTATGCCTTCCAGTGAAAACTGACACTCTCACTGTAAAAAGTAGTAGCTTTTACATTTTCCAGGGGAAAGTACTCGCTTTTACATTTTTCTGGGAAAAAAGTAATTTACACACATTTACGCATGAGTACGAGTAAAAAAAGTATTTTACATTTTCTATACTTAGTGGTGAGTAAAAAATACTTAAATACATTTACATATAATTTTTGAAAAAGTTCAGTAATTCTAACAAATCTGCATTTCACATGAGTGACACTTGCAAACCTTGGTGCATTTACTTACCTACACAGATATTAATACATGAAAAATCTTTACCATCGTCCATCACCCACATTCCCACAGTAGCAGCACACAACCGCAGTTTTTTATTTCTCTTCCATGTAACTTTATTTGTGAATGATCATATGTTGATCAGCCACAGTGACATTTCTCAGTTCATTGCTTTTTGATTCCACATTCAATCAGAACATCATCACATGACACCAACGTTAAAATGTGCTTCATTTTCATTCTGTTTTTAGCAATTCAAGTTTGAACTATTCTGCTTGTTCAGCGAACACAAACGAAATCACACCACTGTCTTCTCAGACACTTGAAAAAGATAAATTTTGACAATTTTGTATCAAAGTAGATAATCATGTATGTGTTTAAGTTTATTAAATTGCATGTATACATAGTGACTTTATGTACATAACTATGTATGTACATAGTGTTAACAGCTACTTCTCTCTGTATATAACTTCATTAAGTTGCTGGCGCATGGCATTTAGGCTTTCATTTTCTGAACCATCTGCTTTCTTGTACTGCAAGTTCATTGCCTGTAAATTGATGTTATTTTTATTTATCTCTCATCCAATATTGTGTCAAATATAATGATTACAAACAAAAATTCGATAATTTGAAAATGTTTTCAATTTTATTTTTGAGTTTTCGAATTTTTATCTAACGCTTAGAAAAACACTTAAAGAGAAAATGCATATACCGTATTTCCTCGAATTACCCCCCGGGGGGTTTATTTTTTCAGAGTGATAACTTTGAGGGGGGTTAAACGAGGGGGATATTTCGAGGGGGGTTTATTATTTCGCCAGAAATTTTTCGAAATCCCAGTACTAAATTGTTGTCTGAAACGTACACAAACGTCTAAAAATGCAACAAAAACCGCCTTTTCTAACACTCTATGGACTTATATATGTGCGTAGACAGTATACCGTATTACCTCGAAATACCCCCATGGGGGTTTATTATTTCGCCAGCAAAATTTGAGGGGGGGTTAATTCGAGGGGGGGATAATTCGAGGGAATACGGTATAACCGGTTCTAAATAACATAACACAGTCATTGTTTTTAACATGTGTTCTGCGTTTCTCGGATCACAAACCGCATTATGTTCTCTATACAGTAAATTGGGGGAGGGTATTTTGAGGGGGGTTTATATGTTCATAGTGCCCATTTTGAGGGGGGTATTTCGAGACGGGGGTATTTCGAGGGGGGTATTTCGAGGAAATACGGTAGAATGCAAAAATGCAATTCAAAACATCAATTTCACATGAATATCTCTGTACTGGCGGAACAAAACTGTGCAGATAACAGCTTGGAAAACATGAAAGTGTATAAAAATTCACCCCAAAAAGTGCAAAAAAAATCGAAAATTAAAATTAAAAAATTAAAAAATTCGACAACCAAATGCTAAATAAAATTTGAAAACTATTTATTTTCAGATAAAATTCGAAATTCAAAAAGTCATTTTAGAAAAAAACACTAAAAAATTTAAATACTTTTTCTAGAGGGTTTGCCATCGTTATTCATATAGCACCATTCAAATAGCTTCAAACATTGGCACTCTTTGTGTCTGGCGCCATTTGCTTTTCGCCGATGTGTTCTGTGGCGCCGTTGCGCAACATCCCATTTTTTGCGCTACTTTCCTATCAACTCTTTATTAATTGCTGTAATTAGCACATTTATTGCATGTGTATTCAAGGAGCCTCTCAAAATGCAAATGGTGGAAATTTTTACTTTTGCCATGATCTGTAGAGCGGGCTTCATCTCAGCGTGCAACTAAATACCTGAACGAAGTGCTCTCATAAATTATTTATGATCCACCCTTATCTTAAACACACTCATACAAGTGCAAATCCTAATTAGCTGCTCCACTCAGAGCTCCTACTGCTAAGTGCCTGCGCAAGCTCAATCTGTAGACTCGGATTCTTTCCAGAAACTTTCAATTTCCGAAATTGTTTCTTTAAAGAATGGTGTCATCCCCTAAATAGTGAGGTGAGTATCATAGTTGTTATAAGTATTGAACTTTTTTTAAGTATATGTAAACGTAAAGTATTTAGCTTTTACTCACCGCAAGTACAGAAAAAGTAAGTAAAATTGTTTTACTTTCACTGCTGAGTAAACACTAAACATGAGTAAATGAGTGAGTATTCTTGAGAAATTTTGCAACAGTTTTCACTCGAAATGACTAATTTTCATATTTTATGCCCATTTGACTTTCAAATTAGGTAGCATATTTTCAGCTTTTTTATATCAGGTATGTATCCATTTTTGGTTATTTTTCCCTATTTTTTAGCATTTTTACCATTTTCTCCCTTCTATGCCTTGAAAGAACCTATAAAAATGCCTCTCAGAAATACATTTTCTGTACTCGAGTACTTTCAAAAAGTGTATGTAAAAGCAAGTACAGCAACTTTTTTCGGAGGAAACATAAAAAGTATACTCGAGTATAAGTATTTTCGAGTAAAAGTAAATACGTTTTAGCAGCTATGGTGAGTATCATGAATGGAAAACACGTATGCAGGACAAGCTACAAGGTGCTTTATGTCCACCATTGGTGTCTTTGAAAAATATCTGTGTAAAAAAAGGGCCAGTTCTGCCAGTGGAGAGGTGAAAAACCGTTTTGGAAGTGAGAAGTGAAATGAGAAGCGAAAATTTTACTTTTCCACTTGCGGCATTAGCACCAGGAGCGAAGGTCCAGTGAGGAATACTGCTAGTTAATTATACTTTGAGGATTATTGTTTGCCATTGTCGAATACAAATACACAAACAAGGAACATGCCAGAAGGTGGTGTCGTCAATTCGAAAACATTTTCACAAATTTGTAGCTTCCGGGAAGAATGAGTTTACTTACTAATTGAACTTGCGCAGGCACTAAGTATCATATAATTACTTGCACACATACTTACTTAATTACTAATTTAAATAAAACACTACATATATCGATTGTAAGTATTTCATTGACACGTTGTCGAGAGCAAGTATATTTTAGGTTCACTCGACTAACGCATCTAATAGCCTCTTCAGCGTGAAGGTTGGCCAATTTCCTGGTGCTTTCTATGCCGTCGCTGCGACGCACAATGGCCATAGCTGCTATAATGTCCTCATCAGAATGTAAGCCGTGATAAATGAGCTTTTGCAATTCGCTGGAGGATCTCATCGCGAACAGGGTCGGCGCGGTGATCAAACCTTGGGGACGGAATGAATGTGCACATTGTTGGTGGGTATTTTAGATACCGTATATCCTCGAATAAGACCCCCTCGAATAACTCTCTCCTCAAAAACTGTGACGGAAAAATCCCCCCCCCCTTGAAAAACTCTCCCTCTTGAATAACTCCCCCTCTGGGTGAAAAATATGCTACAAATTTTACAAAAATGATCCATGACAATACAAAATAATATTAACGTATGGCAGCGACAGCAAATATGTACATAACGTGTATGCATGCAGTGTATATACACCTTATTGTTGTTGTTGAACTGGTCAATACCTGGATAACATGAGTTGACAGAATACATTCATCATAAATGAATTAAGTCCAAGTTTTCCGAGAAAAAATAAATCCCCCATTGAATAAGTCCCCCTCAAAAACTCCCCTGGGGACTTATTCGAGGATATACGGTGGTTGAAAAAACGTGCTTATGGAAGATCAGCAGTTTATTATACCTAATTTCAAGTCTACTCCAACTGGTTTGCCAACTTTGGCATCATGTCCGACGACATCCAAAAGATCGTCTATCAATTGAAATGCAATGCCAAAATTTCTGCCAAATTCAAACGCTGCATTAGTGTATGATAACTTGTCCATCTCGCCGGAATCGAAACCTGAAGCCGCCGAGAAATTTGAATTATTTTTAATCAAATGAACGAAAAAGAGAGAAGAATTCTGTTGAGTCGAGTGCAAATGGTGCCAAAGTTTTATGCCAATAAAGTCATGGCAATACACACGAACAAGTCGGTGTTCGTGAAAAGAAGTAGGTCGGGTACCAGAATCGCCAGAATTATACAGTTAGGTACCCGCACGCAGTTATGGGACAAAATAAGTGATGGAATGGCGCCAAATGACGCCAGCACCATGGCGCGATTGGCGCTTGGCGCCCGGCGCAATTATTTTGAATGGCACCATGGCCCCGTTGCTGCCTGGTGCTTTCCCATCACTAGACAAAATATGCAGGTATTCATTATAAACTTACTTTCACACGATAAATGCGCAATAGCTCTGCAGCCATGGGCAAACAGAGATCCAGTTTTCCTATAGATCTTTAGCAAATAATCATCGAAGAGCTTGTCAAAATCGGTATTAAATTTAGATAGCACAAGTTCTGGCCCACTCGTGGGCAACGACATTTTCTGCAATTCACCAGTCACCAAATCTTGCAGCACCTGCGTTTGAAGCAATGAATTTACAACCACTATTTTACAGAGAATAAAAATCCCCCTTACACTGAAAAGGTTACCGTATTTCTTCTAATAGATCGGCATACCTTCAGTTTTGACAGGTTCTGACACTTTTTCACCCACGAAAAATAGAACGGCAGCTTCCAATAGAACAGCAGGTAAAAGGTTGACAAAATAGAACGGCGCTCTTCTATTTGAAGAAATACAGTATCCCATTTTTCAACACCATGGAAGGACAGTTTCCACGTGAAAATTATAGGAATTTCTGTTGGTTAGAATTTGCGATGCTAGTATCCTAGTTTCAGTATCCTTCCCATACTCAGCTCTAGAAAAAAACAAGCCTTTTGTTTGGTGAAACCAATGAAAAAACCGAATTTTAAAGCCTTGCAAAATACCAACATTAGAAGAAATGTGAAGTATTTTTACGACATTAATAGGTACCCACCTGTGCCATCATATCAAAGATTTTGTTGTCACCAATGCCGCACAGCAGCTTCAATGCTCTGGCCAAAATATAGTCGCCAGTGAGGATTGCAGTTTTTGTGCCAAACATTCGATGTGCGCTAGGACGGGACCTGAGAGTGTCATTTTTTGGATTTGCTTCCTAATTTTTGGGCTTGCTATACAACAGTATGCGCGTGCGCACACTAATTTACTGCCAGATTTTAGTAAACTCATAAATTAGCTTTGAACGCATTTGAGTTTACTGGAATGAGTAATTTTTAATCCCCATCAACTGCAGTTGACATACTGTTCCATCTGGTAAACTCAAATACGCTCAAAGTCGATTTATGAGTTTACACCAATCTGGCAGTAAACTAGTGGGCGCAGCTCCTACGTATACCTGCCTTCTGGAGATTGCCCTGTCAATGATGTCATCGTGAAACAATGTGGCCACATGGACTATTTCCGCCGCGATCGACAGAGTGATCTGTGATGGCAGTATTTCACCATCCGCAACGTGCGAGCTGTGAATCAAATTGACAATCGGTAGGTATAACGAGATTCCTACCAGAGTTGTTAAAATACTCCTGAATATCTTGTTAAAATGTTAAAATGATGAAATTTCTCATTATTAATCAGTCTTTACACCTGACACTTACCACTTTGTGTCACTTGACCACTTGTGATTTCGGGACTTGGTAATTTACATGTATTTGGTGATATTCACAACATTTCCACAATTAAAAACCAACAGCCACTTCCTAATATGTGTATTAGTCAAATCAGTCTTACCTATTATGCTTAGGTGTGCACTTTTTTGATCTTCCATCACGATTTTTACGTTTTCTCTGGTACCCGCGTAGGTAATTGTGCCAGGAAAATGCAACAAAGTGTAATGGCATGTTTGTAAAACGGAAACATAAAGGTAAGTATAAATACCCGGAATACCCGGGTATTCCGAAAAAATACGTTTTCGCCACTCTGACCCCAACACAAAACATGGCCAACCCAAATGCAGAGTTGTTAAAAGTATTGAACTTTTTCAAAGTAAACGTAAAGTATTTTTATTTTACTCACGGCTGAGTACAGAAACGTAAAGTAAATTTTTTACTTTTACACTGCGTAAAACGTGAGCAAAATACCTTTTTCACGGAAAAATGTAAAAGTGAATATTTTTCTCACAGGAAACGTAAAAGTACGCATTTCTCCTCACAGAAAGCGTAACAATCAGTATTTACTCTGGAATACATCAAATAGGTACGTTTTTGTTTTCTCCTGATAAGTATTTCTCGGGAAATATCCAAAATTATTACTTTCTGTCTGTCATAATGTCACTTTCTATGTCCCCTTAAAATACGTTTTCGGTACTCGCATAATTAAATAAAATACGCGAGTAACGTTTTTTTAGAAGAAACATGAACGTATTTACGCAGTACTCGAGTATCCGTATTTATCGAGTAAACGTAAATACGTTTTAACAACTATGCCCACCTGTTGCATAGATGCGCGAGTGTGAGTAGAACTCTCGGCCTGACCATTTTCCCTTCAGCCATGAAATAATACTGCGATGCAGTATTGACCAATGAATCTCTCTCCGATCCAGCGAGCCCATGATCATCTGGTACCATCGCTTTTAGAATGTCCGCCTGCAAAAAACTGCTCGTGAACTAGTGATGTAAAAAGCGCCAACACTTCGGCGCCAAGCGCCACGGCGCTTTTCTAACTCTTGGCGCCAATGGCGCCACAGCAAAATGACGCCAAGCGACAAAAAAATTTGATGGTGGCGCTAGCGCCAAGCGCCAGCCGCTTTTGTTTCTGGCGCCACCAAAAAATAGCGCCCAACGCCAAAAACGCGTGTGCTCTAGCGCCTTGCGCCATGGCACTTTTACACCACTACAGATGTACCGTGGACACAATCTCCACCAGTTGCCTCTCAAGGTTCTTCACCTGCAAACGGTCAAATCGACGCTGCACTGCAGCAGGAAGCGGCGCGGCACTAGCCGCCCCGGCGCATGGAGCCAACCGCGGCGCTACAGCAGCGGCCGCATGCGCGGCACGCACCAGATTTCTAGCAGACATTCGGATATCCGGCGGCAGGACTGTTTGGAGGGCGAAGCGAGGACTGTGAAATCAGAGTCCAGCGATCGATTTCGCGTACTCAGTTTGAACGGCAGAATGCATGCGACGTGCCGGCGACAATTGTAGGCGAACTCCCAGATATCGCAGCTCATCGGCGGAAACGCAGCGAATTGTCACAAACCGCCGGCGGGCACTGTGTTTGCATGATTTTCCGTCCGTGTTTGTTTATTATGATGTTTGTGTGACGCAGGAGCAGCGGGTCGGGCAAGTTTGTATTCTATCAACATTTGGTAAGTCGGCAAGCAGCGATCAACAACGATCGATTTCCCATTGGTTGTGGAACAGTGTTTACGAAATTCATGTAACGTCATGGTGGAGTGAAGTCTTTCATGCGGGCGGTAATATTCGTAGATTGTTTACAGCGTTCTCGAAAAACAGCATTTAAGAGATGATCGTTACAAAACATGTCACAAGTTCACATGAGGATCAATATAAAATCGTAGTGTGAGAGCAACAGACCAGTTAATAATTAACCAGTTGGACGTGTGACAAAAGTTTATACGTCGCTATATAAACGTATATTTACATGCGCATCATAACCTAAAAAGATTCCGTTGTTAGCGCCGAATAAATGAGTCTGGATATTTCAAAACAACAACAGACTTTTACCTATCCATTTGAATGGGTTATCTGCAAAATGCTTATAAATATGACATAAAAATCATGTAATGCCATGAACACAGAACAATGCCAAGTGAAATGGTGGATGCATAGCATACGCAACCTGAAAAAATTCAAGCAAAAAACAACAGACTAAGTCGCAAACTACAATATCTTTATGTAAATACTTATATTTAAAAATATGCTTACATCAACTAAATATGTTCAGAGTATTCAATTAGTACCAAATACACACAAATATCCACAAAGGACCGAATGACAAAGTCAGTCAAATGAATTTCGACAAAAAGTCACAAATGTCTATCATGTGAGCGATGCAAATAGAAATAAATATCCATTTTTACACCAAAAAAAATGAAAATACTCAACACCTCACTACGTCACTCATGAAAACTCAAACTGGAATTTGAACTCGGCGTAGTATCGGCGATCTCCCAATACGGCGCGCTGTCAGCCGAACACCTGCCGGACTTGGTTGCCACATGGTCTGCAGCCGCGCCGTCGTTCTGGTAGGGCAGGTTGACGTAAGTGGCGTTGGGGTCGCCGCCCACGGGCAGGATGACGGCTTCGGGCTGACTGCTGCAGCTGGTGGCTAGAGCTACGGATTGAGAGAGACTCGTGTCGCTGAAACACCGGCTCAAAGGGCGCTGTCGAGTCGTCGCGGCGGTTTGCTCTGCGCGAGGTAATCGTGTTTAATCCGACTTGTTACGTAAATAAGAGTATTTTTATCACCCATTAACAACACGCTAGGTCAGTCAAATGTGGAAACAGAACAGTAGCTCCCGCTGGAAACAACCCCAAACGTAAGCATCATTGAGTTTGTATAGATGAACGCTTGCGCGCGAAAAATTTGCAAAAGAAATACCTAATCAATTATTTACTACTGAAATTTTCAGCTCCAAAACAGTTTAGGTAAAAAACGCTGCCCATTCCTACTGATGAGCAGCAATTTTTGACATTTTTTAATTTGAAGTATCGCTTATAATGTAGAATAACCAAGAGAGCACCCAACTCACTGTTTCCCTTGCCCCTGCCCAAACTGCCGGGACTTTTGCCGGCGCCCTCGCAAGCGCTCACATCTGTAGTAGTCATCCCATCCAAAAAGTCAAACTGGGCCAGCGCTTTGCGTTCTTCCTTCGCATATCTCACGTACACGTCGCGGCGGAGAATCGACGCCCTAGGCGGGCTATAGCGCACCAACATTTGAGGGTTCGATTTTGTGCCGTGTTGATGTTGGTTTGACACGTCGGTTGGGCACGGCTTCGGGGCTGAGGATTGAGAAAATTGAGAAATGAATTAAATGAAATGAAATAAAGTCAATGTGCTGCCCATAAGTCGTTTTATAAAAACAAATAATAGTCATTTGGATACTTGTTACATAGTTTGGATACAAAAGCTGTGAACGCTCAAGCTAGGGAGAGGTGCGTTAAGGGCGATCACCAAGCCCGCAACATTGAAATCCATTAAAAAAAATTCAGGTGCATTAATCGGGCGATACGAGCTCTCCAATAGCTTATAGGTAAATAAATATAAATACACTCATTCAATAGCGAAACCCATCGACCGACCAGCCCTCCTGCACTTGAGCTGCTTGTGCCACAGCATCACGGTGGTGGTGCCGTTGTCGTCGCTGTCCTCGTCGGTGGTGAAGCCCCTGCCGCGGGCGCGGATCATCCGCAGGGCTGCACGCACGCCTGGCAAGGGATGAGAGCGTTGCTTTTCAGGCATTGACACACACGACGTGATTTTGAAGGTGTAAATGGACAAAAAGGTATGAAAATGAGTGATTTTCAGCGGTGGGGCACTTTTTTTAAATCGCCATTTTTCAAGATAGATGGCCGATTCAGGGGTTCCGGGAAAACATCCAAAAGAATTACCAGAAACGGATAGTAGCTAGAGCGTTTGGGGAACGGGGCAACCTCAACTAGACCTCTGTTTTTGAAAAAAACGCGATGACCGATGAGTACAACATTCGTGAACAAATTAGTCGACTCAAAACCAACCAGAACTCTGTCTCTGCTTATGACAGAACCCCCTCGTCCCAGTCCACAAATCCGCGCTGCCACTATGGCTGGACGCGTCGCTAGAGCTGGTGGCCGACTGCGCGTCGCTTTGATCTGCGAACACGGTCGCGTTGGCGCGGCTGCGCGGGGTGGCCGTTGACTCGACATCCCCGTCGGTGGACGCGGGCAGTCTGGTGCTCGCGGTGGTCGAGTTGGGCACGCCGCTCATGGCGAGCGCGTCGCACGGCTGCAAAAGGAAGTAATGTACTTACCTGGACTGGGAGTGGTTTGGATTAAGTAGTGAGAGACGCTACATGACAAAGTATGTTAAAAACCTGTGAAACCAAAGCCAGTGTTTTAAGTGTCAAATTGAGTGGCTGCGAACAGATTTGCACAATAAGAGACTACTTGAATTCGAAATTTTTGACAAATTTTTTACAGCCATTTCATTTAGGAAAGATTTAATGCACCTTCGCTCATACGGACACTTTGCAAAAGTAAATATTCACACACCTTGACACACATATCGCCCCTGCCGCCATCTCCCTTTTTATCAAACTCAGTGAGATCGGTAGCGCTGAGAGACCTGTCGACCAGCGCATTGCACTGCTGCAGATTCAGGTCGGCTAGAGGGTGCAGCGGGTGCAATGAGCCCTCAGATCGGGTGCGTCGCAGGCAAAAGTTGAGGTCTGTGGGATGTACGGGGGTAAAAAGACAATAAGCATTCAAACGGGATTATTTTTTTTGGATCGGGATCGTGATTTTGGACAAAGTTCTGGTATTCGGGGTTTTTCTATCATTTTTGACAAAAACACACTTGGATCCCAGAGAAGTGTCAAAAATGCATACTGGGGGTTTCCATTCACACATCTCAGAGCCAAAGTCATTAGGCAAATTTGAAAAAATTCCGGGATCGTGATCCGTTTGAATCGTACACAAGATAGTTTAAACGATACGACAGCCACAATTCTTACCGGTTTCCTGGCTGCCCTTGGTCATCGCCATCTGCCCAATGCTATCCAAATCACTCTCACTGGTCAGCCACAAATCAGAATCGAGTACAAATCGCAGCAGCGCGGCGCCCAGTTCCGGTGCACTTAGCCAACGTTTCTGGTTTGCCACCGCGGCCGCACCGCAACCCAACGGTGCAGTCGGGCTGGCTGAAAATTTTATACAGGCGTCATTAGGGCATAAACTATACTCGGCGGACATCACACTTAATTAGTATGGAAACCTACCATAACCCGTCTAAATAATGAACCAAAAATTACAGTTTTTATCAGCATAATATTTCGTTGTTTTTACTGTGGAATAATTAATTACGAAAAGTATCACAAGATTTTATTCATTAAATTATGGTAGGATTCTGCGCAAAGAAAGCGCTCCACCCAGTATAATAAACAATCTCCAACCCTACATAAAACAATGACCACAAAACAACAACCGACCACCTTCCCGTCCGGACCCGCTGCCATCGAGTTGCATGGAATTGGCCCGGTGTATCTGACCAGGAATGGGCAGCGCGTGCGACCTGGATGTCAGTGTGGAATAACCGTCGTCCTGGCTCATGGGCGGAGAAGCCACGTGCGCCTGGCTGCCCGGCGACGCGCAGTGCGGCTTGCACAGTGCTGCGAGAAATTGAGTGGTCAGGTGAGAAAGTTGAAGCCGAGATAGAGAGAAGATAGTGGGGATGGCCGGTGTTTTTCAAAGGTTTTTTTAACGCAAGCATTGAAACCGTTTTTTTTCAAACTTCAGCCAAAGTAACTAGTTAAGTAACTTTTTAGAATTTTACTATGTCACGAACTTTCGACAAAAAGCGATATACGTAGAGACGACATAAAAATGCATATTGCCAATTAAATATAATGGTATCCCATGGCTCCACAGCCATTCTATGGCTATACATAACATCACCTTTCCCGCTACCTGTATGTGTTGACTCGTAATCATATTTGGGAACTTTGGAAAAAAACTGTCATTTTAAAACGGGGCCGATGAAAAAAGATTCCATCCTAGAAGAGACTCGAAACCACACAACAGTAAACCCCGTAGCACTCACCATCAGTCGTCCTAAAAGTGGGCGGTACTTTCGCACTGAACGCAGGACTGCCCTTGGGCGTACTGGTCTGCGTGGGCGGCCCTTCCAGGACGGACTGCGGTGCGCCGCCGAAGCCGCTGCCCAGGGCGGCCGAGATCAAAGACGAGCCGCTCAGGCCCGCGCCGCGGAGAAGCTCCACGCCTGCGGGTGAGACATGTTGAATGGAGATTCGATAGTGTAACCACGTTTAGCGTGCTCAAAATCTCGGGCAGATTTATATTTTCAAATTTAAGAAAATATAGAAAATCTTATATTTATTTAGATTTTCTACTGTTTTTCCCCGGATTTTTCAGAAAAATTTAAATTCATTTTATTATTTGATTTTAGACTTTCTGGGATTATTTTTAATTAAATTTTCTGAAAAACACTTCCATTTTTGAACGCTTATCACATTCAAAACCCAATCTCCTCTTCGAACACTCACTGAGAGCCTCGCTGAAATTGGAGAGGTCCATCCTGTTGCCTGCCTCCATGGCATTGTGAGCGACCATGCGTATTTCCTGATCCAAATCCGACGGCGCTACAGGGTGGCCCAGGTTATTCGAGCCGCCAGTGGCTCGTTTCGGTGGATTGGGGGGAGGCGCCTTGTTGAAACGCAGCGCGTGCGCGGATACAGTCTCCAGTGGTGAGAGAGACGAACCCTGCGCGCAAAACATGATATATTGAGTCGACATTTAGTAATTTTTAGTTGACATTCAGCTGGCAAAATATCAAGTTGACATTTCAGTTTTATTTTCGAAATCCGATAAAACATGATACAAAAATATTTTGCAATTATTTGTCCCCTATGACAGAAATTTGGGAAATAAGGAAATTTGTCAAAGATAAACAAATACTTGACACCGCAGCACAAGAATTTTGGTAAACTAAAATAAAATGAATCGCACCTGGCTCTGCGACGCGCTGTTGTTCGAGTCCGCGCCCGCAGCGAAACATTTCGGTTTCTCATCGTCATCGAACATGACGTCGTCCACCATGCCGCCCGTGTGCGGTTTAAACGAATGATTCTGCCGCCCGCTAGAGCCGTGCGACTGAAAAGCGAAAAAAAATCATAAAACGCATTTCCACAACTAAAATCAAAAATCCCAACGCACCGGTGGACTGGGCACAACATTCGGCCGCATGGCCGCCCCTCCAGTCGGCCACACGGGTCCCTGGTTCCCCAGATGCCCGTTAAAAGTGCCCCCCTTCAGAGCTGCAAAGCTCTGCAGCAACTTGAAAGGGTGCTGCTGCTGGTGGTGGCCGGTGCCATTGAAATCGGCCATGGATGTCTGCCTGCTGTAGGGGGCTTCGCGCGGCGCCAACGTCGAGTCGTCGGCGGCCAACACGTTGTGGTTGGTCGCGTCCGCCGCCGCCATCGAGTTGTTCGGCGTGTTGTGCGTGGACGGCCAGCGAGAGTCGAGCGTGGTGCGCGCCGTGCGCAATAACTGGGTATAGGTTTTTAATTGTACAGATTGTAATAATTGGCGAGTGACACACAAACAGACATTAAGAACACTTTCAATCTGAAACCGATCCAACTTACCGCTGCATATTGGTTCTGGTAATGCTGGGGACTGCTGGCGGCGAAAAGGCGCTGCCTGGAGTTGTGCGACTGCAGCTGAATGTGGAATGAAACGAATAGATAATTTTTTATGACGCATGATAATTACTTCACGATTAATTAATTCCAAAAAATAAATTCTCATCCACCCGCGCCCACCTGCATCATAGCGGCAATATGCTGCGCGTTGACCCTTTCAGCAGGCTGTTTAGCCCTGCCAGTGGGCGGAGTCAGGGTGGTCTCGCGTTGGCCGCCGCTGCTACTGTTGTCATGGTGGTTCGCAGCGCGCCTGCTGGGTTCCTGGTCGTTGTAGCAGGTCGCTTCCCCGGCGCCCTCGGCGCATGCGCCACCTTCGTGGTGGATGTAAGCGTCACATGCTAGAAGTACGTGTTTGGCACGTGGATCTTGGACAGTATGGAAAACGTCAAGATGTAGTGACTTTTGCATTTAATTTTTCAGTTATTATCCCATATATGTCAAGGTATTTGAAGTAAAAAGGGGTATGAAGTAAAAAGAAGTATGAATTATTACCATTTAACAAATTTAACAATTCAATGGAATGATCGAAAAAATGCATGGTAAGTAAAAATAACCAATGACAATGTTCTTTCTTTGTACTCACTGGAAGCGCTGGTGCCAGTGGTCACGGCGGGGCTGTGCTCCTGCGTCAAGCCGCCCTGCGACGGCGTCAGGTTGTCGGACCGGTTGTGCTGGTTGTTCAGCAGCACCTGGTTCTCCTCGGTCAGTACCATGTTCTGGAATTCGAGTTCGCGCACGCGCGACTGCTGCCGGTCGTGCTCTTTTTGGAGGTTCTGCAAAGGTAGAGCGAATGTGGTTACTCGACAGACAAAAAATCACAAAAAATTGTTTTCACAAAAAAAAGAAAGCGCGCGCACAAATTCAAAAAAATTTATGGTTTTTTTTGCACGGGTATTCGTAATTTAATGAGTTTTTCTACAATGAAGTTATTTTTTAAATAAAGGGTTTTCTACGAACATGCCTATCTCACTCATGCATGCAGCGAAGGCACACACAGTACAGTAACCAAATTGGAAAATAGGAACAGTAAAATCTTCTACCAAATTCACCCACCTTCATTTCCAAGCTCTGTTTCACCACCCTCTTCTTAGCCTCCTCGAACAGCTCCCTTTCCTTCTGGAACCTGGCCGACATCCTGTTGTTGTCCCTGCGCAGCTTGGTGACCAAGTCGTGCACGGCGGACACGGCGCCCGACACCAACTCGGCCGCGGAGGAGGGGGAAGGGTCCAGGAGGGAGGGGTCGCGGCTGCCCGCGAATCTGGGAGGGTGGGAGCGCGGTTATGGTGAATCTGATAATTTGTGTGGGGTTACAGTTGGACAACAATGGTGCCAGCCAATTCAAAAGAATAGAAGTATCAGTAAATTTACAATAAAAATACTTGTCGCTAATAGGGTTGGCCGATGTTTTTTTTAAACGTTTTTTTTTAAACTTTACCTGATGTCACGAACATTCGACTATAAGGCGATATACGAACGATATGTCGACGAAAAATGGATATTTTTGACACAAATCACCACTTATAATGCTATCCCATGGCTCCACAGCCATTATATGGTCATATTTAACATCACAGAGTATTGCCAGTGTCTGATATACCTATATATGTTGACACTAGGTCATATCTGGGAGCTTTTAAAAAAAAACGTTGTTTTTTTTTAAAAACGTTGTTTTTTTAAAAAAACGTTGTTTTTGTTTTTAAACATCGAGTTAAAAAAAACGTTTTTTTTCCAACCCTAGTCGCTAACTTACAAATTATAACTCCAGTTTCAAGGGTCTTGCCACCTATTTGCAAAATCGGCCTCTAAGGTGTCGGCTCGGGAATCAGTTACATTTACTGACTAACATTTCTCTTTATGTGAACTATTGACCAATTTCCGAGAAATTTCCCCTTTGTATCTTAACCTCGAATATCCTCGATCCTTACTACATATCAAAACACAGTAAAAATGTGATCATAATCGCAATGCGTACCTGGCCAACGACTTGACAAGTTCCCGGACAGCTTCTTGGGTTTCATTCAAATCGTTCTCAGCCTTTTGCCGGCGGGACCGTTCGCGCGACAGCTCCAAACGGGCATTCTGCACAAAAATACAAAATGTTCAAAACGTGCAAAATCTGTACAATGCGAAAACAGCCAACGATTTTTGCGTTGTCTGCCGAGTTCCATTAACAATTTTCGTTCACTTGTACACTCTTTTTTCACTGTACATCCCGTGCAAACGGCGACCTTCCCAGGTCAAATCAGTCTTTTTGCCGCTCGATTACGAATTCCCCACTTGTCAATTGACCGATTTGCGTGCGTACAGTAGATGCAAAATACCAGCCAAAACGCCCGTCCCCAGAAACAAGCGCAGATGCATGTCCGTATTCCATCGTGAGCAAATCACGGAGAATAGTAAATAGTGTGGAAAACATGGCATCATGCCCCAGCGCACGCATTCATTGTTTGCACATGCAAACACGCACATGAGTCAAGGCCGGCGTTTATTCATACAGACGCGGTCGCCTCGGGGGACAAAAACACCCATTTAGCGGTGTTTGTTACACATTTATCAGGGCTATTTGACGATAGAAAACAGTAATGTGATCTTTGTTTTATAGCACACACTTTATTTGCGAAAACTAAGCGTGCTCAAAATGCAAGATTATTCTAACTGTCCACAAGTTTGCCCACTCAATATCAGAATAGAGCCGACCAATGGAATATTTGCATAACATATTGCACTGCACAATGGATGCACATGTCCACGAGACCTCAGAAAGCATCAGTCAAACCACTTGAAAAGGATAATACCACAGCGGGCAAAATAAACAAAAGAAATGCATGATTAATCATTGACCATCTGAAATTTTTCATGATCTTTTGAACCTGACGCATCCATTGTTAAGTAATAGGTAATCGCTTGTAACCCAAATCATGTACACTTAGTCCAAGTGCACTTTGAGATGTTGCGCGTGCAACAACGATCAAAGAGAAAAGCCGACGCCAATAAAATGGGTCACATAATTTCATGAGAGCTCATTTTTAACGAATAAGTAATACAAACTGTTCATCTTGATCTTACCGAATTTCCCAGTGTGAAAGGAGTGACCGCGCGCACGTAAATAAATTCAAAGAACGCCGACAACTTTTATGTTGCCAATTTCGTCGCGTAAAATGTGTAATAAACCGACGCGGCGCATAAAAATTAGACGACATTAATTTGTTCAATCTAAATCGACCGCGACCAATGTCAGCGTGGGGCAGAAACCGATGGCAATGTGCCAATATTCAAAATGGCGTGGAACACACGGATGTGTGGTAGATGGGACAAAAGGAAAACCTTTATACCGTTAAGTGAATTAAACTCACAACACAGCCGAAACAACCTTGCCGCGCAAAAACACTAAATGTTTATCAGCATAGTTCACTGATGTTACGCTTACAATTGAGTGCGTTTCCAATTTAATCCTATTTCACTTAATCCATTTCCAATTTTAAAATTATATTTTTCATTATATTATATTGTACAAAAATTTTCATGCGACTCGATTCACCGAAATACTTTCTGCATGGCAATTGGAAACGCACCCTGTTTTTGAAATCCAGGCTTTTAGTTTTAGCAATCCAAAAACTACCCCACCAACCTCAATCCCACTCTCATCCATCTCTCTGCTCGTATAACCTCCCCTACTACTGCCTCCTCCATTCGATCTTCTTCCACTCATGGGCGTGCCAGAGTTCGAATTTGAGTCCGCCTTGTGTTGGTGCGGTTGCGTTCCATGCCGGAGCTGGTGCTGTTGTTGATTGAGTTGAACGAGTTGGCACGAGTTTGAACTGGACGGGGAGGGGGATCGAGCGCGCGCGCACTGCTGCTTGCGAGCACCGGGGCTGGTTTCTAGATTCTGTGCGAGGTGGGAATACTTGGTAACTAGAAATTTGTATGTATAGACTTGTTTTTAAATAAAATCTGAGTTTTCTAGCTCGAAACAATGGACTAGAATTTGTGTTAACCGATAAGTATTTAAGCACTTTTTATTCATCACTTTATTTAGTATTTATCATAATTTATACACTTTGTCTCGAATGCATCCGAATGATACACTGTACATTCATTTGTGTGAATCACGCTACAATATTCAACTGTAAAGGAGAACCTCACAAGTCATCTAGATTCCTGAAATCCATATACGGGGTATTTCGAGGAAATACAGACTATAATACTTATACACACCTGTATAGAGAAATCATCAGGATCCCGTCTGTTGTGTCTGTAAACCTTAGCCGAGGAGGCGGGCACGCCCTTGGGCGGCCCCATGGAGCCCGATCGCTGCGTGCCGGCGGTCGTTCTGCGCGGCGACGGCTCGCACGACGACGACGGCAAGGCTGGGTTGCCGCACGATGGCCGCGTCCAGGAACCTGAATTTGGAGAGGTGTAGATAATACTAGGATTAGAGCCCAGGCAGTCCCAGGCCCTGTAAAAATGTCAAATGTCATGCAGTGTCTAAAGTTGTGTAAAATGCCCTACAAAATGGCAACCGAGACATTTGACACTTTACAGGGCATTTGACAGCGTCTTACAGGGACCGGCACCAGGCGAGTGACGTGAAAATTCATCAGAAAAATTATAAAAGTGACAGTGAAAAATGTTAACTTTATCATAAAAATTCAGTAAGAATGTCATGTAAAATGTCAATCAAAACAGAATAGAAAAGATTTTATTACTGACTTTGCATGAAAAGTCTGAATGAAAAGACTTTGCATGACAGTTGACACTTTACATTTCAATTGACACTTTGCACGACATTTTGCATGACATTTTACACTTGACATTTCATTTGACACTTTGCACGACATTTCACATGACATTCTACATGACATTCTGCATGACATTTTACACCTTATTTTACACTTTACAGGGTCTGGGATTGGCACCAAGTTCACAATCAACAACCCCAACACACCCTCCTGCACTCACCATAATCACTCCTCGAACTGCCCGTAGTAGCACTCTCATGCGGACTGTGCTGGCTGTGCTTCCCGGCAGCCCTGTGCTCCGCCTGCTCGACCTGGTCGCACCTGTGCTGCAGCTGGCCGAGCTCCTCGTCCTCGACGATGGGGTTGGCGCTGGCCTGGTAGTGCCGCTGGCGCTGCGCGTACTCTTCTGCGCGCTGCTGTTTACGCAGGCGGCGGTAGTAGCGCTCGGCGTCGCGCAGTTGACGAGAGGTGGGTTGGGCTGAGATTTTTTTTTTGAGTGAGACAGGTTTTTTGAAGAACACAACTTTGGGTTGAAAAAAATTGTAACACGATTTAAATTCAGTTCAGTACAGCGCTTTTTACGAATTTTTGAAGAAAAAAATTTGTTGAGATGCTTTGTAGATTTAGTAAGTATTCCAAGATAACCAGTACCAAACATTCAGGCTCAATGTCGCTGCGCACACTAGTATACCACCGAAACTGGGGAAATTCTTAAATCTGTTTTGAACACCACAATGTGGATTTGTTCACCACAATGGGAAGTTCACCACAATGTGGATTTGTCAACTACTGTTGACGGCGATCAAAGATCATTCATTGTGGTAAACTCAAATGTGCTCAAAACAAATATAGGAGTTCCCCAAATTTTAGTGATGTACTACCAGTGGTGCGCGTGGCCACAATGAGCTGAAAAAGCTTTCACATTCTCAAAGCTCAAAGCTCAAAGCTAAAGCGAAAAAACCCGAACCCACGTGCAGCAGCAGCACAATGGTCGAACATAATATCGCTTTGAGCATCTCTCTCATCATACATCTCCTCCCTTCCAGGTGCGCCAACACAAGACTTGGCGCCACTTTTCTTCGGTCTGGCGCCATTCTCTGTGGCGCCACTGTCCCAATTGGCGAGGCGACTCGAGTCCAGCTCAAAGTCGGTGATGGACGGCAGCCGGTTGCTGTGCTGCTGCTTGGCGGCGCCGCGCCGGCGGCGGTCAGAACTGGACGTGTGGAATTCGCTGGCCGCGTCGCACCATTGGTCGTTGCGCGCAGTGGATGAACTGAAAATCAGAATGGTGAAAATTATAAAAATTTGAAAGTGCTTCCGAAGGTACCGTGGTGCACCTTGGTGCCGAAGGTGCCGTGTGACATGGTCAAATAAAAATTGTTCAAATCCATGGATGTGATCCTCACTGGTGTTCTGAGTTACACTTGACACTGTCTCAGAAATCAGTGTGCATCATAATACAGTATCAAAAATTCCTTACACACAATCTAACGTAAATTTGCAATTTGTTTTTATTTTGTATCGAGCGAACGACCAGATTAAAACCTCAAAAGAGACGCTAGACGCAGCCAAAAACTCACCCATAAACGCTGTCAAACCTCGACTTGTCAAACAATTTTGCACTCTGCTGAAATCTAGGGTTGATATTAGCATTATCAACCGATCTCGGCCCAAAATTCGTCTTGACATTGTTCACACTTTTCGGGTGATGATACGGATTGAGCAAAGCTTGGTCCAGCGCGGCGGTAGGGTGGAAAGTGCCATTTTTGGTGGCTGCCGGCTGCATGTCGCCAGAGCCCACGTACACGCCCCCGGACGGGTCGGATGACTGCGTTTGTGTATAAAAATTACCTATGAAGTGAATCACACACATGAAGTCCTACACCAGGTGCCAATCCCAGACCCTGTAAAGAGCCCTGACGTTTGCCATTTTGCAGAGCATTTGCCATGACTTTTGACACTTTGCATGACATTTGACATTTTACAGGGCTCTTTACAGGGTATGGGACTAGGCCCCCAGGGTTAGGTGGTGCCGTGTCTGAACAGGGCACTCCCAACGCCCCTGGGCAGCTATGTATATCTCAGTGAATAGACAACAGCCCCCATTTCTCCCAAAAAACAGCTGCCCCCCTCACAGAAACACTGCAACCAATAGTTGCAGCAAAAACGGCACAAACCTGCTGTCCGCACTGCGTGGCTTGGTCGCTGCCGGCGCCCAGCGACCGCCGTTTGGCTTTCTTGTCGGGTAAACTGCGAGTCGACTGCCGACGATCCGCGCCGCCAGGGCCGCGCTGAGATAAATTGACCCGAGTTTACAAGTTCGAAGTTTTAGGGGTAGAAAAAGGGGTGGAAAAGGGGTGGGAAAGAGGGGTAACCCGTCCAGTTATCCATATATCCCGGAAGCAATTTTTTGGCTACTATCACCTCACCCACCCTCCCCAAATCGCACAGTTATCTAGCTATCCGGAGCGCTTTTTGGGAAATTATACCCACATTTTGAGGAGCGATTTGCTGTCTATCCAACCCCCGAAGGTCAAAATCTAGAATACCCCTGTCAAGTTTTACAATGCAAATTCAGTTTCAATCACCTCAAATTCGCTGTTGGCCGAGTCTTCGCGGCGCTCCTTGCCTTTGCCCAGCCATTTCATGAATTTACTGGACATGGCCGCCTGTTGTAGACGCCCAGTGGTTAGAAATTCGGCAGATGATAAATGAAATCTTCCGCCCTCGATGGCACACTGCGACGACAACAAATTAAATGAATTTATATTACAGCAACAAAGGCGCGAGTTCTTCTAATCAAATAATGTGAAAAAACTCAACCAAATTTCAAAGACGACAAGACAAGGTATTTTGGATGCGGAAGCAAAATTTCTAATTTTTGGATGCAAAGACCATCAAAAGTTTGAAGGCCTGGTCCTTTAACCAATTCGTATTTATGCGGAACTTTTTCCGTATAAAGCGCCGCCGTAGCGTTTCTACACAGTCTCCCTACAAAGTGCCGTTGTAGTTCGGCGTTCAAAAAAAACGCTCGAACGCATAACTCAAAAGTCGGTGCGCGGCGCGCCGAAAAATAGTAAAATCAAAACAAATCAGAAATCGCATAGGGACAGAAATAGGCGGCGCGTACGAGACCGACGGAATGCCAAAACGCTCTCCGGCGCAGATGCGGTGCCAACGCCGCTACCGTAAAACAATGAATAAAGTAGAACAAATCAGTTATTTTAGAGACAGACAAAACTCCTTGATTTATTCCGCAATTAAAATAAAAAAGTCATAGATCGATTTTCTACCACAAATCATACACTTTTTTATGATACCATTTATTCGAGAAGATTACGGTATCTCAACGGTTCACAGCCATATTTCACCGGTAGAGCACGCAGCGCTGCGCGGCGCAAATGCCACGGGCCACATGGTGCTACCGTAACCTCCCTAATAAAACCCGCATTAGCCATTTACATAAATATGATCGTAATCGAAGCGCCAGTGCAGCTGGAATTTGAGACAACTTGTAATAAGGGCGAGCAGATGGAATAATCGTAAAATGGAAATGATGTTTAAAGACGTCATTTTGTGCCCGTCAGAAATGCGACCACAAATTGCGATCCGCGCCGCAATAACTGACCAATGAAAACTGTAAACGTTATCGACTGAGTTTTCAGCGACCGCATTTACGATAAGTGATCATGCCCGCTTATCTCAGGGTCGTAATCTCGACCACAAACATAAATACGAATGGTGTCCATGCAATAGTGCAATGCAAATGGATTAGGCCAACGGCAAAAATTGTCAAGACGCCTGCGGTGTAAAAAAAACAAGCAAGGAAGGCGGGGCACTGTCTAAGATAGCAGTGTGTAAACAGATGATAAGGAAAAACGAAACAAATAATCGCCAATCAACTTTGCTCGGCCTAATTTTGATCACCTGCGAAAATCGGCGCGGTTTCATCGGCGCGTTCAAAAGGCAAACATTTTCAAAACATTCCCACAGTGGTGGGGGGGCAAAAATAAAAGGGAAAAACGCCAGATGTCTTGGGCAAGATCACAGGAGCAGATTATCGGTCGCACTGTGCACTAGTGCAGCGATATCGCCAATGCACTGGCAGCTTTGCGTGGAATTTATCGATCGATTCATGGACGAAAATAGGAGAGAAACAGCACCCAGGCTGGGCAATTTCGCGTCATGCATCGGTCAAAAAAGGCGCGATTTTCAAATCGGAGAGTCGGCGCACCGGGACTGAAGTCAATTAGCCCGAAAAAATCCGTGTATAGCTAATTAAATTCTGCACAAGTTTTGCCTTGTTGAATCGCCTACTACAGTTCAAGAGACAAAAATCTTTCAATTTAGCAGCGCGTCACTGAACGGCGTCCAGCGCGGAAAACGCAACGCACCGGCAGCATGCGCGACACGGACAAGCGCCGCGCCGCAGCCGTGGCCCAATTTGAATTTCGCACGCGTTTGTTGGGCGGAAAATTCGGCCGTTGGCGAATAACATCTAAGCTCTACACTTAAAAAAACGCTTTTCAAGAACTTTAAAAGAAACATGGTGGCAATCCCAGACCCTGTAAAATGCCCTGTAAAATGTCATGCAAAGTGTCAAAAGTCACGTAAAATGCCCTGCAAAGTGGCAACTCAGTTGCCGTTTTGCAGGGCATTTTACGTGACTTTTGATACTTTTCGAGACATTTGACATTTTACAGGGTCTGGGACTGCGCCATGGAAAGAAAAAGACTACAACTTCCCGCCAATGTCAAGCAACATAACACGCGGAATGCCATCAATTTGCCAGCGCCGCCATCGCAGAGCAAGCATCCGGTATGAAATGGCTTTATCGCTATAGCATCGCAACTCATAATAAGCAGAGGCTGAATATCATGCTGCAGCATGGGTTCCACGAGCGCGATTCCGATAGGACAATGTGAAATGCTCATGGAAAAAGATGGATAGCAGTGAGATTCTCGACAGGCTGCCGCCGTGAAATTCCGGTCCTCATTAATATGATGGTAGAAAAGCTCCGGGATTTCTGGCGTCGGTGCCGCCGGCACCATTTTATGGAGAAATTTTGCCAGTGTCGGGCATGGAATATGGCACCATGCATGAATATGGCACCGTTCTTGAATTATGCATCCTCAATGCCATCCAAATTCACTTTTCACACAGGGGTCAATGTTGAAACGCCAGGGTTTTTTATGGCGCGGGCGCCAACGCCATGGCGCCGTTGGATCGCCAGGGTTAATGCTCAGATTATGGGCGGGGAAGCCTGATGAATTTGAATGTTACGCGTGCGCAATACCTTGAAGCTGAAGGAATATTTATGCGCGGCTTAAAAGTGACCACTGCGACCGAATTCGAATGATTTCGGAATGCAGAAATACAAGGGCAGCAAGGCGGCGGCGCTAGAATAATACAATAAACAATGATCTAGTGCGGTGCATTCTCGCATTCTCCCAGCGGTCATTGTTTTTTAGCACAAGCCGCGTTTTGTTTCTCTGTGACCGCCGACTTCCTTCGCACAATGCAGGGTGGCCCAACAAAATTGTTCACTATTCAGCGCAACACCCACCGAACTTTCGAGTGTTATGTTTGAACGTTTTTTCCATGCGGAACTACCAATGCGGAAATAAGGAATTTACTGAGAGGAAACCTGTATAAGAAAAAAGTGAGGCCTACATGCGAATTTCTCCAAGAACCAAGAAAAAGTCAAACGTGTTTTGGTGGCTTGTTTTTCACCAAAAATTTGAATTTTTAAAGATTTAATTGCTTCCGCATCCAAAAAATGTTTGAGCGCAAGTCTCAAAATTTCAAAATGTGTGTGATGCCCCATTTTTCAGTATTAAGAAAATATTCGTAAATAATAAGAAAAAATAATACAGGTTATCCTCAAGTGAAACCTGTCTAGACCACCCTGTACCCAGGTAACTATAATAGGTATTTGCAGAGTGCAGTGAGAAAATGCATGAATAGACCACCAATGACATGATGGTTTTTCATTGGCAAGGAAATGGGGGGGGGTGCTGTGGAAATGTACTATGGAGATGCCAGGTATCGATACTTGTAGCTAAAGTTAAAAAACCTAGTTACAGTCACTATAATGCCAACAGTATGTTTCAACATATTATGTGGATAGCTTTCAAAATTGGCAGACATCTAAAAAAATAATACCTATTGCATATCTGCTGTACCACCATAACACTGTTGACCTAAAGTCGGCAGACGTATCGCCCTACAAACATTTGCGTCAATCTCTCCAGTGGAGAGTGCATGACGTCATTTTTGCGTCGCAATATTTTAAGCGTGGAACGGATCGGGTCATGTATCAGAACTTGGATACAAATGAGAGTGAAAACTCAAAGTTAGCTAAAAATCGTTAAAATTTGCTCTACTTTGCCAATTTCCACCTTTTTAATCTCTATTTTCATTTATATACATTGTTATATATCTAGTGGTATCTAGTGTCCTATTATATATCTAGTGTCCTATTTTATTCATATTTATAGCGGATTTCGAAATTTTGGCCGGCTGCCAAGTTCTCATACAAGACTCTTCCATTGGAACGTAGCCAACGAAATGGAAAAATAAAATAAAATCAAAACAGTTTAAATGGTGAAATTGGTTTGCGTGCAGCCACCAATGTTGAAAATGAAGATAAATAAGGCGTGGCACGCACAGACGCGGCCAGACACGGCGAAATGTCCGTTTTTCTTTTAATATGGTAATTTCTTTTTCAATTCCGAGCGTCTGGGTGGGACACAAGTTTCGTGTTCGCTCTATTCACGAGCGAATTCTAACTCTCCGATTTTGTAGGATGAAATGTCCGCTGACTATACATATATTTGGTAAAAGAATGGCTAAAGCCAACAAAAGTGGGCACTGCACCAATGTATTGCAGTTCCTGTTCTTCCTGCGCACATAAACAAATTTTTTATTGCCACATTTGTTATTCAATTTTAAAATTTATTTATGTTTGAAGACTTCAAACAGCTACAGTCATAAAGTGGGCGGATCTTGTGCAAAAAAATAATAAAAATCGGGTGGGCGCGCCAGCGCCATCCCTCGCTGCCGAGGGAGGGCGCAAGCGACCCACCCATAATATGGTCAGACACACCAAAATGCGGAAATCGCAAAATTTAAATCGCAATAACTTCGGAACGCGACAAGCTACGGCAAAACCCATTAAACCATTGAATAGCCCGTGTCGAAAAGTACCCCCATGCAAATTTTCAGATCAAATGGTCGAGTTGGGAGGAAGTTATTACACATTTTCTTTTCTAGGCAGTGTTGTTGTTGTTGTTGTTGTTGTTGTTGTTGTTGTTGTTGTTGTTCTTCATCTTGTTCTCCCGACAATCTTCAAACTGCAATAACTTCCTTGAAACATGACCGATTTTCATGGTTGATGGCTCATATGAAAGAGCATATGATGCCATTTCTTATTTTCGGAAATTTTTTTCACAGGCTCCGCCCACTTTGGGACGTTATCTGTTTGAAATTTTCAAACCTCAATAAATTTAAAATTTGAATACAAATGCGGCAATAAAAAAAATTTGTTGATGTGCGCCATGACTAGAGCTTTCAAATGAGCCAATTTTTGGCAATTTTGGTACAGATTTACAAAAGTTATTCAAGTTTGCTTATTTTGCGTAAAATGCGCAAACATGCCTGAACTACTGCTTGATGTGATACTGAGCATGTGACCTTGCATGGTGATTACTATCAGGTCATAAATGTCTAGTGGTTAATGTCAAGTCAAATGTCAAGTTATAAATGTCAAGTCAAATGTCAAGTGATAAATGTCAAGCAATAAATGTCAGGCCAAATGTCAAGAGATAAATGTCAAGTGATAGATGTCAAGTGATAAAATATTAAGTGATAAAATATCAAGTCAAATATCAAGTGATAAATGTCAAGTGGTAGATTTCAAGTGAAATGTCAAGTGATAAATGTCAAGCAATAAATGTCAGGCCAAATGTCAAGTGATAAATGTCAAGTGATAGATGTCAAGTGATAAATTTCAAGTGATAAATTTCAAGTGAAATGTCAAGTCAAAAGTCAAGTGACAAATTTCAAGTCAAATGTCAAGTGACAAATTTCAAGTGAAATGTCAAGTTTAATGTCAACTCATAAATGTCAAGTCAAATATCAAGTCATATGTCAAGTCAAATTTCAAGTGATAAATGTCAAGTCAAATGTAAAGTTTAATGTCAAGTGATCAAATATCAAGTCAAATGTCAAGTTATAAATGTCAAGTCTAAAGTCAAGTCAAATGTCAAGTTATAAATGTCAAGGTGAATATAAAGTGATAACTTTCAATTGAAATGTCAAGTCAAATGCCAAGTGATAAATTTCAAGTGAAATGTTAAGTCATAAATTTCAAGTGAAATGTCAAATCAAATGTCAAGTTAAATGTCAAGCTTAATGTCAAGTGATAAATGTCATGTCAAATGTCAAGTTTAACGTCAAGTGATAAATTTCAAGTGAAATGTTAAGTTTAATGTCAAGTGATAAATGTCATGTCAAATGTCAAGTAATATGTCAAGTATCAATTTTCAGGTGATACCTGTCAAGTTGTTTATGTCAAGTGAAAACTATCAGGTGAAAAAATGGCAAGCAGTTCATGTCAAGTCATAAATATCAAGTGATGCCATTCAGTCATAAATGTCAAGTGGTTTATGTCAAGTTATTGTCAAGTGGGTAATTTCAAGTCATAAATGTCAAGTGATAACTTTCAGGTTCTCAATATCATGTTGAAAATCTTTTGAATCTTAGTATTTGGCTTCTTCTTGACTATAGATTGTATTGCTCAGTGCCACATTTGACATTTGCTTGATTTGCAATAACTTATAAAATTTGGGCCTGTGGCCCTCAAAAAGAAGTATATCCCATAAAAAATGGCTAGAGCCAACAAAAAGTGGACGCTGCACCTAAACATGTGTATACTTTTGAATGCACAAAAGTAATATATCATATACCATGCCATTTTCTTATCGAGCTATCAAAAGATGTATATCAAGGGAAATGTATACAAATGCTAATAATATAGGCTATCAACACAGCAAACTGCATCACAAGAAACAATTTCACCAAACTTTTGCATGGCAGCGAGCTTTTTGTATCTTTAATGATTGCAGCACTGACACAGCTCACACTGCCATGCAAAAGTTTGGTGAAATTGTTTCTTGTGATGCAGTTTGCTGTGTTGATAGCCTATATTATTAGCATTTGTATACATTTCCCTTGATATACATCTTTTGATAGCTCGATAAGAAAATGGCATGGTATATGATATATTACTTTTGTGCATTCAAAAGTATACCGTATTACCTCGAAATACCCCCATGGGGGTTTATTATTTTGCCAGCAAAATTTGAGGGGGGGTTAATTCGAGGGGGGGGGGGGTTTATTCGAGGGGGGGTTTTATTATTTCGCCAGAAAATTTTGTGGAATTCGTAGTAAAGAATACGCTATTTCTTACACAAAAACGGTAATAAATGTGAGAATATAGGTTATATTGGGGCTATAGATGTACATCTGTACACAAATGAGCGTATAAGAGTAGCTGCGATGCAAATAAGTAGTAATAAATACATCATGTACATTGCATACATGATGTACACCATTCCGGAGGGGGGGTATTTCGAGGGGGGGGTTTATTATTTCCCCAGCCCATTTTGAGGGGGGGTTAATTCGAGGGGGGGGGTTAATTCAAGGGGGGGATTATTCGAGGTAATACGGTACACATGTTTAGGTGCAGCGTCCACTTTTTGTTGGCTTTAGCCATTTTTTATGGGATAACTAATGATATCACATGCTCTTTCATATGAGCCATCACCTGTTACGATTGGTTGTGTTTTGGAGAATTTTTTTTGAAGTTTTGAAGTTTTTGGGTGAACAACAACAACAACCAGAATGCCACCTCAGAAAGAAAATCTGGAATAACTTTGTTTTAACTCGAGCAATTGATATGAAAATCTGAGTCAGAGTACTTTCTGACACGGACTTCCAATGGTTCGTTTGCAGCTTATGGCGTTCTATAGTTATTTGAGTTAAAATGTTTCGCATTTTGCTGCCTCTGACCATATTTTGGCTGGGTCGATTGCGACATCCCTCGCCACCCGAATGTGGCGCCTCGAAATGTGAAAAAAAATTTAAAGACCTCATTAACGTCTGTGTGGATTTAAAAAAAATCGAATCGTCTAGAATATCATTTCATTGGTTTATAAAGTATGGAAAATATTTATAATAATCGAAGAGCAGAAAATAATCAAAAGACCATAGAAACCTCTGCGGAATTTAAATAGTATTGATGGTAGAGTGAGTATAATTAACGTCTCAATACCAAAATGTATTTGCGTATGTAGGTAAATAAATATGTGTAGGAATAGGTATTTACATTCTAAACTGTAAAATATATACATGGCACAAAAAATACACAAACAATAATAAATGATGAATGTGGTCAGAATCCTGGCTACAGTAAAGTATTATAGGTACAAAGTTTTTCAAAGTACCGTATATCCTCGAAAAAGACCCATTGAATAACGCCCCCATCAAAAACTCCGATGAAAAAATAACTCCCCCGGAGATCCCCTGGATATTCGAGGATATACGGTACATGTAAAAATTCTTTATTCACCCCTTATTATTATTTACTCTCAATGATTGAGTACAGAAAATGTTAATAAAAATAAAATTTTCTACTTATACTCAACAGTGAACGTGAGTAAAAATAAAAAATTTTTTTAGGAAATTGTAGAAGTTCTTTTTTCATAAAATATGTACCTAAAGTATTTTAGGTATTTACTTTGACACAGGAAGAAATAACAGATGTGTTCTATTATTGTATTTGTATAGGAAAATGATACGGATTTTACGGTGCATCTTGGTGCTAACACCGGCAACCCGGTAGTGGTGCCATTTTTTTGCTGGTGCCCCAAGGTGCAGGTGCCCTTTTCATGTAATGGAAGAGGTGCCGTTTGGGTGCGACGCCACTTTTCCCGGTGCCTCTAAAAATCACTAGTCGTGGCAGATTTTTTAATAAGTGTCACTACATCAAAACAACACGACAATAAAGTGGGCGACGTAAGACGTGTTCGCTAAGTAAATTTGCCACTATTAGCATGTCATTCGTGTACTTAATAGGTAAATAGTTCTCTATCTACCTCTATCCTGAGCATTTCTCGTTTTGCATCCCACTTGCTCATCGAATATTTTTTGTGAGTATGCATTTTTATTAAATTTTAGATGAAGCTAAATGAACTCAGAAAAATCACGCCTTCACGTCGACTATTGTATTTAATATATACCTACGCTTATCAAACGTGGAGATAGTTGAACAGTAGTTCTTATGAAAGGAATGTATTCTTAGTAAAATATTTTGATACGTATGTACCTGATAACATAAATATTATGTTCACAAGTTACTGGTACATAGCTGCACTGAACAAGCATAGAACAAGCACCATCTACTGACTAAATAAACAAACACAATATATATTTATATGACTCAAAAAGGTTGTCACCGGAAAGAAATGAGGCCTTTTGTTGCAGAAATCCTCCCCCAAAATAGCTGCGATCATTGCATTGACAGGACACACTCAAAATGTCCCGACGCCAATGAGAACTGCCGCGGGCTGCTCAGCCACAGCCGCCGCACCCTCCGCAACCCCCGCAGCCGCCGCAGCCACCTAAAAAAGAAGATTATAAATATTGCACACCGCAATTGCGCACATTACTTAATGGTATATAGCGATGTGGTGGCGAAGAACCATAAAAATATGATTGTATTTACCGTATATCCTCGAATAAGACCCCAGGGGAGTTATTTTTTCGTCAGAGTTTTTGAGGGGGTGTTATTCAAGGGAGAGGAGTTATTCAAGGGGGAGGGGGTCTTTTCCGCAGAATTACATTATGTATACTGAATTTCCTCGAAATACCCCCCCTCGAAATACTCCCCTTAAAATGGGCAGTATGAATTTGTGGTCCGGGAAATGCATAACAGACGTTCAAAACATCTACTGTGTTACGTTAGAACATCGTTTACCATCTACATCCTTACATAAGGCCGTACAAAGTTATAAATGGTGGTTATTGTTGCATTTTTCACGTTTTTCTCTCAAAATTTTCACTCTGAAAAAATGAACCCCCGGGGGGTAATTCTAGGAAATACGGTATATGCTGTCGCGGATGTAGGCTAATATTCTTTTGTATGTTTCGTTTCATACATTGCACTGCATTTGCAACCCAGGCGTAGCTTTATTTGGTCCGTCTAACTTCATTGATAGTTTTGTACCGTATTTCCTCGAAATACCCCCCGGGGGGTGATTGTTTCATAGTGGTCCCGAAAGGGGGGGGGGTTAAACGAGGGGGGGGGGGGTTAAACGAGGGGGGTATTTCGAGGGGGGTTATTGTTTCGCCAGAAATTTTTTCAAATCCTAGTACAAAATCGTCGTTTGTGATGTACACTGGGGTAGAAAAATACATCAATAACTGACATGTATAGACTCCTGTAGACTAATAGTAGTATGTAGATTGTAAATATAAACATTGTTCTAACGTGATTACGACATTGTTTTAACGTGTGTTCTGCACTACGCAGAACACAAACTGCAGTATTTGTCATGTACGTTCTCTTTAAACTCAATCTGGGGGGGGGGTATTTCGAGGGGGGGGGGGGTGATTGTTTCATAGTGGTCTCGAGAGGGGGGGGGTCAAACGAGGGGGAGGGGGTATTTCGAGGAAATACGGTAGTTTGACATCACATTTTTCCACCTAAATATCACAAAGGGGGGTTATTCAAGTGCGGGGTGTTATTCAAGGGGTGAGTTATTTTCTACTCACTCGGCCAACAGGAGGGAGTTATTCAAGGGGGTTCTTATACGAGGTATACGGTACAATACTAAAATGTTTGAAGTACGGACCGCAGGCGCCACATCCTCCGCAAGCGCCGCACGAGCCGCAAGCGCCGCACGCGCCGCAGCCGGCCGGCACCCACGCCAACATCGCCACGTCGTCGTTGCCATCGGCGCCGCTGCAATTTAGTGCGCGCAAATGTTTCGTTCATTGCTAGTGGTGGAAAGGCACCGGGGCACCGGTGCGGCGGTGCCGGGCACCGAAGGGCACCAGCACCGGTGCGGTGCCGGTACCATTTATAAGAGGTGACACCCGGTGTTGGTGCCCTTGTTTCAAAATAACACCGGTACCGGTGCGGTGCGGTGCCATTTTTTGGCCGATACGCATGGTGCCAGGTGCCCTTTTTTGTGATGGGAGAGGTGCGGTGAGGTGCGTTGCCATTTTTCCCGGTGCCTTTACCATCACTATCCATTGCACAAGCTTTCATTTCCTTGCTGCACTCCAACCAGTTTCCAAGTAAAAAGTATTCCCGCCCAGCAGGTGCACCAACCCGTCAGTGCCGCCGTGCTCTTTTGCTTTGGTGGCCAAGTAGCGATTCGTGGGTATGGTCTTTCCATAGCCCGCTGCCACTGTCAGCGGCCATTTGTGGCACTGGTGCGCCACTGCATTCTCAGTTGTTTGTCGCACCTGCGCTTCGCTCAGAACTATTTTTTTCTCGAGCATTAGATCGTAGTGCTAGGAAGTACATATGTATTCGGCTTTCACGATGGAAACCACTGTGATTGTATGAATTTGGATTGTTTTTTGAAGCTAAACAATTCCACAATTTTAGTAGGTATCATCGCAATTTAGGTACATCGGTTCCAAAAGTCCAATGAAAATTTTATGTCATCAATGCCAAAAAGAAATGTCCTATGATTCGCTAAAACACCCAGTGCACAGTCCATGCACAGTGCACAGTTTTTGTAATTCACCTTGTCGGGGTTGCACAGGACGAACAGAGCGGCCACGCTGAAAATGCACGCTATGTGCTCGGCCACGTAAATCGATCGACACTGCAGTCGGCGGCCGGGCAGACGCGTCTGTGCATCTGCTCAGTTAAACGGAATATTGATTGACGCGGTGATTGTGAGAACCAGCTCGGTGCACAGTTGTTACTGCATATTTACTTTTACTCAAAAAGTACGCATACTCGAGTACCGAGAAAATATTTACTACTTTTACTTTTACGAGTAGTACGCATACTTTAAAAAAAGTATGTGTACTCGCCTTTGCGCTTACTTTTTGAGAGTACGCTTTTACGCTTTCTGGTAAAAAGTACTTTTACTCTCGTTTACTCGCGAGTGAAAGTAAAAAAAATTTACTTTACGCTTTCTGTACTCGGGGGGGGGGGCGTACGAAAAATACTTAACGCTTACGCATACTTTAAAAAACTTTTCGTGCTACTATTAACAACGCTGGCGCAATGTTGGGAACGCACCACCGACGACAAAGTGTGTAGACGCCTCAACACCGGGCAAGTCAAACTTTTGGACGGTGTTTCGCAACAGATTGAATGCCTCCACTTGAAGCTTTCCAGGGTTTCCAGCTTTTCCCTTTGCACCTGCAAATCAATTTGTCTCATTTAAAAAGTAAATAAGTGTGAAAAAGTTGAATGGCTGTTATTCAATAAATGAGTGTCCTAGTAACCTTTGGCCGGTGCGACTCTCTTCGTGAATCCATGCCATTTAGCCTTGATAATTGCAAAATCACCATCCTTATTCAGTACGACCATGGCGCGCTCGTCAGGCGATGACAGGTGAGGCAAAAATTGCTGCGAGCGGGAAAACATGCCTGACGACAATTTTTTTAGACATTAGAATCACATCTGTAAACTGACCAAGTTGTGGTTCAACTGGTCTTTGCTGGGGAGCGCATCCGGCCCCACCAGGTGCGCCATGGCCAATAGGCGCTGGTCTTTGCCGTAGACAAGGATTAGCGACAGCAGACCGGGGGCGTTGTGGGCAACTTGGACTGCGTAGCGGACGCCGTCGCGACCGTCGACCAGTCTGCGCGGCACGTTTGGTTTATCACATTAAAATATGGCATTTGCGCGCTAGCGTTGCAATCTCACATATTTACAATTTGTAATTGGTGGTTGTTTTTGGTGATGGCATGATGTTACTTGAAAGAACCGTGAAACCGAAATGCTAGAATTCTCATTTAAAACTGGCGTAATTTCGCTATTCGAGGTGACCCCATACGCACTGGTGCGTGGCCACCCAGGCGGTCCTGCTGAGACCGTTCTTGCACAGGGCGCCCATGTAGCACATGTCGTAGACGCGCGTGCCCTCGGCCAGCGTCTGCTGCTTGAACTCGCCCACGGACAGCGACAACTCCCTGCACAACGGGCACCATTTTTGGATGGGTTCGTAAGCGACACAAAGGGTCGGGAAAGATCGCATATTGATATTGTTTTGTTCTTTACATTAACTTTTACACATTTTCTTTATCGTTGACATTGTGAAAAAGTAGCCGAAAACGTTCTCTTTGCGGCATGCTAAATGTTTTTACCGTATTTCCTCGAAATACCCCCCTCGAAATACACCCGTCTCGAAATACCCCCCTCAAAATGGACACTATGAAATAATTACCCACCCCCTCGAAATACCCCCCCCCCCCCAATTGAGTGTACAGAGAACGTACATAGCAAAACTGTGGTTTGTGATTCGGGCAATGCAAAACACACGTTTAAAACAATGAATTGTTACGTTAGAACATTGTTACACACTTAAATAAGTCAATAGACTCTTATATATAGCGGTTATTTTTGCATTTTACTACGTTTGCGTACGTTACAGACGACAATTTAGTACTGGAATTTCAAAAAATTTCTGGCGAAATAATAAGCCCCCCTCGAAATACCCCCCCCCTCGTTTAACCCCCCTCAAAATTCTCACTCTGAAACAATCACCCGGGGGGTATTTCGAGGAAATACGGTATGCAGACAACTGGCAAACGGTCAATTCACCTGGCCAGACTCAAAGTGGTGGTCACATTGACCTTGGCCGCTTGCTGCTGCGCGGCGGGACTGTCGTCTTTGCAGTTGCGCAGTGTCAACTGGGTGACGTTGTGCGCCAGACGTGAGTTCGAAGGGGGTAGAAGTTCCTCTAACGGTGTTCGTCCACTCAAGCGGACTAGGTCTTTCTTCTGCAGGAACACCTGCAGGATTTTGTTTCATTTAAGTTATTTCTAAGAATACATTTTTTGATGATGAGATCCTCGAATCAGAATAAAAAGCTTTTTGATTCGCGTGCCAAAAATGTTTTTTTTCTTCCAGAAATTATTTATTTATAAAATATAATTTCAGACGATCTCTAAAAATAAAAAAATTTAAATAAAATTTATCTGAAAAACCTCAGGGAAAAAATAAAAATGCGAGATGTTTTCATATTTTGCCCACTTTTTCAACCCGCCAACCTTATCGAACAAATCCAGTTCAACAGTCAAATCCTTGGGCTGATACTTGTCAAACGAGAACTTGACAACACTATGCGTGCCCGCAGCTGCCGCAGCGGCCACAGCCGCCTGCGCGGGCCCGCCCAGAGTCGTGGAAGTGATGCTATTCTTCGCGGCGGCCACTGATGAGTTCACGGCGGGCCCGGTGAAGATGGACGTGCTCGAGCTGGCGCCGTTGCCGTTGCCGGCGGTGCTGGACGACGGGTGCGAGCTGTCCGTCGGCTGCCAGATCAGACAGAAACCGGATTTTGTCACCTGGTGGAGGGTTTGTGAGAGTTAGAAGTGAATGTCACGGTTGAGATGTGGTCGGTATGATGTGAAAGCGCCATGGCGCTAGCGCCAAAACGAAAGGCGCTATGGCGCTTCTGAGATTTGGCGCCATTTTGCTATGGCGCCATTGGCGCTTTGCGCTGGGATTGGAAAAGCACCACGGCGCTTTTGTCGCTCGACGCCAAAGTTCTGGCACTTTTTACATCACTAGGCCAATATTTACGCACTTCCTTTGATGTCAAATCAGCACTGAAGGTGGTGATCTTCTTGGAGCCATAATTGAGCTTCATCTTCAGTTGCTCCCTCTGCGTGGGAATGTCCTTGAGTGTGATCGAGGGGATGTGCAGCTCGCCGTAGCTCATATTCGACAAATCCTGATTCTCGAAGCCGAGAAATCCGGGTGCCAAATGACCCCTGTACATAGATCCCCGACGCCAGAATGGCTCATTTGGAAAGTGGTGTGCCCAGAGCTTTTTTGTCAGCGCTTCCCCTTTGAGAAGTCTGGAGCCGACAACGCGCTCGGACACTGAGTCGTCATGCTTGAGCACCTTGCCGAGGAGCGCCTGCAAAGTGAGCGAGGTTTTGTAGTCCAGTAACGGCTAGGGTAATATATATTGCTACACTGGTGGCAGTCCCAAGCCCTGTGAAGTGTCAATAAAAACAAAAAATAAGAGGTTTTTTACTGAAATTGTCATGACAATTGACACTTTACTTTAGATTTGTCATGACAACTGACACATTGCATGACATTTTACATGACATTTGACACTATACTTTACACATTACAGGGTCTGGGACTGCCCCTGGCAAATTTTCAGCTTGACACAAAAACAAATGGATGCTCTGAAACACAACAATAAAAACCCAAAAAGAACGCAACCCAAATAAGTTGTTTACATAATCCAAAATTTGTTTTTTTCCTGTTTCGCTTTATTATTGTGAAAAATTTCGTGATTTTGTCTGACTAAAGCTGGAACGAAGAAGTCCCAGCCCAGGCGCGGGCCACGCAATGTGTACAAGTTTTCATCAGCACTGACCATTGTGTCCCTGGCATAAGCTACTGGATGCACTTGATGCGCATGCCACACCAAATCAAAGTCATAGCACGGCGTCAGAAACTCGTTTGGATATGTCGCTTTCAGCGCCAGAAAACACTGATATCTGAAAAGTTATACTCTCATGTGAACTGAATGCAGATTGCACGGAATGCTACCGTCGATCAATCAACAAGAACACATTAACAAATCGTGCCAAATTGCAGCATTCACCTCCGAACGCTGTCCATCAGGAACCGCGGGCTAGTAAAATGGGGCAGCGAGACTTGATAATTGAAATTCCTCTGCCTTTGCACCGCGGCCACAATGTCATAGGAACTGATTTGCGTGTGCGCCACCTCAGTGGCCTGAACGTTTGGCGGCCCATTGTCTTTGCTGCTGCGGCGTTGGATCGAAGCCAAAAAGTCGTAGGGCTCGTAAGGGTAGGCTTCCTGCCACACCTGAAAGCAGGGGATGCGTGTGAGGGCACAGTAAAAACACGTCCGGGTATGAAAACAATTTTCTGTAATTTTTACTGGGGATTTGACGTTTTACATGCCATTTTACAACTACTGGCTAATTTGGCTACTTTTCTCCAAAACTTATGGCATCTCCACCTGAAATCTGACAAATAAGAGGTTAAAAACAGGATTATGGACAGTTGTCTGAATGGTCAATTTTGAATGCTGCTGCATGAAAAATGAATATTGTTGAATAAAGCATTTAAAAGAGGTTTTATTATCTATCAGGCATGTGATCTCACTTTGTGCATGCAATATAGGTAGGTACGTAATGCTGATATCCTGTACATCCTACAGGTGCCTACACACACTAGTTTCAACCAGTTTCGAAAACTCATAAAGCTGTATTGAACACATTTTAGGTTACCAGAATGATTCATTTTTGATTGCATAGTTGTCAAAACCTTGTTGGATTTCTCCAAAAATATGTATTCTCGAGCACTGAGTAAATACGTTTACATTTCCTTCGAAAAAGTCCTGTACTAACATTTAAATTTACATTTGGAAGTACCTGAGTACAGAAAACGTATTCGAGAAAGATCAATATAATTCAGAAAGATCAATATAATATATCAGCTAGACTTTTTCAATGCATGCTTTTCTTTGCACGCCACGAACATTTCACCATATTTAATTTACATGTACATTCATCCTATATTGTAGGTATCTTAGCTCGGTTAGGCACTTGGGAGTGGGGGGACTCATTCATTTAACTATAGGTACTCACCTAGCCCGCAGCTACTCAATGCGAACCGACCTTGACACTGTGCTCGTACCTCTCCTGTATCTCCTCGCTGCTGACGAGTCTGTGGTCGAGCAGGCCGCCGCCGCCGTTGTGCCCGTGCGCCTGGTCCAACAGCAGCCGGTCGCAGTCGGCCCTGTACGCGAGCGGGCTGAGCATGTGGCAGTGCCACACCCAGTGCACGTCGAGCGGCGCGATCAAACGGATGTCGCGCAGACGAGCCTGGGGGAGGGCGAGGTTTTTGTGTTTATCTTTTTTTGTTAGGTGCTGATTTTGGCGTTTTGCCAGTATCTGTGTTTTATTTATAGCGTCTCGAATTACCTCGTATCCATGGGGGTTTATTATCTCACCAGCAAAATTTGCTGGGGTGTTAATTCGAGGGGTTTATTATAACGTCATCCCATTTGAGGGGGGGGGTTAATTCAAGGGGGACTAATTCGAGGTAATATGGTAAATTATAATCTTTGTTATAGTCTTTTCCGTACGACCAATTCGATGCGAGATCATATTTAGCGCGCCGATAGCAGTGGGCCCAAACCTAATTTTATTTTCGCAACTTTTTGTAGCCGTCAAATGTCAGAGTCAGCGAGAAGTTAAAAACGTCATTCGATCAGTTTGAGACGCGACAACTTTCTTTTCTACGGCCGACGCGAAATTCGGCCAAATTTAGCCAAATACATACAGAGCGGCGCAAAAAGTTACATTTCTAGATGGAAACATCTCTGGGCCGCGCCGCACCGAGACCATCGCAGAAAAATGATCTTTATGCTGCGATTACAGCTCGGGCGTAAAATAGACCGGGCGTAAAATTGATTTTGGGCGTAAAATTCATTACAGATGAATGGATAATCATACAACATTGTTATTTCAGTCAAAGAAAGCTTAGATGCAGACGTTTCTTGTGTCCAAAGCTCATGAGTTTATTTCAATCGTACTGGGAGTTATGAATTTTAGCACAATTTTTCCAATTATGCGCTGTAACTGGCGTAAAATAAGGGCGTAAAATTAAAAAAATTTGCGCCAAAATTCATAACTTCTAGTACAATCAAAATAAACTGATGAGCTTTGGACACAAGCAACATCTGCATGTGCCCTTTCTTTGACTGAACTTACAACGCCATATCTTCATCCATTCAGCTGTAATTAATTTTATGCCCAAAAATCAATTTTACGCCCGTCCATTTTACGCCCGAGCTGTAATCGCAGCATTATGAAGGAATTGCAGCGGAAGTTTGAAAATAAATAGAACGACCACTGGGCTCACTTGCGGCCGCCGACCGGATATGTAAAATGATTGATGCGTAAAAACATTGTGGCATACTCGAGCGGATCTGAACTTTGGGGCTTATCTGAACTTCGTGATTGATCGGTTCAGAAATTCTATTTACACGGTGATACTTACAAGGAAGTTGATACAATCTGAAATTTTGTGACATTCGACCCGTTAAAGGTGGAAAATACTTGATGGCACAAACTTTCGTGTATTTATAGTACTGTATTTCTTCCAAATACCCCCCTCGAAATACACCCCCTCAAAATGGGCAGTATGAATTAATACCTCGGTTTGTGATCCGAGCAAACGATTTTTTAACCAATTTAAAAAATATCCTAGAGTTAAAGGCCTAGAGCCACCCCAAAACAGTAAACGCGCGCAGCGGCGACAATTCCCCCACCCAAACTCGCCTGCAACGGCATCCAGCACTGCTCGTACCTCCTGATGGCGTTGGTGACCACCGACTCCTCGTAGAGCACGGGCGCCTTGCGGTCGATCATGCGCAGGAAGTTGGCTTCGCGCTGCGCCGCCGCCAACAGGTCGATGCCGATCGCGATCGACTTGGGCGACACGGCCAGCTCGGATTTCGGTTGCGGCTCGGCGCTCGTCTGCGATGAGGGGGAATTGGCTTTTGAAGGTGGATGGGGAATGGTGGTTAAATAGTGTTATGAATAAGAGAAGGTTATAATTGAGTGTGATGTTTCGCGCTTTGGAAGTGTGTGGAAGTACATTGGCTGGATATTACACTAACATATCACGGCATATAACTACACGGTAGCATGCAGAAATGGAAACTTGACACTAAAAATGCAACAAAATCAATGAAAACAACTATACTCGGGGGACTTTATACCGTACATTTTTCGCGAGGAAACACTCCATCGGTGTGAATCGTCATTTTTTTAGCCGCTGTCCAACTCGTTCTGGTGTGAAAAACAAAAGCGATAATCTGCGTACCTAATGAAATGTTCGGCCGCGCTCGAACTCGTTCTGATGGAAAGTACGAAATTTTTCCTGAATGTCAAGGTTATATAAGAAACATTGTGCAGAACAGTGTAAAAGACTGCGATAAGTTCCGCTGAAGATAAATAGAATATTTCTGGCTCCAGAAACGCGACATATTTATCTCAAAATAGTATGGTCGGACAGCATACAAACGAATCTATTCTTTTCTTGATTTTTTTTGTGAAAGATGAGTCCTTAAACTTCTCAGTTTGACATAGATATTTGATTTTGAAAAAAACCGTACATAAATATTATCTATTGGTAGAGTATCATGTCTGCCGAGTATACCAACGTCAATTTGTATGTGAAATTGTGCACTCGCATACAAACAATTTTACAAAATACCTTGTGAATAAGTGCTGGGAAAAAATGTTGATGCATACATATAGGTAATTGCAAGAATACCAGTATTTTAACAACTCTGGTTGGTAGTCTTCACATATAAGGATGTTAATATTTTTAATTGATCATCAAGTTTCACTCAAATTAATATACCCCCCCTCGAAATAAATCTCTCATAGTTTGCTTAAATAATAAACCCCTGGAGGTTTTTGAAGGATGTTTGGAAATAGACGTTACTTAGAATGTTCAGAAACTGGCGCCCCTCAGGCCATCAATTCGTTACTTACATGCGCTAAGAGTAACAAGAAAAATGCTTTTTTCCTGGTTACCAGGGGGCAGTCCCAGACCCTCTAAGGCGTAAAGTACAGTGTCAAATGTCATGTAATGGTTAACAACGATGTCCAAGACTTTCATAATGCATAGATATTTACACAATGTTATTTTACCATGTGATCAGCGTGCACTGTGCACATGCCTACAGTTTTCACAACGGAAGATAAATAGATATTATAGCTAACCTCATTTTCAAGTGTTTTACAATTGAATGCAAGTGGAGGAAAAACAGCATAAGCTGTTCTATTACACAATTTAATTTACCAGAAGGATTGCCCCTCGATTTCAGGGGTACTATTAGTTTGATAATGTAAAAATAGTCTAAATACTCCTCTCAATTACCTATGTAGCAGAGTTGGAAAAACGTATTTACGTTTACCCTAAATACCCGGTTATTTGGGTATTTATATTTACGTTTACGTTTACGTTTTCCAAAAATACCATTACGTTTTGTTACGTTTTCCTGACACAATTACCCGGGTACCAGAGAAACGTAAAAATCGTATGGAAAATGCACAAAAACAGTGCATTTTTGAACTTTTTTCTGATACAATAAGTACAATTTATATTTTTGGCCAATTAGCTGCTTAATTGTTTGATAAATAACATAGGTAAGCAAAAATGTGATCGTATTAGCAGAGAAATGCTTGAAATAGGAAAAACAAAGGTGTTTTTCAATGCATCTGATCACGGGTTTTGCACTTCAAAGAAATTTTTACGTTTACGTTATTTTTACGTTTACCCGTGTATTTTAAAAGTATTTTACGTTTTCAGTATTAATACTCACAATTTAGAAAAGGTATTTACGTTTACGTTTACGTTTTCCGAAAATACCAGTATTTGTACAACTCTGCTATGTAGTACAAGAACAGAACTAAAAACTTATACACGCCGAGGTCGGCGGCGCACTGGCCGAATGGCACATAAGTAGTACACTAAAAACAGAAGTGAATTCCAGTGCATTCAACACCGAAATGCCAACCGCATCTCCATAGCTGGGCAGGTGCGGGTCGGCGGCCCTAGTGGACTGCGGCGCGGCCGCGCTGCTCACGCCCGCCATGTCGCCGGCCGCGCTCGAGCCCGCCACCGCCACCTGGGTGCAGTCCCGGACCCTGTAAAACGCCCTGTAAAATGTCAAATCTCATGCAGTGTCACAAGTCGCGGAAAATGCCCTGCAAAATGACAACTCGGTAGCCATTTTGCAGGGCATTTTCCGCGACTTTTAACACTTTGCTCGACATTTGCCATTTCACAGGGCCATTTCCATGGTGCGGGACGGGCACCAGCCTGGCGCCGGCGCCGGCGCTGGCGCAGCTCGCCCTGTGCTGCTGCGAGTGCGGCCGGTCGCCCGCCGCGCCGTCGCTGTTCACCGTGATCACCGTCGGCTGGTAGTACGGCTGGCCCGAGCTGGACCCGGAGCTCATCGACCGGCTGTACTCTTCGCGCTGCGTGTTTGGCTCGTTTGTTTGGCAAGTCGATAAAGTTGCGTTGGTTGAAATGATGTGGTTTTAGTTGTTCACTCACCGATATTGGTTTATGTGGTATATTCTTAAAAATAACGGCCACTACCGAACTATACCTCCGCAGCATAACGTTTTCAGCGTGGTGAGTGTAGTATCAATCAAACAGCAGTCTGTTTTTTTACACAGCATATTGTAGTAACAAACGGCATATCAAAATATTGTTTTCTAACGTCAGTGTGGGTGGACGATTGATAAATTCCGATCATATTCACTTATCTATGACGTGTTCTTCCTTACCATCAACGCGGTGCGTCGTTGGGCCGCTCCACCGTTCTGCCGACCGCCTTCAAATTTATTTTCAAAGTTTTTTTCTTCATTTGGTGCATCAATAAAATTTCATTTATTTCTGACGTAGGCAAAGGAAACATTTGATCGGAAAGTAAAATGCTGACATTGACGGGCCGTGTGTGTCACAATTATGGAATGTATATAGATGGTTACCTATAGTGTTTTTACGTCTCACTGATTTAGCTGATTACTGATTTGTTTCCGCTAGAGGCATCGATAGGGCTGGGTAATAGCTTTGGAACATTTACCTAGCTACTCTTGAAGCATCTAATATTAACTCGTTGCGGACAGCTATGCTGTGACAAAAACTGTCAAATGGCTCAACCATTTTTCCATCACTATCGCTGCAAATTACTACTAAAATATGTCAACTGCATGAATGAATGAAATCAAATTGGATAAATTAACACACCATTTTCAGCTGACGAAGATGCCATTTTTAACAGCAATAGAAATCACTGCAAAAGAGACATAGAATTTTGATAGATTGCAGATATCGGCCTTCAATTTTTGACGTATTTTAATAAATATTTATATCTGACATGAGTTGACACCTCGATCGTTAGGTCGATATTGGAACAGACAGTCCGAGTTACATCTCAGTATAATTTAGCCAAATATAGGTAATATCTCTGTGAGTATGGGATCACTAGAATGGTTTTGGAATAAATTTGACTATTGAAATCAAAATAAATATACCTATACCGCAAATTTTAAAAACAGGACATTGGTTTTTGACTAAACAGGATATACTTCGACATATCTATTATACTCGGCGGACATGACACTCTACCCTCGCACTCATTTATGTCTCACGCTGGAAGAGTGCCAATGATAGTAAAGCATGCGATTCTTGTATAAAAGATGAAAAAATAATAATAATTAATAAGTTAACGCATAGCGCGATATAACAGAGTTGACTTTTTCAACTTTTTATGAAAATCGCGTGCGTAAAAAGTCGTTGGCACGCTTCCAGCGGGAACCACGCGTGCAGGGTGTAAAGTTACTGGAGTATAACGTTGATCTCTACTCTACCCAAACAAGTCTAGGTAGGTATATATGTGTGTCAGCGATGCAAATTGGCAGCCATTAATACATCATGCACATTGCGTAAATGATGTACCTTATTCCAGAGGAGGGGGGTTTCGATGGTGGGTTAATTCAAGGGACTAATTCGAGAAAATGCGGTGTGTCTAATATGACACGTTTTGGCTGTAATTTGTCTTGTACAAGCGTGTAATTCAGGCAACAAAGGTTGCCAAAACGAACACTTCCCCCTTGAGAACTCCCCCCCCCTCCCACGCGATAAACGCCAAAGCGAAAATAAAATAATTTATTAAAAATGGAGAAATGAAAATATCGGACATAAAATAATACACCAGGAAATTAACCCTATAGTTTACATCCCACAACAATCGCACAACGACAGGCAGAATAGATAGAGGAGACTGGAAGAGTTGCAAAAACACTTCGCCATCGTCTAGTTGAGCGGCGCAGCGCAAAGTGGCAAGTGTGCCGCGCTGCAACGGCCGCGGCACGTCATAACATGCATAGATGGGCCGGGCGGCGAAGGAAGCACACGCACGCCGCTCCAGTGCGCCGCACGGCCGTAGTGCAGCCCCAGAGGCGCTCTTCATGCCTTTAGTGAGTATCTAGCTGTTTTATAGGCGAGCGGCGGCGGGAAATTGTCGTCGATCCAGTTTAAAGAGCCAGTAAAACTTGTGATGAGCTTGGAAAAGAAGATAGGGCGGTGAAATGTGTTAGACAGCGACACGGGGCACTCTGTCTAATCAGTGGTAGAGCAGAAAAAACAACTCCCGCCATCCATTACGATTTACGACCAGCGGCCGCAAGCGGCTGGTCGGGTAGCAGATAGAAAACGGCCGCGGCACGGATTTGCATGTGCATGTTTGCGCATGGGACTGCGGTACGAAACGGCCCACGTGACGCCAAGCGACGTTGCATGAGTTCATGTTTCATGCTAAAGTTATGCAGTAAGGACGCGAAAAAACCTGCCTACTTGTAAATCCAGGAAGATCCCGCAGAACATCCATTTAAAGGTTGAAGGCTATTCAATTGGTGCAAAAATTGCACTAGTATACCTACTGCATTTGCTCGAAATACCCCCAGGGGGTTTATTATTTCGCAAACATAAATAAGTATAGGAAACCAATAAGAAACTTATAAGCATGTATAGGTAGACATAAATAAGTATAGGTAAACAGATGCTATATTTACCTGCCCCAATACAACTCATTAATTTTTTTAAATGTGTCCTGCTCTGCTCTGCTTCACATGGATCACCTGCATTTTTGTCTTCGCACTCAACGCAGGTGGGGTTATTTCAAGGGGGTGTTATTATACCATGCATCCCCGAAATACCACCAGGGGTTTATTTTTTCGCCAGTAATTTTTGAGCTATAAAAGGAGCTGCTACAGGGTGTCATCCGGATTTTCATGAAAGTTCTCGACCAATGAAAAACATTCACTTGAATGTGAAGAACCTGTGTTACCGTATTTATTTGATTAGAAGGGCGGGTGTCCAATAGAATGACATCTCCAAAAGAAGGTACACTTTTTCGACTTTATTTGTGCCACGAAATAAATAGAAGGGTTGTCTCCAATAGAAAGGCTCAAAAACTGCTGGAATTGCGCCAAATGCATAAAAAACAATGTCAGCGGACGCTATTTTTTAGTGGATTTGGTTAATTGATTTTGTACTATTTTAATATCAAATGTTGAAATGTACTCTAAAAAGCATCATTCTATGAATCGCCTTTCACGTAACACTCTGAAAAGCCTTGGGAGAACCTAAAAAATTGCCTGAAAAATGGCGAAAAAAATAGAAGGGTGGCATCCAATAGAGAGGGTAAATAATTTGACTGAAAAATTGAAGAGCGCCTTTCTATTAGAAGAAGTACAGTAATTGTTATGTATTTATGTATACACTCAACAACCTGTGGCTTTTATTATACGTCAGCTCGCTCAGACCAGGGGGTAAATTCGAGGGGGGGGGGGGTTAATTCGTGGAGATACAGCATATGAATACGTAGTTGATCAGCGATGAAGTAATTGCAAACAATTCAAGTATGCATACGCTCGAAAAGCCCACCGACTCCCATGCCCGTGCGCGGTCATTTTATGGGTCCGTGGCAGTTCTATTTTTGGAAAAGAAGGAAATGACTACGGTTAACTGAACAAATACAACTGGAATGAGTCTGGAGGAGAAAGTGGCTGCAAAAAGAACGAATGTAAAATTGAACATTAGCTCAGCGCGTTTAACACTTGAGCTCAGCAAGTTTAACACTTGACCTGGGTGTGAATTTACCCTCTGAGAAATATCGCCAAATGGTCATAACATATCACAGATACATGCATTTACTAGATAATTCAAGACTCCTCAAAATATTGCTTAATTCAGACAAAAAATTATGTGGGAATGCATGACTCTCAAAAACATGTGAAACATCCGAAAGTCAGTTCAGGGGGGCATGTAAACATGTAAGAATCACTAACCAAGTAACCAAACAGCACTTTGTTTGATTAAGATCAACTTAAAACGGACGATAGAACAAAATAGAAGTGTGACATCACAGCAGGTGGTTCAAATCCAGAAGATTGCTGACATACGCCCAGAAACACACTGTCAATGTACCATATTTCCTTGAAATACCCCCCCCTCGAAATACCCCCCCTCAAAATGGGCACTATGAATTTGTGGTCCGGGAAATGCAACACAGATGTTCAAACACTTACTGTGTTACGTTAGAACATCGTTTATACCATCTACATCCTTATATAAGGCTGTAAAAACTTATAAATGGTGGTTATTGTTGCATTTTTCACGTTTTTCTCTCAAAATTTCCACTCTGAAAAAATAAACCCCCTGGGGTTATTTCGAGGAAATACGGTAGTCTAAAAAGCCTAAAATACAAACATTTCAGGGGGGGGATATTTTGAGATGGGGGCTTATTTGAGGAGGGGGTTTATCATTTCACCAGCAACTTTCGTAAAGATAGTAGTAAATACTGGGCCTTTACATACCTAAACAGATAATAAATGTCACTAAACATATTTAGAACATACTAGCAATACAGCAACGACGATACCTAGCAATACAAACTAGGTAGTAGCTGCGATGTGAATTGGCACCATTGAATACATGATGTATTTGCCTCATTCAAGACAGGGGTATTTCAAGGGGGTGGGGTAACTTTTGCCACAGCTCGTTTCGACCTGGGGGTAGTGATGTTAAAGGCACCGGGAAAAATATATCGCTGTTTTTTTAAATATGAATAAGCACATACTATGGACAAAATTGCACAGCACATGAAGCCTTGGCCGGTGCCTTTCCCGGTGCCTTTTACTTTGGCCTGGTGCTAGCACCTTTGGCACCGGCAAAAAAATGGCACCGCACCGCACCGGCACCGGTGCTATTCTGAAAAAAATGGCACCGGCACCGGCATGGCACCCCTGAAGATTGCAATGGCACCGCACCAGCACCGGTGCTGGTGCCCTTCGGTGCCTAGCACCGGGGCACCGGTGCCCCGGTGCCTTTACATCACTACCTGGGGGTATTTCGTGGGGGGGGGGGGTTAATTCACGGAGGGTATTTCGAGGAAATACAGTATTTACAGTAGTCAGACAGACAGTAGGGTGCATACAGTCGGAGATCACCACCAACCCACGCATTCCAGTCCAATCAACTGATCCAATAAAGGCCACACTAACTTCTTCTGTAATGTAATCTATCTCAACAAGAAAAAGCTTCAAAATTTGCATCAAAGTCCCCCCGCTGGCAACGTTATTTTAGGACTCTTCAGACAACCATAAAGAACTTTATTGGAGGAAACGCAGAGTTGCGCTCAGAGACACAGGGCTGAATCTTATTTGACCGACAAGTTTTTTTGGTCAGCCCGATGAATTCGTTGCATCTGATTTTTTTTGAAATCTGCATCCGATCAATCTGGTTCTAGGTAGTAGTTTTACTTCGAATAACGGCCAAGTCCTGCACCTCGTAAAATGTAAATTTTTTGCATTTTCACCGCATTTTTGTGACAGTTGACAAATTCCGTCTAACATTTAAAAATTTGACATTTAAACATTTAAAAAGATGTGAAAATTTACAATAAATCGGGCTGCCCAAACGTGTCGGGATAAAAAAATTTAGCGCCCAGAGAGCAGCGCACAGCAAATTGGAATTTTGCAATGACACTTTCCAATGCGGAACGAATGCGTTAATTTGCAATGTTGGGAATAGAGTTTAGAATCTTGAATTGGATACACTTCTTGTTATCGCAATCGGCCTAGAGAGCATCACTCTTGCAAATGCAATTTTATTTGTTAGAACGAATTACTTTGGTGTAGTGATGGAAAAGCGCCAGGCTTGAATGGCGCCATGGCGCCATTCAAAATAATGGCGCCGGGCGCCAAAGGGCGCCAGAGAAAATGGCGCCAGCAACAATGGCGCCGGGCGCCAAAGTGGCGCCAACGATGAAGTCATTATTTCAGCAGGTATATCAACAGAAACGTTTTGTAGTAGTGTTGTGGTAGAATAGCAGTGTTTTGTACCATTTTTCTGATGTATTTAAAAGCCTAAAAGCTGTCTGCCAGATCCAAGAAACTGCATCCTATCATGAAAACCTATTATCTATTTTTTATGTACCTATATTCAAAAATTGTATGGCGATCACTGCTTTTATTTTCTGCCCAAGTATTTTCTACCCAAGTATTTTCTGCCCAAGTATTTATTTTATTTATGCACTTTTTTTAACAACAAGTATTTTCAGCAGAAATTACATTCTGCCAGAATTTTCACAATTTTATACTATTGTAATGTATTTTGTCTGTTCTGGACATAGATTTGTAATGGCAGCGGGAACACATGAGACAGTGTTGAACTGGTGATTTCTACAAAAACAAATCCATTTTTAGTTGAGTTGTTACATTTTTATACCACCTTCAAATGAAAACTTTGTGACATATAATACAAATGAAATAAATTAGACAGGAAAGTGTTTACAATAGGTGAGAGGACAAGATGTATTGAGAGTGATTTTTCAAATCTATTTGTATGATCAGAAATGAAGTTGTCGCACTTCGGTGTCACAAAACTGATGAAACAGCCCTCATGTGAATATCAGTGTGGAAACGTTTGAAGATTTTCAGTTTGTGAGATAAAAAGGATGAACATTAACCTAACCTTTCGATAAAATTAGCGAGAAATTACATAGGTAAAATGCTAAATACCATAGAAATCATATAATTCCGAAAATAAGGCACATAGAAATGGATAAAAATCAACGTTCATCGCGGCATCTTGGCGCCATTTCTGGCGCCATTCAAAACAATGGCGCCGGGCGCCAAATTGGCGCCAGCAAAAACGGCGCCAAGCGCCAAGGGCGCCATGGCGCCAGGCGCCAGATGGCGCCAGATAAAAGGGCGCCATTTGGCGCAGTGCGCCGGCGCCATGGCGCCATTCCATCACTACTTTGGTGTTATCGTGTTGACCTAAAAAGGCCAGGTCTCCAATAAATTGCCCCATGTAATATTAGGAGCTTTTTTGAAGCAGAAAACGCTCGCCAAAAAATAATTGGCTAGTGACCAATCATGAACGAACATTTTTCCGTTACATTCGATGTTTGCTGGGAAAACATGCAAATGCATAGATAAAAAGCACTCGATTCAACTGAAGCGAAAACGGGTACAAAGTGAATACTATGTACCTATTGAAATTGGCTGTTCCAGTGATCCGATACAAAGTGATATTACCTCGAATTAACCCCCATTTGAATAAACCCCCCTTGAAATACCCCCTGAAATTTGGCTGAGGAAATAAACCCCCCTCGAAATACCCCCCTAAAATTGAATGTTAAGAGAACGTAAATACATGACAAATACCACAGTTTGTGATCTGTACAATGCAGAACACACGTTAAAACCGATGATTGAGTGACGTTAGGAAAGGGTTTATGTGTATATACAGTCATATATGACTATAAACACACTAGCAGGATTCTCTCCGACCTTCGGTCGGGTTTTGTAGTGTTCTAATCCTACAAAAAAGCATTATTTCAAATTTGTTAGATGCAGGTGTTTAATGTAAGGGTGGAGGGTGTAATGCATAAATATATTCAACGGAGTGCATATTTCAAATCAAGGCAATCAAAAACCCACAAATGCAACATTTCACAATTTCTAATTTATTAGCCCCAGGGGATCTATTTTAAGGCTTACAGTAATGTAGAGTCAAAATGTAGTGCATATTTTAAATCAGTGCAATTAGAAACCTACAAAATGCATCATTTCACAAATTGAAAGTTTTTGGCCCCAGGGGTTCATTTTCAGGGTTATGGTAATGTAGTGTCAAAATGGAGTGCATATATCAATTCAGTGCAATTAGAAACTCAAAAATGCATTATTTAACAAATTGAAAGTTTTTGGCCCCAGGGGTTCATTTTTAGGGTTATGGTAATGCAGTGTCAAAATGGAGTGCATATATCAAATCAGTGCAATTTCTAATTTTTTAGCGCTGGGCATTATACTTAAAGGTTATGGTAATGTAGAGTCAAAATGGAATGCATATTTGAAATCAGTGCAATGAGAAACCCAAAAATGCATCATTTCACAAATTGAAAGTTTTTGGGCCCAGGGGTTCATTTTCAGGGTTATTGTAATGTACTGTCAAAATGGAGTCCATATATCAAATCAGTGCAAGTAGAAACCCAAAAATGCATTATTTCACAAATTGAAAGTTTTTGGCCCCAGGGGTTCATTTTTAGGGTTATGGTAATGTAGTGTCAAAATGGAGTGCATATTTTAAATCGGAGCAATCAGAAACCCAAAAATGCATCATTTCACAAATTGAAAGTTTTTGGCCCCAGGGGTTCATTTTCAGGGTTATGGTAATGTACTGTCAGAATGGAGTGCATGTTTCAAATCATTGTTATCAGAACCCAAAAATGCATTATTTCACAAATTCAAAGTGTTTGGCCCCAGGGGTTCATTTTCAGGGTTATGGTAATGTAGTGTCAAAATGGATTGCATATATCAAATCAGTGCAATTTCTAAATTTTTAAGCTCTGGGCATTATACTTAAAGGTTATGGTAATGTAGAGTCAAAATGAAGTGCATATTTGAAATCAGTGCAATCAGAAACCCAAAAATGTATTTTTTCACAAATTCAAAGTTTTTGGCCCCAGGGGTTCATTTTCAGGGTTATGGTAATGTGGTGTCAAAATGGAGTCCATATATCAAATCAGTGCAAGTAGAAACCCAAAAATGCATTATTTCACAAATTGAAAGTTTTTGGCCCCAGCGGTTCATTTTTAGGGTTATGGTAATGTAGTGTCAAAATGGAGTGCATATATCAAATCAGTGCAATTAGAAACCCACAATGCATCATTTCACAAATTGAAAGTTGTTGGCCCCAGGGGTTCATTTTCAGGGTTATGGTAATGTAGTGTCAAAATGGAGTGCATACTGTATTTGCTTGAATAATCCCCCTGGGGGATTATTATTTCACCAGACTTTTTTGAGGGTGGAACTATTCAAGTGTGGGGATTATTCGAGGGGGGAATTATTCTTTCATCAGAATGTTTGAGCATTTTTCTATCAAGTGATTTTACAAAATGCACATGTTTAACACAAAAACGTGCCATTTTTGTTAAAATTTGGCATAACTAATTGTTGAAATATCTTTATGGGGGGATTACTCGAGGGGGGAATTATTATTTCCTCACTCGTCTTACAGGGGGGGGGGGTTATTTGAGGGGGGGATTATTCAAGGGGGGAACTATTCAAGCAAATACGGTATATCAAATCAGTGCAATTAGAAACCCAAAAATGCATTATTTCACAACTTGAAATTTTTTGGCCCCAGGGTTTCATTTTCAGGGTTATGGTAATGTAGTGTCAAAATGGATTGCATATATCAAATCAGTGCAATTTCTAAATTTTTAAGCTCTGGGCATTATACTTAAAGGTTATGGTAATGTAGAGTCAAAATGAAGTGCATATTTGAAATCAGTGCAATCAGAAACCCAAAAATGTATTATTTCACAAATTCAAAGTTTTTGGCCCCAGGGGTTCATTTTCAGGGTTATGGGAATGTGGTGTCAAAATGGAGTCCATATATCAAATCAGTGCAAGTAGAAACCCAAAAATGCATTATTTCAGAAATTGAAAGTTTTTGGCCCCAGGGGTTCATTTTTAGGGTTATGGTAATGTAGTGTCAAAATGGAGTGCATATATCAAATCAGTGCAAGTAGAAACCCAAAAATGCATTATTTCACAAATTGAAAGTTTTTGGCCCCAGGGGTTCATTTTCAGGGTTATGGTAATGTAGTGTCAAAATGGAGTGCATATATCAAATCGGTGCAATAAGAAACCCAAAAATGCATTATTTCACAACTTGAAATTTTTTGGCCCCAGGGTTTCATTTTCACGGTTATGGTAATGTAGTGTCAAAATATATCAAATCAGTGCAATTTCTAATTTTTTAAGCTCTGGGCATTATACTTAAAGGTTATGGTAATGTAGAGTCAAAATGGAGTGCATATTTGAAATCAGTGCAATTAGAAACCCACAATGCATCACTTCACAATTTGAATGTTTTGGCCCCAGGGGTTCAATTTCATGGTTATGGTAATGTACTGTCAGAATGGAGTGCATATTTCAAATAATTGTAATCAGAAACCCACAAATGCATCATTTCACAATTTATATTTTTTAGCCCCAGGGGCCTCACTTAAGGGTTATGGTAATGTTATTGTCAACTCCCATAAACTCAGCCCCTAATTTGGTAAACTCACATCAACTCAACTCCCATAAACTCAGCCTCTAATTTGTAAACTTTTGTCAACACAGCTCCTTATTTTTAAACTTCAGTCAACTCAACCCTAATTTATAAACACCTGTCAACTCAACCCTGAATTGTAAACTCAACCCTTAAAAACTCAAGTCAACCCCCTATACATGTGCAATTGCATTCTCGGAAAGCTACTCTGCCATATGTGAACCCTGTTTGTCAAGATTGTAAAGGGATTGTGTTTGTAAAGGGCATTTTGTGCTGATAAAAAATGTCCATTTTGTGTGTAAAAACACACACAAATCGGGCAGAAGCAGAAACATCCTATCTTTTACGTTGGAGCATACTTTCTACACAAATAAATAGTGGCTTTATAATATGGTATTGATGTACATCTATGTAATTGTTTGATTTTTATACGTCTGAGTATGTGGAATTTCCAAAAATTTCTGGCGAAATAATAGACCCCCTCGAATAAACCCCCCTCGAATTATCCCCCCTCAAATTTTGCTGGCGAAATAATAAACCCTCTGGGGGTATTTCGAGGTAATACTGTAAATAAAAAAGTTTACAAAGTGGTGGTAAAGTGGGTTGTCTGTTTCGGTCACAGAAGGTCCAAAAAATGAAGTGTTTCTTACAATGATTTAAAAACACAATATTGTGTTCAGAATGCCAGCAAATCAACGAACAAAAAAGTTTTTACTCGCGTTTGCTCAACTTCAGGGCCGTACGATCGCCTTACTTTCGAATTGAATGTGGTGCATGGACAAACACTTTCTATTTTGATTAATCTGAAATTGTTCGGCCAAGCATTAATATTTATTAATCAAACAAAACCTGACACTATTCAGGTGTTGTTTTTGGGCGTTTGGTTGCTAGGATAGACAAGCGCGCTTCGTGTACTGTATTTAAATATCGTAGTTCCCCGAAAGAGGTACCCCTCTCGAAATACCCCTGTCAGGAATGATGTACAGGGTGCGGCAATTTAGACCTGCGCTATAGATTTCGAATAACTTGTCACTGGGTGGTCGGATTGACGTCAAATTATAGGTCAACATTGACAACTATATAGGAAAGGATCCCTGAAAATATGGCTGCGATAGCTCCACTCGTTCTCAAGTTATTGATGCAAACACCAATAATTGTCGCTTTACTACCACCTTGCTTTACAACCAATTACGCAGCGTCGTCTGCGATTTCCTTATCGGTAAGGCGGATTAGTGGCACGCGCGAACGCATTCTGGCATGCCGCTGCGAAACAAAGAGAGAAAAAAACACACGAAAAAAACAATCCCAATCCCGATCCGGGTCCCGAAAAGTGGATCCCTTTTGAAACCTATCACGGGGTGGTGGGGTGGTAAGGTGACAATTACGCGTTTGCATGAATAACTTGAGAACGAGTGGAGCTATCGCAACCATATTTTCAGGGATCCTTTCATATTTAGTTGTTAATGTTGACGTGAAATTTGACGTTAATCCGACCACCCAGTGACCAGTTATGCGAAATCTAGAGCGCAGGTCTAAATTGCCGCACCCTGTACATCATGTATGTAATGTATTTACATGATGTACAGGGTGCGGCAATTTAGACGTACGCAATTTCAACATTAACTACTAAATAGGAAACGATCCTTGAAAATATGGTTGCGATAGCTCCACTCGTTCACAAGTTATTCACGGAAACGCGTAATTGTCACTTTACCACCACCTCGTAATAGGATTCAAATGGAATTGACTTTTCGGGACCGGAATTGGGATCGGGATTGTTTTTTTGTTTGTTTTGGATTGCACGCCCGCCACAAATCCGCTATGCCCATATGGAAATCGGCGGGCACTTGCATAAATGGTTGTAAAGCGAGGTGGTGGAAAAGTGAAGATTGCGCATTTGCGTGAATAACTTGTGAATGAGTGGAGCTATCGCAGCCATATTGTCAGGGATTCTTTCCTATTTAGTTGGTAATGTTGACCTAAAATTTGACGTGAATCCGACCACCCAGTGACAAGTTATTCGAAATCTATAGCGTACGTCTAAATTGCCGCACCCTGTATTTATAGCTGCCAGTTTGCATCGCTGCTACACATAAAAATATTAGTTTGTGTAGCGATGTAAATACGTCCATATGTCCAAATATGTACAGGACCGATCACTCACATCCGACCATGAGCAATTTTTTTTAGAGAATCATTCACCAACCTAGAACTAGGGCATTTCGGCCGTGTCTGTTCCATGAAAAATAAAGTTCAAACATTCGCCTAAAAGTATATGGGCACCCCCGCTGGAACCCACCTTGGGTCGTGTAAACGGCTTTTTTATACTCTTTTTGGCTGATCACTTAAGTCCGGCTGCGAGTGATAATCAACTAAAATCCTGCTTTTCAAGGGAAAACAGAACATGAAATACAGAACATGCTCATGGCGAATTGCCAAATGCAACTTCAATGGCTTTTTAGCGATAAAAATAGGATAATGTTGTTTTTTAGTTTGTATTGATTTGTATGGTGGAACACACTTCGTCAGAAGTTTTATCGCAGCAATTTTTAACGCTGCAAAACGAAGCTATGAAAACACTTCCACATTAAAGAGAAAGCCAGAGGCATTATTTTAAAACTTTTCCCGCTCAAATGCCAAATAAATCAAATTTGAGAACATGCGAGGTGAAATTGAAAAAACCTCGCTACATTTCCCTCAGTACTAATTTTCTTCCCAGAACGAAATAAGCAACATCTTCAAATTTCATATCATATTTGGACACACTTATTTATTACCGGTATTGGGTACTTAAAAGCATATTCTTTTCTAAGGATTTCACGACATTTTTTATGAAGTAATAAACCCCCTCGAAATACCCCCCGTTTACCCCCCTCAAAATTTGCGCTATGAAAAAGTAACTTCCAACGAGGTAATTCGAGGAAATACGGTACATTAATGTTCTACATAAGTATGTACTGATCTATTTCACATGTAATGAGGTAACGTAGTTTTCCAGCTAACAAAAGATACGTAGTGTTTATCAAAATTAGATCTAAAGGATGAAAAACGAGAAGGAATATTTTTAATTATCATAGAAAATGTCACTCCAGAATGGGAACCGAAAAAATGACTCGGCAGAAACGGAACATGAAACTGGGAATTTGGCTGAAAGTGCAAAAACAAATATATCATCATAAAATAGGAACGAAATTATCTAAGATCAATGAAATTTAACGGAATAAAAGCATCAGCTCGAATAAGCCACCTCGAATTAACCACACCGCACAGAAGAAAAATTGCTGGCGAAATAATAAACCGCCCGGGTGTAAATCGAGGACATACTCATACATGTGATGAAGTAGGGGTCTCATCGGTGGCATATCACAGAGCTTCGCAAACAGCTACAAGGCGTAGCTGAATACACGCAACAGACTCAAAGGCGCTGTGCTAGGAGTTCTCCTACAAGCTAACACTCAACTGATTTTTCCACCTCAAAATTTCCTCTACTAAAATCCATGGATAGATTCATGCATAGTTGTATTTATGTTCCTAGTTACTTACCGGTGTATGTGTATGTTTTTTGTACTTTTAAATCGATAAAAGTGCTGCCTTGCCATTTCGCTGACGTCGGCTATTAAATAACGTCGGCTATTTCGAAAAAACAGGACCAATACACTCGAATCAAATGCAAAATATTGAGAGTTCGGCAAATACTGACTGTACCTCATATATTTACATATAAGTGCACAAAAAGAGCATAAATAAACAGGTGTTTTTTTCTGCAGCTTGCACAACAACGTGGAAAAGTGACAGAAGCTTCCGCTGTTGCAAACGTTGACATCGCAACCATTTCGGCCCAAGGCTACAAATAACGCTGTGCGTCGCCGTGACAAAATGCTAATGATGGAGGGCTTTTAGCGGCATTCTAATTTATTGAGCATTTGAGGACTCGAGTTTTCCCATTCGGAAAGAAAACAAATTCCAGACGTAGCGCCTGAACCAACGGACACCTTCGTATATCCTTTTTTTACGTCTAGGTAACCTAAAATAAAGAGACGCCATTTTTCGGCTAGCGTCAGGGATCTCCAAAGGGGGGGGACTGCCCCCACCCCCCAATCGGCGAGCTATCTAGGTATCTATTCCGGAGGAAGCTCAGCTATCTATCTATCCTGAACCAAATTTTTTGACCGCTATCCCCTGAGAACCCCCCCCCCTCAAATCGCTCAGCTATCTACCCACCTATCTGGAGCAATTCTTAAGAAATTTTGCTCCAATTTTCGTTCTAAATCGCCTTCTATAGTTTTCACTTTCAAGATCACGGTTTCAGTTATATACCTACGTGTTTGTATATTTACCTGTTTTAGCTATTTTTACCTATTTTGGCTACTTTTGACCTATTTTTCAGCGATTTCCCACATTCAACTTTTCATACCTTGAAAAGGCTAAAAAGTCACCCGCGAGCCCCCCAGCCCCACACCGAAAAATTTTCAGCTACCTATCCCTCCGGAGGAGCGAGTTGCTATCTATCCAGCCCCCGCGAAGGCCAAAATCTTGGAGACCCCTGGCTGGCGTCAAATAATGGCTAGGTACATAAAAATAGAACCGTAAAATACCTACCAACGTCAAAATGCACAAAAACCAAGTATTTGACGATTGGATTCTACGCACAGCTTACATTACATAAATATACGGCTTTACCTACAATTCGCAAGTCATGACAGCCGTAGATGCCGCTCAAAAAGCTCCGTGCATAGTGTCTCACTGAAATTGCACAACTAAACGCTCAAATATCGCATAGAAACCGTAGCGGTAAAACCGGGACACGCTTTAAATAGAATCCCGCGGCTGTCTGGAGGCGCGAAAAAATCGATCACGTACTGGGTAAGTAAAGCTTGGAAGCACTTCGCATGTGCACCAGGAGCGCAATTCAATAGGACACGTAAGGCGCCCGACACGAGATTACTACCTTACTTTCAGTATCAGGAGTGTTAGCGCTTATACATCACCTTGGATGGTTCACGCTCGAATCGTGCCAACGATATTTGAAGCATGCTATTTTCATCAATGGTTTGAAAAATTCATTGCTGCTGCGACGTTAAACGTTGACGTCTTCACAACAATGCATTTTTCATCATCTTACAACCATCGCATGCTCAAATTATCATTGGCACAATTCCAACGCGAGACATAAATCAGTGCGAGTGCAGACTTTAAAGTCCGCCGAAAATACTCCCGTCACGGGCGCCCTATGTTCGGATTGAATCCGGCTGCAGGGGGAAATGGGGGCTAAATTGTACAACTGCCAGCCTACCAGACGAGCGGGCGTGGGTGGACCGGTGGATAAAGTGAAAATATGAATGCAAACCGCTGCCAACTACACGCAACATGCGTATTTACATGCATAAAAACTGTTGGCTTTGTGAAATTCGTCTGTCGCTTTAATTAAGGGATTGAAGGGATGGATTGAAGGCGATCGTGTCAGAATATGGCATTTTACATAAATTTTAACAAATTCACTTAAAGTTGGAACATGGAAAAGCACGACATTCTGTCATTCAAATGCATGACTACTTTCTGCCCGTGTTACAACTACAACACACTTAGGTTTAAAAAAAATACAGTGCAGTTCTTTTGATTATCCTATGCAAGAAAATTTGCATAAGCTCTCTCTCTAAAATAAGAACCTCTCTAAGTGCATTTAGTTTTGTCGAGATTTATTGTAGCGCTTCGGATTTGGAGATAAGTACCTCTGTAGGAAAAACCAGCTATTTTTTGTATGATTTGTGTGATTTGAAAAGGCGTAAAATACACACGCGATTTTTTTAATGCTGTCAATGATTGAGGCTGCAATTTAAATTGTTCGTTGCGTGTTTTTCACGTTGAAGCATTCCAGAGAAATTTATATCATGCAATCTAGCTATTCTTCATTGTTTTCTTCTCTCAAATCTTTAATCAACTTCTTTCAACTGGTAAAGAGGCCAATGTTGAAAATATATCTACCTGTTTTCTTTCACATCTAAGCGGTTGGTTATCCGAAGCTTAAAAGAATATAAAAACCAACATTGAAACCCATCCACACACTACTGGCATAACAGGGGGCAAATTGCACAGTGATGAAACAGCAAAATCGATCCAGCTACAGACCACTATCCCATGGTAGATTCAAATGCTGGCAACTGGCCCCCCGCTAGCGAACCCCCCAATCACACGGCACCCCCCCTCTGCACCCCTGCATCGCGTCCTTTCTAGTAGCCGCTGGCCAGCCTTGGCGGCGGGCAGAAATCGCAGGTGCCCCTGGGTCCGGGCTGGCCCCTCTGACCATCCTGACCGGGGTTGCCGTCGCCGCCGCGGTCGCCGGGCGTTCCTGAGTTCGGGGGTCAGTGTGCCCAATGTCGTGCACGCAGTGGGAAGCGGTCGTGTCAGATAATGCAGCCCAATTTTTTTACTGAACCACAAATTGCTTTAACAGCGATTAGTACATGGTTGACGAAAGGCCCCCACAAACCGGGCCTGCCCTTGGCGCCGGGTGCGCCATTGTCGCCGCCCGAGCCGGGGGCACCGGGCCGTCCGCCGCTGCCGGGCCTTCCGGGCGCACCCCTGGGGCCTGGTGGGCCGTTCGGAGGCGTCGGTCCGTCGGTCAGGTTGCCGTCGGCTGAAAATACACCAGTGGTGGTTTTTGTGTGATCGAATGACAAAGAAAGAAAGTGCGCCCGTTTGAATCATTGCACGTGCAAAAGTGCGAAGTTTGCAAATTCATAACGTTGCACTGATCTATGGACACGGGTTGTATTTATTGTATGTGACTATATATTCTTTGATGCAAATGTTGCAATGTGGAAGTCGCTTTGCGAATGTTGCGTTGCGAACTAAGTAGGTAGGCACCTAATACGCGCAGCGCAACTCACGTCCGGGTGGGCCCTTGTTGCCGGGGTTGCCAGGTGCGCCGGGGTTGCCGCCTTCGCCACGGGGTCCGGGGCCGCCGGGCCTGCCGTCGTTGCCGGGGCCGCCGTCCCTGCCGGCGTCGCCGCTGCCGCCGGGACGGCCCTTGGGGCCGGGCGGGCCGCGCAGAGCTTGGCACGGGCACAGAGTCAGCTGGACGCGCTGAAAGAAGGTACCCGCGGTTGGTTTGCGTTTGCCATTTTGCAGAGCATTTTACATGACTTTTGACACTTTGCATGACATTTGACATTTTACAGGGCATTTTACAAGGTCTGTAACTGGACTGGCACCTGTCTCACCAGATCAGAGTGATTTCAGTGGACGTCAAACCGAACAAAAGATTTCAATGAACCAACGTCGATGGTGTCTTTGGCGCCAGCATCAATGCCGGGGTTGCCGTCACCGCCGTCGTTGCCGGGCGATCCGTCGTTGCCGTTCCTACCGGGGTTTCCGGCGGGTCCGGGTGGTCCCTGCTGGCAGGTGCAGCACTGGTCGTCCACCTGCCTGGCGGAACGCAGCAGCACGTCCAAGTTGTCCGGCTTGCTGGGGCCCGGTGCGCCCGACTCGCCCGACACGACCGTCATGCGCTTCCACAGATCGCGCGTGTGCATCTGCAGTGAAAGACAGTTTTGGGCTGGCTGGAGTATATTGTTTTGACGTTTTTCCGAAGTGATAAGAATGTGGAATAAAAAAAGTCAATCCGACGCCAAGCACCATTAAACAGAGCGGCACTTTGCTCTAGGCACTACGCTGTTACCGTTTCTATCAGCGGGACCGCTCACCTTGCAGTAGACCACGTCGGCCTGGACGGCAGCCTGCAGCACCTGCACGCGGTGGAACACGAGCGGCACGGCGACCAGGCAGCCGGACACGGCCACCGTGGCGAACACCACCGCCAGGAAGGCGGCCGTGCGCAGCGAGTACGGCTGCTGCTTCACCTGAGAAGTGACTAGTGGTGCAAAAGTGTCTACTTCGGCAAATCTTATGTCAATTTTTTTTAAATTTACTTATATCTTTTATTCAAATTTACCGTTTTTGCAAAAGTCACCCTCAAACAAAGTTGGCGCAACTATGGCGGCGCACTTTTTGCACTACACGCCGGGTACCAGATAAAAATGGTGCCCAGCGCCAACGGCGTTATGGCGCCATTCGAAAAAGGTCGCCGGGCGCCAATGTAGTCACAGAAAAAGGGCGCTATGGCGCAGCGTTTCCAAATGCCGCCACTGCATCACCACCACACATAGTGGACACAAATACACCCTCACACCAAACCACAGCAAACTCACATCCACATCCTCGAAACGTGCGTAATCGGTGTCGGTGCCCATGTCTGCCGCTTTGCCTGGCGCAGAGTTGCGGTGCGTCTGGTTTGGCTGCAGATACGATTGTGCCGTGAGACTGGCTTGTTTCGATGCGGCCGTGCATGGTTTATATAGCGCCGGGGCGCCGATAGGAAGTCAGGTGTGAGATGAGCGCGACAGATCCCACCCGACGCTGGGTCTTGCTGGCGCGGAGGAATAGTTTGTCTTGCGCGCGTTGGACGACGCGCAGTTTTACACTTTGTACTGTTTTTGTGCATGGTGCGCATGCAGGCGGCGTTATTTAGTCAAACTTCTCAAAGCTGATGTGTTCTGTCTGACGTTGTAAAAACGGATCCCATGCCATAACACAAGGTGCATAATCCCAAAAGGACTCTTTCCATTACAACGTAAACCTATCTTTGCGCTAACTCGAATAGATGGGTAGATAGGTATCCCTAATCGATTTGGTAACCCAAATGAACTAGAATCCAGAACTTGGCCGGTTCTTCAGCTAAAAACACACCATACATAAAAAACCGTTTACAGTAATCGAAAGGAACAGTAAGCAACGAAATGAAACTACAGTGCACTTGTCACGAATTCATTCTCCAGACAACAAATCCGAACAAGAAAAATTTGAATTTCACCCGCCAGTGACAAAAAATTCCATGGCGCAACAGCAGGGTTCATGCAGAAACGCGCCATTAAAATCCAATCACAATGAAAAAATGGCATCAACCCAGCGACGCAGACCGCGTATACCTAGATGAAACGGTCGTAAAAAGCGCACACAAACTAGTTGACATAAAAATTCGTGTCAACTAAATTTTGGTAATGAGTGATTAAACTTACCTATGTGATAGAGCATCTTTAACTTAATATAGGTAGTGAAACTTGATTTTTATTGTATCTGTAAGGGTGATGCTAAAAAATTAGTTTAGTTATTTAGTTGACATTCAGTTGACACGAATTTGCGATGTCAACTAGTGTGTATGGGCCCAAAGTTCGATCCATGCCGCATGCACAAAAAATTTGCGCCGCGCAGGTTTCGGGATCCCGTTGGCAAGCGGACCGTGCGATCCCAAGACCTTCGATCGTTTGTGCGTGTGAAATTGTGCGCTCACGCCCAAGGTGACCAAACTTTAATTTTATTTAACACGATTTCGGGTGAGTTTAGATTTTTTGCAGTTACTTTAAAGTTTATAAATTGGTAGGTAAGACTTGTTAACCAAAGTAGTCCTGACATGTACGAAAATATTTTGTTTTCAAGGTTGATCTGATGATGAAATTAGCCTGTACATCACAGACAAATCAGAAAAAATTCGTTTGTTGCGGGACGTGAACCCAGCGCGCAAATTGATATTTTAGTGCAATAATTAGTTGAATGTACCTTATTACCTCGAATTATTCCTCCCTTGAATTACCCCACCCCCTCGAAATACCCTCAGGTCTGAGAGAGCTGAGGAAAAAATAATCCACCCTCGAAATACCCCCTTCTGGAATAATGTACGCCATGTATGCAATGTACATGATGTATTTACTAATTGCTGCCAATTTGCATTGCAGGGACACAAAGACTAGTGTGTGCAGATGGATATATGTCCAAATATGTATATCCTCTTTTATCACATTTATCACCACTTTTGGGTAAAATTTGCTGGCGAAATAATACGTAGACTATCCGGGGGTATTTCGAGGAAATGGTATTTATGTTATGTGAGTTCATATTTTTCAGCAGATGGTTTAGCACTAGGTATTTAGATCTTCCTGCATCTAAGCACCTTCCCGATCAAGTCCGGCCCCCCATTTTTTGTTTTACTTCTGATGTCCTATCTCCAGTTCTAGGACGTGCCAGAAGCTGAAACTTGGGGTAGATATTGGCGCAACTTCCCTATACTTCGCTTGAATTGGAGGGGTCGCGGCGACCCCCTACAGGGTGGGTCACCTAAGTGCAAAAAATTTTCGTGGCTTTTTTAGTGTCCCCCACTGATTTCTTACACTGCGGGTGCCGTACCTCCAGCTGTTGGAGGTATATAAATCTAAAATTTTGGGGATGTGTCACCAACACCCCTCCCCTAGTTTACACTGGCCAGGCGGTTTTTGGCAACTCACCACAGTGTGGGGTGCAGCATTCAAAATTTATCAAAACATTACTGTCCCACACAGGTCCAGCACCCAATTGAATTTAAAAAATAAGTACTTTTGTGTTGTTTCAACACGTAAGTGATTGATAATGTCAAAAAAGCATCAAATACCCTCTATAAATATCATATCCCACCAAAAACCGCCTACCACATGAACCCATCCCTCCAGTGGCTGATGAAAAATCACTTTTTACAACTTTCTTATTAGACACTTGAACTGCTGGTTTACAATAATTTTTAGGGGAGTTCAAGGTTTCAAGTTGTGTAAAGAACCTTACCTCCAAAATGCCTTCACAAGAAAATTTGCTTGGGGTGAATTTTGAATTGAAAAATGACATCATTGCAGGAACACAAATAAGTAAAATTTACAATTTTAAATTTACCCCAAGCAAATTTTATTATGAAAGCTTTTTGGAGCTAAGGTTTTTTACAAACTTAAAACCCTTAACCCTCCTCTATAAAATATTGTAAACCAACAGTTCAAGTGTCAAATAAAGTTGTAAAGTGATTTTTTGTCAGCCACTTTAGGGGATTGGTTGGGATAAGATATTTATAGAGGATATTAAATGCTTATTTGACATTATCAATCACTTTTAGTGTTAAAACAACACAAGTGTTTATTTTTTTAAATTTGATTGGCTGCTGGACCTGTGTGGGACAGTAATGTTTTGATAAATTTTGAATGCTGCACGCCACTGTGGTGAGTTGCCAAAAACCGCCTGTCCAGTGTATAGTAGGGGATGGGTGTTGGCGACACATCCCCAAAATTGTAGAGTTTTACCCCTCCCACAGCTGGAGGTATGGCACCCGCAGTGCAAAAAATCAGTTGGGGCCGGACCTGTGTGGGACACTAAAAAGCCACGAGATTTTTTGCACTTAGGGTGACCCACTCTGTAGGGGGTCGCCGCGACCCCTCCAATTCATGCAAAGTAGAGGGGGGTTGCGCCAATATCTACCCCAAGTTTCAGCTTCTGGCGCATCCTAGAACTGGAGATAGGACGTCAGAAAAAAACAACAAAATGGGGGGCCAGACTTGATCGGGAAGGTGTTTAGAAGCCACTACAACGGACGAAGCAAAAAAAGCTTTTACCATGACAACTTTCGTAATATAATCAGACAGAAATGTGACAGTGAAATGACCAAAAATGGAATGAACTGTCTATGAAATTTAGCTCTTCATAATGTCTACCCATAGGAGATCGTAAATACAAAATATTACGATGCATGGGAACGTACAAAAGGGTAAGAAAATGCCTCATAATAAGTTAACGTGGTGTAAATTGTAAAACATAGTTGCGTAGAACTTGTATATTGCCTGGTAAAAATCAACAAAATGACCTTTTTAATCAACGATATCATACATCCATTAAATATTACACTTATTAGTAATAAAGCATATCTTAATGTTAAAATGAAAGGGCCAGTAGTTCCGGCATACCGTTTTCGTATGCACTCATGTAATACAACTTTATACAGTGAATCCGAAAAAAAATTGGCAGCTTCTCAAAATACGGATGACAAGATTTCCTACTCATGTGACCAAACTAAACTCAAAATAAAGATGGCCACGCGAATAGGACACCCAGTAAATCCAAGAGCACGCAATCGTAAGAAGGACGCTGCTACAAATCTACAGCAAAACTTGGCAAACAAAAAACGTTGAAAATCAAAATGCAACCAAGTGAGGGTAAAAACTATACAACTGAAAAAAGTCATCATCCATAATTCTGCGCCGAACCCAAGAATCAAACAAGCAAATAGACGTATCCTGAAAGCAAAAAAACTACTGAAACGAAGTGCGCAACCAGAGTAAAATCACAAAGCGTTGAACGCAAAAAAAATCACAGATCAAGCGAGGCCATAACCATCGTAATCTCCCTGTAAGTCTGCATTTTCACACCTGCAGCGTTCGTGGGTTTCATAGGGCCTCGTAAACGATCGGCGGCAATTTGTCGAATTTCGGAAAGTTCCGACAAAATACGCCGACATTTCGATAGCCTGCATTTGAGAAATGTTTATTGGATAGAGAAGCACTGGTGCAAAGCCGCTGACATTGGGAAATTCAATTTAATGAACTAATGACATTTAAACGCTGAACACAGACTGTGGTGCCAGCGAAAGCACAAGCATTTCCGGCTACAAAAGTGTACTAAAACAGATCCCAATGATACAACGCTGATGTATTGGGTTGTAGGGAAAGTTCTTTCCGTTTCACGATCATCTCGTGTTGGATCGCCCTGGACGAGCAGTGGAGTTTCAGCCGTATAAGCTGGAATTTGTTCGATCATAAAATTTAACCATGAAATTGATTACTTATTAGTGTATATAGTAGTAATCTATCTCTTTAAAATATCAAAAACTCAACGTGCATTGTCCACCATTTTTAGAGTTTTCGATTTTTCAATAAAATTTCAATATAAAATCATTTGGAAACATAAATTTAGAGGCATGTATAATCCATGCAGTTTATGTAATTAATTTTGCAATTAACTTATATTCATGAATTTTTTGTCGAGCTGTAATTCCAGCTTATGTATACCCGACGGAACCCTCACAATCGAGGACTATCCAAGATGAGACGACCGAGAAGCGGAAGAAACTTTCCCTACAAGCCAATAGGTACTTGATAATATTATATACTTTTAATTACAAAAACATGTTGTGAAATGAGGATTTGAGTCAGATTTGTGATTTCCTCTTTATTGTGACATAAACGATATTTTCACCATAAAAGTAGCTTTCAGGATTCTCGAAATAAACTAGGGATGGAAAAAAGCGCTTTTTTTTAACGGCCCCGCTTTTTTTAAAAAAAAACGCGCTTTTTTCGCTTTTTTTCAAAAAATGTCAAGACGTTACCTAAAAAGCTCCCAAATATGGTTCTGAGTCAATATATACAGGTATATCAGACAAGTAGCAGTACTTGTGATTATATATAGCCATAGAATGGCACTGCAGTCATGGGATAGCATTATAAGTGCTGATTTCTGCGAAAAAAATCCACTTTTATGTCAACTCATTATGTATATTGCCGTTTGTTAATGTTTTGTGACTTCAAGTGAAGTTAGGCATGGAATAGTGCTCAAATAAGGTTATAAGAGAAGGCTAATACATTGAGACTGATGTTTCCAACTGTGGAAAAGTGTGTGGAAGCACATCGGCTGGATATTATATAATTACTACACTGGCATATCACAACTTATTACTACATAATAGCATGCAGGAATAGAAGGAATGGGCCTCCACACGCTAGTTGACATCGCATTTCAGAGTCAACTCAGAGTCAACTAGTGTTTCAGTTGACGCAATCACTCACCACTTGACTTTTTTAAAAGAGCATACGCGTTAACCCATATTTTTGGCATTTAGCTCATGTATTTCATTGAAAAAGTCAACTGGAAAAATCCATTCTCAGAAACGAGTTGACCCTGCTTTCTACGATGCAGTTTGTGTGATTTAAAAAGTGTTATGTGATAAACCATAATTAATCTGATTTTTTGACACCTAATTATCATATATTGTGTGAAGCATAACCAAATGAAAAATTATTTTCATGTTCCATATTCAATAATTTTTTATCGTTTACATGTGTGAATGCTTGTTAATTAGATAGTTGTTTCATGTACTATAAATGTCTGTGAATTTTTCTGTAGTAATTATCATTTGTAATAAATTTTTTTGAAAGAATAAAAAATCTTTTTCTTTAAATGGAAATTTATTTTTCATCACGCAACACGGAATCATATCATAATGCCAACATAACCAAATGAAAGGCGAAAGAAACGCTAACACAGCAGTATTTTTTTTGAAAGAATCACATAACATAAAAGAAATATATGAATTTTTCAATATTTCAAACTTCAATAATTTTAAAAAGTTTTCCTGGCAAGTTATGACAGCACTGAATGTGAAATTTGATATACTAAGACTATTGAAGCAAGTAACACAAGAAATTTCAAAAAACGGCAGCTTTTTCAATTTTTAACACCTAAATATCTAACTCTGAAAAAAATTGATGAGTTGACACTGACAGTTTACAAAAATATGTCAACTGATTCATTTCACCTAGAAATGGATCAGTTGACATAACTTTTAAATCTGACTCATTAACTCAGAAATCTTGCCAGTATACAGTATCTTTTTATATAAAAAAACATAATTAATTAACATAAAAAATTAAATTTAATAAGGAAAATTTAATTGAAATATAAATAAAAAAGTTATAAAAATAGGAAGAAAAAAATAATAATAAAAATTATAAAATTCATAAATAAAAAGTAATTATAATATGAAATAATAATAATAAAAATTATAAAATTCAAGTAAAAATATAAAAAAATTAGTAAAAATTCAAATGAAAACAATAAAATTTATTTAAAAAAATAAAAATAATTGAAAAATAAAAAATAGATAAAATACCCATAAAAATAAATATAATAAAACTTTAAGAAAAAAAAACAATTTAAAAAAATGGACATTAAAATATAAGTAAAAACATTTAAAACAAATAAAAAAATAAAATTTAAATAAAAATAATTTAAAAAATAATAATAATATAGCAAAAAATATAAGTGTAAAAATAAATTTAAGGATGCACATACTGCACACACAAATCAGCACTTGCAGAAATGAACAGAATCACCAAGTAGTGTCCCTTGTGATAGTAATATCTGGTGCAGCTACCTCTGCATCAACAAAATCAGAACATTAGTATTGAAAAGCATTGTTTACTGAACACATGAAGTGTAGAAAAAAATTTGAAGTTGACAAAATGTCTATGTAGCTTATGTCAATATGCGTATGCACTCATAGTATACAAAAAACGCGATGTCAACTGACTTGGAAATTTTAAACAAAAAAAATTCTCACACTTTTTTGAACTGTTCCTTTGCAAAAAGTTCTTCTATGAAAGATGTGCATTATTTTTCTCTATGTGTACCTAAAATTTCGTATAAATAGAATGTAAATTGGATAAATAAAGTTACTTTTGGAAAGTCGGCGAGCGCTGAGTCAACTGCCGGAAATACGCACTTTTGCATACGTTTTTTGACATTTTCATATGATTTTGGGTACTTGACATCGTATGCACAACACTTGTGTCAACTGAAATGAAAAAAAACGTATACTAGCGTACGCAGCGTACACTTTCAGCTCAGTTGACATTTTCGATCATGATTTTCACTTTTATTGAAACTTTTGAAACAGCCAAAAAGTCAATTCAATGAACACTGTAAATGAAAATGTCAACTGCAAATGTAAACACAGATTAGTTGACATTTACGGTTGCATGTTGTCATTTATGTTGCTTATAGTTATATTTATAGATTGAAAATGTCAACTTATATAAGTTTGAGTGTGTGTGTAAGTGGTTGGCTCCACCTCATAATTGAAAAATAGGGCCCACACAGGCTAGTTGACATCGACACCAAATGTAAAGTTCCAAACCAAACTGATCCCCATTCAAAGCCCGCTTTCAGGAATTGAAAAGCAAGCTTTGGATTGGGACAGGAAACAGTTGACATTTTCTGTCGTTGTCAAGTAGCCTGTGTGGGGCATGGTAGTGAAGTAAACAATATATAAGTTGACATTTTATAGACTAATCCATTCTTAACTCTATTGATACTTTCAGGAGAGTGGCAGCAGTGGGCGGTGTATGAAGTGAAATGGCTTGAATGTTTTCTGGAATTAGTGGTTTTGTTTGGTATTTTGCGATGATTTTTGAGTATTTTCGAATTTTTGGAAAGATTTGAATGTGCTTGTTTTTATAATAATTTGGAAACTTTTTGTTTTGTTGTTAATAGTAAATAGATAGCAGATATGAATTCTTTGTTAGACACAAAAGTGCAACTTTTAAAGAATAACTAAATTTTGAATTTTTTTACCTTGAATTTTCAAAATAAAAATTTCAATAAGTTGTGTCAAAAGCTGTAAATGTTTTTTGAAAATATGCAAAAATGCAACAATTAATGTTTTCATGTTTGCTATTTTCAATCTCCAAATTGTTCAAGTTTAAAATGAATCTCCTCTTTTTTTCTTCTTACAAATTTTTTGATATGTAAAGATTATCTGGTTCAAAAATTTTTAAGTTGTCAGTCAACCCAAGTATTCTGTTGTTAAATTTTTATTTTATACAAATTGTGTCTGGAAACAACAGTAAATTACATGAAATATAAAGCAACATTTAAAAGGCAACAATACATCACTATCACATGAAAAAATACATCACTATCACCACTTTCATCATTAACCTTTTAAGTTATCCTATTTTGGCAATTCAAAATAAAAGTACTGCAAATTGTGTATGCGTATGCAAGAAAACATGAAAAAATACATCACTATCACCACATTTCATCATTAACTTTTGAAGTTATCCAATTTTGGCAATTCAAAATGAATAAATTGTGTATGCGTATGCAAGAAATTGTATAAGTATGCAAAATCTCATACGCGTACGTTTTTTTGCGTTCGCGTATGCCAAAAAAACATACGCGTACGCAAAAAAACATACGCGTATGCTTTAGTTGACTCGGCCAGTGACACAAATATCTGTACTGCCCAAATTTACTAGTTGACATTATCATTACTGTGTACGGGGTCAACTAGAGTCAACTGAGAAAAATTTCAGTTGACTCTGAGTTGACATTTTACATGCGAAAAATGCGATGTCAACTAGCGTGTGGAGGCCCAATGCCACTAAAAATGCTTCAAAACCAATGAAAACCATCACCAATGTTAACATGCATGCGAAATTGCGCGGTTGCGCGCAAAAAATTGCAAAATACCTAGTGCATAAGTACTAAAATTTTTGCCAGCGCTTTTTTTTAAAAAAAAGCGCTGGGACTAGTGATGGAAAAGCGCCATGGCGCTGGCGCTTGGCGCTAGCGCCAAAGCAAAAAGCGCCATGGCGCTTTTGGCGCTTGGCGCTAAAACGCTCTGGCGCCATTGGCGCTTGGCGCTGGGGTCTGAGAAAGCGCCATGGCGCTTTTGGCGCTTGGCGCCATTTTCTGGTTGCGCTATTGGCGCCTGGCGCCGGCATTTTAAATGGCGCCAAAAAAGCGCCAACCATGATGATAAAAAATTGTTTTAATACGGTGAAATCGACACTACAGTTGATCAATTTTGAGGCAACTGAAAAAATATTGATTAATATTAGGGTAGACTTTAGGGATATAAATAGATGCCTACATCGAATAAAAGCAGAGGTGTGAAAATCACGGTAAATCCCCTTTTATGCTTTGCTCCCAATTCTTTCTTGCAGCCTAAACCAGGGGTTCAGTCTGGCAGGGGTTGGAGGGGGGGGTTACCCCCCAACGAATGCACCAGCTATCTATCTGCCGTATTTCCTCGAAATACCCCCCAGGGGGTGATTGTTTCATAGTGCTCCCGAGAGGGGGGGGGGTTAAACGAGGGGGGGGGGGTTAAACGAGGGGGGGGGGGGTTAAACGAGGGAGTGTATTTCAAGGGGGGTTATTATTTCGCCAGACATTTTTTGAAATGGTAGTACAGAATCGTTGTTTGTGATGTGCACTGGGGTATAAAAGTGCATCAATAACTGACATGTAAAGACTCCTGTAGACTAATATTAGTATGTATGGTATAAACACTGCTCTCACGTGATTCCGACATTTGTTTTAACGTGTGTTCTGCACTACGCAGAACACAAACTGCAGCATTTGTCATGTACGTTCTCTTTACACTAAATCTGGGGGGGTATTTCGAGGGGGGGTGATTGTTTCATAGTGGTCTCGAGAGGGGGGGGGGTCAAACGAGGGGGGGGGGTATTTCGAGGAAATACGGTATCCCGGGGCCGCTCAGCTATCTATCTAACCTGAGGCTAAATTTTAGGCTACTATCACTCGAGCCCCCAACCCCCCCAAATCGACCAGATATGTATCTATCCAGAGCGATTATTTGAGAAATTTTGCCCCGATTTAGTGGTTGTTTGAATGGGCAAAAGTTCTATAGACTACAACGACTTCAGCGGTACGTCACTCACAGTTATGCACTCATTTTTCTACCATCAAATTGCAGAACATATTTTTTGGCGCTGGCGCTATTGGCGCTTGGCGCCATTACCCTCTGGCGCCATTGGCGCTTGGCGCTGAGGTTCAGCAAAGCGCCATGGCGCTTTTGGCGCTTGGCGCCATATTGCTCCGGCGCCATTGGCGCTTGGCGCTGAGGTTCAGAAAAGCGCCATGGCGCTTTTGGCGCTTGGCGCCGAAAGCCTGGCGCTTTTTCCATCACTAGCTGGGACCCTTGCGCTTTTTTTATAACAAAAGCGGCGTTTTTTTTAAAAAAGCGCTTGAAAAAAAGCGCTGGCCATCCCTAAAATAAACTGCACAAAAGAATATAGTCTCATAACTAGGGTTGGCCGATGTTTTTTTAAAAACGTTTTTTATTTAAAAAAACGTTTTTTTTAAAAAAAAAACATGACGTCCCAAATGTTTTTTTTTAATAAAAAAACATCGACCGAAATTTTTAGTACTAAGCACTAGGTATTTTGCAAAAATTTTGCGCGCAAGCGCGCAATTTCACACACAAATTGACATTGGCGGTTGTTTTAATTGGTTTTGTGGCATTTTTAGTATCAAAGTATCCATTTCTATGTGCTACCATGGGTTAATAAGCCGTCATATGTTGCTCTAGTATATAATATTGAGGTAATGTGCTTCCATGTACCTCCACAGTGTGTAACTTCACTCCCAAAGTAACAACCTCGTTTTATAACCTTGTTTGATCACTATTCCGTGCCAAACTTTACCTGAAGTCACGAACATTCGACTATAAGGCGATATACGAACGATATGTCGACGAAAAATGGATATTTTTGACACAAATCACCACTTATAATGCTATCCCATGGCTCCACAGACATTATATGGTCATATATAACATCACAGAGTATTGCCACTGTCTGATATACCTATATATGTTGACACAAGGTCATATCTGGGAGCTTTAAAAAAAAACGTTTTTTATTATAAAAAAACGTTTTTTTTATTAAAAAAACGTTGTTTTTTTTTAAAAAAACATCGAGTAAAAAAAAAACGTTTTTTTTCCAACCCTACTCATAACAAAACAACTGTATTTTTTCTCCTCCTCAAAAAACAAACAAACATCTGTTGTTCAGACGGCAATAACAACTGTTGTTAAACACACGGGGTTTTTTCAATGAAGGTTTTTTAAACAAACGGTTTTTTAACCGAGGTGCTTGAAAAACGCGTTCTTCCTACAATTTGATTGAACCAGCAGAGCAGGCCGACCCACCTCTCATCTCTACACACATCAACGCCAATGCTTGGCATGTTGCCGAGTGCACCCTGGCCATTAGTAACGCCGGCCTGACTGAGCACTCTGCCGAAGGCAACCACCAGTGCGCGTAAACTGTTCAAGGCGACTGCCAGGTGCGCGTCATAGCGCGTCGTGGACACCAGCGTGTGGATGGACGGCAGCAGCTGCGTGCACCTGTCCAGCGTCCACAGCGAGCTGGAAATGGGGCAAAATGGTTCATTGAGATTACCTTTTACAGCTTCATTCATGAGACGTGCCAATCGGGCAGAATATTGTAAAAATTGCTCTCAGTGGCGAATATCAAGCAAGTTACAACTCATCGCAAGAGGCAAATTTAATGTAGAATTCAATCCAAAAGGACACTAGTCATTGTTTGAAATTTCTCGCCTGAAATATCGCCCGAAATTATCTCGAAAGGTGACATCACAAGGAGTAGCATAGATACCAAGAAACAACCCCCCCCCAAACATACGGCTGGGCATTCATCAGCGCGAGCATCTCGACCAGCACGCTGTGCTCGTTCATCCTGACCGCGCTGTCCAAGGCACTCTGCACGCCCCTCTGCCTCCACTCGCGTCTCAACACGTCCAACGCGTTCGCCCTCTGCATGAGCACCACGTGCGTGGTGCCCGCCGATCTGGACACCAGCTGCGAGCGCAACTGCGCCGCCGTGTTTTGAGCGTCGCCGCACAGCTGAGACAGAGCCGAAGCTGAGGCGACGCATCTGGCTGATGTGCTCGATGGTGAGAAGCGGGCCTGCGGATTGGATTTGGTGATAATTTTAGACTACACTTGTTTATCCTAGTATTTGCATGATTATTTACGTTTGTCTTTTTTCAGTCCAGCGTTTTTACTGTTGCTTCTATTTTTCACAGCGCGCCCCCTTCATATGCAGCTGAAATATTTATTTCGACGATAAATACTATAGTAAATCCCGAAACACCACTTAGGGGTGCGGGCGCCCCCCCCCCCCCCCCGCAATGGAGTAATTCACTTGAAAATCCCGAAACAATAACGCCGCACCGTGGTCATAAGCGATTGTAAATAGTAAGTGCGCAGCGCAGAGCAAACAAACAATGCTATAGCTAAACATAAAGCTCGCATCTCTGCCGCATGCCGCCGCTTGAATGGCTGAACAAACAGCAAGTGGCCATCGCGGGGTGGTTGCACAAATGCGTCCGTAAGTAGTATAGAATACGAAAGATATTTACGTGAATATAGTGATCGGAGCGGTGATACCCACATTTTTACTGATGAATTCAAAAAGCCAGTTTGAATTTAATCTGATCCTTCAATCCATCTGGACTGTGTCAAAATGACGAAAATAATTGAAAACAACAGTTAGGTGTTCTTGAAGTGGAGCACTCTGTATACAGAATGCTTCAGCTAAACTTTAGCAAAGCATATTAAGGTTCAGGGGAGAATGGTTATCCTTCAAGTTTCCAATCTCACGATCATTGTTGTAAATAAAAAGAAATATATGAAAAACTTCAATTTAAATTGAAATGCAACAGTAAATAAAAGTAAAATTAGCTAATAAAAATAAAAGTAAAATTAGCTGTGAAAATGTGAATAATTTGTAAGCAAATTAGAAAATTGGGTTCAGCATGTTTGAAAACCTCGTTTTTGTTTTTATATGAATCCTTTTACAAAGGGAGCAACAGTGATTTTGTCCGCGTGCTAAATTTTAAATGTGTCGTGTGCATAAATTTCATCGGTGAATTTTGAATACAACTGTCGAATTGTGAGTCCGTTATGCGTTTTTCGACCAAATCGCAACGTTTCTGCTATTACGTGATATCCCAAATGGAAACATCCTACTCCATCACGATTTGGGAGTAGAAAAGTATGATTAAAGTGGCACGCATATAAAAACTAATTGTCAGTTAGAGCACTGCCACTTTTATGGCCTATAACGAAAATGTCTGGATGCAAAAGTCAGCCCCTCGTCAGCTGCAACAAACTTTAATCACAAAGCTCATAAAACGTCTACTGAAAACCGCGTAAGCTAATAAAAAATATATGAAGCGGCATCACCCAAAATTAGCATTTTTATTGTTTTCGACAACCACCCAAAACCGAAACTCAAATTTACCCACCCAAAAGTACACAAATACGACCCCGCTCCTACAGTGCAATGTGAATGTAGGTGGACCGTGTTTGCAGTGCGCCAGTGTGAATTGCATTGCATCTGTTCATCTGCCAACAACTAGCGCTGGAATTGCAACACCCAATGAACTTGTATCATGCGAATGGAGCCTCAGCCATGAAAGTGCACACTTGTTAGCCCTTGCGAGTAGGGTTCAAACGGGATTGACTTTTCGGCATCGGGATTTTTTTTTTAGTTTTCGGGATCGGGATTAAGGTTCCAGGATACGGATCGGGACTGCCAAATCCCGAAATTTTCCCGTTTGAACCCTACTTGCGAGGTAGCTAAACATTTAATGGTAATGATCCAAGCCATATTCGGCCCGAGCCCACACAATGGGCAATTGAACAGTGAAGTCCCAGATTTTCGTCGGTGGTTTTTCCTGCCCACACCATAAAATCTTTGGCGCACATACCAACGCCATTACAAAAGTGAACACGTGTATCACTAGTAAAGTCGAAGGCACACTCGCTCGGGCGGGCCGCATGACACTATTCATGATGCCTCGGCGAATGCAAATGCCCTTGGAACTTTCCCCGGTGTTCCAGCGTTCGCGCCGTGTGTGTCAGTGTGACATTGCCCATGAGACATGTGAAGCCACGCATGTGCGTTGTCATTATACTGACAGACACGTTGTGATGACATTCGAGTACGTATAAATGTCAACGTAAATGTTATGCCATTCATCGGGCTCGCGCGTGATAAACGCGTAAACGCACTGCAAAATGTTTTTGACTGAAAATTCAGAGCATGCAGTGTGCGCCTGTGGGCTGTGATCTCAATCATCAATATCTACATATTTTGTTGCAAAATTGCAGCAGCAACAAATCCCCCTAAACACGCGCATTAACCAACACTAACACATCGGCAGCGCACTTCAATTCGCACCGCAGTCATGCATCACTGCGGCAAGAAGCCAACCCCCAGGCGGAAGTCGGCCAGCGCACTCGCGCATGCCATCCAACAGTGACATCATGACGCCATTGCACGGCTCAAAGTGACCGCACAAATGTAATCTCGATAAGGGCGGCAAGCATTATAATCGAACTGAACTGCATCATGCGTCCGCTTGGCATGTAGCGGTGCGGCAGCGTGGATCACTCCGCATGCGATGCAACACTGAGCTCACGGGGTAAAAAGCGAAACTCTTCTATTTGAGCAGTGCAATGCACTATCGTTGGCGTATCTCCGATATTTCCGTGGGGTCATGCCCCGCAAAGTTGTGGTTATGAATTATGACGCATATGTTATACGATCACAAGTAAATGAGTTGCTAAGTTAGCTTGAACGCGTGCAACAATGCCAGTGTTATAAAAGTTTTTTTTGTACCGGGTGTTTGTAAAAATGTAGCTTCACAAGCGAATTCCAGGAAATGAAGTCGACCAACAGCTAAAAAGATACAACGGGCAGTTTTACTATGGACCATAGTCTATGGTAACCAATTTTCTAAAATGTCATTTTCCTAAAGAACAACATTTTCATGATTAGCTTTACAAACGGGAATTACAAACTTTTTCTTTAAAAAAAATGGTGGCTACCGATGACAAATTGTTGATACAAATGGAGGCTCAAATACAAAGTTCGAAAGCCATAACATTGAACCCACAACCCCTCTCAACAAAACTAAAATACGTAACCTCACCACTATCTAAGAGCAGAAACGCATGAGCACAGGATGTGCCGCAGAAAAAGAAAACCCATTAGCGCAAATCGACTAGAGCAACTGTCTGAGCGAAATGAACTTGGTAATCATTTGCCCTATTACTCCACCTGCGGGAGTGCACCCAGGGGCCAGTCCCGCAAGTGGACAAGTACTTTAGTCTTGACTTTTTACTTTACTCTTGACTTTGCCACTTGCGGAACCAGCACCAGGGTTGTGTAACATTATCGTAAAATGTAAAACCTTTAATATTTAAGTCGACGTTATTATGTTCGCTTTTATATTTAGTTAATTCAATTTATCAAGATTCCATTTTAATTTACATTCCATTTTTTAACAACTTCACATTCGTCATTTAATATCTCAAGCAACGTTGTTTACAACGTGCGTTTTACATCGCTCACATATTTAGATCTTAGTCATTGCTCACATTCCGCCACATTTCCTTGACAAGCAGCACGCAAATACGCGGTCATGTTTATGTTAAGCGGCGGGCTCGCCCCCAAGCGGGGGGCCGGGCCCGCGCACCATTTCAAATGCTGTCTGGCTTGTCTCACATTTTCACTATCTTGCCAGTTTAGCTCGCTTTTCATCGGAGAAGCGAGCGGGCAAGGATTGAACTTTCACAATTGGAAATGTTGGGTAAAAATCGGAGATTAGAGCCGACCGATTGGCGCCAAGTCAATCGCCATCGGTCTGGTCCTTAAAAGCTGATTTCACAGCTAGAATCGGCAGTGTTTGCAACCTCGTCAACTTCACACGAATCTCTTCCTAGGATCTAAATAAGCGCCATTGTCACTTTATTAAGTCGCTTGTTTTTGGTGCTAAGTTTAACCCTTGGTGCTTTAAGTCACCCCAGTGCTTTATTCACACCTGCGCTGTTTGAGGTGCTTTTCTCACAACCGCGCCACTTAATTGTCGCCTTTTGTCGTAATTAAGTGCCTTCTTTAAATTGCCTTATTTCTCCGGTAATTAGAGCTTCTTTTACGTTTCATTTAAGTAATTAATTTAGTTGTAAATTAATTCCTTTATTTACGTATATTTTATATATTTTATTTACATTTATCTCTTTGTATTTAATTGTCTAAATAAAAACGTTCGTAAAAACCTTTTGTAAACAATCTAAATTTGCTTCACACTAACTCACGTCAATTCACTTCAACTCAACTAATCACATTTGATAAAATAACGGAACGTCAACTAAGAGACGACGCTTCACGTCAACTTTCATACGTTCACATTTGTCCTCTTCCTCGGTTAGGAATAGGAGCTCGTTCACAAGTCACTTCAACAAGTTCCGTATTATTTTACAAGGGTCCAGTCCCAAAGTGTCAGTTGTGTATCCAAATATTATCTTTGTGTACTAAGATTTGTATACACAACTGGCACTTTGGGACTACCCCCGGGGGCAGGTTCCGCAAGTGGCAAAGTCAAGAGTAGGGTTGGAAAAAAAACGTGTTTTTTTTAACTCGATGTTTTTTTAAAAAAAAAAACGTTTTTTTTTTAAAAAAAACGTTTTTTTAAAAAGCTCCCAGATGTGACCTAGTGTCAACATATATAGGTATATCAGACACTGGCAATACTCTGTGATGTTAAATATGACCATATAATGGCTGTGGAGCCATGGGATAGCATTATAAGTGGTGATTTGTGTCAAAAATATCCATTTTTCGTCGACATATCGTTCGTATATCGCCTTATAGTCGAATGTTCGTGACTTCAGGTAAAGTTTGGCACGGAATGGTGATCAAACAAGGTTATAAAAGGAGGTTGTTACTTTGGGAGTGAAGTTACACACTGTGGAGGTACATGGAAGCACATTACCTCAATATTATATATTACAGCAACATATGTCGGCTTATTCACCCATGGTAGCACATAGAAATGGATGTTTTGATACTAAAAATGCAACAAAACCAATGAAAACAACCACCAATGTCAATTTGTGTGTGAAATTGCGCGCTTGCGCGCAAAAATTTTGCAAAATACCTAGTGCTTAGTACTAAAAATTTCGGCCGATGTTTTTTAAAAAAAAAAACATTTCGGACGTCACGTTTTTTTTTTAAAAAAACACGTTTTTTTTATTAAAAAAACGTTTAAAAAAACATCGGCCAACCCTAGTCCGAACTTTTCTGTAATGTGAAAAGTCAAGAACAAAGTTAAGAGTAAAGTCAAGAGTAAAGTATTATACTTGTCTACTTGCGGGACTAGACCCTGGCCGTACAATAACTAGCACTTAAAACCTCACGAGAGTCAACCTATTTTAGCTGATCATGGTACCCAATTTTTTCATTCAAACGATTCATATAAACTGGAATATAAATACCGTATTTCCTCGAAATACCCCCGGGGGGTTTATTTTTTCAGAGTGAGAATTTTGAGGGGGGGTTATACGAGGGGGGGGGGGGGTATTTCGAGGGGGGGGGTTATTATTTCGCCAGAAATTTTTTGAAATCCCAGTACTAAAATGTCGTCTGAAACGTACGCAGACGTCGATAAATGCAACAAAAATCGCCGTTTATAAGACCCTAAAGACATTTATAAGTGTGTAGACGTACAAACACTGTTCTCACATAACAGAGTCATCGTTTTTAACGTGTGTTCTGCATTACCGGGATGACAAACCGCAGCCTTTGTCATTTACGTTCTCTATACACTAAATTTGGGGGGGGGGTATTTCGAGGAAATACGGTAATACAAAAAACTCACTTCATCTCGAAAAATCTGAACTCTCGGTCTCCCAGTGTGACTCATTTCCAAACCGGTATAAATAAATAGTTAGATATCGTTGACTGAACTCAATATCGACAGCTACACGCGGTCGTAGCAAAATCACACGCACAGTAAAAGGGTACGCTTTTCATCTAATTTCGCGTGCACATGGCTTTGTGACCAGCCGTGTTCATGCGCACGGCTAGAATTACTCCTATCCCCAATTTATGGATTGCTACAGGGTGGCCCATCAAAGGACTACACGTATTGGGCAAAATCGCTGGAGCGTGACCGTTGTCGACTGGCAATCACGCGCACCTTGTATAAGCACACAGGCCTAATTTATCGATAATAACCTGAAACACGTGTAATCTACTGGATGCATGTAAAATGCAATATGCGTGCGGTCCACGCACAAAGGTCAGACCAGGCTTGGCTTCTGAATAAATACGTAGGTATCTGAATAAATGTATGCACATGTAAATATGACGTGGAAATTGTCGACAAATACAACCAAGTAAACAGACTTTTGGTATTAGCTTTTGCAAGTCACACGCCTTCCACTAGATTTATGAAACAAGAATCATATTGCACATAAACCATTCATATTTTACATGTAGGCAATAAATGTGCAATGCGATAGGCGCGGAATAAATGTATATTTCGTTTGCAGCAGCATCCGGCAGAATGCTCTAAAATTATACACGCCAAAAAAAACCAAATTCAGCCGGACACAAAAGAACCCAAGACAGCCTCCAAGAACCCAAAACCCACCGGTAAAAAGTCATCTGGGTTCACCTCCAAAGTGGCGCAGTCCCCCTTTGCACCCAGCAGAACTTGGGGGTCCCCCCTGGGCAAGGGGGACACCTTTTCCACTTTGCGAACTGTCTGAGCAGCCAAACTGCTCACGGGCGCCACTTGCGGACAAACTGTGGCAACGTTGACCCGCCGCTTCTCTGGTGACTTGTTTGTTGGTTCTTTGGGATTTGATGTAGGCCGTGCGGACTGAATTGGGGATTGTGGTTGAAGTTATTACGTTAAAACTGTGATATTTAAGTCAATAGTTTGTATGAATGAACACAATTATACAAAAAGCACCTAACACTCAAACCAAAAGTGGTGCCGCAGCAACAAACGTAAACTTTCGAACTCCCAGTTCGAACAGTTCTAACACCAACTCAATCCAATACTTCTTAATAACAAAGTATCGACATATATTTATCTCCAAATACATACATATCCAGATACATCGATCAAAATAACAATCACCTTTCTTATCAAACCAAAAAACCGAGAAAAAAAAATCGACGCAGAAACGCCACATCGACCCAACCATGACAGCACCCCGCACCAACCTTGTTGTCTTGTGCACTTGGCACGTTGCCATTGGTCTTGTTTGGGCCGGTGGCAGGGGAGTTGTCTCGCTGCAGCCGCCCGCTCGACCGGGTGGTCGACGGCGACGCCGGCTCAGTTTTGTGCACGATGAATGTCTGGAAACAGGAAGTGTAAGTAACTAAGGAAGCAATTTAGAAGCAAAACTTGTCAGGCTACTTATATTTTTTGTTAGAGACACTGGAGAGATCCTGATTATAACTGCAAAATACCATGGTTTTACAATTTGGGGTCGGCTTAACGGTTGCCTTGCACTATCCACTCTTTAGCTGCTTGCAATATCAGCACACTTCGGTTAGAATCTAAGCCATCTTACCGCTATTAGGTGTGAATTTTTAAATGCTTATGGCAAAGTGACAACAAAAAGTAAGTGATAAAAGTGACAAGTATTTTCATCAACAAATTGGCTGTCGCTGACTTAACACCGCCACATTATTTATCTTGTCACTTCAGTTCACCAAATTTGGGGAATTGAACCACCAGGAATTGAACCTGTTCTCTTTGTAGCACCGGAAACTCCATTTGCAAAGGTTTTTCAACTTGTTTCTTGCTATCCTTCACACCAACATTCGCCTTCTTAGCAGTGCTCTGGCTGTTTTTTCTGCCAGTAGAATGCATACCATTCACATGCCTACTCATAACTCGCAGCACGGCCACCCGCCGCGGCTCCGTGGGCATGACCACTTTCATGTTCAAAATTGATTAATTTTTAATTTTAATTTGCGACAGTGGCCTCATTAAGCGAATAAGTTCCATTAGCTGGGATCAATAGATTTAAGGAGCATGTCAGTAAGATTTGCTGCATGCGACGCCATAAAGTAACGACTACTGGGCGGATGAAAGCCCGGATTCATAACCATAAAGGAAGTGGTGGCACGCAAACTGTCTATAAATAATAAATCAATCAAGCGTATAAACTTATGAAGAACAGGGCAATCGGGCTAGCTGCACATGGTACCTAGTGTGGAAAATGTGGCAACGCACATTACTACAACACGACTGAAATTTGGGAAACTCATAAACCGGTTTTGAAAACATTTGAGTTAACCAGAATGAATTTTTTTAGATCTTCATCAACAGTGTGTTCAAAATAGATTTATGCGTTTTCAAATTTTCAGTGGTGTACTAGCGTGCGCAGCGGCAATATGTGTGCATCCAATGTTGGGAAACAATGGTGATGATTTTAATGGTTGGAAACAGACCACATCTTACTTTATTTTGCCTAGAAACCCGTTCAGAAAACCCACTGAAACTTTGAATTTGCATGTAAATATCCCACCCCTGTGAATCCTAGATAAGTCCTTGCTGCTGATTCGATGCAAAAGCCAGAGGGCTACCACCTACTTTCACCACCAGGGACATAAAAGCGCGCTGAAATTCACACTGTCAACCAACACCCAGTGTCACCCAAACTAAACATCTCCACATCGCACCTTGACCACACCGGGCGGCACAAGGTAGCCGGGCGGCAACTCAGGTTCTCGAATTGCCGCGGGCACCGAGTGTCACTGCGTGCTGGGCACGTGCCAGCCACCGCAGTCGACCGCAACACCGCGGTGCGTGTGCTCGAGCATAAATAGATAAATGCATGCCTATGCATGCGACCGCTTACTTAGTGCGGCTATTTACCTGGACCCGTGTTAGCTACACACTGAGGGGAAGTGAGCGCCGGGCGCCGCTGCGCAGCTAAGCGCCGTGTTTAATTTGCCCTGATCGAACGGTCGACTTTTGTTAACGTGTACAAAAAGTGACTTCCGTTCGTGTTTTTATAGGCAACGAGCACGGGACAGTGCCGCGCCTTGGGAAATGGTGTAAAATGTCAAATGACATGTAAAATGTGGAATGCTCGGAAATGTTGGTATACAAGAGCAGGTGGTTCGATAGATAGGCTTTTTCGGGGCATAGAAGGAACAAAAGTGAGAAAAATCGCTAAAAGTAGGTGTAAAATAGCTCAAAATGGGTATACAAGAGCATATACTACTAAAAATAGCTGAAATTGGCAAATAGTAACAGAACTATCATTTTGGAAGTGAAAATCTATAAAACGGTATGAAAAATAGCGATTTTGAGCGAAAATCGGGGTAGTTTCTCAAAAATCGCTCCAGATAGGTAGATAGCTCGGCGATTTGGGGGGGGGAGGTAGTAGCCTAAAATTTTGCCTACGGGAAAGATAGATAGCTGAGCGGCCTCCGGGATAGATAGATAGCTGGGCGGTTTGGGGGGGGGGGTAAGAACCCCCCCCCCCCATTCGAGACCCCTGGTTTGACATGACAATTGACAAATTTGTCAGACATTTTACGCTTTTCATGACAATTTACAGGGTGTGGGACTGGTACCAGATAAAACTCGGTTTATTTTAGAACTTGATAACAAAACCATGAGCATGGAATGACGAAGTATCGGCGGCTCTATTAGAAATGCATGCATCATAGCTAACAGAGCGGCACAGCCGTCAGAGCTCCATATCAGCTGCTGGAAGAATATAAACAACGTATATCAATACTTGTCTGACATTCGGACTAGCTCACGCACAGCTGCTTTTCATGTGACTCGACTGGTAGTCATCCCGCAGGTTCGTGAGTCACATCTGACACAGGTATATTTATGTTTACATATTTATGACTCGTCCATTTTTAAAAGTCGATAACTCCAAAATTTCGAAAGTTGAGTTCTGCGCGGAAGGAAACGGCATCTAGAATCGGTCCCGAATTTTTTTGCCAATTTCTAGATGTATTTCAACGGTAATTGGTCGACAAAAAAGGTCGACAACTCCACACTGTATCCAGTCTAAAGTCCAAACTTTTTGTGTGACAAAATAGTAAGAAATGTGTGACGCCATGTGGAACACAGACTTCTATTTATAAGGCTATAAGTCGCTTTAAGTCGATAAACTGCCCATAAGACACACTTATCGGAGCCGGGAACAGAATTTGGCTGCATACAAAAAGTCAATAAATCCACTTGCTTATTGGATATGTTCCCCGATGGAAACTTTTACACTTTATTATACAAATTTGAAAATTCTCGATGGATAGCGAGCAAACTTATTGGACATGCATTGGCAAAGAACTAGAAGTGAAACAAAAATGCAATTTCCTCGAAATCAACTTTCTGGACATATCGACTTTTTGAAGTATAGGCCTGATATAAATAGGTATGCGTCGGGCCAGGCCTATTTCGCACATAAGACTGTTTCGCACATAAGACTGTTTCGCACATACGCCTGTTTCGCACATGGATGAAACACGTTTCGCACAAAGGCCCGTTTCGCACATAACTGATGCTATGTGCGAAACGGGCTTTGTGCGACACAGGCGTATGTGCGAAACTAGCCTATGTGCGAAATGGGCGGACGATTGGGGGGGGGGGGGGTGCACACCAGGTGCGGCAAACAGAATACCACTAAAGTGATGTTGTTTGTGTCACACGCCCTTTGTGTCTCCTGCCCACATAAACCCACGTTTACTTGGGTTGGGACACTTCTTAATTTCCGATAAATTTTAAATTTGTGCTCGAACGCGGGCATCCCGGGGAACTTGGCCGGCATCAAAAGATAGCCCCAACATTTGTCTAAAAGTTCCCTGGGACACCCCCCGGCTGAACCCACTGTGGGCCGTGTAAACGGCCCACACTTTTTTTAATACAAAAATCGACTGCTCACTTGGGTTGGGACACGCAACTTCGTTTTAAAAAAACGTCCGGGAAACGCCCGGACGTCGAAAAAAAGGCACAAACACGGCAAAATCACACAAACGTATCACTTAAAACTTAGTGTGGGCGCCCCGGGCGAGCCTGACCGCCTTGAGGCGCTTCTCCATGCTTTTTACCTGCGTCTCGCACATGGCCGGGGTCAGGCTCGCCCAGCCAATTTTTATCCGCTCAACCAGCTTCGGGATGGTGGTGCACAGGTCGCGGTCGACCACTTCGTCGATTTGGCCCCAAATCGACTCGATGCAGTTGCAATCTGGGCTGCAGGGGGGCGTTTTCAGCACCTTGAGCAGGTGCCGGTATTTGTGCAGCATTTTCTTGACCAGGTTGCTGCGGTGAATCGGCGAGTTGTCCATGTATATATGCCACTGAAATGGACAGAAAACTCGCGTTACACATTACCGTACCGTAAATTAACAAAAACGAACCGCAGGAAACTCACCCTACTCTTAAATCTCTCCCCAAATTCCAGCCCGTCGTCCATGTCGTTCAGCCACGGGACGATGGTCGCCTCGAACGCCTCGCAGTACGTCTCGGCGGTGACGTGGGAGCCGGGCAGGAAGAAGTGCAGCTTGGAGGGGCTGTTGGAGTTGATGGCGGCCACCGTCATGACGGCCTTGCCCTCCGCCACCGCCGCCGGCCGCCGAGAAATCTTGTCGGCGCGGTGCTCGGACGGCATCAGCCGCTCGTACGACCACAGGCCGTCCGGAAACTGCTTCCAACTGCGACAAAACGCAAGAGAATCAAGTGCTTAACATTTTACACCCCCCCAACCGCAGATTTTACATGCCCAAAATTTGAGAACAGTACCGGCAAACTCACAACTTTTCATCGGTGAAAATCCATCGGGAAAAATCGGTGACGTATCGGTGCCGGCGCGCGAATCTGAGCCGCTTCACGCGGTGCACGCGCTTCAGGATGACGCCCTTGGGCCGCTTGTAGGCGCGCAGGCCCATGTTGAGCAAATAGCGGCGCACGGTCGACGGCGCGAAGCGGCAGCCGTAAAGCCGCCCCATCTGGTCGGCGATCTTGCGACTTGACCAGCGCCTGTGTCCAAGCTGGGTGCGTTTCAGGACAAGCCGCTGGTGTTTTGTGAGAGCGCGACGCTTTTCGTAGTGTGCCTTGTCGGGCTCGGTCGGGCTGACCGAACCCGATGCCTCAAAACGCTGGACCAAACGACCCACTGTCGTTTTGGCCATTTTTAAGGCAGTCGCGATCTCACGAATCGGCTTGCCCTCTTTGCGCAGAGCGATTACGCGCTCGCGCAGCTCGGGGCAGATGGGCTTGGGCATGGCGGCAGCCTGTGAGGGGGGCGAACTCAGTTGTCAACTGAGTTGACGGCCGAAAACTGAAAAAAACAGCCGAAAACTCACCTAGGTGCGTGAGATCGGCTTCAATGTATCCAAATTGGTTTTATTTTAGGTCGGCGGACTTTTGGCACGTTGCCAGGGCCCCAATCTGTCTATTGGACCGAAATCCGGCCTTGACAGACAGGGTAGAATCGATTCCTGGGCCGAACGGATTTATGTCCCTAGCCAAGTGAGCAGTCGATTTTTGTATAAAAAAAAGTGTGGGCCGTTTAAACGGCCCACAGGGGGTTCAGCCGGGGGGTGTCCCAGGGAACTTTTAGACAAATGTTGGGGCTATCTTTTGATGCCGGCCAAGTTCCCCGGGATGCCCGCGTTCGAGCACAAATTTAAACTTTGTCGGAAATTAAGAAGTGTCCCAACCCAAGTAAACGTGGGTTTAACTAGTGATCTCGTGTTGGAAAAAGCGCCGGTACATTGCGCCAGCACCCATGGCATTTGATGCAGCACTAAAACGTGAGTCCCTTCATAGCACCAAAGTTGGATCAAATGGAATGCAAATGTAACCATTTTTACAAAAATTGACATGACTGTGGTGCCGGCGCCATGGCGCTTTTCAATCACTAATCACAATGAAACGCCAAAATGCACCGAAATTGGAATGTAACTAGTGTTGGAAAAAGTGGTATTCTGTAACTGTAACTAGAGTATTCTGTTTGCTGCACCCAGTGCTGTGCCCCCGCATAATAGCCCACCTATTTCGCACATAGGCCTGTGTCGCACATAGGGTTGAAAAAAAAACGTTTTTTTTTAACTCGATGTTTTTTTAAAAAAAACAACGTTTTTTTTAAAAAAACAACGTTTTTTTAAAACAAACAAACGTTTTTTTAAATAAAAAACGTTTTTTTTAAAGCTCCCAGATATGACCTTGTGTCAACATATATAGGTATATCAGACAGTGGCAATACTCTGTGATGTTATATATGACCATATAATGTCTGTAGAGCCATGGGATAGCATTATAAGTGGTGATTTTTGTCAAAAATATCCATTTTTCGTCGACATATTGTTCCTATATCGCCTTATAGTCGAATGTTCGTGACTTCAGGTAAAGTTTGGCACGGAATAGTGATCAAACAAGGTTATAAAAGGAGGTTGTTACTTTGGGAGTGAAGTTACACACTGTGGAGTAGGGTGTCAACAAAAACTTTTTGGCGGAAAACGGAAACGGAAACGGAAAAACTTTTGCACTTGCCGGAAAACGGAAACGGAAAAAATATTGTACTTGCCGGAAAACGGAAAACAGAAAAATAAAAGGCTGGAAAATGGAAACGGAAACGGAAAAATTTACTGAAATTATGCCGGAAACGAAAAAAAATTGCTGAAATTTTGCCGGAAACGGAAAAAAAATTTGCAGAAATTTATCCAGAAATAAAAAAATTTGCAGAAATCTTGCTAGAAATAGAAAAAAAATCACATAATTGAGAACTTGCATGCATGTTTACCACTTTGGCCGAAACAGAAAACAGAAAATTGAGCTGGAAAGTGAAAAAAAGTTGGCACTACTGACAATTGAGCCGGAAAATGGAAAAAAGACGGAAAAACTGAAAATTTAGCCGGAAAACGGAAAATGGGCCAGAAAAACGGAAACGGAAACAGAAAAAAAGTTTAGCAGCCGGAAAACGGAAACGGAAACGGAAAAAAAACTGTCTGCGGAAAGCGGAAACGGAAAACAGAAAGTTGACACCCTACTGTGGAGGTACATGGAAGCACATTACCTCAATATTATATACTACAGCAACATATGACGGCTTATTAACCTATGGTAGCACATAGAAATGGATACTTTGATACTAAAAATGCCACAAAACCAATGAAAACAAGCACCAATGTCAATTTGTGTGTGAAATTGCGCGCTTGCGCGCCAAAATTTGGCAAAATACCTAGTGCTTAGTACTAAAAATTTCGGCCGATGTTTTTTTTTTAAAATGGATATCCCTAGTCGCACATACGTCTGTTTCGAACATAGGCCCGATTCGCACATAGCATCAGTTATGTGTGAAACGGGCCTTTGTGTGAAACCGGTTTCATCCATATGCGAAACGGGCGTATGTGCGAAACAGGCTTATGTGCGAAACAGTGCACCCTCGTATGCATCTACCGGGTGTGCCAGTTCAAGTTAACCGAGCAAGCAGCATAGAAAGCTTCTCATGTATACACGAGTGTATTTACGCCGCAGTGTGATCGTAAAAAGACTGCCGCATAAGGCATTATTGCCTAGCAACCGTTATAAATGACAATAAACTAAATACGGACAAAAAGGCAATATATACGAATGTGAATGTATTAGACGAATGTACCGACTCGGAAAATACTTCTAAATCTAAAAACCCTAATAACAACCAGAAAGCCACCCACTAACCAGGTGCTCGTCAGCAAGCGTTCTCTGATTCTCGACATTTTGGCAAGGTGACAGCTTTGGCGGACTTCGAGAAATTCTCGGTCTAGGCGCAAACACAATGGTTTCATCCGCCAAAATCGGCAAGCTAACTTCAGGCTCGCAGGGCTCCACTTTACCACTCTTGGACCCTTTTATCGGGCTCGATTGCACACTGTCCGCGGCCGAACTACACGGCTCACTGATCGAATTTGAGTTTGACAATGACGTTTGATCGTTTGTCGATTGTCTAGCCGGCGGATTGGCTATGGAGTCGGCGGAGCTTTCGTTGACGCCGGACGGCTTCGTGCACAAGGTCGACATGTCCTGCAAATGCACAGTGTCGATAAAAAAGCCATAAACAGGGGTGTTGTAGATTTGGACCCCTGGGTGGTTCAGATAGGACGTGAGTCGCTGCTCCAAGGGGTAGATAGCTGAGAAGTTTTCTGGGGGGTCGAGGGATTGGGGCCGGGTTCGCGGGTTTAATAAAGGGCTTTTTCAGGGCATAGAAGACGCAGAAATCGCTTAAGGTACAAAAGCGCATATTTATACGTCAAAAATAGGTAATAAGGCTCATTTACGAGCGATTTTGAAGTTGAAAATTGGCAAAAAGCATGAAAATTAGCGATTTTGAGCGAAAATAGTTATACACTTCCCCAGAGCCCTGACCAAAATCACTACCCAACAAAGCAGCGCTGGACATTAAAAAACAAACCTGATGAAAGCTGCGCCTCATTTTGCCTCTAGTAAGGGCGGGCGTGTTGCACAGCGACTCTGGATCGACGGTGGGTCTGCGAACGACGACACTGCCAATGCATGACGCATCTTTCGAGGTAGAATCTTGCTGTGAACTGCCACTTTCGATCGGGTCACTGGAGTTTTGGTCCTCGGACCGTAGGAAAGACGGAATGGTCTGCGGCGTGGTGGTCACAGTGTTATTGTTGTAACTCATGAAAACACCTATACTAGACGGACATAACACTTTGCATGGGAACCCCATGTGAATAACGAACCAAAAGTTACCAGTTTATCATCATATCTTTCGTTTTCACTACGGAATCATAAATTACGAGATTTTGACAATAACTTATCGTGGGATACTGCGCAAAATATGCGCACCTTCGATATACTTATTCTCACCGAAACGTCCAACTCATACACGGTGGGAATGTTGGCTTCGATGCCCACGCAGCGCAACGTGTTCTCGCCGGCGAACATCACACTGGCCAGTTTCAGTTCGGGTCGGTCTGGCGAGCTCTTTTCCTCTGATTGTGGGGTGCCCGGCGTTCCTTCGGCAGATTGCTCGCACAGCTGTGGGGGCGCAGTGAACAGAATATGGGGTAGAGGATTCTATACCCTGATCATAAAAAGGGAACAAATCCTGCATGGATACGTTGACACGATCAGATTGGCAAGGCAAAAATGTGACGTTACTCCAATTTTGGCATGCCTGGCACCACGCAGGGACGTATTGATGATTTTTGAATGAGGGTTACTTTTTTATCGCCGGGGGCACAGCCGCCCTTTAAAATTATACCTAAACAATGGCAGAATAGCGTCATGGCGCTAGGCTAGCACCATTCGTAGGCGCCACAGCATGGCGCCGTTGACGTTGGTGCTAGGAACTGCTGTATATGTACCGCATTACCTCGAATTATCCCCCCTTGAATTAACCCCCCTCGAAATACCCCCCTAAAATTCGGCTGAGGAAATAATAAAACCCCCCTTCGAAATACCCCCCCCCCTAAAATTGAGTGTAAAGAGAACGTACATGACAAATACCGCAGTTTGTGATCTGTACAAGTCAGAACACACGTTAAAACTGATGATTGAGTGATGTTAGGGAAAGGTTTATGCGTATATACAGTTATATATGCCTAGAAACACATATACATCTAAGTAATTGCTTGATTTTTCTACGTCTGAGTATGCGGAATTTCTGAAAATTTCTGGCGAAATAATAGACCCCCCCTCGAATTATCCCCCCTCAAATTTTGCTGGCGAAATAATAAACCCCCTGGGGGTATTTCGAGGTAATACGGTATGATAATATACATACGTCACTGAGTCAAGGACGTATCCACGGAGGGGGCGGGGGGGGGGGCTGCGGCCCCCCCTTCCTGGGGTGAGACCTAAAAAGTACCGGAAAATGCAACTTTTCCTATACATTTTTCGATGTTTTTTAAAAATTTTGCGCGCAAGGGCGCAATTTCTTCCCCATACATTGTATTTTCAGCGGATCGGCCCCTTTAAACCAAAATCCTTAGAGATAAACACATTTTTGCGAATTTCGCTGTATTTGTATTAGGGTTCAAACGGGACCAGTTTTTCGGACCGGGACCGGGACCGGGACCAGAAATTTTCTAATGTCGGGACCGGGACCGGGACCGGGACTGGGGGGTCGGGACCGGGTCCGGGACCGGGACTGGCTTTTTTCAATTGTCGGGACCGGGACCGGGACCGGGACTGGGGGGTCAGTCCCGGGACTGGGATTTGCCGGACCATGTACCGGGACCACGGTCTCGTTTGAACCTATTGGTACATAATATCCGGCCAATGTTGTTCCACACACCTCCACTGTGTGAAGGACCACGCTCAATGTATTAGCCCTTTCTTGGAACATTATTCAAGTAATGCCCCCCCCCCTCAATTTTGGCCCTATAGTTAAGAAATAGAGCCATTTGTAGGCGCCAACGCCATGGCAGTATTGGCGCTGGCATTGGCGCCAATGTCTACTATCTAGGTATCTTTATATACCTATAAATATTTCATACTAGAATCGTGTTGGGGACCTTTCTAACGCTGTTTTATTACAGAAAAATACATGTAATCATTGGGTGGGTATTTGCGCGCTCGCGCACAAATTTTTTTTAGATGTGCCTACATAATCTTTAGAAAAGTGGCATTTCTGGCAATTTTTTTGAAAAGGTCATTAAAAATACATTTTTCTTCATCCCTTGTCGGGACTAGGGTTGGCCGATGTTTTTTTAAAACGTTTTTTAAAATAAAAAAACGTTTAAAAAAAAAAAACATGACGTCCGAAATGTTTTTTTTTTAAAAAAAACATCGGCTGAAATTTTTAGTACTAAGCACTAGGTATTTTGCAAAATTTTTGCGCGCAAGCGCGCAATTTCACACACAAATTGACATTGGTGGTTGTTTTCATTGGTTTTGTTGCATTTTTAGTATCAAAACATCCATTTCTATGTGCTACCATGGGTGAATAAGCCGACATATGTTGCTGTAATATATAATATTGAGGTAATGTGCTTCCATGTACCTCCACAATGTGTAAGTTCACTCCCAAAGTAACAACCTCCTTTTATAACCTTGTTTGATCACCATTCCGTGCCAAACTTTACCTGAAGTCACGAACATTCGACTATAAGGCGATATACGAACGATATGTCGACGAAAAATGGATATTTTTGACACAAATCACTACTTATAATGCTATCCCATGGCTCCACAGCCATTATATGGTCATATTTAACATCACAGAGTATTGCCAGTGTCTGATATACCTATATATGTTGACACTAGGTCATATCTGGGAGCTTTTAAAAAAAAAACGTTTTTTTTCCAACCCTAGTCGGGACCACTGCAAAATTCCCGGACCGGGACCGGGACCGGGACTGGGTGGTCCGGACCGGGACCGGGACTGGCTTTTTAGAATTGTCGGGACCGGGACCGGGACTGGGGTGTCGGGACCGGGACCGGGACCGGGACCGCCCCAGTCCCGACTTTTTGCCGAACCATGTACCGGGACCGCGGTCCCGTTTGAACCCTAATTTGTATGCATATTTACATACATATCAAGCGGTTCCTGGCGCTGGCGCCAACGCCAATAGTGCCATGGCGTGGCGCCTTTGTATGGCGCTAGCGCCAAAACGCCTTTCCGTCCCTATATAGGGAAAAATTTTAGGGGCCCCGTTCGCCGGCCCCCGTAAACAAGCAACCCCCCCGCTCAAAAATCCTGGATACGTCCCTGCACTGAGTGTATTTTTGGGGATTTGAATGATGAGAAACTTATACTCTTAGAAAAGCTCAGTGCGACACAAAATTGCCCTGGATACGCCTTGACATCCCGCATACTAAATTGTCAGTCCGGATTCCTGATGCACTCCCAGGCAGTGCAACAGGGTAACTTAACAAGTCTCACCTCAGGCCCCTGGACACCGATAGCCTTATCGCCGGCCACTTTCCAAGGCAGCAGCCCAACCAATCGATACGGCTCGTAGCCGATGCAGCGCAGGTCGGTGCCGGTGCTGGCGTACAGCGCCGAGCCGGACCCGTGGAAGCACATCGAGCCGGCTGTCGACGGCAGCGGGGAGGACTGGGTGACGCACTCGAACGTCTCCCCGTCCCAGAAGCGCACCGTTCTGGGAATTGTGGGGGGGGGGGGGGTTACTTGATTGATGGCCCTGCCCTCGACGTAGGCTCCCTAGACATGTAAACCCGCTCGACATGTAGACCCGTTGCAGGGGTCTCTAATGAGGGCTGCCCCATTCAAATCGGCAAGCTACCTATCGATCTATCGCGAAGGCCCGCTCAGATATCTATTTTCTAGGCAATTTTTGGCTACTCCCCCCCAAAAAAAAAAAATTGCTCAGCTGTCTATCTATATGTGTGGAGCAAATTTTGGGCGATTTTTTCCCAAATTTTCGCACAAAATTGTTTATTTTTGTTCCATCTATATTTTACCTTCACGTCGAACGGGTTTACATGTCCACATGCACAGGACCCTCCCCTCATCCCCAAATAAAATTGTATTTTTAAATTTATCCGTTCCAGTTCACGGTAATATCGCCCCCGATTTTATGTACAGTTCACATTTTAACCGAAATTCTGCTGTAAAGAGCGCGGACAAGGCAAATTACGAATAGAGTGCAGATTTTATGAGGTGATAAGCGATGGACTAATTTCGCAGGTGGCTGCGTACAACGCGTTCGTATTGAATTCATTTAAAAATTTGTGCAGTGTAATGTACACAGTTTTAACTGTCCATCAGACTACGACCTTTGCGGCAGACCAGAAATAAATACGAGAATAACATGTGTGGTTTAAACGCAAACCCAGGTGTTTTACTACACCTGTCAGACTGTCATGATTCCATGATCTATGTACGTACGCTGAAAAACACAGTTCAGCGAAACGTGTGAAAACACCGCATGTACATTTCCCGTTAGATGACATTGAAAGTGAAATTCAGCCATGTGAACTATACTGAAAATGTAATTCTTCAGAAGTGAATTACGGAGCGATTCTAAATAGGGTTGGAAAAAAAAACGTTTTTTTTAACTCGATGTTTTTTTTATAAAAAAAACGTTTTTTAAAAAAAAAAAACGTTTTTTTTATTAAAAAAACGTTTTTTTTTAAAAGCTCCCAGATATGACCTAGTGTCAACATATATAGGTATATCAGACACTGGCAATACTCTGTGATGTTAAATATGACCATATAATGGCTGTGGAGCCATGGGATAGCATTATAAGTGGTGATTTGTGTCAAAAATATCCATTTTTCGTCGACATATCGTTCGTATATTGCCTTATAGTCGAATGTTCGTGACTTCAGGTAAAGTTTGGCACGGAATGGTGATCAAACAATGTTATAAAAGGAGGTTGTTACTTTGGGAGTGAAGTTACACATTGTGGAGGTACATGGAAGCACATTACCTCAATATTATATATTACAGCAACATATGTCGGCTTATTCACCCATGGTAGCACATAGAAATGAATGTTTTGATACTAAAAATGCAACAAAACCAATGAAAACAACCACCAATGTCAATTTGTGTGTGAAATTGCGCGCTTGCGCGCAAAAATTTTGCAAAATACCTAGTGCTTAGTACTAAAAATTCCAGCCGATGTTTTTTTTTAAAAAAAAACATTTCGGACGTCATGTTTTTTTAATAAAAAAAACGTTTTTTTTTTAAAACGTTTTAAAAAAACATCGGCCAACCCTAATTCTAAAGAACTGGCACATTACCCTTTCACACGTGACTAACCACAAAATAAATACACCAGTAAACGCAGAATGTACATAAATACCTATGTATTGATATTTTTTCCGATGGAAATACACATGTATTTATGTACGCACAATGCACAGGAGATTTCGTACAGCAGAGAAAAAAAGTGGCCTGGCACGCGGCTTCTAGCAGCAGCAATTCGTTGAAAACGCTCCCAGAAACATCTTCATGTTTACCCAGGCAGCAGGAACAAACAAAGGGCCCATGTAAATACTGGACCTGAAGGATGTATGCACACAGATTGTATTTTGACATTGAAAAACGAATGTTGGAGTTACAGCAGCTGTAAAACGTACAAGTTATGCTGGAAAAGGAGGTCTGGAGTTGTGTTCCACAAATATGACGTATTTAGTTGCCTACACTGTTCCCCTTTTTGGCTTCGTAAACTGTAAATATGAATCTGGTCGCGCACTGCTTAATATTCTCGGCACCCTTAAGACAGATTTTTAAACGCGTACTAGTGGTGAAATCACGTGGCACTCTCAAACGATCTAATAAAAACGCAATGGCGCCATAAATTTGAATAGGCACTTCTGAGGTGTTGCGCATGACAGTATTACAACAAGAACACAATTGTTCAATATCAATGCAACTTTCACGCAAATCCGTATTTGCAATTTTTGCACACCAGTAAAAATTGACCTCTTCAAAATAAATAGGCACGCGCATACAAAGAAAGCTAAATTGTGTACACGACAGACGACACGTGGGCTGAATATTCGGGTAAACATAAAAAATCCTCCACCTGAAAGTTAGGCATATCACCGCAGCTATACCTACTTTGCTTCACACACAAATGACAACACGCAAAAAACAACCACATCTGACAATGTTTTAAAAATCTCAAGACTCGTTCTCAATTTATTTTCGCGGCTGGGTCAAGAATACGGTGTTACATCAAAAATAAAAAAACAGCACCCAACCAACTTATCAGCACTGCCAGTGGCGAAGAGAAAGTCGGTCGGGTGGAAGCGCACGCTGGCCACGGTGCCATAATGCGCGTTCAGCTCGGCCAAGGGCTTCGAGTCGTCGGACGCGTAGCGCAGGTCGTACACCCGCAACAAGCCGTCCTCGCAGCCGGACACCAGCCACAGGCCGTGCGGCGAGAATTGCACAGTGGACACACTCGTTGGGTGGTTCTGGGTAGGGCGCGACCAATTCACATATAAAACGAGTAGTTTGCAGTTTCTACATAAGTTTCTAAACAAATGCAAAAGTGTGAAGACAATCTGACGGTGCACACTTTACTAGACATTTTTATTTCATTTTCCAAGTATAGAGAAGCTACCTCACTTGTACTTTCAACATTTCGCAATTGCAAAATGCAAAATTCGCGACAGTTGCCTCGAAAATGCGAAAACTATCTAATGCTTGCAAAAGCAAACTTCACAAACCTCAAACGTAAAACTCGGTCTGTCTGCGTCTCTCTCATCCCAAACCAGGGCACTTTTATCCAAGCCACCAGAGGCCCACAACTGGCTCTGAATAACGTTGTGCGCAAGGCACTTCACGTTGCCCTTGTGCACCCTGGCAAAAACGCAGGACAATTTCTTTGCGAGCACGTCGCACAGCTTGACGGAGCCGTTGGGCGCACCGTAGCAGATCGTGCGCTCGCTGGATGAGAGACACAGTGTGCACGCCGGCTGGTGGCAGGATAGAGTCTGAGAATGGTGCAAGTAAGTATTTGGTTGAAAGACATCAGGGAGCAGTCCCAGACCTTGTAAAGTGTAAAGCAAAGCGCTAAAGTGTAAAGTAGAGTGTCAATCAAAACCATTTGATACTTTGATACTTCAACATACTTTGAACATTTGATACTTTACAGGGTCTGCGATTGGGGGACAAGTGGACTAGTAGAGTCAAAGGTCAAGAGTAATGTATAATGAAATTTAAATGGAAAGTGAAGAGCAAAGTTAACAGTAAAGTGAAAAGTCAATAACAAAGTCAATTACTTTTGCACTTGCGGGACTGGCCCCTGGGGTCAATGCCACAAATCGGGAAGTAGAAAAACATTATCACGTTACTTCGCTTTTTACTTCTCACTTCCTCCAATCCACACCCGATCAACATTCACCAGCAGCCGTAACCATAGCAACGGAAAACCGTTCAACGTCAAACTCACTAAAAGTGGCTGTTCAGCCGTGTAGCTCCAAAGTGCGACACTTTTATCTGTCGCCGCTGTTGCAAAACAGCCGATGCCTGCTGTCGCGGCACATATTGAATCCTTGTGCGCTGATGTAGGATCTGTGAAGTTTGAGATAAAGAAACAGTGACGTGGATGTTCATCGAATGAAAAATGAGCAAGTAAAAGTTGTTTTCATGAAAACTGACAAGTGAAACGCTTCATCGGGCTCCAACAAAACAGCGTGCCATAGATATTTCACCCAATACTTCGTCCAATATATCGAACACTTTCAAAGAGCGCCATATTTTTTTATTTGCCGATGACGCCACGTTTCGTACGAAAATTCCTGCAAATGGCAGAGAGATGAAAGTTTACGGTAGCAGAAAAACGTCATCAATTTGGACAAACAACAGAAAATTTACACCTAAATTTGTTCGAAGACAAAAATGAATCGATAAACCACTATGTAGACAATTCTTTTTTGGGGGAAAACGGGGAAATGATCGACCAGTAGTGATGACATAAATACCAGAAACGTGAATTACGCTAGAGATAAAGTAAGCGACGCACCCTGAAATATTCAGAATTTACAGCTCCATCGTAAATTTGTAAGTGCTCCGCGCTAATTCAAACTTCCCGATAGCGCTTTGGGCGAACGTAATGGCATGAGGATTCGATTAATTACTGCGATCAATTCCGTGTTGAGAAATAAAAGAAAACAATTTAGAAGTGATAAGAATAAATTGAGAAATGAAATGTCGTATTCTCTTTACTTCCAATTTCTACTTTCTGCTCACATAATTATTCCCCCTTGTTCCCCATTGAATAGTTCCCCCCACCGTATTTCCTCGAAATACCTCCCGGTGGTGATTGCTTCAGAGTGAGAATTTTCAGGGGGGTTAGACGAGGGGGGCATTTCAACCGGGTTATTATTTCGCCAGAAACTTCCAGCACTAATTTGTTGTTGTTTTTTGTAATGTAGGCTCACGTAGAAAAATGTAGAAATAAGCACTATGTATAAGAGTCTATAGACTTACCTATATACCTAGGTAGGCAGGCATGAATGTAAATAAATAGACAGATGGTATAAACCCTGTTCGAAAGTAACACAGTCATTGTTTTTAACGTGTTCTGCATTGCCCGAATCACAAACCGCAGCTTTTGTCATTTACGGTCTCTTTGCACTCAATTTGGGGGATGGGTATTTCGAGGGAAGCTTAATAATTAATAGTGGTCATTTTGAGGGGAGTGGGGGTAGTTTGAGGATCCACGGTAACTCCCCGGAGAATTTATTCAAGCACTTCACACGGTTTTGAACTATCTTTACGCTGGGTTATGTATTCACGCAGCCTTAACATGTATTTTTTGCGTTATTATTTTACCTATTCACGCGTGGATCTTTCAGAAATCATTATTGAGAATTTTATCAAGCGGCGACCGTTGCGTTGCCTCCTAAATAGCATCCTGAAAATGTCGAAAGCATAGCTAGCAGCGACAAAAATTATCTGACATCTTTGGCCGAGATATCATGCTTTATTTAGAATCAGCGCCTGAGGGTAGCAATAGCTATCTACAATTACAACTATCAACTGAAAAAGCACGAGCAGACTGCAAAAATAAATACCATAAATCCTTGAATAACTCCCCCTGCTGGATGACGTAACAAAAAATACCCCCGCCTCTTCGATGGATGGGAAAGAAGCCCATGTATAAAAACTTATGTTCATGAGAAGAAGTATTTATTTCGCAGTTGATGCACACTAGCACTTATTTCATTGCATGAATTACAGGATTTTTGTTCTGCCTTGCACATTTATGCAACAGATTTAACCGCATTAAGACAATATATTGATTATGCATCTTCCGGAATATTCAGAGGAAAAAATAACCCCTCCCCTCGGATACTCCCCCGGGGACTTATGCAACAATTTACGGTATATACAGCTAGTCTTTGAATCTTTAAATAATAAATAAATGTTTGAATTTCGGATTGGAGCACTTATTTCCATCGAGGCAGAGGCTATAGTTAGCAGTGACTTCAAGTGATAAAAGTCATCCTAGGCATACAACTGTGAATTAACAAAAGTACATCTAGTGATATGTGCGTGATCCTCTTCCCATTTCGTTGTTTAAATATGTGATAGCTGAGCCCCACCAGGCCAGCAGACAGCACTCGTGCCAATGAACCAGCAACCACCAACCAGCTTTGCCAACTTTATGGTAGACCCTGATAGTCTATGACATTAACCTAGACAAAGAGCCGGCTAATATAATTGAGCTTTTGATGACATCTGGATTCCATCAACTCTATCTCACTCCCCAAGCATAGTTGGGCCAAGTGGTCAGGTGTGGAGTTGCCCCCAGGTGTTTACTACATGCACCCCTAGGGGGCCCCTGTCGTTGCTCTGATGTAGCCACAGGGGCACCTCCCATAAAAAAATGAAATTTTCATCTGGCCAATATAAATGAGGTTTTTCAAAATTTGGTTAAAATTAGCATTTTTATATTGTAAAAGCAGTGGGAAAGCTCACAGGTGGTGCAAAACAATCACTCAAAAAGATAACCAACCTTTTTTGTGCCACAGGGTCAAGGTTCTCTGAAAAGCCATCAAAGACTACCTGAACAAATCCCTTTAACATGCAGAAATCATTCCTTTTTATGACTGGTGCTAAGTTGGTTCCTTTATGATGGGGGGTTGCCTTTGGGTGACATATACACCTTGATGTGGTGCATCTTTTACCATCCCTCCCCTCCCTGAACCCACCTCAAAAAAGTTGTTGTTGAACAAAGGAACAAACTTTTGTCATCTGGAATGTCATTTTGGATTTGTGTTCACCTGGCCCCAGGAATATGACTGTGCTGGCTGCAGACCATTGGAACTTTTCAGCAGGCAAGTTGTGAGCATGGAGAGGCCATCACAGACAGTGTAGCAGATATGTCTGGGGCCAGGTGAACACAAATCCAAAATGAGATTATGGGAGGTGCCCCTGCGGCTACATCAGAGCAACCACAGGGGTCCCCCCAGGGGTGCACGTAGTAAACACCTGGGGGCAACTCCACACCAGACCACTTGGCCCAACTATGCTTGGGGAGTGGGATAGAATTGATGGAATCCAGATGTCATGAAAAGCTCAATTATATTAGCCAGCACTTTAGATGCATTTGCCAAGTAACAATGCAAAAATCGCAATGTAATGTGAAATCCTCTATGTGTAATAAAACTGGTTACGGTGCGAGCAGCAACTTAACAATGCTAAAATTTCACCAAAAACAATGGTCCCAAAAGGGGAGCAGGAAATAATTACACGCAAAAACGATATTAACCCAACAACAGCGAATGTCAACTGAATTCAAAGCTTACAACGAGCCGACGAACGACGTTCAAATGCAAAAGTGTCGAATCATGTTGCGATCCCAGCTGTAGTGTTGGAAAAAAAAATATTGCGGCATGTGCAATGTATGAGGCTGGCATGAAGCATGTGTATAGAAAATAATGGGTATTTAGGTTTACCCGTCAGCAAGCTTTGAATTGGGATCGGAACTAGTTGACATTTGGTGGCGTTGTCAACTAGTGTGTGTACGGTCATCATTGACAATCAGATAAATTCAATACTACAGTATTTACTTGAATAATACCCCGTGTAAGAGAAGTGAGGAAAAATAATACCCTTCTTGAATAATTCCCCCTTAAGCCATAAGGCATATGATCAATTGATAGTGTCAAATTTGATTTAGTTTTTGTGTGAATAAAGCATATTTCGTTGGATTGATTTAAAACATGCTCGACAATGTTGAAACAAAAATCCTCCCTTTGAATATTTCCCCCATCAAAAAGTGTGACGAAAAAGTAATTCTCCATGGAAATTATTCAAGCACATGCGGTATTTACTATTTCATACTACTGACGCGTCACAAGCTTTGCAAAAAACACAACACCAATCCATTTCTTCACAACCACACTTCGCCCCTGCACTTTGTGGAGCCACACCTACATGTCTGTTTGGCCAGACTGGCGGCGTGCTGCTTGCTAGGCGAGTGAGGCACGGCCGCCTGCTCGGCGCCCTCCGGCCGCGCGTTGCTCTCGTCGTCGCTGTCTGAGGTTGAGTGGAGGTTGGGGGAAGTTGTCTTTACCATGAACATATGGGGGGGGGGAAATGGATATGGAGATAGTTGGTGTGTCAAAATTCTATTTAAAAAAGTGTCGCACGGCCAGATCATGCAAAATTGAGCATCAATTTGAGACATTTAAAACCAGAGTTTCATCACCTCAGACTTTTAACGATCAAATGACCCGAATATTTTATTTTTGACATCGGTAAATGTCAGATTACAATTACCAATATTTTGGATCAATTTCCGAATGCAAAATTGGTCAAACAAATCCGTTTGGAATCTTGACAAAATTCCCATCACGAATGAATGAAATAAACAGCATGAAAACGGCAAGCGCAAGGTCCCGAAGTTACCTACAGCCGACGATAAAGACTTGGAATTTTGAAAATATGGAATTGTGGCTTAGGTATACTCTAGCGACATTACACCTTACAATGAAATCTACCATATCCCATCTGAATAAAAGAACAAACATTTTCCATCATATTTATCAAAGCAATTAGATAAAAGGGCCCACATACACTAGTTTACATCGCAAATTCGCGGCAACTCAGTGTCAATTGAATAAAACAAGAAGTTTGTAAAAAGCATCACACTTAATAGGAACAATGATCATGAAGTGTCATGATGTAAAATTAACTATGCTCTATCAGATAGATAAGTTGAAATCACAGTATCACTCAAATTCAGTTGACATTTAGTTGACACGAATTCAGTTGACATCCAGTGTGTGGGGGCCCAATATGACGAAAAAAATTTATATTTGTTCTTTTATTCAGATGGGATATGGTAGATTTCATTGTAAGGTGTAATGTCGCTGGAGTATACCGTTATGGTTATAGCTATTCGGATCTTTGTGTGATAAATCAGGGATTCCGTTCTGTAAACTTGATACGAAAGAGATAAATACTTGATGTGGGCCATTGATGTATTCTCCTCCGACTAAATTTAGATAAGCACAGCAGGGGTCTCCTAGGGGGGGGGCTGCCCCCCCCCCAAATCCGCCAGCTATCTATCTATCCCGGAGGCCGCTCAGCTATCTATCTATCCCGAGGCAAAATTTTTGGCTACTACCCCCAAAGACCCCCCCCCCCCAAATCGCTCAGCTATCTATCTATCTGGAGTGGTTTTTGAGAAGTTTTCCCCCAATTTTCGCTCAAAATCACTAATTTTCGCACCTTTTTATAGTTTTTCACCTTCAAAATCATGCTCTCCAGCTAGGGTTCAAACGGGATCCCGATCCCGGATCCCGTGAAATTCCGGGATTTAGCAGTCCCGATCCCGATCCCGAAACCCCAATCCCGATCCCGATCCCGAAATCCAAAAATACCAATCCCGATCCCGGTCCCGAAAACTTTCAAATCCCGATCCCGATCCCGAGAATCTCCCAAGTCCGGGATCCCGATCCCGGAAAAAATAGTGGAAATTATAAAAAGTGAAAAAATTACATTTTTGCATGCAAAAATGTGAACGCAAACCCCCAGCGTCCATTTTATGTCACTTTTCTGGCATCCAACAGTGTTTTGAGACCTTTATGAACAACTGTGAATGCCAGAACAGTGACAAAAATCTCTATCCCTAGACCCCAATCCCGATCCCGAAAAAATGCCAATCCCGATCCCGATCCCGTGACCCCAATCCCGGCCAATCCCGATCCCGAAATCTCAAAATCCCAATCCTGATCCCGAAACCCCAATCCCGATCCCGAAATCTCAAAAAGTGAATCCCGATCCCGATCCCGAAAAGTCAATCCCGTTTGAACCCTATCTCCAGCTATATGCATGGTTATATGCCTGTTTTTAGCCATTTTAAACCTACTTTTAGCCACTTTTAACCAATTACTAGCGATTTTTTCCCCTATCGGCCTTCTATGCACTGAAAAAGCCTATATATTTTGACCCCGCGAGCCCCCCCCCAGAAAATTTTTTCAGCTATCTATCCCTCGGGAGGAGCGATTTGCTATCTATCCAGCGCCCGCGAGGGCCAAAATCTTGGAGACCCCTGAAGCACAGGTCACACGATTTCGCCTTTCTACTTTTCTAAGGTCTAAATTATGCAGACGCCTATATAAGCGTAGAAGAGTGAAGACAGGTCAATAAAACAACGCAAATCAGCGAGAACACACCATCCAGACCAGAAGCGGGCGCGTAGTCGAAACACAGCTCCTTTCCTTTGGGCACGAACCTGCAGGTGAAGAAGGCCAACATGGGCAGCACCTGCAGCTGGCACTCGGTCCACACGTTGTACACGCGCAGGTTCGGCGAGCACTGCAAGCGCATGTGGATGTGTACTGGCGGCGAAAGGAGAAAAACAGTTTTGAGAATTCAAGCTTAAAATGGACAACAAAAATCGCCAAAGACAAGCCACCCAGTAAATCCGGAAGATAACGAAAAGAAAAAATGAAAAATTTTATCAAGTGAAGTCAAGTGACAAAGTATTTACGTATTCACAACTAGGGTTGGCCAGTTTTTTTTAAAACAGCGTTTTTTCCAACCCTATTCACAACTAAAAGTAACTCAGACTAGGGTTCAAACGGGACCGCGGCCCCAGTACATGGTTCGGCAAAACGTCGGGACTGGGGCGGTCCCGGTCCTGGTCCCGACACCCCAGTCCCGGTCCCGACAATTAAAAAAAGCCAGTCCCGGCCAGTCCCGGTCCCGACCACCCAGTCCCGGTCCCGGAATTTTATAAGTAAGAATTCTAGAATATTCTAGTAAGAAATATAGGTATATAAAGATACCTATATTGTAAACGTTGGCGCCAACGCCAGCGCCAATACTGGCATGGCGTTGGCACCTACAACTGGCGCCGCACCCCCTCTCCCAAAAACATCCTGCATACATTGCGTTTCATCATATATTCACAACTTCAAGTGAGATGGCAATGGAATACTGCTTGAATAATGTTATAAGAAAAGGCTAATACATTGAGAGTGGTCCTTCACACAGTGGAGGTGTGTGGAACAACATTGGCTGGATATTACATACCAATAAGGTTCAAACAATACCGCGGTGCTGGTACCTGGTTCGGCAAATCCTAGTCCCGGTCCCGACCCCCCAGTCCCGGTCCTGGTCCCGAGAATTGAAAAAAGCCTGTCCCGGTCCCGACCCCCCAGTCCCGGTCTCGACATTAGAAAATTTCTGGTCCCGGTCCCGGTCCGAAAAACTGGTCCCGTTTGAACCCTAACTCAGACGTAGTAGTCAATGTGACAAGTTTTCATTTAAAAATTTTCCATTTCCGTTTTTTCAGCTCTAATAGTTGTCACAATGACTCAGTCAAAAGATAATATTTAAATTAACCCCACACCCACACACACCACATCATCAACTCACGGAATGATTGAAAAACCTCGATGCGTTTCCGTAATACATAGCATCGACCGCATAAGGGGGGTTGTCGCCCATGTGGTCCAGGTCGTAAATGTATGACGCGTTGTTCGAATGCAACTTTTGCTCCTGCGACCGTCGATCGGCCACTTCGGATGAAATTATCTGCATGTGGGATTAGGGTTCAAACGGGATCCCAATCCCGATCCCGGATCCCGTGAAATTCCGGGATTTAGCAGTCCCGATCCCGATCCCGAAACCCCAATCCCGATCCCGATCCCGAAATCCAAAAATACCAATCCCGATCCCGAAAACTTTCAAATCCCGATCCCGATCCCGAGAATCTCCCAAGTCCGGGATCCCGATCCCGGAAAAAATAGTGAAAATTATAAAAAGTGAAAAAATGACATTTTTGCGTGCAAAAATGTGTACGCAAACCCCCAGCGTCCATTTTATGTCACTTTTCTGGCATCCTCCAGTGTTTTGAGACCTTTATGAACAACTGTGAATGCCAGAACAGTGACGAAAATCGCTATCCCTAGACCCCAATCCCGATCCCGAAAAAATGCCAATCCCAATCCCGATCCCGTGACCCCAATCCCGGCCAATCCCGATCCCGATCCCGAAATCTCAAAATACCAATCCCGATCCCGAACCCGATCCCGAAACCCCAATCCCGATCCCGAAATCTCAAAAAGTGAATCCCGATCCCGATCCCGAAAAGTCAATCCCGTTTGAACCCTATGTGGGATATGAAATAGCAATCAAGTGTCATATTTATATATCCCTTCAGAGGTGATTTTGACGAAAATTATGACTTAATTTTTGAAAAAACCGGCCATCACTATCCCCAACACTAGAAACTATTATCTAACATGTCTGTAAGCCATCATACAAAAAGTAATGCACCAACTATAGTTGATACGCAATATTTTGCCTGACTCAAGACTCGATTTTCACTGACTCAACGAAACATTTGTCAGCTGTGACTCGCACTAGACTTCTACAGAAATCCAGTTTCAAGCCATACCGGTGCAAATTCATTCTCACCATTTACAACTCTTTGTAGCGGTAAAAATTGGTTTCAATGGTCAAGGGGTGGCAAACCTCGCCGACATAGCAGCCAACGAATGTGCCCGGCGGTATATCTCGTTCCGCACGTACACCCCAGCCGCGATTTTTGGTCCGAAAAACAGTAAGTGGTATTTTGCGCCGATTCTGCACCACCCGCGATGGGCACAGTTCTTTGGAACACGAACACCTGTGGGAATGTGTAAAAAGTTTTGAGGTTGGTGAAGCACCATGTAAATAGTTGTCCAGGAGATTTTGGACTAGATAAAAACATGATAATGAAAAACAACACAGGCACAGACTTTCATCGCAACTCAACTCGAATACATAATTGTTCTCGCAATTTCGACTTTTTTGTCTGCCAAAGAATTTGTTTACATGTCTGGGATGTTCAGTTGGATCTAGGGTTGGGACGATATGACTTTTCGATATCGATATTCGATATTTCTTTCTGAAACTCGATATTCGATACCATATGTAGGGTTGGCCGATGTTTTTTTTATAAAAAAAACATGACGTCCGAAATGTTGTTTTTTTAAAAAACATCGGCCGAAATTTTTAGTACTAAGCACTAGGTTTTTTTGCAAAATTTTTGCGCGCAATTTCACACACAAATTGACATTGGTGGTTGTTTTCATTGGTTTTGTGGCATTTTTAGTATCAAAGTATCCATTTATATGTGCTACCATGGGTTAATAAGCCGTCATATGTTGCTGTACTATATAATATTGAGGTAATGTGCTTCCATGTACCCCCACAGTGTGTAACTTCACTCCCAAAGTAACAACCTCCTTTTATAACCTTGTTTCATCACTATTCCGTGCCAAACTTTACCTGAAGTCACGAACATTCGACTATAAGGCGATATACGAACGATATGTCGACAAAAATGGATATTTTTGACACAAATCACCACTTATAATGCTATCCCATGGCTCCACAGCCATTAAATGGTCATATATAACACCACAGAGTATTGTCACTGTCTGATATACCTATATATGTTGACACAAGGTCATATCTGGGAACTTTAAAAAAAACGTTTTTTATTTAAAAAAACGTTTTTTTTAAATTAAAAACATCGAGTTAAAAAAAAACGTTTTTTTCCAACCCTAACCATATGGACTCTCGATATTCGATATCGATATTCGATATGAAAATATGCTCGATATTCGATATTTCAGTACAGCGGGGCATATTGTACTTCCATTTGGACACAAACATGGTTAATCATCATTTTAAATGAGGCGCACAACAGTTAAAATGAGATAATGAAATAAAAACAGGATGAATCAAATTATATCAGATAAAAATTATTAAGCAAACACTTGCAAGTAGGGTTGGCACTTGATTTTTTTAACTGATTTTTTAAATCTGATTTTTTTTAAATCAAGGGGTGGAAACTGATTTTAATTTAAAAAAATCAAAATGCAAAATTTCTGGGTAATTTGCAGAGTTGTTAAAATACCGGTATTTTTGGAAAGTGTAAGTAAGTGTTAAACACTTTCCAAATTTTGAGTATGGATACCAAAAGTGTAAGGTATTTTAAAAATACCTAGGAAAGTGTAAAAAAGTGTAAGTGTAAAAAATTTTTTTAGAAAGAGCTCTCACTGTTGAGCATTAGAAAACACTGCTGTTCTCACCTTTAGATCAATTTATTTATCATTTTCATGCATTATTTCACATTTTACAGCTATTTATGAAACATTTCAGACTGTAACAAATACTGTAGTGGTATGAAGTTCCCTAACAATGGCACTTTTTCAGTGTTGATAAGTTTCTGATTTAGCAATGCGATACACACTGTTTAAATGCAAGAATGGACATGCAGCAAATGTCAATGCAAAAGTTGACTTTGTGTCCAGCTGGTGAATTTCCATTGATCTTGTCCTTTTTACAAAAGTATGATGAAACTGTAGAATACCATGAGTACTGATCAAAGGTTGTAGATCAAATGCTAGTTTGTATGTTTGCCATATTTTCTACATTCAATGCATTTTTTGTACATGGCCCTATTTTATGCTTTCTCAAAAGCATAAAACAGGGCCATCTGAAAGAAAAAAATACACTTTCTGTACCTGGGTATTTTGCCCAGGAAAATGTAAAAAAAGTGTATGGGTATTTTATGAAAGTGTAAGTGTAAGTGTAAATATAAATACCCATTTACCCGGGTATTTCAGGTAAGTGTAAATACACTTTCGCAACTCTGGTAATTTGCACTATGTTTTGCGCGCAATTTCCAATACACATTATCATTGGTGGTGTTTTCATGGGTTTTGGATAGGGTGTCAAATTTCCGTTTCTGTTTTCCGTTTCCGCAGGAAAAATGTTTACCTTTCCGTTTTCCGGCAGCTTAAAATTTTTTACCTTTCCGTTTCCGTTTTTCCAGCCCATTTTTTCGTTTTCCGGCTGAAAAATTTTTACCTTTCCGTTTCCATTTTTCCAGGCCATTTTTCTATTTTCTGGCTCGATTTTCAGTTTTCTGGCATTTTTCCATTATTTTTCCAATCTGTATTTATCCTTTTCCACTATGGTGTTTTTAACTACCAGGTTCTTGTGTCGTTCATAATTTTTATCTGTATCCAAATCAGTACATCAAACACAAAGTAATTTTGGACACATACTTTGCAGTCCGCTGAGTATACTTTTTACTGTTCGGTTACATCAAAGTTCACTTTTGCTAAATTCTTATTGTTGTTGTAGTGTATTTTTGCTACCTTTTCCTGATTTTTTGTCGGTTCAGTTAAGCTTGAACTACAAGTGAAGTTACTGGCATGATCCATAGTTGCAGAATGTACAGCTACCACTATCAAAGCCAAACAGGCAAACCTGCATGCAGGTTTTCCTTCTGCGAATTTGTCCACTTCCGTGCAAATTTCACTTTATTTTCTCCGTTTCCATGAAAATTTCACTTTCCGTTTTCCGGCATTTCATTTTTCCATTTTCCGGCCGATAAATTTTTTTTACCTTTCCGTTTTCCGCTGAGTGAAATTTTTTTACCTTTCCGTTTTCTAACAGAAATTTTTTTACCTTTCCGTTTTCCGTAAAGTGAAAAAAATTTTACCTTTCCGTTTTCCGTAAAAAATTTTTTTTGACACCCTAGTTTTGGAGCATTTTTAGTGTAAAAATTGCATTTATTCATGCTACGGTGTAATAATAAGCTGTGATATGCTAGTGTAGTATATAATACCCAGCCAATGTGCTTCTACATACTTCTACAGTGTGTAGCATCATTGACAATGTATTAGCCTTCCCTTACAGCCACTATTCCATGCTCAACTTCACTTGAAGTCACAAACGTTTGACAAAAGGCAATATATGTAATAAGTAGGGTTCAAACGATATGACTTTTCGATATCGATATTCGATATTTTTTCAAAATTTTCGATATCGATATTCGATATTCGATATTTTTTTCTGAAACTCGATATTTGATATCGATACGATATGGAACCTCGATATCGATATCGATATTCGATATTGAAAAATGGTCGATATTTGATATTTCGATATTTTCAATATTCGATATTGCGATATGCTTTTGGTATAGCAAGGCATATTTCAAGTGGCATATTGTATTTTCATGTGGTTGCACACATGTTTAATCATCTCTTTACTGAAATGTGAATGGTACAAGTGATTTTAACAAGCTTTACATCACTCAATGGTAGAAAATAGAAGAAAAACATGATGAATCAAAGTGTATCAGACAAATAACAATTGGTAGATATTACAGTTCATCCTTATAACCTAATTGCTTAAGGGCATGTTGCAAAAAAAAGTAAATCAGCGTTTTCTGGCTTTATGACAACAATGACATTATAAATACTGTACTTTTACTCATCAAATACAATACTATAATCACATCAGATCAACCATAAACATCTCAAAATGAAAATGAAAAGTAAATTTGGGGACACAATACAGGTTCGATATATCGAAAAAATGGTCGATATTCGATATCGATATTCGATTTTTTTTCAAATTTTCGATATCGATATTCAATATTTTTTCAAAATTTTCGATATCGATATTCAATATTAAAAAATGGTCGATATCCGATATTCGATACAATATATCGTTTGAACCCTAGTAATAAGTCGATGTAAAATGGATATTTTTGAAAAGAAATCACTGCTTAAAATACTATCCCGTGACTCCACAGTCATAATATGACCACAATAGACATAACAATACATTGTCTGACACTTAACATACACATTTTTTCTCTATACCCCCATTTTGGATGATTTTGAAAAAAATCTGATTTTAATTGGAAAAAAATCAAGGCATTTAAAAAAATTGATTTTTTTCCAACCCTACTTGCAGGTCATACCTGTGACTAGGGGTGGCTGGCTTTTTTTATTTTAGGTTGGTATTTTAAAAATAGCCAAATTTTTTAGCCACACTGGCATGCAAAGGTTTGGTGAAACGGTTTGCTTGTGATGCAGTTTGCTGTGTTAAAATCCTATATTTTGTTAAGATGTGTATATATCCCTTGATATCCTACTTTTGATAGCTCAATGTGAAAATGACATGGCAATTATATATATTTCTTTGTGCATTTATAAGCATACATGTGTTTGGCTGCAGCGTCCACTTTGTGTTGGCTACAGCCATTTGTTAACGATCAAAAATACCTCAAAAAGAAAACAAGAATATCGAAAAAATGGTCGATATTCGATACGATATTACGTCCCAACTAGGGTTCAAACGGGATCCCGATCCCGGATCCCGTGAAATTCCGGGATTTAGCAGTCCCGATCCCGAAACTTTTCAAATCCCGATCCTGAGAAACTCCAAAGTCCGGGATCCGTGGAAATTAGTGGAAATAATCAAAAGTGAAAAAACGACGTTTTTGCATGCAAAAATGTGAACGCAAACCCCCAGCGTTCATTTTATGCCACGTTTCTGGCATCCAACAGTGTTTTTAGACCTTTATGAACAACTGTGGATGCCAAAACATTGGCCAAAATCTCTATCCCAAGACCCCAATCCCGATCCCGAAAAATGCCAATCCCGAACCCGATCCCGTGACCCCAATCCCGAAATCTCAAAAAGCCAATCCCGATCCCGATTAGGGTTGGCCGATGTGTTTTTTAAAACGTTTTTTATTTAAAAAAACGTTGTTGTTTTTAAAAACATGACGTCCGAAATGTTGTTTTTTTTAAAAACATCGACCGAAATTTTTAGTACTAAGCACTAGGTATTTTGCAAAAATTTTGCGCGCAAGCGCGCAATTTCACACACAAATTGACATTGGTGGTTGTTTTCATTAGTTTTGTGGCATTTTTAGTATCAAAGTATCCATTTATATATGCTACCATGGGTTAATAAGCCATCATATGTCAGTGTAGTATATAATATTGAGGTAATGTGCTTCCATGTACCTCCACAGTGTGTAACTTCACTCCCAAAGTAACAACCTCCTTTTATAACCTTGTTTCATCACTATTCCGTGCCAAACTTTACCTGAAGTCACGAACATTTGACTATAAGGCGATATACGAACGTATCGACAAAAAATGGATATTTTTGACACAAATCACCACTTATCCCATGGCTCAACAGCCATTATATGGTCATATATAACATCACAGAGTATTGCCACTGTCTGATATACCTATTTATGTTGACACAAGGTCATATCTGGGAGCTTTAAAAAAAAAACGTTTTTTATTTATAAAAAAAACGTTTTTAATATTTAAAAAAACGTTTTAAACATCGAATAAAAAAACGGGTTTTTTCCAACCCTAATCCCGATCCCGAAAAGTCAATCCCGTTTGAACCCTAGTCCCAACCCTAGTTGGATCAGATCGAATGAAAAAGGAAGAAACAAGGAGAAAAATCCGGAGGAAACTAACCCAGAATTGCACTCAAAAATGCATCTCGTATGTGCTAAATACTTTGACTTAATTCTGCCATTCTCATCATAAATGAAACAGCCAGGAGCTAATTTCAAATCATCGAATAGATCACTTCTCTGACAACATTCATTTTGGCTAGAACTCGCGCGAGAATCACGGGAGCAATTCAGTGATTTGTGTGACTTTGCCCGTTTCGCTTTTGGCGGCTGAGGCTCTGAGAATACGTAATCGGGTGATATAATAAAGTGAAAGTATGGCAACGGAAAAGTAGTCTAACCGGTGTTGACGCAATCGTTCTCACACGAACAGCTAATAAACTTGTAACTTGGATCAACCTCAACTGTATCGTGGTGAACGTTGTCGGTAATATACACGAATGCATCAGGCGGTCCCTCCACGTCGACCTGACATGGTGACATTATCACCAGGGATGGCCAAAAAATGTTTTAACGACCCTTTTTTAACGTTTTTTTTAATAGACGCGGGTTTTTAAAAGCTCCCAACTATGGTTATGGGTCAACACATACAGGTATATCAGTATTTGTTTTTTAAAGACGGTTAAAAAACACGTGCCATCCCTAAGTAGGACTACTCAAAATTAGCAATAAAACAAGATTATCGCAGACAACTAACTTCATTGACCACAGATATAGCAGCGTCGCCGACAGCCCGACATATTTTGTTCATCGACAATTCCCATAGACGTAGGGCCTCATCTTGGGCTACTTTGAGCGCGCTCAGATTAACACGGTAGGTCGTGCGCGACTGAAACATTTCGCTGGGTAAATCTATTTGAAACGTGTCAAAAAGTGTGCTACGAATACACCAATTTTGAAATAAATATATTTGTATGCAAAAAGAACATTTCTCAAAAGCAATAACATTCACTTCTTTGTAAACGCTAACGAAAAACAAAAACAGACCACCCGTTCCTGTCCAGTGGCCACCAAACACTCAACCAATTTAACAGCCGCATCCTTGGACACTTTAACAACCCCATCGACGGCACTGTCCGACTTGCCGCGCTCACCAGTGACCAGCTTCAAGCTGTCGGCGTATTCACGCAGTGCCCCCTGCGAGTGCTCCAGGTGCGCCAACGGCTCCCAGGTGTTGTCCTCGGCCGAGTCCCAGTTCAACCACTTGATCAGCAACTCGCACTGGAATGGTGTATTCTGATTTGTTGATACCGTGGCGAAAGCGCGAAAAATATGGCAAAGTGCCAAAGTTACAAAATAAAACATGCTGTTAGCACGCACCTTGCCGCCGGACGCAAATCGGTGTCCAATGATTCGCTCAACTGTGAATTCATCATCGGATGACTCTGATTCGCTGCCATGCTTCTCTGTGTCCCTCTTTTCATCCATCTTTGTTATCGACGCCATTGTGGGTCGACCACCGTCCGCAAATTATTTTTTTTAAAAGTATTTTCCGGTCAATTTTGAATTCACCGCGCATTTGGCTCGGTGCCCAAATTTCACAAGTTGTTTAATTTGTGCGTTCACTTGTACGAATATTATTGTTCTCACAACTTACACGACTTTTTTCAAATAGTTAACGAGTTCAGTTCTGTTGAAATGTTCGAGTTATTACGGATGTTTTTTTTGTTATTTTACAAACAATTTTACAACATTTATTTGTTATGGTTTGCACACTGCAACTCGGACTACATGTGTACAGCATCAACTCATCGGAGTTATAAAAGAAACATTTGCACATCCTGCTGGGCAGCGATTTCACGATTTTGCAACTAAATGTCCCAAGTGGCAGCTAGTGCACCTTTTCTTTTTATCCCTCTCATTTTTCATAACTGAACTCATGATTCAAAGCACCTAAGCACCTACGATAGATTGATAAAACTTCGTATTACGAAAATGGTAATTGAAAAAATACCAGAATGGTGCACTCAAAAATTGGGCTACATGTTATAAATTGGGCTACATGTTATAGATCTATCAACCCTGTATTGGCAGAATGTTTTCCCTTTTACGATATACTTGTAGTTGTAGCCTGCACTCAAACTTTATTTGCTAGAAAATATCATTTTTGAAATCACATGGCTTATGCATAGTAAAAAGTCATTACCATCAACGGTGCACTCATTTCGAGAACACAACCGCAAAAGAATACGGTAAGAAACCAATTTGTCCCGTGCAAAGCGGCGTGAATAACGCCGAAATTGGTTGAAAATAATCGAAATGCGATTGATGCGGCAAGAAAATTGACACGATAACTGGCGATTTCGTTTCTCACTAGTGATGGAGTTGCGCCACGACGCTAGCGTTATTCGAGGGCGCCATGGTGCGCTTGGCGCCCTTTTCTGTGGGGCCATGGATGCCTGGCGCTTTTTTTCAAATGGCACCATGGGGCCCTTTTTTCAAATGGCACCATGGGGCCCTTTTTCTGTAGCACAGCTGGCGCACAATCTTAGGGGGGCCACAATGACGCCAACATGATTGAGGGTGATTTTCAGAGTTGTTAAAAGTACCAAACTTTTTTCAAAGTATAGGTAAACGTCAAGTATTTTTACTCAGCCCTGAGTACAGAACCCGTAAAGTAATTGTTGACTGTTACTCATCACTAAATGTGAGTAAATATAATACTTTTCCCCAGGAAATGTAAAAGTGAGAATTTTTGAGAAGATTTGCCCCAATTTTCAATCAAAATCACTAATTATATGCCCATTTTCTGCCCATTTTCTTTCAAATTTGCCTATTTTCAGCTTTTCTTACCGTATATTTTTTACCCATTTTTGGCTACTTTATTTTTAGCCTTTATTCACCCTTCTCTTCCTTCCAAGCCTTCACTCTAGGGCTCGAAACTAGATTTTTTTCAAATTCGAGTTAAATTCGCAACCCCAAATTTTTTCCGGTCGAGTCGGCAAGTCGAGTCAGGCAAGCCAGTGAAAAGTCGAGTTGAGTCTGGCATAAATCTTGAGTCTCGAGTTGAGTCGGATGCATTACTTTTTGGCATGACCCTTGCAGAAGTTTTTTGATACTGGTTTCTCTTCCAATGTTTTCACACACACTTAATGAAGTCTAAATGCCAACAGTTCATTTGAATATCAAGATAAAGCAAAAATAGAACTTTTTATCACTCATGTTGCTACAAATAAAGTTGCAAAAATAAAATTAGCCTACAGATGGATAATTAACATCTTTTACAGCATTTTTTTGGATCAGTGCCAACATTGTGCAATGCATTTGAGGTGGTGTGTATATAATGGATGGTGTGTGTATTTCATTATGTAGAATTGTATGGTAACAAGAAATTTGAGTTTTAACACCATTCAATACATACGCCAAGCTAATTGACAATATATCACACATGTGGTGTGGAAATGCGCGCCCGCGCGCAAATTTTTTGAAAAATATGTTAAAAAGTTCATATCAAAATTGATTTTTTAGGACATTATTCAATGGAAACCCTGACTCGAAATTTGCCAAAATTTTGAGTCGAGTCAGGCAAAAACCTCGAGTCTCGAGTTTGGGCCATATTTTTCCGGTCGAGTAAGACGAGTCGAGTCGGTACTCTGTTTTACCCTCGAGTCAGGAGTCGAGTCGAGTCGAGTCGAGTCGAGTCGAGTTCGAGCCCTACTCCCCTCCCTTGAAACACCTATATACATACACCTATCAGAAATACGTTATCTGTACTTAAGTACCTAAGCAATTAATACTTACTTAAAAAATATTACATAATAATAAGTAAATATGTTTTCACAACTATGGTTATTTTTGCAAAATGAATACACCATAAAAATGAATGCATCAAGAATACCTAGGTTTTTTACAGAAAATTCTTGCAGTGTACAGTTTTTTCTATCAATTCATCAAATGTATCTGCTGGATATTTCTAGGATTTGATGGGTGTGCTGATTTATATCATATTGTTACCCACTGTTATGTTTTCTGTGGAAAAAGTATTTTACTCATCTTTACATTTTCTGCAGAAAAAAGTTACTCACACATACTCATGAGTAAAAGTTAAAAAAATTACATTCTGTTTTCTTTACTCAGTGAGTGAGTAAAACACAGTTTATGTTTACACATACTTTGAAAAAGTTTGGTACATTCAACAACTCTGATAGTGAGAGCAATGTAATATTATGGAGAAAATATTTTGCTTTTATTCAGACAACAGAATATGGTAGATTCATTACATTCAGAATTAAGTGTGCTGGATGGTTGACTATATATAACATATTAAATACAAAAGATTCTACCTTTTCTATTCAACAAAGAATCCACTAATTACTAGAAACAGGTAGGTAGGTACAAATTTAAATACCGTATTACCTCGAATTATCCCCCCCCCCCTTGAATTAACCCCCCCCCTCGAAATACCCCCCTAAAATTCGGCTGAGGAAATAATAAACCCCCCCTCGAAATACCCCCCCTAACATTGAGTGTAAAGAGAACGTACATGACAAATACCGCAGTTTGTGGTCTGTACAATGCAGAACACACGTTAAAACTGATGATTGAGTGACGTTAGGGAAGGGTTGATGTGTATATACAGTTATATATACCTATAAAGACATATACATCTATGTAATTGTTCGATTTTTCTACGTCCGAGTACGGGGAATTTCCGAAAATTTCTGGCGAAATAATAGACCCCCCCCCCCCCTTCGAATAAACCCCCCCTCGAATTATCCCCCCCACAAATTTTGCTGGCGAAATAATAAACCCCCTGGGGGTATTTCGAGGTAATACGGTAGGTACTTCTCCTCTGTATGGTAAATATGGGTAGAAGCCTCTAAATATTTAGTTTTTTCGATGTTTTGTGAAATAATTTTTTACATTTTTCTGTCGTTTTGCAAATCTGGCCTGAAAGCATGTCAGCGCCGTGGCGCCATTCAAACACTACATTCAGTCATCACATCATCCATTTTGACACGATGGATAAAAATTACCATCGATATGACTGATCAAATCGATTGACGCGCCGTGTGTGAAAACGGATTTTAATCGCCGGCCAAAACATCGAAAACCGTTTTCCCATCATTGTCGCTGCGCGGCGCGGCGGCCCAATCCCATCAGAGTGGCAAAATTGTAAATTATTGGCCTCTGCGTTCTCAAGGAATGTCACCGCGATCTGGTTTGCGGTTTCAGAGATGATTGCCGCATTATTTTTGGGATTATGTCTGGATTGTTCAATTACAAACATGAATTTCATATTTGTCTATTTGTTATCATCTGTTGTGGTGATATGCTTTTGCCGAAAGTGACGAAGTAGTGTTAGAATAAGGGTGTCAAAAAAAATTTTTATGGAAAACGAAAACGGAAAAAATTTTCACCTGCGGAAAATGGAAAACGGAAAGTGTAAAAATTGTCATTTTTGAAAGCGGAAAACGGAAAGTCGACACCCTAGTCAAAATCCCACTTTCACTTATCAAATTCTCATCTGCAAATGAAGTGGGTGTGAAATGCTAGGTGCAAGATTTATTAGTCCGACGTATTTTTCCTGCAGCCTGGATAATTGTGTCTGAAACTATTTACATTTACGTCGCTAATTATCAAATACAACTCATCGGGCTACCGAAAAACAGACAGACTACCGTATTACCTCGAAATACCCCCATGGGGGTTTATTATTTCGCCAGCAAAATTTGAGGGGGGGGGTAATTCGAGGGTTTTTTTAATATTATTTCGCCAGAAATTTTCGTGAAATTCATTGTAAAGTATACGCTTTTTCTTATACAACAACGGTAGAAAATGTGAGAAAAGAGGTTATATTGGGGCCTTAGATGTACATCTGTACACAAATGAACGTATAAGAGTAGCTGCGATGCAAATAAGTAGTAATAAATACATCATGTACATTGCATACATGATGTACATCATTCGGGAGGGGGCGTATTTCGAGGGGGGTTATTATTTCCCCAGCCCATTTTGAGGGGGGGTCAATTCGAGGGGGGTTAATTCAAGGGGGGATAATTCGAGGTAATACGGTAATTAAATTGTGACCCTGCTTGCATTTCCATGTCAACTAAACGGTATTCACCTAGCTGCAATGAGTCGAAAAAGTTGGCTGAGCGGTGCGATGCAACTGCGGCGCAATGCACTCGCAGCAGCCAATCAGAACGCCGGTGGGCGGAGTTTACAGAGATATTCGGTAAAACTGTGTATTGCGTATTGTATAGTCAGTGTTCACATTACGTTTTATGAAGTCGATGGTTCATGACACATTTTTGCTGTATCATAATGCAAAATTTATAATTTTTTTACGCATTTATATACTTTTTGCATAGAATATTTCATTTCAGTTTATTTACGTGATCGCAAGCAATGAATATGAAGACTTCCGTTCACTCACACTTGATAGGCAATTCAAATGAGATTTCTCCTTTTGCAGAATACCCAGTTTATGCTAAGCTTTTGCATTTTTTAAGATTCGACTTCGCTAGCTTATTAATGTTAAGCAAACAAGAGTAAAGAATCAGGCGACACTTTCAACCAGCCTCATATTTATGTGATAAGCGCTAATTGAGTGAACAAAGGAGGTGCATTTTTCGACCAAACCAAATTTATTATCAGCCATCATTCTCTATACTACTGTTTTTTGTCCGTCTGCCCCGAAATGCAAACATTTTTGGTTTATTATACCGATGTTATTATGATAATCTTTTGTTTGCGCAGCCGAGACAAGCGAGAAGCGTTCTTAGCGATGTAATTTGTCTCTGCACGCTTACAGGAACTAAAGATAGTTTTTTGCAAGCAGCTGTAAAATACTGCCGTGATGAACATTTATGAGCCTATCGCACATTTGTAATGGCGCTTTTACGTGTCCATAAAGTTTCCACACCGGGCTATATTTCATTTTTGTTTCATGGCACCGAATGGCAACAATTTTTATTAACCGCGCGGTGAAATTACTGTTTATTGCGAAAATTGCAGCACACGGGCATTCGGCATGATAAGCTGTACTTTTCAGGAAATGGCTTTGAATTTCTCTATTGCGTCGCTAGTTGGCGGGAAATCAAAAAGCGGCTGCGACAGGAGTGAATCGACCGCCATTTCCGATGACATATCACAGAGCGGATCGGCTTTCAAACCGAAAAAGCGACTCGGCAACAGTAGGAAAAGATTGAATGCAAATCAGACTAATGATGATGTTCAGGCAAAAATTTCTGCAGTCGAAAATGAGGGCGGCCAGATCGCTAACTGTGGTTAATTCCACTGAATCTTACCAATTTACTTGCATTCAATAACGTACTGCCGTGGATACCTCGATTAATCCCAGCTTGAAACCTCCCCACTATCGTTGGAGTGAAGAAAACGTGTTATGTAAATGGCCACTTGCCACTTTTACTCGCCCACAATCGCCTCTTTCTTCCCACGAAAAAGAGGACTTAGGTCAAGCAGCACATACAGTCACTACAGTCAGTACAGTCAGTACTTCACTCACATTTAAGATCTCAATAAAAAATCCGAGGAATAAAACTGCCGGGTGTCCTAGGAATAGTTTTGTATACTGTTATTTCCTCGAGATACCCCCCCGCTCGAAATACGTTTGCTCCCGTAATACCCCCCCCCCCGCTCGATATACGTTCGCCCCTGAAATACCCCCTCAAAGTCAGCACTCAGAAAAACATAACTCCCCTGCGGGTATTTCGAGGAAATACGGTAAAAAGTCTCTGTGAACAAATCTCACATTTCAGGCACATCACAACACCAGCCCACACTTTTACCGAGTCACAACGGCACCTCTGATCTGCCCAGCGGTATCGAGCAGCCACTGGCGCAGGTCGGCCAGTACAACCAGCAAACGTCGCCGAGCCACAGCGAAAACAGGCCGCAGTCACCGGCGCAGAGCCAAACGCTGGCGTACGCAGGTACCAATCCCAGACCCTGTAAAATGTCATCATAAAGAATCATGCAAAGTGTCAAAAGTCATGGAAAATGCCCTGCAAAATGGTAACTCGGTTGCCATTTCGCAGGGCATTTTCCATGACTTTTGACACTTTGCATGACACTTGACACTTTACAGGGCTTTTTACAGGGTCTGGGAGTGCCCCCAGGAAACCCGTTGCCATCGGATGACGTCATCAACAGCCCCAGACCTTTGGTGCACTCGTGGCACGACGTACTGCTGCCGCACTTGCACATGGCCAGTACGAACCCGTTTTTGATGAGTGGTGATGGAGCGCCAGCGATGAACAATGCAAATAAGCTGATACAGGCCATGGTGCAGCAGATGCAACAGGTTGGGATGGGCGACGGGAATTTTCTGCCAGATTCTTAGTGCGTCATGGTGGATCGTAAGTTTAATCAACTACTACGACGTGTCGCTGGGCGTCAATGGCGTCAGTATTAAATATTAGAATGCTTCTCCAAATCGCTTCTTCAATTGGACGGTAGAACTATGACGTTACAACAATCATTTTCGACTTCAACGATTCATTCTTGCAAACATTTTAATTTTTACAAAATCTCGCCACTTTCGACTTGTCATTTTCTCATCAAATCGAACACCACATCCACGCCACACAGACGCCTTCAAGCTGCGGCACTGGCGGCGGCCACCTGCCACCGGGCTTGCTACCGCCCGCGCCAGCGGCACAGCCGCCAAGCTGTCCTGGTGCGGCCGGCAGCAGCAGCCAACTGACGCCCGCCAGTCAAGCGGCCATGGGCGTGAGCAGAGTGCCGCCGGCCATGTGGGCCCAGCCCTGGCTGGAGATATTGCAGCACGCTGCAGCGCAGAGGCTGGGCGTTGCAGGTGGGCGTTTTGGATATCATCTTTTTGCGTCGATTTTTATTTTTATTTGGTTTTGATTTGGGTCATTTTGATAGTGTTCATATTCATTTTCACAAGACACGCGTTTCAATTGACCATCGAACGACGAATAGCAAATAACTAAGCTTTAAGAAACCGTTCGGCAAAAACTGTAGCTCAACAAGCGGGCCGGTCAATAACCAATCCAATAACTTTTCAAATCCATTCGATTGCCTCATAATAAGGCCAAGTTGTGTACACAAAAGTAAAAGTGTTTGACACGACATGACAGCGTTCGCGGCACGCCGCCGCGCAGTTTCGTCGAGTGCGGGGCACTTGAAATGCGTTGCACTGCGCGCCGCGGTCGCAGTTGTCCAGTGAGCTACGCGCACCTCCGCCGCGCGGTGTCTTATTCAATTTAGAGCAAATTGGGGGGGTGCAGTTTTCTGTGGACGCACGGCCGCTACTCGTATTAGAACAGGTAGTTGTGCAGCTAACTGATGCACCATTTACCAAGCCGATGTTTGCTTGTATTTACAGCGTTTGCTTGCTTAGCGCATTATATTTATTTACTGGCCGGTCCAATTCTGCGTTACAGGCTGCTGCCGTTTCGTCGCGCTCAATTTACGTTTACTTCAACACCAATTAGACTTTAGACGTGAAAAGCTCTATTACAAACACGACTGAACAAATTCAATGGGTCTGCTGTGCGTTGTATCGTTTAAAGGACGAAATTTGTACAAATCACGTCTAAATATGCAAATATCTTTTGCAGTGCATCGAACAAATGTATCACAATGATTAAAAACACGGGCAGAACTGTTGAAAAGAGTTTCTTGTAGAAATTCGTCGAGATTGTATGCCAGTGTGCCGCACCATACGATTAAAACGGCGGAGAAACGATTACGAAACGAAAAATGCATATTGAGTTGAGGGATGGCGTCGCAGCCCATTTCCCATCATGTTATCAGTAAGCTGTTGGTGCCTTTTGCCCTGTTCAGAACACTGTAGAATGTCACCATCCTCTAAGTAGATACAATTTAAACGATGTACTCTCTCCCCATCCCAAGTGGCAGTCCCAAGCCCTGTAAAGTGTAAAGTAAAGTGTCAAATGTCATGTTAAATCAAAATGTCAATCAAAACAAAAAAAAACAAAAAAATATTGCATTACTGAACTTGACAACCACTGCACAACAGTTGACACTTTACTTTACATTTGTCATCACAATTGACACTTTGCATGACATTTCACACTTTATTTTACACTTTACAGTGCTTGGGATTGTCCCATGTCAACGTTGGCGTTCATGTTGAAACGCATGTCCACTCGCGCCAGCTGTGTTTCAATGGCTATGAGGTTCATTTCAACTGATCGCCAGGTAAATTCTCTAGTTTGAAGGTTTCAGTATTCAGAACCCGTACACACGTCGTCTTATGGAAATAATCTTGTCGGCGATTTCTGTTAGCTAGGTGAAAAAATGCTTCGCTAAAAGCTACCGGGTTCATTGTGATATTTATGATGGGTCGGATGCAAACAAAAGAAATGCCGTGCGAATTATGAGCTGTTGGTGATTAGAATAATGCAAATTAGCAACGGTCGGGCATAAAGCACAAAAGCGCTATACAGGTGCGCCGGCATTAGCGCAATCTTCGCCGGTGCTTTGCGAAAATCGGGCGCGCAAATTTGCTCGCGATTTGCCAAGACTATTATGCAATTTGTTATCACGAGTTCGGAAATATGTCGGGTTTCGTAGTACCGATTCCGATCCGTGTATCCAGTCTCGGTTTTTGTCTCGAACAACCAGTCTTGCATCCTGATCTTACGAAAAATAAAAATAACAACACAGTTTGTATTTAATCCTGAGCAGGGTTGGCAAAATCTCAGAAAAGTATGAAAATGAAATAAAAATAAAATGGAAAATTGAAGAATAAAATAAAATAAAATGGAAAATTTCAACAAAAAAAAATTGTATAAAAATTCAAATTTTTGTAAAAATTTTGTAAAATTGTATACAAATTCATATTTTTGTAAAAATTGTATAAAAATTCATATTTTTTTGTAAGATTTTTTTTCTGTTGTTTATAGTTCAACCTGTTCATTCACGGAGCTGGGGCAGTCCCAAGCCATTTAAAGTGTCAATATGTCATATGAAATGGAATGGAAAGTGTCAATTTTCATGAAAATGTAAAGTCAAGTGTCAATTGTCATGACAAATATAAAATAAAGTGGAAACTGTAAAGCAAATTGTATCCAAATCTTATCTTTTGTATCCAAATCTTGTTGTTTTTGTAACCAAATCTTATGTGAACATTTGGATACAAAAACATAAGATTTGGATACCAAAATATAAGGTTTGGATACCAAAACATAAGATTCAGATACACAATTTACACTCTGCATGACATTTGTCATGACAATTATACTTTGTTTGACATTTGAGATGCCAATTGACCCTTTACTACATTTGTCATGACAATTGACACTTTGCATGATGTTTTACAAATGCGCCCAGCACACTCCAGTAATCCTTCTACTGAAAATGCAAACCATTCTTATCGATAATTGTAACTTAACACTTGCAACTAGCTAACAATACCTACTGCATTCAACTTTTGCAAAGTAATGGAAAAATTTGTCACACGGTTTTCATGTTTAGGTCTAATTATCACATTTTTCTGACCTTGCATGCAAGATTCTGATTTTTTTGTAAAATTTCTGTAAAATTTTTGTAAAATGGTCCATTTTATTATTTTATTATTATTTTGGAATTAAAAAAAATAAAATGAAACAAGAATAAAATTAAAATAAAATACATTTTTATACAATTTTTATACAAATGATTTTTATAAAACCAACCCTGATCCCTAGTCGGAACTTTCTTGTCCCTATGCCGGTTCGAATCCGATCCGGTTCGGTTCCCAATCCCGATTCCGATCACACAGTCCCGGACACGTGTTAACGCTGCGGCTCGCGACCAGCGTAGCACTGCGCCGCGCCGCCCTGTTTTACTGCGACACCGCGGCGAATCCGCGATAGAGATAGGGCGGGCGGTTCTTTTTCACACGACTTTCAACATCAATCAGCACCGCAAAATACCCTTTGTGGATATCGCTAAAAGAAATGGAGATTTTTGCTTTATTTTATAGAGAAGTGGATTCCGAGTGACATGAATTTGTATTTGTTGGCCATAATTATGCGGTTTCATGATGTTAGGGCTCCGACATTTTGGTAATGCTGTTTCGCACTACCAGTGAACCAGAATTCAGATTGGGTAAATATTTATTTTGTCTCATATGATTTAGTCAAAGACAAATGATCTAAAGACTAAATGATGATGGAGCCTTTTAAGAGTTGATTTTAATTTTTCTGGTCAAAATATAAATACCTGAAAAATCTGTAAAAAACGACATTTCTTTCAAATTATCTTTCATGGTAAATTTCCACCGCAGTCGCATAATTTTTATACGATAAGTGAAGTACACATTGTTTCCCATGTAATCGCTGCTTCTTGTGTACTGATTGATTAGCAATAGAACAATGTTCTTGTGGGAAATGTCCATCAGCAAAGTTCGTGCTATGATGGAAAAATTCTAATGTTATGTTTTAGAAAAGTCAATATTCCTTGAAATGTAATATTATACCATTACTGTAGCGTATGTACCTAGTGATCGAATAACTATACTCGGTGGACATCACACTTAGTATGGAAACCTACCATAACCCATCTGAATAATGAACCAAAGATTCATTATAATATTCAGTTTTTTACTATAGAATAATTATTTGCGAAGATTTAAGATTTTATTCATTAAATTGATGTAAGACTCTACGCATACTTTGCGGTCCGTCGAGTATACTATCCAATAAAAATTTAAACTTTTTTACGGAAACTCGGTTTACAGGAGGCAACTTTGCTTTCTCCATTGTTTTGTTTGATTTACACTTTAATGTTAGAATGGTCTCTAGAAGGTTATAAAATGTAAAAAGATTTTTTTGAATATTTCCCATCGTGTGCCTTCCACTTAAGCCTGGGAGAAGTTGAGAAATTGAATGCGAACATTAGCTGCTCGTATTTTATAATGTGGAGTTCGTGACACTGTCTACCATAGCCTTTATTTGTACACTTTTATGCCTTTAAGCCAGCCTATCAGACTGGTAAATTCACCACTCAATTATGATCATCGAATTTTTATCACTAGAGATGTGAATTTTTATAAACGGCCAGAATCTGATGAGATCTCCTTTCTGTTTTTTTTTTGTGTCGGTTTATTCCTTTCTGGTGACGGAATCAATTAAGATTCACAAAAGGAGTGTAAAAGGAAATCGCAAAAAGCTTTCAATATAACAAATTTCCGCCGATGTCTTGGTAAAATAACATTTCGGATTATTTCATCTTTATGGCACGTCAATTTAAAAAGAACATTTTGTTGTTTTCCCCCCATTTTCATATGCGCCAAAGTAGTTTGCCCACAAGTGGAAAATGAGGGTGCCGCCGCCGATTCATAATGGCCGTCATAAAATAAACGGGCAGGTAAATTATGCCTGATAATAACGGTGATTGAAAAAAGTCTTTTTCTCGAGGCAAAACGCTGCAGCGGGCAAGGGTGAAAATTTGCACTAATATAATATGCATTATGAATAATTTCGGCGTGATTTATGCATTCCCGCGTCTCGGTTTTCATCCAGCCGAGCGCTATTTTATAAATTTTACCCAAATTGCTAGTTGCGAATGGGCGGCCTTTAGCAATCCATGTTTACACATGGACCACTCTGATGCCCTCAAATCGCTTTACTTAAATATAAACTCAAATTAACGCTTGATCACCGTTTGAAGCTAATTTAAGACAACTTCCAGACCGGTGTGAATTCAAAGATTGGACGACAGAGAACTGTAAAGAATACAAGCTTGCCTATTTTATACGTAACAATTTACAACGTGCATGGGAAGGCAGATAAATACGTAAATGTAACGCCATCAATGTGGTTAACAAAATACCTAGGTATCTACAAAATACCTATTTACAATACGCTAAGCATGGCACAATCGGCATGCATTGAGTCTTTATCGCTCTGCAAAAATGTGCTGATTCACCGTACAAAAATCTGATCTCCTCAATCGCGCTATCAGCGCCCAATGCTCATTCACCATTAATCACACATTTTTTACTAGTTTTTTATAGCTGCGATACAGAAGTATGCGGACCATTTATTCATACGGCAGCCTGTGTTTAACTGTAAAAGCCTAGCGGGCGGCATAAATCAAAGTGGGCAGCAACTATGGAGCGTTTGGCGAAAAGACACTGTAGGACACTTTGCTGAACACAATAAACACATGAGACACGGCAGGGGGTCATCGGCGGGGAATCACCAAAGTTCATATTTATGTACGACCGGAGCCTCCCTCGTCATTATTATCATTATCGTCGAAAATGCATATTGTAAATCCCAATCTAGTCAATTTTTCGTCAACACAGAAATTCACCCTCTCACACATTTCCATTGTCGACCCTATGTCAACTCGCTTCACACATTCGGAACAAGTTCCGCCCAAGCCGCGCGTCTGAAAAGTGGGCTGCTGGGCGAACGGCGGCCGGGCGCCAAAGCTCAGTTCGAATAAATGGGCAGCCCATTGGGTTGGCTATTGTGCGCCGACGCGATCGCAAATCAAATCAACATGTCGGAGTGAAGTGGCTCATTTTGTAGCGCGCGGTGCAAAGCCGACAGGTACATGCTGAGGTAGAGGGTGGTTCAACTAAGAGCGTCACAAAGGGGGTGTATTAAGTCTTGCACGCTGATGACATGGTGCCAATCCCAGATCCTGTAAAATGCCCTGCAAAATGTCAAATGTCATGCAAAGTGTCAAAAGTCATGTAAAATGGCCTGCAAAATTTGCAGGGCATTTTACATGACTTTTGACACTTTGCATGACATTTGACGTTTTACAGGGCATTTTACACGGTCTGGGACTGCTGCGTGGTGCGGTGCAGCCAATAACAAATAGGTATCTAAGTTGAACCACCGTGGTGCACCTGTATTAGCTTGTTCTAAGACGCAAGTGGGCACTCGACTCCTCTAAGTGCCTGTCTATTATGCCCTGTCGAAGCTGGCCGTGTTTGCAAACTTTACTTAAAGGCACTTAAATTGATCAACCGATTGCTAAATTGCAACAGGAAATGTGCACATTGGCAAAATAAATGGGCTGTTTTGTGACTGAGTGATGAGTCTTTTCGGGTTAATTAAAAAACTGTGACGTTTGGTGATAACCATAATTTCTGGCGCTGGTGCCAGACGGCGTCAACGCGCAGCCATCGTATCGGCGCCAGACAAAAACAACCACATTGAGAACGTCATATAATTACGGAAAGAGGAAATGATATAGAGCGCCAGCGTCAACCGGGCAATGGATAATTACTAATTCGACGTTCCATGAAGACTAATAGACGAGTACTCGAGTTAAAACGGTTAAGATGTTCGTAGGGGAACGATCATGGAACTACGAGACCAGCCACTTTATCACCTGTTTGACATTGAGCAAATAACGACGACTGAGTTCTCCGCAGGTTCTCCCGGATCGTCGCCGCCGAACCCGGCGCACACGACCGGCTGCAGCAGCAGCGCGGCCAACGGCGGCACGAGCGCCGTGCCCGGCACCAGCTCCATGCTGGGGCCGAACGGGCTGCACCACCACGGCCACCAGCATCACATGCACCACAATTTCATTGCCGCCGCCGCCGCCGCGGGACTCTTTTTGGGACCTTATCGGTCGGTGGATGGAAGTATTATACTGGTGCTATTTTTATTTGTGGTTGGGCACTTCACGCCATCCAAAGTAACCAGATTCTAAATATTCCAAGTATACCGAGTGGATCGCATACTTTACACAGAATTTTACCATAATTTTATGAATAAAATTTTGTGATAAATTACGTAATTAATTATCCCACGGTAAAAACGAAAAATGATGAAATACTTTATAATTTTTGTTCATTATTCAGATGGGTTATGGAAGGTTTCCATACGAAGTGTGATGTCCGCCGCGCCGAGTATATTTGTCATCCCTTAAACAACTGTGGAACGTATTGCACACATAACAGTTGAAAATAGAGTGCATTCGCGCAGAAAGCCGAAGCGGGTGCGGACCGCCTTCAGCCCGGGCCAGCTGCTGCAGCTGGAGGCGGCCTTCGACAAGAACCATTACGTGATCGGCGCCGAGCGGCGGCACCTGGCGCACAGACTCGCGCTCACCGAGACGCAGGTGCGTTACAAGTGCGCTGGTTGAGAACGACATGCAAGCAGTCCCAGACCATGTAAAGTCTCAAATGTCATGTAAAATACCATTCAAGTGTATCCAAATCTTATAGTATTGTATACAAATCTTATGTTTTTGTATCCAAGATACGATTTGGATATGATACAATAAGTTTTGAACACACATGATACTTAACAGGGTCTTTTACAAGACCCCTGGCATTTTACTGGGCCTTTTATATGACACATGACTCGTTACAGAGTCCTTTACAGGGTTTGGGTTGCGTCAGTTGTTGTCATTGCGGGTTGTTGTCATTTGGTTGCGATTTGTGTCTAAAAATTGTCTGGCGATTTTTTTTAGAGCCTTGTTAGATTATAAAACAAATGTAAAGAGGTATCCGAAAATATTTCTATTTGATAGATTAATTATTGCGCTGACTGTTTTAAAATATTATACCGTATCCAGGCGGTCATTTTGAAGTTTATCTGCTAGCCTCGAATGTAACATTGCTCAAATCAGCCACTACCGTCGCGCATTAAACACACACGAGAAATTCGAATGCCAGATTCCATATTTAAAGGCCAAATATTGACACAAGTGGGACGGATTTCCCAACGCTAATTGGAGTGCAAACCATGGACAAATTGTGCAAATTAACCATGGAAATTGATACGTTTTGCGCTAGCTAAGCGACACAGATTGATTGCTAATGGCTAGCTTTAGCGTGTTGGTTGAATAGCAATACATGGATAAAATGTTTGAAGTAAAAGCGCCAGCTTAGGTTACCTGCGCTAAGTCCATTAACCGGGTAAACCTTCACGGCAAAATGCCCGATTACGATCAAGTATTTACGATGTTGCAATCAGAGCACATCAAATTAGACGTATTTCAGATAAATACCGCTTTGTTAGAGAATAACCGTATTTATACGATAAATCGTGCCGCCATAAAAAAATGTCCGGCCCAATCGGAACACATCACAGTGCGCATTTCACACAAATTTTTCACACAATTTTAAAAGGAATACTTCCAATCACGCGTTAAAAATCTGATTTCACTTTCTGCAGGTAAAAGTGTGGTTCCAAAATCGGCGTACCAAGCACAAGCGCATGAAAACGGAACAGCACGGCGGCACGAGCGGGGATGCTGCCCATGATGACGATGGCGCAACTTCACCCAACAGCCCTGTAGAGTTTGATGAAGATGGTACTGAAGGTATGTTTCATTTTTTACCTAGGTATTTAAATTTGGAAAGTCCTCAGTGTGTATTTTAATAGGACATTTTGAGCAGAATTGAAACTTTTTGGCATGCATGGCACGCACTCTAAGATAATCGTGACGTTTCCTGTGAAAATGTGTTGTTGTTTTACGTAAATATTCACGCAATTTTATCAGTTTACACATGCGCGTGTACATTTGACACGAACCTAGCTCCATTTGACACGAACCTAGCTCCAATTCGTTTTTTTGACACGAACATTTGACCTGCCTAGTCAAGTATCATATTTATCGAATAAATCACCCCTCTTGAATAATTCCCGCCTGTTAGACGAGTGAGAAAAAATACCCCCCCCCCCCTCGAATAATTCCTCCTTTTAAGCCGGAATTAGAGCTCAGCGTCGATTCGACGTGAAATGACGACGTGAAATGACGTCGTGAAATAAATTACACGAGTGAGGATCATGCTACGGGTCTACAATTTTCTAAGGATAATATATGAATCAATACCTTAATCGTGCTTGCAATAGTCTGACGTGAAATGTCAAGTTGTTCCCTGACGTAAAATGATGACGTGGAATGATAAAAATTGAATTTTTCAATTCGCTCTAGTTGTGGCTGATAACACTCAGTATTGGACACGATTAAGGTATTGATTCATATATTATCCTTAGAAAATTGTAGACCCGTAGCATGATCCACAATCGTGTAATTAATTTCACGACGTCATTTCACGTCGTCATTTCACGTCGAATCGACGCTGAGCTCTAATTCCGGCTTTAAGCATATGGTCAACTTGTTGTGTATAATTTGAACAAAAAATGGCATGTTATGCTGTTAATAAAGCATATTTCATGAAATGAAATGATAATGAAACATGCTTGAAATTTTTGACGAAAAATAATTCCCCCTTGAATAATTCCCACCTGGGGGCAATCCCAAGCCCTGTAAAGTGTAAAGTAAAGTGTCAAATGTAAAGTCAAATGCAACGTAAAATGTCAATCAAAACAAAAAAGAAAAAATTTTATTACTGGACTTTGCATGACAAGTGACACTTCACTTTGCATTTGACACTTTACTTTACAGGGCTTGGGATTGCCACCTGAAATAGTTCCCCCTCAAAACGTCTACCGAAAAACTAATTCCCCGGGGGATTATTCGAGTAAATATGGTAATTATTAAGACACTGCAAGTTGTTTGAAAACACGCAGGTTCCGAGGGAAATCACACAGAGCCGCAGGGTCAGGCTGAACTCAGCAGCACATACCCCAATCAGGGTTGCAGCAGTTCATCAGACATCTCAGCACTGCCATTGCACCACAACAGTGCGCAGATGAGTTTGCTGAATAGTTTCAGTTGGGCGATGCAACAGCGAACTTAGGTATTATGTTATTTTACAATGCGCCTACGCCCTACGGACACCAGTTTACTACCAAAATTTAAAAAAATTTAATAAACCGATTAATCAGCTTTGAACGCATTTGAGTTTACTGTGATGAGTTATGTTTGATCTCCGTTAACTGTATTTGGCGAACACCTCATTCCGGTAAACTCAAATGCCGCTCAACCTCGATTTATGAGTTGACTAATTTTTTTTCCGTTTTTTTACTGGTCGTAACTCGTAAGCTAGTGCGCGTGGGGTAAATAAATAATTATAATAATTTTAGCTTTCATTTTCCTACATAATTATTTAGCAGAAATAACCATATATATGCCGATGATATATGCCAAATATAAAGTGAAAAATAAGTAGCTAAATAAATACGCTATTCATTTGGACCAACAGTGATATTCACCCAAATTGTTTGTGATTTCACAGCTTTCAATTTTTCCACGGTTATGATCATAATGTTGCTTTAAAAAAGAGCTGTTCAAATTTACCTTCATTTTTAAATACCCATCAATTAAAGGGGCGAGTGCAGTTTTGGCCCACAAACTAGCCAGTCGAAAATCCGTCGGTAAATTAAGGACCCCAGTGCGAATTGCACCTGACCAAACTCAAACTTGTGACCAGGGTTGGCAAAATCTCAGAAAAGAATAAAAATAAAATAAAATAGAAAATTGAAGAATAAAGTAAAATGAAAAATTTCAAAAATAAAAATAAAAATTGTATAAAAATTCGAATTTTTGTAATTTTTTTGTAAAATTGTATACAAATTCATATTTTTGTAAAAATTGTATAAAAATTCATATTTTTTGTAAATTTTTTTCTGTTGTTTATAGTTCTACCTGTTCATTCGCGGAGCTGGGGCAGTCCCAAGCCATGTAAAGTGTCAAAATGTCATATGAAATGGAATGGAAAGTGTCAATTTTCATGAAAATGTTTAGTAAAGTGTCAATTGTCATGACAAATATAAATTAAAGTGGAAACTGTAAAGCAAATTGTATCCAAATCTTATCTTTTGTATCCAAATCTTGTTGTTTTTGTAACCGAATCTTATGTGAACATTTGGATACAAAAACATAACACTTGCAACTAGCTAACAATACCTACTGCATGCAACTTTTGCAAAGTAATTGAAAAATTTGTCACACGTTTTTCATGTTTAGGTCTAATTATCACATTTTTCTGACCTTGCATGCAAGATTCTGATTTTTTGTAAAATTTCTGTAAAATTTTTGTAAATTTTTTGGTAAAATCGTCCATTTTATTATTTTATTATTATTTTGGAATAAAATAAAATAAAATAAAATGAAACAAGAATAAAAAAAAAATACATTTTTATACCATTGTTATACAATTTGTATACAAATGTTTTTTATAAAACCAACCCTGCTTGTGACACGTAAAGCGTAAAATTTCATGTGCCGACATTCTGATTGAATCTGGCCCCAGATATCTACAATTCAAAAATGAAGAGTATTCTTACAACTGTGTATATGGTCGATTAGGTATTCATCAGTTCATTGCCTTGTAGATTTTTTTATTTATAACATTTCCTTAAAGTGAGGAAATGATGTCGGTAGAGAAGTTAAGTTTCTGTTGTCTCAGTGTGTGAAAGAACGGTAATAATGAAAAACAACTGTAGCCTTGTATGGTAGATTTATGCATAGAATTATTGACCACTTCTACTGTCAAACTGTTACATTTGCATATCACGTATTTATATTATACCGGTTTTCCATGAATCTTATTCAAGTGCACTTCTTGTGAATATCTACGTACACATTTTTACAAGCATTTTGTCGCATTGTCAGTTATATACCTAAATTTAATGAATATTTAAATGACCAATTTGAAATTGGATGTCAGTTAAGAATGCAGCGGAGTACAGAAGTTGCCAAGTATGTTTTCACTAATAAATAAATTTTTGACATTTAATTGTCTACTAGATGGTGTAGCCTAGACTTACTCATGTGCATCATCATCCATGAATATCATTTATTATTGATTTAAAGAAACTGAACTTGTAGATTACCATAATCGGACACGGGCGCCATTAAAGCAATCAACAAGCCAGAGTGCAAACGGCCGTTCCATTCGAAAATGAAACGACAAAAACGCGAAAATCATTTAAATTTGGCCCCAAAATCGAAAAATTACAGGCGTCACGCAGCGCGATTTATTATAAATAAGTAATGAAGGGTAATTTCGCATTTTATTATGTCGCCCAGGAAGTGCAAAGGGCGTGCCGACGACAGGCGACGATTTCATCACGGATTTTTTTCATAAATTCCGATTTTGAACGACTTTGAACAATGGCGGCGTAGATTGTATTTATGTAGCTGCTGAGGTCATTGGATAATGGCCGTTTTGCTATAATATACGGTGTCGATTTTGGTGCACATTGAATATTTCCTTTATTGCAATAAAATCAGAGCCAAATTACTCCAACGCGACGAATCAAATTTCCATTATCGGCGGCGATTTTGATTTCTTCAAATTCGTTCCACGGAGGCAAAAACTAAGACGCTAATGACTTTGAAGTAATTTTAAACTCGCCCAGTGGGTTGTCCGTGTGGGAAAAACACTACACCCAATATTTTTGCATTTACTCATTACATACATAAATACTCAATAGTTAATACTAAGTAGAGGTCAGCCTTAGTTTCTGGCAATGGGGGTTGGAAGTTTTGTGGAACATTTGAATAAAACAATAACACATGTACATTAACAACAAAATTATACTTAATCGTTTTTACAAGTATTGGCGACAAAATTTGAATCGCTAATTGAATTTCATTGGAGGTTGATCAAATTTCAACAAAATTAAAAAGCATCAATGAATCTAGCTGGGTGAACTTTGTTTCACCAAATAGATGGAAATATTGAATTTCATTCATTCATTCCCAAAGTTCTGTGAGAAAATACACTGTGAAAATTGAAAAAATTTGTTGTGTGTACAGAAACGTTCTATTCAGACGACCTTTAATTAACCCGAACGCGTTTCTGGGGAGGCCATTTAAATATATCCAAAATAAAACGCTGTCCGGTTCAATGGGCCCACACACGCTAGTTGACATCGCAAATTCGTGTCAACCCAGTGTCAACAATATAACACAAAAAGATCTTTAAAGCGTTGCACCTAACAGAAGCAATTAAAAATTAAGTGTCATGATATAAAGTTAACCTTGAATGATCAGATAGGGAAGTTGAAATCACACAATTCACTAAAATTCAGTTGACACGGATCCAGTTGACATCCAGCGTGTGGCGCCAATGTTGTACTAAAACCTCGTATATACTCCAGCGACATTACACCTTACAATGAAATCTACCATATCCCACCTGAATAAAAGAACAAATATAAAAATATTTTCACTATATTTATCAAAGCAATTTCATAAATATTATGAAATTTTTTATGTTTGTTCTTTTATTCAGATGGGATATGGTAGATTTCGTTATAAGGTGTACCTAATGTCGCTGGAGTATACCTAATTTCTGATCCGCAATGAACCGGGCTGCTGATCTGATAAAATCTCGCACGTGCACCCATCGTGGTTCAATTTATTGCAATTTATAAGCATGCATTTACACGAGTTTATACGGGAACTTATAATTTGGCACTAATACGCATGCAAAGTGCAGCGCGTCTCATAAAAATGACCCAGCGAGAAGAATGATGGCCGATTTTTATCGCTCAAAATTGCAGAACGATCCAGAGAGCTCGTAAATTTTACATGGAATTTATTTAGCCACCTCAAACATGGAATTAGCACGTAATTCTCGTTATAACGAGGTTACAAAACAGGTAAAAACGAGGCTACTGAAGTAGCATTTGTGGAATCAGAAAAGTAAAGACCCAAGGCACTAAAAATGCCGGCAGAGAAATGTAGGTGTTTATATATTTAAAATATTTAGATGTGGCAAAATTGAGTTAGCTGTACACGCAATTTCGATCGCCCTATTAAAAGTCTCGGCCCAGTTCAATAAGAATAGGTATAAGGACAAGAATACAAATCACTAAGGTCAAACTGTACACCAGTAAGCGCTTACATCGTGTGTAGACGCGATAGAAAACGATCAATGGTGGATTTCGAAAAAGCGTGTCGAGCTAAATACCGTATATACTTGAATAATTCCCCTGCATTGAAAAATTACCCCCTCTTAGACGAGTGAGGAAAAAATAATTCCCCCCCTCGAAAAATCCCCCTCCCCCTTTAGGCATATGATAATGTTTTTGCATCCAACTTGAATAAAAATTGCACGTTATTTACTAAACAAAGCATGTTTCATGAAATAAGTTATAGAAACATGCCTAAAATTTTCGACGAAATAATAACACCACCCTTGATGAGTCCTCCAATCAAAAAAGTTCCCGGGGGGATTATTCGAGTGTATACGGTATGTCAATCTCAATTATGGAGCCACAAGATAAAATGGCACATACAACCATAAAACCAGCGATACTCAAAATGCTGTCGTTTCTTTTGTGCGGAGACAAAGTAAGAAATGACAGCATGCCAAGGCAATCAAGTCCAGTAAAAGAACAGAGTGAATTAAAAGCAAGCGTGTTTAAACTTTTCTCACATTTGCGCGAGCAGTTCCAGCCGCACTAAAATTGAGAACAGCGCAACGGGAAGTGTACCATGAGACATTTTTGTATCATACATTTTTTGCAATGTATAATACAAGGAGACATTGACAGAATCCAAGATAAAATACACAAAACATTATGTGGACGGATGCTCAACAGACACTCCAAATTGAACACGCGACATTTGACCAGTATCGACATCTGAGTAAATAGCAAACTACACTCCCGGAAAAATGTCTTTATCCTCCTGATCGGGAACAAAAAAATTGAATGTCTCCCCTGCTAACGTGCGATCCCTGTCGGGATATACATGGGATGAATTCTTGTAGATAAAGGTGCCTTTAAGCCACATGTCGATTTTTAGGCTTCTGGGTGCTTTGCTTCTCGTTTGACAGCTATTCAAATTCAAATTTCCGGTGGAAAGAAGTCTTTATCCCTTATGCTAAAACGTTTAAACAAAGAAGAAAACATGGTAAAATGATGAAAAAGGCTGCGTTGCGATGTAAAAAAAACGATGCACTATCCAAATATTTATCACTTTGACAATTTGTATTCAAAATGGTATACTCAGTGGACTTGATACTCTGCACTCGCATTGATTTCGCATTATGTTCAAAATCGTCTGCCGTCTGTTGGCAGACAAATATCGACCCAGCATGGTGTTTATTTTTGAATTTATGAACAAAACGAAATGTTGGAACCGTGCCAGCTCACTACTGCGCGCATAAGGCGAAATGTAAAAAGCAAGAAACAATCGCGCAAGGCACTGCGTTCACGGTGAACGTACTGTTGACTATATACGCATGATAGGGGCCATATTTCTACTGTGGGGGGTTGACATAATTACCCACCCTATGTATGAGTTTCACCCCTCAGTGGCCCATATTTAATGTTTGATTCACCATTGAACCAAAAAAATCAAAGGGATAAAGACATTTTTCCAGGAGTGTATATTAGTCGGATTGACATCCATCGATTTTTTCTGCACTCACAAACCACGTCAAAAATCATCACTGGTCGCTCATATAAGAGTTGTTCTCTTCTGGTGCATCCCTGACAGCCATGAAAGCCTCAATTTCGGCAACTTCTCTCGGGAGTGGTGTCAAATTCTCACACCCTTTTTCTGTTATGAGAACGTCGTCTTCAATTCGAACCTGAAAGTTAACATGGTTGATTTATTTGTCAGATTCGAAAAACAATGATGTTTACATTTCCAAATTACCCTACATGCCAACAGGTTGCACTTTGACACATGCATTTACAGAAGCATGAAGCAATCCTGCACCATCAGAAGTGTCTTAAAGTAACAGGTTAGAGAATACAGTGTTTTGAAGTGGAAAAAGTAAAGTGTTCAGAGGTTTAAGTGCCCTCGATTTTGCTATCATTTGATATTTCAGACTAGGTACCTGTAATACAATTTACTGGAGTAGTAAATACAATATTATCTAGGTAAACTCGTCACTTGACTGGGCATCTGAGTGCTGGCATTGGCGCCAGTGGGCAGACAATATCGCTACATTTACATAATTACGTGCTACATTTCACAGGATTTTGTTCAATACGGTGACTGACTCCACCAAATCCGCGGTATTTCGCCAGTTCCTCGGGTATCAGAAATTTGGATAGCTTGTCATCCGCCAGCGCTTTGTCTAACAGCTGCAAAAGTATTGAAACTTTAAGTTCACGCCATCTTGACAGAAAATGCACAATCGCACGCACGTGGTCAATGAAATAACACCCCGGTTCAATAGTGATGTACATTCTGTCCTCTAAGACACGAGCGGTTCTCAGTTTTGACAGCCCCGGCCCTTCAGGTCTGGGTGGGTGCCCACCAGTGGGCGGGTAGCCACCCACATCGTGTGTATCCAGACCCAAAAAGTGACCCAGCCCGTGGGGCATGAAGGTGGCGCCGAGCCTGGCGGCCAGCATGTCGGACACGTCGCCCTTCAACAGCTTGGCTTTGTCGCGCAGGTGCTGCGAGTGCAATACTTTTCTTGTAATGAAAGGTTATGCTATTAGGGAGATTGAGCCCGAAACTCTATACCTATCTCCATTGTTTTCAGTTGTTTTTTCCCCTCAAAATTGCACTTGCATTGCAAAATTGCATTTTCGTACGGGCATTTTGACACTTCCCCAATCAATCTTCACCATGTTATCATGTTTTTAGTGAAAAACACGATGCCTTTCTTTGGGGTTATCGAGATTTGAGTGATTTGAATATCGAGTGATTTCAGGGAGGAGATATCGACATTTGGACGCAAATTTTGTTAAAAATCGAAATCAACCGTATTACCTCGAATTAACCCCTTAACCCTAAAATTTTGCTGAGGAAAAAATGACCCCCTCTCGGAATGCCTCCACCCGAATCTAGTGTAAAGAGAATGTACACGACAAATACCGCGTTTTGTGATCTGTATGATGCAGAACACAAGTTGAAACCAATGACTGAGTGACGTTAGGGCAGGGTTGATGCATATATACAGTTATAAACGTCTATAAACACATAAAATCTATGAAATTGTTTGATTTTTCTACGTCTGAGTATGTGGGATTCCACAAAATTTCTGGCGAAATAATAGACCCCCCTCGAATTGACCCACCTCTGTAAATTTGCTAGCGAAATAATAGACCCCCCTCGAATTGACCCACCTCTGTAAATTTGCTAGCGAAATAATAAACCCCCTGGGGGTATTTCGAGGTAATACGGTAAGTTTTGAGGTAATTTTTTACTTATCATGGGCAAAAATATTCAAACTTTTTTTTATCGCTTTGGTTTTTACGGCGCGCACACACATAGGCACGTCCAAAGATCTAATGTAGGGAAAGTGTTTCTGCCTGTATTTTACATAGCTTTATGGGAGTTAGTGTTCAAATCTCAATCCAAATCAACTTTTTTACAAAAAATTCAGAAATTCTATTAAAAAAAATGCTACATTTTCGAAAAAGGAATCTAAAACATCTGACGACATTTCAGAAAGTTCCGATAAACCGTCACCAACAGTCAGAATAGTCTCCTCAGCCAAGGTGTGCATCTGCACCCAGCTAACGCCCGGCTTGGCCTGACCCATCACGGCTCTGTTCGCCGCCAACACGGCCTCGTAGATGATCTTCTGCTTGGGCGTGAACTTGCCGTTCGCGGGGAACGTCGTAGTCACGTCGGCGCCGTAGCAAAAGTACTCGGCGCCCATGTCGCACAGGCAGAGGTCGCCCGAGGACAGTCTGGGTGGGAATTGAAGGGGTGGAGTGTTAACCGCTGGTTTGAGGCAACTTTGGCAGAGTTGTTGAAAGTTTTTCAAAGTAAACGTAGAGTATTTCATTTTTACTCACCGCTGAGTAAATAGGTACAGATATCTTTACAGTACAGAAAACGTAAAATATCTTTCTCACTTTTACACTGCGCCAAAGGGGAGTAAACGTATCTTTACTCAGTAAAAAGTAAAAAGTGAATATTTCTTTTCGATTTTGTACCCAGAAAAACATAAAAAGTGAGTAAAATTGAGAGTCGTCGTTTTCCCTAGCGATCGCAACATAGATCATTTCCGCTGCCATTTTCGCAGCCATTCCAATTAGCTCAAGTCATTTTTCCTTTTTATGCACCCCATAAATTTTTTCGTTTTACATTTTCTGTACGAACGTACTAAAAAATACGCTTAAAGGTGAGTACATGTATTGCACAAGTCAGGGGTCTCCAAGATTTTGGCCCTCGCGGGGGCTGAATAGATAACAAATCGCTCCTCCGGAGGGATAGATAGCTGAAAAATTTTCTGGGGGGGGGGGGCTGGGGGGGGCGGCTTGGGTGGGGGCTGGCGGGGGCAAAATATATAGGCTTTTTCAAGGTAAATGCAGAAAGGGCGAAAAATCGCTAAAAATAGGTTAAAAATGGCTCAAAATAGCTATATAACCATGCATATAGCCGAAAATGACGATTTTGAAGGTGAAAAACTATAAAACGGAGCAAAAATTAGCGATTTTGAGTGAAAATTGAGGCAAAATTTCCCAAAAATCGCTCCATATAGATAGTTAGCTGAGCGATTTGGGGGGCGGGGTCTCAGGGGGTAGTAGCCAAAAAATTTGCCTCGGGATAGATAGATAGCTGGCCGATTTGGTGAGGGGCAGCCGAAACCCAGCCCCCCTCCCTAGGAGACCCCTGGCACTAGTACACTCAGTACTCGAGTAAACGTATTTTTCGAGTAAACGTAATTACATTTAAACAACTACGCCACCGACCTCCTATCGTTGGGCGCGGCGGCGTGGCCGTAGTGCAGCACGGCGCAGCAGTTGCCGCTGGCGCTGATGGGCGTGTAGCCGGGGTGCCTGCAGCCGGCGTGGAAGGCCGCGTGGTGCAGGAACAGCGACTCTAGCTGGTACTCGTACATGTTCGGCTGGACGGAGCGCATGAGCCGCTTGTGCGCCGCCACCGTGATGTGCGCCGCGTAGCGCAGCACCTCGATCTCCAGGTCAGACTTGAACACGCGGCTGCGGTTTTCATGAACACGCAATAAATGTTGTTCATGTTATGTTCGGCAAAAATATGAGCGTACCGTATATCCTCGAATAAGACCCCAGGGGAGTTTTTTTTTCGTCAGAGTTTTTGAGGGGGCAGTTATTTAAGGAGGTGGAGTTATTTCAAGGAGGAGTTTTCAAGGGGGAGGAGTTATTTCCAGGAGAGTTTTTTTCCCCGAGCATTGCATTATGTAAATGTCTGTTGGCGCTGCCGTAGGCTAATATTATTTTGCATTTTTCGTTTCACACACCGCACTGCATTTGCAGCCCAGGCGTAGCTTTATTTGATGTGTCTGACTTCATTGATTGTTTTTTAATTGACCCAACATATTTTGCACGGATCACAGAGGGGAGTCATTCAAGTAGGGGAAGTTATTCAAGAAGGTGAGTTATTTTTTCTACACTCGGCCAACAGGAGGAAGTTATTCAAGGGAGGGAGTTATTCAAGGCGGAGGTTATTCGAGGGAGGGAGTTATTCAAGGCGGGTCTTGATTGAGGATACACGGTAAATACGTACCACTCTGTGATGACCGGGAACAGAGTGGTTTTGTCCACTTTGAATTGCGACATGTCTGTGAGCAAGGACGTGTCCGCCGGCGGATACATAAGTCCGCTGTCAGTGTTCTGACCCTCCTGCAACGTGGATAAACAGAAATAGTTCGGATGAGCCTCTCTCTCTCTGTGTATACAAATCATGGAAGCAAGGATTCACCGACTATGAGCAACAGTTGCTTGACGCCCATATCCTTCAAAGTCTTGGCACAATCACTCTCATACGCCACTTGCTCCACCTCGTACTTGTGCTGGACATCTTCCAGACTCGGGATGCTGCACATCCACAGGACATTCAATCAGAAATGACCAGCAATGTGAATACGCAAAAGTTCCAACCTGCCGCACCACACTTTATACTCATCTCCCAACTTCGGCACGAACAAGACGCACTTTCCGGTGGCCACCGAAATCGCCACCCAGCAGTCGGGCTCGATCACGCCGGTGCACCAGAAAAAGTAGGACTCTTGCCGGAACGCCGGGGGGTTCAGATCGGTCGAGTAACGAGTGAGGTCACGACCTCCCTGCGATGTTTGATTTGATTTGAACCGGACTTTATAAGTATGACTTTTAAAGGTGACAAGTCAAGTGTCAACAAAAGGATTACTGTATTTCTTTGAAAAAATAGTAAAAAGCGCCAATTCACTTTTTCGCCAACTTTTTAACCTGCCGTTCTATTGGAGGTGCCGTTCTGTTGGAGCTGCCGTTCTTTTGAGGGTGCCGTTCTATTGGAGCTGCCGTTCTATTGGAGGTGCCGTTCAATTAGAACAAATACGGTAAGCGGCTATGTGCAGTTTCAAATGGCGCCAACAAGAACTATCACGCCAGTTAAACTTTTGTTGACATTAGATTTGTGATTGGTAACTCCTCTTCTCAATAGTTGACACTTGCTTTATCAATTGACAGAGAACAAATCGGTACTAAAAATCCGCGAGCACCATACAACAGCTAGGGGCTAATTTCGCACAGAGAGAAATGTCAACGAATATTTGAAAATTCTTTAAATGACAAATTTTAAAACAATATTAGACATTGTAAAGTGTACCGACATACCTTGCTCCAGAGCAAAGGGCCATCACCACGGGATGTACGCAGTACCAGGAGGAAAATACAATTTCTTACACGTGCACTTTTTACCTGTAAAAAGACTGCCGATTCCTCCAGATGGGCCAAATTTGATTCCTTGAGTTTTGCACATAACCGCTGCCGATTTTGGGCAAAAAGCCTCACTGGTACGGATAGAGTGCCAACCCCACGAGAAAGTGCAGCCATTTTGAAGGAATTCTTTGTAGTGTATAGTTGAATTATAACGGCGACGGCTGCAACCCTGCATGGACAAAGGATTAATGACGAGCTTGAAAAGTTGAATCTTCAATGAAAATTGTCATATTAATGTATTTAATGCAGATTGATAGGGAAATAAAAGATCACGGAAAAACGGCGCGGTTTGCACTGTAAGTTTGCATGTGTTATCTTATCACCATGCAAGATCAGTGCCAAAAGCACGCGATAGTGTGTGTAGGGCGATTTTTTGTACGCACATACCCACTTCTGTATTTTGTACATAAAAATTTACGTGAATATGTAAATACACGTACAAACATGGTCGTGGCAATGACATTGATCAGGGTACCGGACAAACAGAAATAACTTGGATACCGTATTTACTCCAATAACCCCCCCCCCTCCCGAAAAGTTCTCACTCAAAACAGATTGACGAAAAAATAATTCCTGGGGGAATAATTCGAGTAAATACGGTACGCCAATTGGTAACATTCCCTTCAACAGAAAACCCGGAAGCAACGTTGCCCGCGAGTTGACGGCAAGTAACACAGAATACACACCATCCAATTCACAGCAGTCGGCTGTCACTGCGGGCGTAAAGATTGACAGTGTGAGCGAGTCATTGTCAGTCAGTGTTGTCAGTGCAGGTTGAACAATCTTGGCCACACTACTTATATCCACCTGCTCAAGTTCACTATCGAATCATACGACGTTAGAAAAGCACAGTTACGTACTTCTTTTCGACACACGAGCTTGGTAACGGAAATACTTTATGTGCACACGAGCAACATAACAGGCACCGTTATCACCACAACACGGCACACAGAGACAACATGAAACGATAGTTTGAGTTTTCTGGAGCATTCATTCAACTTCGCCACGATACATACAACAGGTTAATGCGATGATAAAAATAAAAATTTGAATTTATCACGAATAAGATCTAATAACCATGCCAAGTCATTTTACCTAAAAAAATTAATGTTATCGAAGGCAAGAAAGTTGAACCAAATCAATTCCTTGTCAGTTAAATGAAAACGGTAAATAAATATAAACACTTCGGTGCAACTTCCATACATCACCAATGCAAAAATGAGTAACACTGCCCTTTGTCCCAGCAATGGTCGATTTGGACAAAACAAACTTTGGGTAATTTATGATGTGTCCTGTAAAAAATTGGGCACCGTTTCATCACACAGAATGTTGAGAGAATTTCGATACAGGCGCAGAGACAGTGATCACCACATTTTTAGCACTGGCAGTCCACACAAACGAGACTAGCCGTAAGTCATTACTTATTTATATTTATGCAAGTATTTATTAGGTAACCGTCAAATGTAGTTAGCAGTTGACATATTTATTCACATAAATTCGGTTGCAAGATTCAGTTCGAATGTTTAGTTACAATGAATTTAGGCAGATGCATTTGAACCAACAATATATCCATGCGAAACAGAGGGGCCGCCTATATTTTTTGATCATATTGATGAAATTCAGAAAAATTGCCGTGTAAACCCCAAACTCAGGTATTTATTTAAATGCTGGAAATATCTACGCAATTAGGATACCTATGCTATTGCTAGTGTGCTGAAATCCACAAACCCAAGCATATGACCCTATACATCTGGAAATACGGCTGAATCTCTCGAACCGAACCCTATGCAACTTCATTCAGCCATAGCGTTTTGAAAAAGTTTGCCGACCGTACGAAAGAACTACTGATTCAATAAAGCTGGCGTATTTCATAAAAATACGTCGGAACGGGGGGGGGGGGGCTTCATTTTATGTTTGTCCAGTCCAGTGCAACTTTGTGACACATCATTTTACACATCCAGGTCGACTGCACCAACTTACAACTATATACTGTATATCCTCGAATAAGACACTCCCTTGAATAACTCCCCCTCTGTGATAGGTGGAAAAGATGTTGAATTAATTTAAAAAAATCAATGATCTCAGACAGACCAAATAAAGCTATGTGGGCAGTGGGCTGCAACTGCAGTGCACTGTGAAACGAAAAAGAAAATTAGCTTACGGCAGTGACAACAGACACATACCTAATGTAATTCTGAGGAAAAAATACCCCCTCCGCCTCAAAAACCTCTGACGAAGAAATAACTCCCATGGGGTCTTATTCGAGGATATCAGTGAATAGGTAGATGCACAGCAAAACAAGCATTTTTCTTCCCCATTTTAGACGAACTTTAATTCAATGTTTCTTTCTAGATGGTTGCACAGAAGATATTTCATGAAATCTTTTGTCGCAAGTATTTCATGAAAGCTTTTCTGGCGTTTTCGTTGACCAGTTATGAAAAATTGATTTCCATCAATTGGCACATTGCTTGGAGATCCTTGGACATTTTCAATAGAGGGCGAAATTTAGCATACCAAGTGTATTATTTTATGAAATACGACATTTTGAAATCCATAGTTCAAGTTCAACCGTTCCGAGACTAGATACAAGAACTGTAAAAAAACAATGCCATGCGTCAAGAGAAACCGACTGACGGTGAGAATTCATCAAACGCAAAACTGAAGAAAAATATTGTGTGACCGTAACAAGCTATCGATAAAAAGGTTGCAGCGAATAGGATATTTAACACGGTGACAATACGGGAGATATGGTTGGAACACAAAAAGGTCTGCTAAAATTGGCTTCGAGAGAACGCTGGCTGACAGTGCAAAAGAACGAATAGCTACACAATTTTCAAATATTTATTATGACGTTATTGAATGAAGTCTTTACACTTAGATAGCCGTGTTAGCTACGGTACATTCGAGTGCCGCTACTAGAGCGAGCGAGAAGACATTGTTGTAGATCTGTGGGATATACGAATAAGGATGGTGCCACGGGCTTAGCGTTCCAAAAATGGGTGTTTAAAAATAATTAAATATAATCTTAGATCTTTCAAAAAATAAATGAAATGAAATCTGTCTGAAAAACGCCGAAAAAAATATAAAGGATAGATTTTTATATATTTTTTCTTATCATAATATGAATATCATAACATCTCTCTGGAAAAACCAGAAGAAAATATAAATCATTTAAGATTTTGTTATATTTTCTCATATTTATTAAAAAAATATAAACCTTCCGAAATTTTTGGAACACTACACGGGCCATACTCGATGATGCAAATCGATGCCTTTATCACGTTGAGTCAACTGATAAACATTTATTCCTAGCGTCCCAATTATTTACAACAGTTGTCTTACCGTAAAATTCTTCTAAATGATTTGTAAAATAATTTTCTATTTGAATACAGCGGTTCAACTAATTAGGTAAATGATATTCCTCCAAAGAAAGTATTTATAGAAAACTGAACAACCCGACATTCGCCGCACGAGAAAAATTTCAAAATTAGATTTATTTACCGAGCAAACAAAATGAAGAAAAAAAACGAACGCAAAATTGATGTATGCACAGTTTGCATGATATTTCCAAGAAAGTCTAGCAGAAAATCTGCCGAAAAAATGCGTAGCTACTATGCAAATCGCTCGGATACTGATCCTAGCTCGATATCTGAAAAATAATGAGCTATCGAATGTATTTACGTATCATCGCATAGGAAAATATTTATTTGAAAGCATTCGCGCAACAAATGTGTGGGGTAGAGAACGCAGCGAGTAACCATTCAGCACTCGAGTAGGGCTCAATTTGATTTACTTGACAAATTGAAACTATCTTGTCGATTCAGCGTTGTTTTCATTGACAGGTTGGCTGATTTTGACTACCTCCAATGAATGAAAATGTTATTGGGCCTATGAAATTTCGTAGCCGCAAATTTCGCAAAGCTGAGCCGCCCTCTCCCCCACTTTCACAAGCGAATAAACAAGGTGGCGCGATACAAGCGTTTAAGTACAGTACATTGCAAAAACTACCGTAACCGCGTTAATATCACGAGGTTACGGTAGAATGGGACATCCGAGTCATTGGCGGGTAATTCATGAACGCTGTACAATGTTTAGAGCATTGATACCTTTGGATATATGTCGTCGCAAGGTTATATTTGTTTCTACATTGAATCAAATCATTATATCTGCTATACACACGGATTGAAGGCGGGTTGAGCGCGGGCGCCGGTGCAGGATAGAATTTCGGTGTGGCTGTTGGACGTCCGGCCTCCCGCAAAACTCGCGCGAAATTATCGCTGCGAATAGCGAATGGACATGTGTAGATTCGGGAAACTTAACTAAATATTTATTATACTTGTACACATTATAACTTCTACCTTGAACAACTTTCCATGGTGAAAATATTCGTAAAATGGGCCATTCAATGTGGGCTGACTGCAGCATCAAGTTTGTATTGTGACCACACACACAACTTTACAAGTTTACAGCTAAAATTACCAAAACTGATGAATCTGGTTAAAACATATTTGAGTGTACTGGTCTGAATCATTTTTGTCCACCAAAGTAGTTGACAGACCTTTCATTGTGGAAAACTAAAATGCACTCAAAGCTGAATCAGGAGGCTCGGAAATTTCCGGTGTAAGCTAGTCTATGGGGCCATTGCAACGAACCACCATACGCATATTTATATGATATGTTGAAGCCAGTAAATATACTTAAGTTTGAATAACGACGGGTTATTCAACAGTGACTACCGAGCAAGCGCAAATAACCCAAAAACCTGCGCACCAATAAACAACCCAACCTACCGCGTTTTTATTCTTGCCCAAACTGAATCCACCGAAGAACTTGTTGCGGACGTTCTTGGGCGACGCCTCGGCCACCTTGCTGGGCGCCTTGGCCGACGAATGCGCCGCCGGGCCGCGCGCCGATTGGCTGCCTCCGGACGCGGCCGGCGCACCCCCGCCGAACCTGGGTGGGATACGCTGTGATGAGGACAATGGCCCTGCGGAGAGTGGTTTGCTACCCCCTAACCCCTAACGATGGCAAACCTCCCAGAAAAAAGTATTTAAATTTTTAAGTGTTTTTTCTAAATTGAATTTTCGAATTTTCGAATTTTTTCCCAAATTAATTTTCGAATTTCGAATTTAATTTTCGAATTTTCGAATCTTTTTCGGCAATTTTCGAATTTTTTATAGAAAAATATTGATTTTGAGGCTTAAAACACAGTATTTGGACTGTTTTCGTGTTTGGAGCCCCTTTTAACGTTAATTTCATTGTAAGTGAACATGACATGACAATTTCACTTCACTTTAACATGACAAATGGTAGAAACACTTATGTGGATCAGTTTGCACCATTTTCGCTGGGGCTGAATGCTTTCCAAAAACGTTTGTGTGACTGCCCCTCGGAACTCCCGCGGACTTCGTCAGAAGACCGGCGAGAGATTTTTTTGATGGACCGGTGTCTGTATCTGCGGAAGTAGAGCACCGCGGACCGCGGTTCTAATTGTTTGGGCGGCTCCGTGCATTCCTAAATGGGGGTCCGCTGCTGTTGCCGCGGATGCCATTTCATTGGGTTTTTTTTGTTACATCGACTTTTTCAGACCCACCGCATATCAATTGTTGCTTTATTTAGCACGCTGAACTTAAGACTGCGTTTTGTTGCCTTGAATTCCCTGAAAAATTCGAAAACTATTTTCGAATTTTCGAATTTTCGAATTTTTTTCAAAATAAATCGATTTTTAAGTGTTTTTTCCAGGGGTGAAATAAAAATTCGAAAATTATGAAAAAATTCGAAAATTCGAAAATATTTTCGAATTTTCGAATCTTTTTTTGCCATCGTTACTAACCCCCCAAATCGCTCAGCTATCTACCCATCTGGAGCGACTTTTGAGAAACTATAACCCAATTTTCGCTCAAAATCGCTATTTGTCATACCTTTTTATAGATTTTCACTTCCAAAATACTAGTTTTTGTTCCTATTTACCTATTTTCAGTACTATATTCTCTTGTATACCCATTTTGAGATATTTTACACCTACTTTTAGCGATTGTTCTGCCTTTTCTTCCTTCTACACCCTGAAATAGCCTAAATATCGAACCACCACAACCCCCCCCCCAATTTTTTTCCAGCTATCTATCTATCCCGAAGGCAGCTCAGCTATCTATCCAACCACTCGGAGGGTCAAAATTCAAGATACCCCTGGTTCGCACACATACGCCCTTGAAATGACAGTAAAGTGCACAAGGCCACACAACTCACATGTCGCCCGCACCCTTATCCTGTATAACCTTCTGAGGATTTTGGATCTGTGCCAAAAACGTCTGCTGACTGTCGAGCAGTTTCTTCAAGTTGGCAATCCACTCCTGCTTCTGTTCCATATGATTGGCTTCGATGACAAACTCCTGCGTGCCTCCGGGGTCGGAACTTTTCAGTACCATTCGCAGGGGCTCGTCGGGCACCTCTGATTTCATGGACATTCGGTTGATCTGCGTGTGCGCGTGCATATATTTACATAAATATGTTTAAACTTTATGTGTCACACGCGAATACGGCCGTAACGTAGGTAATCGCTTTACTGTTTTCGCACGGTTCGACGCTGAAATGAAGTTAATCTGTGGAAATGATGCGACGGCTAGTATTCAGCGACTGAAGCGTAAAGTCCATCCATTCATGCGTTTCCAATTATTGTATATCCTTGAATAACCCCCCTCTGTGATAGGTGGAAAAGAAGTTGGTCTATTAAAATACAATCAATGAAGTCAGACAGACCAAATAAAGCTACGCCAGGTGTCACTCCCAGACACGTGTAAAATGTCATGGGTCTTTTACATGACAAATGACATTCTACACGATCTTTTACACTTTACAGGGCTTGGGAGTGCCCCTGGACTGCACATGCAGTGCACTGTGTGAAACGAAAAATACCAAAAAATATTAGCCTACGACAGCGACAACAGATACATTCTAATGTAATTCCGAGATACAAATGTAATTATGATGAAAAATAAATCCCCTGGGATCTTATTCAAGGATATACGGTAGATCAAGCCGCGCCGAGCCGCTTTTCCATCACTAACACGATTGCAACGCGAAATAACACCAACACGTTCCGAAACGCACCATCAAATGACACTTGTACACGAAGTTAGGATTCTGAAATTCCTTTTTTGGCTTAATTTCATCGGCAATGATGACTGACTGCTCGAATAGGAAAATGCGCCTGTCTTTGCTTTTGAAGGGCTGGCTGGCCGGCGCGTCGGACACTTGGAAGTTGGCCTGAGCACATGGATATTGTGGATAAAGACGACAATTCCATCATGTAGTGAATGTTTGGACGTGAAGCAAGTGATTGTCGTCTCGCCTCATACGGTGAGAAATCATGTTAAATCGCGTGAAAAATGATCAATTCATCTGCAAAAATACAGTTCCCGACAGAATGCGGCTGATTGACAGATACGGGCTGACTGCTTCAAAAACTCGGGTCAAATAAAGCTGGTCCCAGGTAAAATTAAGCATAACCGATCTCACCTGCAGTAGCAACTTTCCTTGCGCGGTGATCTTGCCGTCGAAGCCCTGCAGCCGGCCCACTTGCATCATGTCGTCGCAGAATTTTGGCACCACGTGCATCACATGCATAGCCTTCTTCAGCTCGGTCGTGTCCTCGCCCGACCGCTCAGTGTATTTCAGAATGTCCTGTGCGGTTGGCACGGTTGTTTACAGCTTTGTGGTGATCACACACTGCTAAAATGAGCAGTCCAGAAATATCTCGAGATTAATATTTTTGGAAATATAAAAAACATAACTATACCGGGTGGCGCACGTCAGGCGCACAGTTTCAATTGGCTCCCAACGCGTCAATTTTGAATGAAAACAGCTCAAATTTAGTATGGGAGTAGATAAATGTCCCCCATTTGTTGTGTAAACTGCATAATTTCATATCGCAAGATTTCATGTCGGAACGTGAAGGACAGTTCCGTATGTATGTGAACATGTCCGATTGTGTTTGGATGCGCATGCGGTGCAAATTGTTGAACAGCAACAGCAAAATGCTGAACTTTGAAGATGCGGTCAAGCTGACAAATTAACATATTAAATGGGGTGCATTTACCCTACTTCCATGGCAAATTTGGACAATTTTTATGAAGAATTGGTGCTTTGGTAGATGATTTAAACTGTGCACCACGTTCAAACACGTATGAAATGAAAAATGCGTTGCGATATGAAATTATGCACTTAACACAACAAATGGGGGACATTTATCTACTCCCATACCAAATTTGAGCAGTTTTCATTCAAAATTGACGTGTTGGGAGTCAATTGAAACCGCGCGCCTGACGTGCGCCACCCGGTATTTCTACCTTTTCTTTTTTTGCAGAAATTTAATGATACTTTTTTGAGAAAATTTCCGAGATTATCAAAAACATCACTGAAAATTTAAAACATCTGGGATGTATATTTACCCATATTTTTTAGATTTTTCCCTGAGAGATCTGATTATATTTTCGTTTTGAGAAATTATAAAAAATATAAATATTTCTGAAGTGTTCATTTTTGGAGCGTTAACTGCCACTTTCAAAAACCTGACGTAAATACTAAAAACGAACCTTCAGCAACAGTTGATACTTCATGACGCGCTGCACGGGCTTTATGAGCAAATCCTGCAGCCCCAACCTATGGCCCAAGTCCCTTTTGAACTCGGCGAAGAAGGCCTCCATGTTTTCCTGGCCCACCAGAAACTCTGATTTTGGCTTGTTTTGACAGTACACAACGTACATGTGAAGTCGGCGTTCCTGTGTGACAAATTCAGATAATATTACAGTAGGCTTCAACCAAAAATATAGCTGAACGTTGAGATTTCTGAAAAACCGACATATTTGACAAAAGGTCGACCCGCCCACGTGTAGTCGTCGATGCACTTTGATAGCTCTTTCTGGAATGTCCTGCAACAAAATATGACAATTTCAGAGAGCCCTGATACTCCACTTAGCCGTTTTGTTTTAGGTGCGATAAATATACTTGTAATGTACTTGTATATTACTTATTACATACACACAAAAATTTTTTTGCAAAAATGTAGCTGTTAACTAATAATGTGGAAATTCAGCTAAAAAAAACTCACGTCTTATGGAACTCATAAATCTGTTGCAAATTGGCAAATACTATCTTCTCCTTTCCCTTTATATCCTCGGGAATTTCCATTTTGTTTAATTTCTCAATGTAGCCGTGCACGACGCAGCCCAGATCGACCACGTAGTCCTCCTCTGTTTGCACCATCTCCATTAAGACGAATCTGCGACACGATTAGCATTGAAAAAATCGCTCGGAGATTTATATTTAAAAAATCTCAGACATATAAGATTTTCTGAGATTTATATTTTTTCTCGATTTTCTAGAGAGATTAAATTATATTTTCTTTTTGAGAGATTTTCTCAGATTTTTAAAAATATCAGAAAATCACTCAAATTCTGATATTTATATTTTTTACAGTTTTTTTTGGGGGAGAGATTTAATTATATTTTTTCTTGAGAAATTTTCTGAGATTAGATTAAATATTATTTTCTAAAAATTAATTATTTTTTCAATGCTAGACACGATGCACGCGTTCTTGGATGGTGATGTGGGAAGGAGGTCCCGTATTTTCAAGTATTCAATCGGGGGGTATAGCTAAAACAGGCAAAAAAGCTATTCCCTGCTTCTGAGTGGGCGTAAAACTTGATCAAAATGAAGCTCATCTAGATACATAGATTTCCGAATTGTGGGCAAAGCACAGAAACTGAAAAATTTCAACTCGGCCGTAACAAAGAATTAGTGATCAATAGTAAATCACATTAAATACCCTATTTCCTCCAAATACCCCCAGTGGGTTTTTTTTTCATCAGCAAATTTTTAGGGGGATCAATAAGAGGAGGGCTTATTCTAGGGGGGTTATTATTTCGTCAGGAATTTTCGCAAAGAGTAATAATAAAGGTTAGGCTATTATATACCTAAAACTGGTAATAAATGTCTCCAAACAGATTATAATTTAATAATGTATACATAAATATATGTCCACACACGGTAGTCAATGTGTAGCTGCGATGCTAATTTGCAGCAATGAGTACATCATGTACATTGCATACATGATGTACAATATTCCATACGGGGGCTATTTCGAGGGGGTCGATTTTTTCATCATCTCGCCGCGGGGGTATTTCGGGGGGGGGGGGTTAACTCAAGGGTAAAGGGGCAATTCGAGGTAACACAGTAAGCACTATTTTAAAAAAGAACACCGCATGATAAAAACTGAACACATCGAGCACGAGTAAAAGACTTGGTCAACCGACTGTCTCTTCTGCTTGGCCTGGTCCTGGGGACTCATCTCGGGCTGCGGCGGCACTGGCTCCACCTGCTCGTCGACGGGCTCCTGCGCGTCGCCGTTCTCGGCCATCGGCTGGTCGCCATCGCCGCCGCTGGTCACCGCCACGCCAGACGCCACCGCCGACGCCAGCGAGGACACCTCCGAGCACTGCGGGGGGGGGGGGGGATTGAAATGAGTTTTAAGCTAGATGAATTTTTTTTGTCTAAAGTATACGATAGCATGTTCAGTGAAATTTATATTTCCTGTTGAAAGACCTGGAATATAGAATGTGGAATAATATAGACATCTATAATCCGCACACAAAAATCGAATCTACAGGTTGTTCCGATCATTTTAAGTGTTGAAGGATCGATTTTTCACCAGCTATTTGTAACTTTTCGGCACCACTTGACAAGCTGCGGGACACGACAAGCTGTGTGTTCACGCACGCTGGGCGGGTTGTCCGACGGCCCGTTCATGCAGGCGAGCTTGTCGGTCGCCAGCGCGTCCATGGGCGGCGGCAAGTCGGCCAAGTTGCCCGACGAAGACGCCGCGCCGCCACCGGTCGGCTGGTTGAGCTGCGAGTCGCCGCTGCCGCCCGCCCAGTGGTCCCGCTGCTGCTGCTGCTGCGACCCGTTGCAGCCAGCCGCCACGGCCACGCTGCTGCTGGAGGTGACGGCGACGCCGGTCGACGTGGACGTGCCCGCGGCGCAGACGCCCACCGCGCTGAGACGATAGGTACACGCGTGTGGGTAAGTGCGCTGTGACAGCATCAATGTGGTATACTCTCTAAATGCAAGGCATATTCACCTATCAATGTTCGATCCAGCTGCGACCGTGGCGCCGGCGAGGCCCGAGCTGAGGAGGCCCAACGCGCCGCTGTGCGAGTCGGACGCTGAAACGGCCGCCGCTCCACCGGGTGCCGTTGCACTGGGTACGTTCGTTGTAGAGCCGCTCGCCTGCAATGCACAAGGTTTATATATTTGAAAACGTTACGTGGCGCTAAGTCTGCGAACGTGGCATATTTACGTCATGAACAAATCGATGTTTAATTGTGGTTGAGCATTTGTAAATTTAGTAAAGTTATCTCCTAATCCAAACATTATATCCGGTGGCACATTCAAGCTTACGGCTATTAAGTATGTAGAAAACTTTTCCAAATTGGTAGGGGAATCCTATCGCAGGCAGTGGCGGATAAAAGTAACACACTCACTGATATAAATAAACACGCAGATAAATAAATACGCGCGTATTTAGATTGCTTTAATATTTACGCATAGTTCATATTGAAACCAAAAGCAAGCCGTATCAAGTGCTGGTGCAACAGCCGTAAAAAGTATTTGATGTGACCATTGCGCGCTCACAGGAGATTCTAGGCGATGGAAAATATCTGCACATTTACGTAAATGTGTAAATATACTGGCGAAGTCGCAATGGCTTGAAATCGGTTATGATCTACAACGGTGCGATACATTTGAGGCCTCTAATTCTAAAAGTCGACAAGTATATGTGAAAAAATTGGATGTCCCATTTGGTCAGAACAAAACTGTTTCGCGGAGGCAAATGGACTTGTCGACTTCTTGCACGGAAGAACATTTTTGTTCTCGGCGACGCCGAGGCTGCCTTATGGGCAATTGAGACTTTGAAAATTAGCAATTGTCGACTTTTAGAAATCGGTGTCCAAAGTGGACTTACCACATTTCTTGCTTTTCCCAACAAAAAAGCTGCGGAAGGTAGACTTGCCGACTTTTAGCCCAAAACTAAGTGAACTTGTCGACTCTTAGCCCAAAACTAAGTGGACTTGTCGACTGCTTGTCCAATTGTTTTTGTTTTTGCATTTTTCCCAAAAAATATAAAATTTGACACCACCATACAGGGGTAAATAAGGTCATTGATTGCACTGCAGATCACCGACACGTAAATGACCAATGTATTTGTTTCGGCCATCCGCGCGAGTGGACAGCGCACACGAGGGACCCGAGCGACATCAACAACTAGTCCAACTTGCTCCGCGCGCCCGGTGCCACGCAGGTCGCATGCGTAGCTCCCAGCATAACCAGCTAGCCATGACGCTAGCCGCTGGCGAGTTTGTGTTCCAAAATGCAAATACGTCGTCCAGGCGGCTGAAAACTGGGCGGCCGGTGCACCGGCCCGCCCCCATGCGATGCAATTACGGGCAGCGCGCGGCACGGGCCGCCCCTCGGTCTGCTGCTCGTGCTGATGGGCCAGGGGCGGGCGGCCGCGCCGGTCGACAATCAGCGGCGCGGCGGCGCACTTTGATTGGCCCGCGCCGGCGGCGCGGCCGCGATCGAATCATAACACCGCGATGGGCGAACACGCGCGCTGCATATATGCTACCACTTATATGCGCCGCACATCACTTAAATGTATTCTACGTGCGTTGATATACCAAAGGACGCATTGGTTTGGCCCGCGCGAACGGCATCTACGCAGCGCAATAAAACTACCAGCCTAATCACATAAACAAGCTGGATACATACACATACATAACCTACGTGTGTACGCAGCGGTTCACTTGGCGAATGGGGCGAGCTGCACACGGGCGGCGCGGACACGCGTCAAAAGCGTGATGCTCGCGGCACAGATGACAACGCGGCGGCGGCGGCGACGCATCAACCCCAATGCAGCCGGCCGCATTCATTCCGTTCCATCGGCGGCGCGGCGGCCGCAAAATGGGGGGGGGGCAGCCGCATCTAGACGATACCCACCGTAGCGCTATGCTCCTGATCAATGGAAACAAACCACAAAGCGGAGGGAAATGTATGAATGAAATGAATGAAACAGTGAATCGAACAATATTTAGTTGATTGCTTGAATAGAAGCGAATAGCCACGGCAAATAGCCGCGCCGGTTTTCTGTGGCGCACGTCGCCCAGACGCGAACTAGGTGCAAATCCTCCGCTGTAGGAAAGCTGTGGACGCGCCGCAAAAACAGCTCTGCACCGGGGCGCAAATTAATCAACCCCGCGTGCTTATCATCTTCTAACAGTGGCCGTCGCGGCGGCGGCGGCGGCGGCAACGCGACGCGCGGGCACTTTGGTGGCGCAAGTGCCCGGCCGGAACGTCACAGCGCCGCCGCACCAACGATCGATCAATTTATGCGAGAGAGAGAGGGAGAACGAGAAGCGGAGAGACACGCGAAAGGAGAGAGCTGGCCAGCGCATGCACTAGTAGCGCTGGGAGGGCGGCCGTGGCGTCGGCGGCGCGTGCAGTTGGCCGCGGGCGGCGGCCGGCGCCAACTCAGCCGGGGCATTCGTTGGCGTCGGCCCACTTCCAGGCGGGTTTCAGCGTAGAGTTCATGCAAGCATAGTACTGTATGAGCAGCGGGCTGATGCACTGTACGCCGCTGGCAGTGCGTGTGCTCGTGCGCGCCATGCCTGGACGCCCGCCGCTGCTGCCGCTGCCGCGTGGCAAAGCCGCCCGCGACGGCCGGCCAGCCAGCGAGCAGCCACCCGCATTGTTGTTGCTGCAGGGTCTATTTTTGCGGCCGCGACACGACGTTCGCCCATGCCCTAGCTCAATGCAATTTCGAGTGCATGGAAGCAACGGAACAGCTGCACGCTGTCGTCCAATCAAAACAAAGCATGCGTTATTCCGTCGCTCTATTGAATGGCTGCATCGTTGCACAAAATTGAGCATACACACAGCAAACTGTTCCATAACCAAGGCCAATAAAGCAGCTAAATACAACGTACATAAATAATATGTATCTAAATAAAATACACAAGTCGACGCGAGTCTCCCCAAGAGTTTTTTTGGAGGGGGCGGGGGGTTATAAAGATAGAAAATGTCGCGCAGATAAAGCACCCCGGTTCTGACTCCTGCATTTTGTGGTTCCGGTCCCCACAGAGACACCTGCCACCTGACAGATGATTTCACTATGCCAAGCGACCACAGTACATGAATATCTACCTACTTTAAAAGTCATAAAATGTTGATTTTGAGAAATTTCAAGTTTCGATTACAACTGTCTGCTCATTTGGAAACATAAATCATCCACTTTTGTGTAATTATTTTCACCGTAAAATTTTACGTGGACATGTAATTCCAGCTTATAAACCCTGGCTTAAACCACACTAGGTCGTTCGGGAATATCCAATGGGAGACGATCCGAAAAATTTACCCGACAGACCAATACGTAACGAGTCGACAGAAAATGGATTTTGTCGCAGAAATCACCACTTATAATGCCATCCCATGGCTCCACAGCCACTGTACGGGAATATGTAGCATCTCAATGTATTTACTGCAACTGCTCTGATATTTATACCTGTTTATCTTGACTCATAACAATGTGGGAGCTTAAAAAAACGTTTTATTAAAAAAAAGCTTTTTTAATATTTAAAATACGGAGTGGTTTAAAAACGTTTCTTTTCCTTCCCTAAACGTGACACAAAAACTGACATCGAATTTTTTTTTGAAAATGGTGAAAAATGTGAAAAATTTCACTGTTTCAATAAATTTTTGAAAAATTTGGAGTTACCGACTTTTGGAAGTGGACGCCTCACGTAAATAGATATATTCATTTCATGATTTCCGCGAAAAAAAGTTGACAAAATTTACATCAATCTGGTAATGGTTCTGTCAACATTTCATTATGTATTCTGCAATCAATCTACACTATTGTTTGTGACCATTGGAACAAGACATACAAAGCGCTAGCGGGCACACAACCCCCATTTATTAAAACCTACCCACTAACAAACATCCCTACACCCCCACATACCTGCAAACCCCAATGGAGACCCCCGGACGGACTATTACGCACATATGAATCGACCACCCTACCCAAATAGTGCAAGATACTATCTGCGCACATATTTATTACATGGGAGAAAAAAGCTAGGTAGGCCCAGCATGGAAGCCACTTTTCCATGCAGTTCATTATAAGCCCATGGGTGTTGCACGCTGGTCGCCCAGTCAGGGGCCAGTTCCAAACGTGCATGGAACGAGTTTCTGCCACAAGTGTCCACCCGCTGCGTGAGACAAAGTGCTTCCAGCGTTTTAACTTCATTTGTACATCGCTAACAAAAAATTGATTAGTCCGATGGCATCCACGCTGCCGCGGAATGAAAAACTACCATTTTCTTCTCGAAATGCGACGAGCCAGCGCCCAGGATGAAGCGAGCCGGGCAGCGGGACTTTCAAGCTGCCGCACCGCGGAGCGGCACATGCGAATGGCTGCCTAGCTACCCAAGCGGCGCGCATGCGATGGGGCGGCGCGGCAGCCGCCGCCGCGCGAGATGAGGGCCCGTGCCAAAAAGTAGAACACTGGCATTTATGTACCCACCGACCATTTCGAGTTTATCTTTGAATTTGGGACACATATTTCACTTGCACTGAGGAAATTTATGGCGCGCACTTCACTTGTTCGGAGTGTGACGTACGGAAAACCGAAGGCAGCTTACTAGTGTTCGGAAAAATTACATAGAAGCCTAGTGAATACATCGCTAGTCAAGCGCTATCTAGGGTTGGAAAAAAAAACGTTTTTTTTTAACTCGATGTTTTTAAAAAAAACAACGTTTTTTTAAAAAAACAACGTTTTTTTTTAAAAGCTCCCAGATATGACCTAGTGTCACCATATATAGGTATATCAGACACTGGCAATACTCTGTGATGTTAAATATGACCATATAATGGCTGTGGAGCCATGGGATAGCATTATAAGTGGTGATTTGTGTCAAAAATATCCATTTTTTGTCGACATATCGTTCGTATATCGCCTTATAGTCGAATGTTCGTGACATCAGGTAAAGTTTGGCACGGAATGGTGATCAAACAAGGTTATAAAAGGAGGTTGTTACTTTGGGAGTGAAGTTACACACTGTGGAGGTACATGGAAGCACATTACCTCAATATTATATATTACAGCAACATATGTCGGCTTATTCACCCATGGTAGCACATAGAAATGGATGTTTTGATACTGAAAATGCAACAAAACCAATGAAAACAACCACCAATGTCAATTTGTGTGAGAAATTGCGCGCTTGCGCGCAAAAATTTTGCAAAATACCTAGTGCTTAGTACTAAAAATTTCGGCCGATGTTTTTTTTAAAAAAAAAACATTTCGGACGTCATGTTTAAAAAAAAAAAAAAAACGTTAAAAAAAAAAAAAACGTTTAAAAAAAAACATCGGCCAACCCTAGCGCTATCTACGCCTTTTAGGTAATACACATTTTGTAGGTGGGCATTTAGGTATCAACATAATCTAATGTTAATTTACTATGACGCACAGGGTAAACTCCCACGCGCAAACCAATTTTCGCGCACAGCCATCACCTATTTTAATCAAAGCATTTTCAAAAACGAAACCACAACGTGAAGGGTGAACCGTCGGCAATATTTACGTGTATGAACTATGAAAGTAATTGAAAATTGCTATCTTCTCTAAACATGGGCGCTCCATGGTGCAGTGCAGTGCAGCGCAGAGTTGTTAAAAGTACTGAACTTTTTTGAAAGTAAACATAAGCGTAAAGTATTTATTTTTTACCCCAGGTGGGTACAGAAAACGTCAAGTATTTATTTTTTATTTTTACTCATGAGTAAACCTGAGTAAATTACTTTTGTCCTCGGAAAACGTAAAAGTGAATATTTTTGGGAAATTTCGCCCCAATTTTCACTCAAAATAATTGATTTTCGAACTTTTTACCCATCAAATTCAGTAGTTAATGTGTTTTTGCCTATTTTTTTGTTGCTATTTTGGATATTTTGTCCATATCTTTAGCTTTTCTCTCCCTTTGTTTCCTTTATGCCTTGAAAAAGCCTATAAAAAAGCAGGTTTGAAATACGTTTTCTGTACACGCGTACTTTTAAAAAGTACGCCAGTAAGTGAGTACCGGTATTTTTTTCGGGAAGAAACGTAAACGTATTAACGCAGTACTATAGTATCCCTTTTATCGAGTAAACGTAAATACGTTCTAACAACTATGAGTGCAGCGCACGCTCCATGTTATGCGGCTTAGGCTGACTGCAGTAGGAAAAATGACTGCTAGGCATTCTTGCAGGGGCCGATTTTGCGCACAGTCACGTCAGCAAGAGAAGTGTCGAGATTCAAGAAAAGTTAAAATTACGCCGAAAAGTGAACCACAGATTCATAACACTTGATAAAATTATGCAGATTTGGAGACACTTGTCTGGGTACTTGTCAATGCGCAGAATTGTCACCGACGCGCCGGGTGAACGTGGGGAGGGGGATACGCGGCAACAGACAGAGTGCATCACACAAGGGACCATCCGTGCATTTGGAAAGTCCTGAGACTGTATGACATCCAGGGGTCTCCAAGATTTTGGCCCTCGCGGGGGCAGGATAGATAGCAAATCGCTCATCCGGAGGGATAGATAGGTGAAAATTTTTCTTGGGGGGGCGAAAATTAGTGATTTTGAGCGAAAATTGGGGCAAAATTTCTCAAAAACCACACCAGATAGATAGATAGCTGAGCGATTTGGGGGGGGGGGGTCTTTGGGGGTAGTAGCCAAAAATTTTGCCTCGGGATAGATAGATAGCTGAGCGGCCTCCGGGATAGATAGATAGTTGGCCCATTTGGGGGAGGGGGGCAGCCCCCCCTAGGAGACCCCTGATGACATCGTTGCCACGGACGTTGATATGTGCGGATGGGCTATTCGGGAGAAATCACTCAGCATGGCCGGGCAAATAATACACTTATCTTGGAATAATTGCACCATGCTTGCGGTCGCAGTTCGGCGAGACGAGTCAAACGAGAGTGCTTTTCCAGCAATATATTTTTTACCATGCCTCGTAGTTATTTAGTCTTCTATACTTAAATGTGATCTATATAAGTTTGGTGAACATCGGCCAAAAGGCATTTTTTTAGTTTATCTTTGAATAAACGAGTGTCGCATAGTGATAACTCCGTATGAAGAATTAGCTTAGACCTTAGGGAATCAGCGGTGAAAAAATACTTAACAACTCGGAATACTTAACAAACTACTCAACAACTTAATCGGGAGTAACACTCCACATAAATTCAATGTTTGACCCTAACAAAAGCATTACCTACATGCATCATATCCAATTTTCACACCGAAACCCCGCGGCTACAAATTATATTGAGATGCGCGCACATAAATACATGCAATGTGACAAAAGCAATCGCCTATGTAGCCACTTGTAAACTGCTTCCACATCAAGTTCGGCACCGATTTTTTAAATTATGTGTCGATCTCCAGCAGTGGGGGGTATAGAAGTATGAAATTTGGAGGATGTAGCACACATACCCCCTTCTATACACCCGCAGGGAGGGGGTTCGGCGATTCACTACAGTGTGGGTCGCTAAAGATGCAACTATTTTGTGCGCTTTTTTCTGTCCGCCACAAGTTCATCACCAAAATAAACTACCCCTGGGGGTGTAGAACGCTGAAATTTTGAGGAGGTGTAGCCAACACCCCGTACTTTACACTGAGCATCAAATTTTTGACACGGTTTTTGTCCACGTCAAGTTCAGCACTGAAATTTGTCATCCCATCCACGTCAAGTTCAGCACCCGATGTGGTTAATTCACATTAATGTTAATGACAAGACATGTTAATGTAGCAGATATTTCTGTTCACTAAATAACAGAAAACGCTCCCAAATATATAATTTATATTCTTAACATAGGGTTATTAAAACACTTTTTCTATCCCTACTAAAGACATCAAATGTCCACAAGAGACATGCCAATGCAGTAGGTGCCATTTCATATTTATTCATTTATTCTACCTCTATACCTAAGTTTCAAACGATAGTGCGGTACTTCACATCGGAACAGAATGTAGACATAACATATAGCACAAAAAAAACTATTTAATATGCAGATAGAGTCAAGTGCAAGTAAGAAACTTAACACTACTGATACACTGATGCACAAACGCAGAGTGCAGAATGGAATGAGAATTCTCTACAATTCCCATGTGCCCGCAAAGGGTCACTTTTCATTACGACAATTTTCACTTAAGCCCAAGCACGTGAAGAAAACGCTCGCCTTACAGCTATCAACTTAGCTAAAGCGATTTTCATGACATTACAGTGCGGCCTCAAGGTATAGAAAAACTCGTAAAATTTCCTAAGAGCTATTCACATAAAAGCAACCTTGCAACTATTGACTCGAAAACGTACACTTACCTGCCCGCGTATGCAGAAATTGCAGATGTGCTTATTTAATGAGTTTTCGGTGTTCATGGTGTTGGATGGAGTGCCGAGGCAGAAACTCGCGGCGGGTGAAACATACATCAATGCGAAGTATTAAACTTTTCAAGTGACAGAGCACTTAAACGAGAAGTAGCTTTTTAGTAGGCAACAAGTTTAGCTTAAGTATGCAATGACACAATATCAAAAGCGTCGCAAATACGCGCGCGTCGATTTCCGCAAATACGCAAATCGCCGCACTGTGCAGTTTGACACCAATGAATCAATGAAAACCTCTCAATTTCCCGTCGCAAAATCTGCCATGCACACACAAGTGCAGAAAAAAGATTGGCACTTGGCTAAAAACAGGCAACTGCAAAAAGAGCACCAGCCTTCTACATAATGTATGCGTGCATGTATTACCGCGTATAGTCTCAAGGTTGTGCCGCTGCAGCGCGGCTCCGGGCAGAGGCACAGTACATTCATGTGCCGCTTTCACCCCCCCCCCCCCTCGAGCGAAACAGCCAGAGAAAAAGACACCTAGCTGCTACTCAAAGTAGAAAAGTCTACGCCCGTATTCATAGGTGCGTACACGGCCGGCGAGTAAAAGAAACAAGCGTATATTGTGCACGTATACGCATGCGTGCATGCATTGCACTGCAGCACATGCGATGTCTAATGGCATGTGGTCATGCCTCTGGCTGCCACCTAAATACGCGGAATAGGGTGGGGGTGGACTGCGCTCAAAATTTACCTATAACCGCCCACCCGCCCCCCAGAGGCAAAAATCCTCCGCACACGCTACCGTATCTTACCCAATGAAAGAACACGAAAGAAATCGAATGATCGATCACCTCCAGAGTAGGGTTGAAAAAACGTCTTTTTACGCTGCCCGATTTAAAAAAATATCGATTTTTCAATTCAAAATCACTGGATTCAAAATTAGTCATATTTTTGTTTGAAATCGCCTCTGAGGAGATAAAGATGAACTGAAAGCCATATAAATTGATAGCCATTGAACCCTAGGCTTTCAGTGGTAATATAATTAATTAGAGCTTTGGAAAAAGCTCGAAAGTCAGTAATATTCATTTTTAAAGGTAATTAATTCGTTATATTTGCTCCATGAATTTGCAATCTTGTTCACAGAAATTGCATGTTCTTGCTGAGAACACAATATGAATGAAAGTGGAAATGGATGCATTTGCATTAATGTTTGATATGAAAACACATAGCATAACTACCTATTTATGTATCCTCCCCGTAATGATTCACAACCTACTTTACACGCGAAAAAGCACACAGAAAGCGATGCTACACAAAATTTGCTGTAAAAACCACGAAAAACCCGGATGTATTGCATGCGTGAAACAGCATTTTTTTAAATTTATTAAATAAATAAACGGGTCTGTGCCGGTGCGCATGTAAACCCGGTGCACATGTAGGCCAAATTTCCTGAATTTCGCAATCACACTGATATTTCAGAAGTAAATAGGTCTCGTACTGTCAATTCTGTACAAAATACAGGGAATGGCGTACCCGTCGCTCTATATGTATATTTACATAAATATCAGCAACTTTTCGCTCTATATGTATATTTACATAAATATCAACAACTTTTTGCGCCAACGCCAATGGTGCCAGCCAAATGGCGCCATTCAGCCACCATGTACGTAAAATTTTGGGGGCGGGGGATAGAGTCCCCCCCGCGTTAAGTGGGCTCAGTAAACAAACAGCCCCCGCTCAAAAATCTTAGACATGTCCCCGGCCCCCTGATCACAGGGTCTACATGTGCACTGGGTTTACATGCGCACAGAGTTCTCGCCAAATAAACGCTTATTTTTGGCATTTTACCTAGTGCATGGGTACCAAATTTATTTTGCCAGCGATTTTTAAAAACGGACCAGGTGAGTTTTTTTATCAAAATAATCGTTGTTGTTTTAAAAAAGACGCTTGCCAACCCCTCCAGAAGATATTTACATTTCAGCAGTTTTGCTCGGAAGACGTGGAAAATGAACTTCGGAAGGATGCACAAAGACAATTAAAAATGTGTCAGTTTTGCAAACAATAAGCAAAAAGTAAGCGAAAGCATATAGTAATAGGTTTAAACTAAGTAAGTAAGTTTCAATTTTCAAAAGTTACGTACATTTCGCAAGAAAATGATATTTACTAACTTAGTTTACAACCTATTACATGCACATGTAAATATGGTAGCAAAATAAATTGCTTAACATTAATGATTCCTCCCAGAAAGGACAAAAAGTATCCGGAGACTGAAAACCTGTAAACCCGAAATAGTTGACAGTTTGTCCATAACACATAATTTGGAATAGACGGCGAGAAGAATAGTGCGAGACATTGGAATAGTATGGCATACTCTAATAGAGCGGCATGCGATCAACTAAACACGAATGAAATGGCGTCCATTTAAATTAAACGAAATACGTAGAGTAAATTCGAGGTGCAAACTTTGGGTCAGACGTTCTTTTAGACTGCGGGAAAGTCTGGCCTATTTCGCCTGAAGTTTAAATTTGTTTGCAGCACACAAAAAACAAATCATACTGATAAATGATTGTATTTACCTGTGATATCATATATCGCGTGACACACGGCTCTGATGATACGAACATTAGGTAAGTTCGCATGGTGGCCCGCACACTAGTTGACACACGTGTGTCAACTGGTCTGTGTCAACTCAGATGTCGGCTTCACGTGTCGCAGAGCTATCTCCAAATGCGGCAACGTTGAAAAAAAATTACGGCGTGTACATTGGAATATAGCTCATCGACACATGAAGCCGAAATCTGAGTTGACACAGACCAGTTGACAAACGCGTGTCAACTAATGTGTGGGCTGACAATCTCGCGTGTAGCCAACACGCTTATGGGAGCATGTGTCAAACGGCGATGAAAAACGCCCGGATAAAAGTTTCAAGGAACGTTTAATCACGGAAGAACTTTCAACACGGCGCAAAGTTCATGATGAAACTAAATGATGGATGGAGAAGGCACATTTCAATCGGGTGAGAGATCGTCAAGTCAAGTGAGAAGGAAAGTGATTAAGACAAGAAAAGTTCAAGATATGACATAGATATGACACATTGTGTGTAAGTGACAGAGGTTAAGTATGGGGGTAAGCATCAGCTATCTTTTTTCAATCTATTTATCCGTGAGGCCGCTAGGCTAGAAAACTCACGAAACCCCTGGTAAATAACACGTACTACCACACTACTTATAAATATACCGTATTTCCTCGAAATACCCCCCCGGGGGGTGATTGTTTCATAGTGGTCCCGAGAGGGGGGGGTTAAACGAGGGGGGGTTTATTATTTCACAAGAAATTTTTTGAAAACCAAGTACGAAATTGTCGTCTGAAACGTACGCAGACGTCGAAAAATGCAACAAAAACTGCCATTTATAAGGTTCTGTAGACTAATATTAGTATGTAGATGGTATGTACACTGTTCTAACGTGACACCGACATTGTTTTTACGGGTGTTCTGCAGTACATAGAACACAAACTACAGTTATTGTCATGTACGTTCCCTTTACACTCAATTTGGGGGGGGGGGTATTTCGAGGGGGGGTGATTGTTTCATAGTGGTCCCGAGAGGGGGGGGGGTCAAAAGAGGGGGGGTATTTCGAGGGGGGGGGGGGTATTTCGAGGAAATACGGTATACGTGTTACTCAAATTACTACTTACCATATTCCTTCTCACTCGAGCACTAACGGAATCGGTTGCAGAGTGCCTCCTTTATATTTACAAATGCTCCAACACAACTACCTAAATACAACTCATCAATCCACCCACAAAATACAGTGTATGAAAAAAAGGCGGAGTCAACAAAAATGACTCACCTGCGCGCTCCTGGCCGAATTTGGCAATGCCAAGTCATCGACTTGGGGCGGCGGCTGCCGCACCGACAACGGGGCCGCCTACACGGCGGCGGAAAAAGTTACAATTTGTGGTTGTGAGGGAGTTATAGTCTAGTGCACTGAGTGACTGAGTGCAGTGAGCGGACCGCAAAGTATGCGTCCAAACTTATGTCTTAGTCGATAAAGTGGGGGCGGGATACTTATGGACGCACTCTCTCAAAAATAAAGAAAAATATGTATGTATACTCGGCGGACCGCACGCTATGCATTTTTCTGAAGGAAACACTCCATTATGACGTCAGCGTTAATAAAATTAAAATTGTTCCAGCAAAAGAAGAAAAACCATTTCAGGAAAAAACATTCGTCGCTTGTACGCGACTCAGCCTTTTTCTTTTTTTGTGTGAAATGGCATACATAAGTATCGTACTCGCGCGTTATCGACTAAGACATAAATAATTTTGGGCGCATACTTCGCGGTCCGCCGAGTATAAAAAAGAAAAATGCGGAGTCGCGTACAAGCGACGAGTGTTTTTTTTTCCTGAAACGTTTTTTCTCTTTTTTAGGAATAATTTTTATTTTATTAACGTCATGCAGGAGTGTTTCCTACAGAAAAATGCATAGCGTGCGATCCGCAGAGTATAAAACACTTGAATTGTAAAAATGTAAGCACATCTGGCTGGGAAGACATATCACATCAGATAAAGTGTATTTTCAAATCGAAGTCGGTAGTGAAAATCTAGCTAACCGAAAGCGTCCTGTCCGTCTGCGCGCCAGCCTTGAACGAGCGCGTCGAGAAGAATCGCCTGCAAAAAGGCAGCAAACAACGTATTCTGTACCTTCCGAACAGTTGAACAGGTTGACTAATCCACAGGGCACGGTGTCCGAGGGCAGGGTATCCAAGGGGATTTTTTAACGTAACACACAGACCCCGCCTTAATGGCTTCTTAACGGCGAGACTTTAATGGCTTCTTACAGCTATCCATAACTTCCGAGTCAGAGAACGAATTAACGTCTAGGTACTTGAATACCCCATACTGCGAATCATTGGCGCCGCACACGCTAGTTGACATCAAAATTAGAGTCAACTCAGTGCTGCGAGTATCTGGACATTTTTTTTGTAAAAGGCAAGAAAAGCGCTTTTAACAAACACTTTTTTAAAGAAAAGAGGGGCCGTTGAAAAAAGCGATTTTTCCTTCCTTAAATTATAAGTGAAACGCTGTAAAGATCACTACTTATAAAATTTCATGTTTGTGGAAGGGTGTAGAAATGTGCACTTTGTACCACCCATCCCACTTTCATGCACTTCATAAACTAATGTCTTGCCGTGAAAATTGAATATAAAAGTTGCTAAATATTTTGTTCGAGTGACTATGATGAATAAATCCTACATGAATTCTAGAACAAAAGTGAGAAGGTACATAAGAAGTCAGATATTTTGGGCGTTTTGCAACGAATTATATCACAACCTCGTCGGTTAATTTAAGAAAAAATCTGTTAATAAATTTGGAAAAATAAATATAAATCGTATAGGTAGCTTATATTTGATATTCTGTGATATTTATTTCAAAATTATTTTGCGAAAGGATCCATCACTGTACTTAATGATGAGAAATTCCCGTGGTTCGATTCGAATGGAAAAAAAGACAGACGAATTCAAACGCAAATAAATATGGGGGGGGGGGGGGTGTTTGAAATACTGACTGGAAAAGCAAAAACAAAACAAAACACAGATAACGCACTTGAGGCTTTTGCGCTTCATCTCAATGTGGGCGTCGGTAGTTTCTGGGCTGGTCTGCGTGCACTCGCCCCCCGAGCAAGTCGTATCTGAGTGGGCACACTGCCGTACTTTAAATTGAGCCATTGCCCATGCAGAGTATCGAACGTCGTTCAAATTGAATATCGACATCGACATCGAGTTGTTATACCGCATCATATCAACTATTTGGTTGGAAAGTATCAACTATTTGTAGCGTTGGAACCGGTGCTTCCATATCGATTCGACGAAAGTTGCGTTTTTTATTAGGTTGGAAAGAAAGTTCTGTCCGACTCCAACTGAAACTGGATCATGATCGGACAGAACTTTCTTTCCAACCTAATAAAAAACGCAACTTTCGTCGAATCGATATGGAAGCACCGGTTCCAACGCTACAAATTAAACACCATCACAGATAAAAGGCAACAAATGGTCAACTCGGGTAACTGTGCAGTTTGCGAGATCAAACTAGTAACCAAAACGGGTACCCGTACCCAACGAGTCGCATTTGATGACGGGCGTGAGGCTGCCCGCCGGCCGCTGCGCACCTCTGCGCTCGCTGCCGTTTCTAGACCCGGCCGCATTACATACACAGTCGCTAATTGCCAAATATGGTAGTGAGTTGACATGGTTGGAGGATGGAACATAGTTTTAGGTGTGTTTTCAGTTTTCAGATTTATATGGATTTTTTTGTGGATATTTTATGATCTAGCATTCCGTTTATATTTTCGCATAATATTTTCAATTAACACGAATATATTTTTGATAGTGAATCGTTTTGAGAGAGACATATGCAGAAAAATTTGGGAAATCCATCACCTATTCCCTTCCATTGTTTAGTACAAACAGTACAAAAATAATTTTTGGGACTTCTAAAATATGAGTATTACACCACTGTAAAAAAAATAAATGCAAACAATGCATAGGTAAATAGTTTAATGCAACAGTATCTCAATTTTCTACAATTTGTGTACAAATATATTGGTTTTGTGAGCATTTAGTGTGTGTGTAAATATTTATGTGTGAATTAGTACGAAAATAAGTATGTGTAAATAAAAGGCATTACGTAATCTGATTTTAGGTACTGACTACCCATTTGTATATCGTGATTTTTAGAGAAAATCTAATGGCAATTTTCTAACAGATTAAAAAAATACTCAAACAAATCAAATATGGTCAAAAGTTTCGCACGATGTCAAAGAGTAGCCGCAACAAGCCCGAGATGGCACGAGCGCGAGTGTGTATGCAAGGAGCGCCTGCTGTGCGACTGGGAGAACCAGTTCCTCAGTTGTCGCAGGTTCGGCGCGCGCAGCAAACTTCTCGACTGCCGCCGCTCCGCCGCGCCCAGCATCATTTGCTATCAAACTGCAGCCGCTAATTAGCTAGTTCTCTGCACGTGTTGCCATAACTAGTAGCACGTGATTAGGGATGGAAAAAGCGCTTTTTCAACGGCTCGGCTTTTTTAAAAGGTGGTTTTATCGTTTTTTAATGTCCAGATATTTCTAAATTTGTACATTTCACACTCAAAACAAACTGCACTTCACAGCCGTGCGCCCTGGTGACATTTGGTTCCTTGTGTCATTTTTGCCCATTTTTACCTTCAAAATCTCTATTTTGGGTTATATATGTACTTACCTATATATTGTATTTACTCAAATAATTCCCTCCACTTGAATTATTCCCCTGCTAAACGAGTGAGAAAAAATAATTCCCCTCCCCCCAATGATGCAATAAAGATAGATAGTCCAAGATTTTAGGGAGGGTTACCCACAAACAACCAAACCAAATCGAAATATTTCAAAATTCGGGAAAGAAAATTTTTTCACATCACATTTTTCATAAAATTCACTGGTCATTCCACTGCTTTAAAAAATTATATATTTAAAAAAAACAGCAGTTGAAAAAGCGCTGGCCATCCCTACACCTGATCGTTCATTAGTAGGAGCTTTCACTCAAACAAAATGAGTCAGAAAAGTGAAGTAGATTTCACGTAAAGTAACTAATATGTAAATACATAAATAGATTTACTTATGTATTCACGTAAATAAATATGTACCTACGCTATGTCTAGGCACGGGAGGACACGACACATGGACACTAATCAGTTCGAAGCATATTTTCGTTTAAAAAACCCGCTGAAATCGAGCAGCGCACTTTCCGATGCAATGAATCGGGTTGCACAAGAAACACAGCAGATGGGCGCTGTGCTCAAATAAAAACATTTGACGCAAATTAAAACACACAATCCGGGGCGATTTTTACCAAATTTTCGTTTGGATACTGCAATGGGCCCACACACACTAGTTGACATCGCAAATTCGCGTCAACTCCGTGTCAATTGAATAAAACAAGAAGTTTGTAAAAAGCATCACACTTACAGGAACAATGAAAATGAAGTGTCATGATGTAAAATTAACTATGCTCTATCAGATAGATAAGTTGAAATCACAGTATCACATAAATTCAGTTGACATTTAGTTGACACGAATTCAGTTGACATCCAGTGTGTGGGGGCCCAATGGCGCTACATAAATAAATAGCAGACCGGTGCCGCCAGTAAATTGAACTTGCCGCCAACTAGGGTTCAAACGGGATTGACTTTTCGGGATCGGGATCGGGATCGGGATTCACTTTTTGAGATTTCGGGATCGGGATCGGGATCGGGATTGGGGTTTCGGGATCGGGATCGGGATTGGTTTTTTGAGATTTCGGGATCGGGATCGGGATTGGCCGGGATTGGGGTCACGGGATCGGGATCGGGATTGGGATAGGCATTTTTCCGGGATCGGGATTGGGTTCTAGGGAAAGAGATTTTGGCCATTTTTCTGGCATTCACAGTTGTTCATAAAGGTCTCAAAACACTGTTGGATGCCAGAAAAGTGGCATAAAATTGACGCTGGGGGTTTGCATCCACTTTTTTGCATGCAAAAACGTCATTATTTCACTTTTTATAATTTCCACTAATTTTTCCGGGATCGGGATCCCGGACTTGGGAGTTTCTCGGGATCGGGATCGGGATTTGAAAACTTTCGGGATCGGGATCGGGATCGGGATTGGTATTGTTGAGATTTCGGGATCGGGATCGGGATCGGGATTGGGGTTTCGGGATCGGGATCGGGATCGGGACTGGTAAATCCCGGAATTTCACGGGATCCGGGATCGGGATCGGGATCCCGTTTGAACCCTACCGCCAACGGAAAAAAATGGTTTGAACACATTTACTTGACCTTCACTTATTTACCTTCACTAGTTGACGCAAAACGTAAAATGATACAAACCCGTTAACGTAAAACTGGTTAAAACCAAATTGTTCAGTTGACCAGTAGTCAACACGTGAACATTGCACGATGGCTCATTTGTGGGCTTTTTGCAGCACCTTTTAGTGATTAAAGGGACTATGACTTCTGTCCACAGGGAATGACTTCTAGCTTAACTTTTGTGAAAATGCGCCGCAGTTGTTAACAGTAATTTTTTTCCAAAAGTACAGGGATGGGCATTTTCAGTTACCGCTGGAAAAACGCGATAGCTTGAGCTACGGTTGAGCTATCGCAGTGAAATTTTAGCACAATAGAGTAGACTCCATAGGACACCTATTCTGAAGTTTGCAACCCAAACGGCCACATTTTGGGTGAGTTGTGGAACACACAGTTTTTAGTGTAATTTTGTGACTTGACCCCCGTTATCTCAGGACTGGGGGACTATTCGAGAAAAACAAAGAATTTGGTTGTAGCCCCGACCCCAAACCCCAACATACTCAAAGGGCATCCAAATCGGCCAATGTACGACAGAATGGGACAACACCAAAGACCGGTGACCCCCCCCCCCTCAAATGCCACCCTCGATTTATCCTATGGGTGACGCCTAGTCACAAAATTACACTAAAAACGGTGTGTTCCACTACTCACCCAAAATGTGGCCGTTTGGGTTGCAAACTTCAGAATAGGTGTCCTATGGAGTGTACTCTATTGTATTAAAATTTCACTGTGATAGCTCAACGTAGCTCAAGCTATCGCGTTTTTCCAGCGGTAACTGAAGATGCCCACCCCTGTATATATACCGTATTTCCTCGAAATACCCCCAGGGTTTTTTTTCAGAGTGGAAATTTTGGGGGATGGTATTTCGAGGGGGGCTTATTCGAGGGGGGGGGGTTATTTCATTGCGGGGGTTCCACATTGAGGATTTTTCGAGGTGTATAAGGAAGAAACGTGAGAAGAATCGTTAAATGTATGAAAACCGTTGTAAATATGGATGTGTTCATAAAATATGCATTCGGTTCGCAGCTGATGTTCACTATCGTTGATTGCATTGCATGAATAATGGAATTTGTATTCTGACTTACACGTTTATGCAGTCAATGTATCCACACATCCCCATTGATAATGTATTTTAAATAATATTTTGATGAAAAATAACTCCTCCCCGCGAATAACTCCCCAGTTTAAAAAGTCTGCCGAAAAATAACTCCCCTGGGGACTTATTCTATACACCATCCAAAGCCGTTACCCACAGCTCATGGTGACGTAATATTTACGATTGCTGGGCCATATAGTCACCAATGTTGACTCAACATTGTAAACATTAAATTAGCATGCGCCTCTAAAAAGCTTTTTTAAAGGCTTTAAAAAACTTTTTAGAACTCGATCACCCAAGGATCATAGCATCGCTCATTCTCATATGGCATGGCATCAGTACATAAATATCCCTAATTAGTAAAAATTTCGCTCGCCCTATGGATGCGAACTGCAAACACGCAAAAGGAACGACGAATAACGAAATGAAAAAGGATCAAAATGATCTCAAAAACTCGAAGAAAAGTAATTTTGTTACATGCCGCAGACAATAATTGCAACGCTGTGGGGATTTGCGTTCTATCCTAGGTAATGGTGGATAGCAAATGAGAATGTTTGTTTTGTCGTGGTGGCAAGGCCATAAGTTGATTATCAACGGCCTCAGCAGCAATGGCGGTCCACACACTAGTTGGCACATGTGTGTCAACTAGTCTGTGTCAACTCTGATTTCGGCTTCACGTGTCGCAGAGCGATCTCCAAATGCACATGCGGCAATGTTGAGAGATAAATGTTATGGCAAGTGCACTGGAACATCGCTCTGCATCACGTGAAGCCGAAATCTGACTTGACACAGACCAGTTGACACACGTACGTAAAGTATGTTAACTAGTGTGGGGGCCACCAATAAGCCGCGGCGGCCTGTACACAGCTCAGAGCTTGGAAAATTGGCCTACTAAATACATCGGACAACATGGGCTCGCAACAAAAATTTCCTATGGTTGAAATTTCACTAATATCTGCGTCGCGTATAGGGTTGGCCGATGTTTTTTTTAAACGTTTTTTTTTTTTAACGTTTTTTTTAATAAAAAAAACATGACGTCCGAAATGTTTTTTTTATTAAAAAAACATCGGCCGAAATTTTTAGTACTAAGCACTAGGTATTTTGCAAAATTTTTGCGCGCAAGCGCGCACTTTCACACACAAATTGACATTGGTGGTTGTTTTCATTGGTTTTGTTGCATTTTTAGTATCAAAACATCCATTTCTATGTGCTACCATGGGTGAATAAGCCGACATATGTTGCTGTAATATAGAATATTGAGGTAATGTGCTTCTATGTACCTCCACAGTGTGTAACTTCACTCCCAAAGTAACAACCTCCTTTTATAACCTTGTTTGATCACCATTCCGTGCCAAACTTTACCTGAAGTCACGAACATTCGACTATAAGGCGATATACGAACGATATGTCGACAAAAAATGGATATTTTTGACACAAATCACCACTTATAATGCTATCCCATGGCTCCACAGCCATTATATGGTCATATTTAACATCACAGAGTATTGCCAGTGTCTGATATACCTATATATGTTGACACTAGGTCATATCTGGGAGCTTTTAAAAAAAACGTTTTTTAAAACAAACAAACATCGAGTTAAAAAAAAACGTTTTTTTTTCCAACCCTAGTCGCGTAGAAGCCTCGTAGAAATTACAGATTTAAGAGAAATGCCTTGGCATGAAGTGCTTCTATCGGCGACTTGAGATTACTGAGGTTTTAGACCTAAGCAATAGCAAAATCACGTGGGTACATATTTATTGCGTCTGAAGTTTGGATGAAGAACTATCGTCATGAGGAGATGGCCGGCATTTTCATATCGTTTGATATGCCTGTAACGAATGGGCCGCAGTGTTTGTGAGGGTTTTCACGTTTCGCTTTTGATTTTTGGCGTTTTTAAAAAAATTGTTGGTTTTACAAATGTGGCTTCAAAATGTTCGGTGAAAGCGCTCAGGGTTGCCGTGAGGCATCACTGGCACTTACACACATAAAATTTACATTTTTCTTGGAATTTAGCCTATTCGCAAACACTACTTCCCAGAGAGGGGATAGAAGTTCCCCAGCCGAAAACCACAGCTTGTTTAACCAAGTGTTGAAACACAATTTTAAAATTTCATAAGAGATTTTACAGGACGCAGGATGTAGAAAAAGCTTCGGCGATCACTGAACCCACATTCGACCGAAAGAAAAGTAGTGTAAGCTAGCTTTAGTTCCCAACTCGTATAATACAATACGAGATGACAAACCGCGCATGCGAGCACGCACAGGCACACACAATCCTCTAATTAGTCGTAAATCACGACTATGTGCGCGCCCCATTCGTGGCAAATGTGCGCACAAATGTGGACGATTCCGTAATTACTGCTACAGCGCGGTTTTTAATCCATGAAAAAATCAGGTTTTTAATAAATCTTGCCATGAAAATCCTCGAAATACCTAGAGGTTTATTATTTCGCCAGCAAAATCTGAGGGGGGTTAATTCAATGGGGGCTATAATGGTTTAAACGAGATTATGGTTCAAACGAGATCACGGTCCCGGTACATTGTTTGGTAATATTCCGGAACAGGGGTGGTCCCGATCCCGACAAAAAAATCCGGTATCGGTCCCGACCACCTAACCCGGTCCCAATATCCAGAGTAAAATGAAGGAACATAAATTTAGGTTTTCAAAAATACAAAAATCTATGAAAAAATTAAGCTGGATATGCAGTATTTGACCATGGTAAAATTGGCACCGAATCAGTCACCGAATGTGCACAAAGGCTCGGTAATTGTGTAGCGAACCAACGAAATGATTATACTGAAATACTACCGAGTTCAACCAGACCGCGGATGGACTATCCTGCACAGATTAACCTGAAGCATGACCACGTGTCTACCTGAAACGTAAACTGGTACCGTAAATCGTCAATATTTCTTATCCCTCAAATAATCCCCCTTCAACTGATTAAGGAAAACGATAATTACCAAGGAAATTTATTCGACGATTTACGGCGTTCTAAATATGTGCGACTATGCAGCAAAAACATGAAGTGTAGCAGGTTGGCAACAAAGTTACGAATGTGTTGTCTGTAGCGAGTCAAGGGTAGTAATGGAAAAGGCACCGGAAAAATGGCACCGCACCGCACCGGAACCGGCGCCATCGCGTCAAAACAGCACCTGGCACCTTTAGCACCAGCAAAAAATGGCACCGCACTGGTGGCATTTTGAAAAAAATAGCACCGGCACCCTGGGGCACCGGCCGGCTGCCGGTGCTAGCACCGCAAGGCACCGCACCGGGCTGAAAGTTCCTAAGTATTTATCAGGGATTTTCTTAGGGGACGCACCTTCGGAACTGCATATTTCCATAAACCCTCTACCGATTTTGATGGTTGAGCATTTAAAATGATCAGAATGATGTGGCGATCACTTTACGAAACAATTACCGTATTACCTCGCAATACCCCCTCACAATGACCACTATGAATTAATAGACCCCCCTCGAAATACCCCCCGGTGCCCCAGTGCCTTTCCATCACTAGTCCAGGGTCAGCTCAAACTGGCTGCAGCGCGCGGCATCCGCTTACAACATGATGGGGTGCAAAGCTCTGAGAATAGGGCCTAAATGGCAAAGTTCAATCAACATAGAGCACTGATTAATACAGATTGCCTTTACAATGTCAACGGACTTCATGGAATTACTCTATACATTTAGATAGACTACCTATGCTACTGATACTCACTGATTCTTAAATCGGGTAGAGAAAATGTCTTACCGAACGGCATTACTTCGCCAGAGTAGCTATGTCTATGCTGAAACATTTCTTGTGACAATGTCGAACAATAAATAATAAACTATGATAGATTTGGACATCAAATGTGCAGTAACTGGCTGAACTCGCAGTAGGTGCGATCGACTAATATACCTACCTAATAATATAAATCTACCGGTAGCTTGGGCTTAGGCACAGAAATTCCACTGAATCAAAAAAATGGATATTTTAATGAAAGAAATTGAATATTTTCCAATACGTGGCAGATGCTGTGAAGAGCATGCTGTTCTTATGAAAGCAAAAAGCTGTATTATTTACTGCTGGCGTGTCGAAAATAAAATGAACACCTAGTTACTACGTATTAGATAATTTTTACAGAAGAACGTACGAATTAGACACAATTGATTCGATGTAAATATTACCACTTTTTGCACACTGTACAATCAACTACAAAAACTAAAATATGAAATGATCCTTTGTTTGTTTGCTTGCCCCATTCCGTTTTAAAATACCAATTCCATATTTGTTATTCAGCCAGCTGTTGCTGCGCATGGATTCCCCAACAAATACACAACGTGAAATGTGCAAATAAAGATAAAAAATGGACCACGCATAGGTTTTTCAAAAACGCGTGGAGTTTGTGTGGATTTGGGAGGTAAGCCGGGGGGGGGGGAGAACTAGGGTTGGGAATTTCAAAATTTTCGGTTCCGGTTCTCGGTTCTTAAGCTCGGTTCCGGTTCGGTTCTTTCGGTTCTAAAATGATCAAAATTTCGGTTCCGGGTAATAAAATAACCGGGTATCGGGTAATAATCGGCTACACAACAGAAAAACAATGTACTTTGTGTAAGTCCATTGGTTGAATATTTCATACAACAGTGGCATATCACAGCTAATTATTTCATAGTAGAGTGCAGAAATCAGAGTTGTTATATTACTGGTATTTAAAAAAGTAAATGTAAACATATACATTTTCTGTACTTGTGTATTTTCAAGAAGTACGCGAGTAAATGAGTACTGGTATTTTTTTCTGGAGGAAATGTAAACGTATTTACGCAGTACTCATATTTTTTGAGTACAAACATAGATTTTGCCAACTATGATTAAAACTGCCACAAAACCAATGAAAACTACCACCAGTGATAATGTGGAGGGTGTAATAATACGCACATCTGCCCGTTACGCACATTTGCCCGTTTTTTCACTTGACACTTTTTCAAGTGATTTACAGATATGAGTGAAGTGAAAAAAGTTGCGCAATGACATTAGTGAACTTTTTTCACTTTACTCATATCTGAAAATCACTTAAAAAAGTGTCAAGTGAAAAAACGGCAAATGTGCGTAACGGGCAGATGTGCGTATTAGGCCTGCCCCGATAATGAGTACCATATTTCCTCAAAACCCCCCCGGGGGTTTATTTTTTCAGAGTGAGAACTTTGAGGGGGGGTATTTAGAGGGGGGGTAATTCGAGGGGGGTTTATAAGTTCGCCAGAAATTTTTTGAACTCCCAGTACTAATAACGTACGCAGACGTAGAAACATGCAACAAAAACCACTACGTATAAGAGTCTACAGCCTTATTCAAGTATGCAGATGGTATAAACCATGTTCTAACGTAACTCAATCATTGTTTTTACCTGTGTTATGCATTGCCCCGGGCATAAACCGCAGCTGATGTCATTGGCGTTATCTTTACACTCAATTGGGGGGGGGGTATTTCGAGGGGGGGTTATTCATTCATAGTGCCCATTTTGAGGGGGTATTTCGAGGAAATACGAAATGACACGCTCCCGCGCAATCATTTTGCAAATCGCGGTGAACAAGCACCAAAAATTTTAGCTGCTTTTAAAAAATGGCTTAGATGTAGGTGTTGAAATAATGCTTTAAAAAATTGTTTAAAAACTTTAGATTACTCAAAAGTTTCGGTTCTTTCGGGTATTTACTTCAGTTCCGGGTATAAGTGCCGGTTCTCGGTTCCGGTTCGGTTCTCAAGCTCGGTTCCGGTTCTCGGTTCTCGGTTCCAAAATAGTGCTCGGTTCTCGGTTCGGTTCGGTTCGGGTCGGTTCGGGTTCCCAACCCTAGGGAGATCTACGAGAAAACCGACCGACGCAATTTTTAAAGGCGTTTCTGGGTCTCAACCATAAATTACAGATTCAGAAAACCAGGCGTTCGAAATTTCAAAAGGGCCTATCTCGCGCAGATGTTCAATCGCCAGTAAACACGTAAGAAAACAAAGTTAAAACGGCGTTCCGATCCCGAGTTTGGCTAAATATCGGGTTTTCCAAGTTTCGCTCCCGAGAAATCAAAACACCAGTGCCGTAACAAGATCCCGACGCCATAATCGCATCGCAAATCCCGAAACACCAGTCCGGATTTGGATCCCGAAAACGCAGTCCCGTCATTAGCTTATAAATATGTGTTATACATATGAGCATATAAATACCTATATACAAATTTTGAAAGAGATGAAAAGACCTACAGTTTTGATTAACTCCGATAAGTAAGAGTGGAGTTAGGAAAACCGTGTCGTTCTGTAGGCAGTAGGTACGCAGGCTGGCTACTTGCCAACCCTCACAAAAACTGCACAGTTACCAACCTCGCAAACCGGAGTCGACACATTTGCAATTATAGTATACTCAGCGGACCACAAAGTATGCGCAGAATCCTACTATAATTCAATGAATAAAAACTTTCGGGATAAATTTCGTAATTAATTATTCCATAGAAAAATGAAATATTATGATGAAAAAAACGTATAATTCTTAGTTCATTATTCAGATGGGTTATGGTAGGTTTCCACACTAAGTGTGACGTCCATCGAGTATAGCACCATCCACAATACGCACGGCTAATACTGCAACAATCTCGGTCGCCAACTCTCCAAATAAACGAGATGCAACTTTGTCGACTCACGATTGCACACGGCTAGGAGCGCGAGCGGCACGCTGCAGGTGGGCGTGTTGGCGCAGTCGGCCGCGCGCACCGCGCACAGGCCGCCGCCCGGCGCCGACTCGTCCGCCGCGCCCGGCGCGCACACTAGCAGCTGCGAGCGAGGGCCGAGCGATGAGATGTAAACATACACCCGCATCCCGCACACGCTAGTTGACATCGACACCAAATGTCAACTGGTTCCGTTCCCAATTCAAAGCTTGCGTTTGAACGTCATTCGTCGGCTCGTCAGCAAGCTTTGAATCGGGATCGGCACCAGTTGACATTTGGTGTCGATGTCAACTACCGTGTGGCCCAATCAGACGCCAAATGATTTAGCAGTTTGGTTGCAACTTTAATTAGTCCGACACATTTGTTTCCCGGGCCCCAATGGTTCTGCCAATCTGAACAACATCGAATAGGGAAAATCACAATTTCAAATACAGTGAATCGAGTTGAGCAAAGACAACGTGTCGTACTCACTGAATTTCGTTTCACCACAAATAACTTAATAAAAAGTACCTATACACACTAGTTTTCTACCGAACTTTCAAATAAATTTGGAAATCTCACCCACGAGCTTTTGGATTGGGACGATACGAGTTTTCGACATGAAAAAATAGGTAGTCAATATCCGATACGATATATCGTCCCAACCAGGGACGTAGCCAGGATTTTTGAGCGGGGGCGGATTGTATACGGAGCCCGGTGAACGGGGGGCGGGCGGCGCCGCCCCCCTAAAATTTGACCCCTGTCGCCACCTGACAGGTAAAGGAAAGGCGCCTTGGCGCCAGCGCGATTCGTAGGCGCCACGCCGGTATCAATGAAATATACTGTACGCCGCCTAAATGCGCGCTTGCGCGCAAAATTTTTCCGAACTACCAACAAAATCGCTTTACGGAAGTGCCATTTCTGGCACATTTTTTTGTCCGACCCGGGAAGGGGGGGGGGCTGCCGCCCCACCCCCGCCCCCCCTGGCTACGTCCTTGGTTCCAACCCTGATGACCTTTTGAATGCTCCCGAGTTCACCGGAATGAGTCATTTAGAATCTACGTGAATAGTAGTTGACATACACCTCACTCGGGTAAACTTAAATGCGTTCAAATGCGATTTACTAGTCTTTAAATTTTTTAAAAATTTATAGTGTGTGTAGGGCTTATACGTAAATAAATATACAAATATATATTTACCTGCAGTCTGTCTCCCTTGGCCACGTGCACCTTCTGCCCGCTGTCCTTGTCGGTTGTATCGTACGCATCAGCAGCGTAGAACACATGTTCAATCAGTTGTCCAGCTTCGTGTTCGTCGAGCTCGGCTTGGGCCGCACCGTCGCCGGTAGAGCCAGCCGCTTTCTGCGTGCAGTTTAAATTTGGTGAATTGGAAAAATGGTGGAATTTAGATGGGAAACAAATCCTGCCATAAAATGTCCAGAGGTATTTTAATGTTGTTCTGAATCACTATATTTGGAACTTGGGCAATATCCACCTAGCGCAAAGTGCCAATCAAGATCCCATCTGGTCAACCAGACCGCAGTCCCCAAGGGGGGTATTCTGTTTCCTTACAACACCCCAGCGACACGTTCAACAAATTCCATAGTTTTGTGTGACAAATCCAACCGCCATTATTAATAATTTAAATGTACCTATGTACATATTATCCGTTGTAAAGGCACCATAATATGGAACATTCCGATACTTGTCATATCGGTGGACAATACAAATAAATATATGCATGATGATTTGATTGTCGGGTGGGCGCGCCAGCGCCATCCCTCGCTGCCGAGGGAGGGCGCAAGCGACCCACCCATAATATGGTCAGACACACCAAAATGCGGAAATCGCAAATTTAAAATCGCAATAACTTCGGAACGCAATGCGCTAGTGCAGAACCGACTGCACCATTGAAAAGCCCGTGTCGAAAAGTACCACCATGCAAATTTTCAGATGCAACGGTGGAGTTCGGAGGAAGTTATTACGCATTTTCTTTTTCAAGTAGTGTTGTTGTTGTTGTTGTTGTTCTTGTTCTCCCGAAAATCTTCAAACTGCAATAACTTTCTTGAAACACGACCGATTTTCATGGTTGATGGCTCATTTGAAAGAGAATATGATGCCATTTCTTATTTTCGGGATTTTTTTTCACAGGCTCCGCCCACTTTGGTACGGTATCTGTTTGAAATTTTCAAACCTCAATAAATTTAAAATTTGAATACAAATGGGGCAATAAAAAAAATTTGTTGATGTGTGCCATGACTAGAGCTTTCAAATGAGCCAATTTTTGGCAATTTTGGTACAGATTTACAAAAGTTATTCAAGTTTGCTTATTTTGTGTAAAATGCGCAAACATGCCTGAACTACTGCTTCATGTGATACTGAGCATGTGACCTTGCATGCTGATTACTATCAGGTCATAAATGTCTAGTGGTTGATGTCAAGTCAAATGTCAAGATTTAAATGTCAAGTCAAATGTCAAGTGATAAATGTCAAGTGATAGATGTCTAGTGATAAAATATTAAGTGATAAAATATCAAGTCAAATATCAAGTGATAAATGTCAAGTGGTAGATTTCAAGTGAAATGTCAAGTGATAATTGTCAAGTGATAAATTTCACATGAAATGTCAATTGATAAATGTCAAGTGATAGATAGTTATAAAATATCAAGTGATAAAGTATCAAGTCAAATTTCAAGTGATAACTTTCAAGTCAAATGTCAACTGATAAATTTCAATTGAAATGTCAAGTTTAATGTCAAGTGATAAATGTCATGTCAAATGTCAAGTCAAATGTAAAGTGATAAATTTCAAGTGAAATGTAATGTCAAATGTCAAGTGACACATTTCAAGTCAAATGTCAAGTGACAAATTTCAAGTGAAATGTCAAGTTTAATGTCAACTCATAAATGTCAAGTCAAATATCAAGTCATATGTCAAGTCAAATTTCAAGTGATAAATGTCAAGTCAAATTTCAAGTGAGAAATGTCAAGTCAAATGTAAAGTTTAATGTCAAGTGATCAAATATCAAGTCAAATGTCAAGTTATAAATGTCAAGTCTAAAGTCAAGTCAAGTCAAATGTCAAGTGATAAATGTCAAGGTGAATATACAGTGATAACTTTCAATTGAAATGTCAAGTCAAATGCCAAGTGATAAATTTCAAGTGAAATGTCAAGTAATAAATTTCAAGTGAAATGTCAAGTCAAATGTCAAGTTAAATGTCAAACTTAATGTCAAGTGATAAATGTCATGTCAAATGTCAAGTTTAACGTCAAGTGATAAATTTCAAGTGAAATGTCAAGTGATAAATGTCATGTCAAATGTCAAGTACCAATTTTCAGGTGATACCTGTCAAGTTGTTTATGTCAAGTGAAAACTATCAGGTCAAAAAATGGCAAGCAGTTCATGTCAAGTCATAAATATCAAGTGATGCCATTCAGTCATAAATGTCAAGTGGTTTATGTCAAGTTATTGTCAAGTGGGTAATTTCAAGTCATAAATGTCAAGTGATAACTTTCAGGTTCTAAATGTCATGTTGAAAATCTTTTGAATCTTAATATTTGGCTTCTTCTCGACTATAGATTGTATTGCTCAGTGCCACATTTGACATTTGCTTGATTTGCAATAACTTATAAAATTTGGGCCTGTGGCCCTCAAAAAGAAGTATATCCCATAAAAAATGGCTAAAGCCAACAAAAAGTGGACGCTGCACCTAAAGTGGACGGACGCTGCCATGCAAAAGTTTGGTGAAATTGTTTCTTGTGATGCAGTTTGCTGTGTTGATAGCCTATATTATTAGCATTTGTATACATTTCCCTTGATATACATCTTTTGATAGCTCGATAAGAAAATGGCATGGTATATGATATATTACTTTTGTGCATTCAAAAGCATACACATGTTTAGGTGCAGCGTCCACTTTTTGTTGGCTTTAGCCATTTTTTATGGGATAATCAAGTTGCTCGATTATCAAAACGCTGGTTGTATTGGGTTCTTGATCAGCACTTTCTTGATCAACACTTAAAGTTGTGTATTTATTCTGCTTATTGATTGATTCCGTAAGTTCAGACTTGAATGTTTCATATATTTAGCATCGAAAAAATCTCTGAGAGATTTATATTAAAAAAATCTCAAAAAAAAGATGTTCTGTATTTATTTATATTTTGCCACTACTTTCTAGAGATATTTAATTATATGTATTTTCTTTTTGAGCGATTTTCTGAGATTTTAAAAAAGATTTGAAAATCTCTCAAATTCTGATACCTATTTATTATTTATTTATGTTTTTTTCCGTTTTTTTGAGAGAGATTAGATTACCGCATTTCCTCGAAATACCCCCCCCCTCAAAATGGACACTATGAACTTATAACCCCCCCCCCCATTTAGTGTATAGAAAACGCAAATGACAAAGAATGCGGTTTGTCATCCGGACATCTACACACTTACCGTATTACCTCGAATTAACCCCCCCTTGAATTAACCCCCCCCTCGAAATACCCCCCTAAATTTCGGCTGAGGAAATAATAAACCCCCCCCCTCGAAATACCCCCCTAAAATTGAGTGTAACGTGAACGTACATGACAAATACCGCAGTTTGTTATCTGTACAATGCAGAACACACGTTAAAACTGATGATTAAGTGACGTTAGGGAAGGGTTTTTGTGTATATATACAGTTATATATGCCTATAAACACATATACGTAAATGTTTGATTTTTCTACGTCTGCGTATGGGGAATTTCCGAAAATTTCTGGCGAAATAATAGACCCCCCCCTCGAATTATCCCCCCCTCAAATTTTGCTGGCGAAATAATAAACCCCCTGGGGGTATTTCGAGGTAATACGGTATACAAGTCTTTAAGTCTTATAAATGGCGATTTTTGTCGCATTTTTCGACGTCTGCGTACGTTTGAAACGACAATTTAGTACTGGGATTTCAAAAAATTTCTGGCGAAATAATAACCCCCCCTCGAAATACCCCCCCTTCGTTTAACCCAACCCCCCTCAAAATTCTCACTCTGAAAAAATAAACCCCCTGGGGGTATTTCGAGGAAATACGGTATATATTTTTTCTTGAGAGATTATCTGAGATTATATTAAATTATATTTTCTAAAAATTGACGATTTTTTTCAATGCTACCTAATATATTGGCTTCTGTGTATAAAGAGTTTATGCTCAACTGAAAATGTCAGCAGAAAATGCAAATAAATAACGCACACAATAACGACAGAAAGAGGTATATATAAATAATAAACAAGGCACTATTGAAAAATGAGTACTTAAGATATTTAAGATGCTCATTCAGGTATTTATTTATAACATCCATTATGAATCACTCAATGATAAAATAAAAGCCTAATAAAATGTAAGCGTGAAGGCATGCAAATAAACGAATAGAATTTGATCGAGCACAGTTTGCTTGCTCAGAGATAATGGAATTAGCTACCTTTGTATCAGAGCCACATTGACATTCTGCAGTAGTCAGTTTTGTTCATGCGTGGACACGACGGATGTTGCACATACACAGTGACGTGTATAAAAGCACAGAACAAATTGTTTCGTAAAGCGCGTGGAAGCGACGAGCTTCCACGCGCTTGTACCAGCATCACGAAATTCCAGGTGAAGTGTCTTCAACACGTTTCACCTGGCTTCACCGTACGGGATGGCTGGTATTTTTTTACCATCTTTAAAAAATGTTTGTTTGTTTTTTTAAAATAGAGGCATCGAAACCGTTTTTTATTGAAAAAAAACATGTTTAAAAAAATGTTAAAACAAACAAACGGGTGGTTAAAAACATTTTATTGCCATCCCGTGCTTCAAAATGCGTTAAAAACACTTCACCGTGCACTTCATCTCATCGTGCCAAAATTGTGGAAGACTGGTGATTGACACATACATTTGCGTGCCAGCGCCTTACTAAGCGTGAAGTGGCTTCACGCAAGTTTTCGTGATGTGTGTGAAAGCGCTAGCATGCTCGGTGAAACGTCGGCAATTGTTGGCGTGAAGACACTTCAACGCGCCCATTTATTATTTTACACCTGATTTTTGAACGCGGTAACAAGGAAAATGTAGTAGACCATGAAATACGGTATGATTTATTTACTGTATGATTTATACCTTAGACATCATTTATGACCAATTAAATATGACGCAATTGCAAAGAGAATCAATTTCCTTCACTTTGAGTTCCTATGGTGACAACAAATATAATTAAAATGTAACCTATCCACGGTAATTGCGTAAATGTAGATTGTGATCTGATAGCTGAATAATCGCCCGTTCACTATTTGGATGTGTTTACAATAGGTTGTGGGTACAAAAAAGAATGACAACTTTATCTTCCTCTGTTTTTTTTTTGGAGTTGTAGATGCTTATGCATTATTAACGAACCTCTCCCAGGGACGTTTTTACGCAACGGTTCAGCGACGATAAGAAACCCATATATATTTTGTTCCTTCTTAAATTTCGTTTGCAAGTTTCAAAAAATGATTTCAGCGTACACGAAATTTACATACTTTCGATCTAAAAATTTATATTTACTTAGGCAAAATCTGTACGTATTCACCACGTGATGAGAAGAAAAACTAGTAAATACAAAAAAGTAACATTATGTTATCTATTGTTTTGATATGAGTACATTGACGATAATAAAAACATATTCTGGGAGTTCGAGACCACATCCTGGAGCAGTAGCACCAGGGAACTTCTGTAAGTTACCTATTTGCTTTTCTATCTATAGGATTTTCCAAGCTGTGGAAAGCAATAAGTGTGAAAAATCGCTAATACTAGTTAAAAATAGTTGAAAATAGTTAGATGAACATGTATATGGGTACAAATAGTAAAGATAGGCAATAAGGTGTAAAATAATCCGATTTTAAAGGTAAAAATTGACAAAAGTTTACTAAAGAAGGCGATTTTCCCAAAGAAGAAAACGGCTTACAAAAGAATTCAGTGCAAGATTATCGATACAATGCAAGTTCACGTAGTGTATCTTACCTTAAATACAGTTCCCACCGAGTATTCACGACCTCTTTCACCCACAAATCAAGAATTCAAACTGAAATGACGCGGTAAAATTCCAAACGGCGAATGAAATCGGACCTATGGGAATGGAAGCTGAAACGCGGCATGGATTGAATGAAATGAACTGAGCCGAGTCTGTAGCTGAAGCGCCCCCTCATGTCCGCGGATCAAAGTACGCATTTACATGACATAGACATACAATGTACACAAATACATAGGTACAGTGGATAAATATGTATGCAAATACACTCGGTAAACGTAGGTGTTTTGTCGACATAACTTGTGATGCTTATGTAAACAAACAAGCTCGGCAAGGGCTGGCACTGGAACGGGCACTTTGTGCATGCACCAGTTCCCCGCCGGCAGCTGGATAAAGTTTCCACACAAAAAAACAGCCGCCGAGGCCGCAAATATTCAGATGTAAACGTTTAAAACGCATTTTTATGTTATTTTGCAGATTTGTCCATGGGATGGGGTACAGATGCGTTTTGGATACGGTGCTAGGGCACTCCAAAAACGATTTTCAAACTAGAAAAACGTCTTGACACGTCTCTACATCATAGGACATTTAATGTCGAATGTCTAGAGTATAGACAAATTAATGCTAAACACAAGAAACCTAACGAACGTGGCAAATTAAAATTCTGTATTAGGGATATGTATACGATGTAGCTTTTATGTCTGCCCCCCCCCCGCGCTCCCGTCAAGGTTCAACAAACGGATTCGACTTTTCGGGATCGGGATTGGTATTTTGAAATTTCGGGATCGGGATTGGGGTCACGGGTAGTGATGGAAAAAGCGCCAGGACTTTGGCATCAAGCGCCAAAAGCGTCATGGCGCTTTTTCGAACCCCAGCGCCAAGCGCCACTGACGCCAGAGCAAATTGGCGCCAAGCGCCAAAAGCGCCATGCCGCTTTTCCATAACTAGTCACGGGACCGGGATTGTTCCTTTTTGTTTTCGGGATCGGGACTTTGGCCAAACTTCTGGTATTGAGGGTTTTTCTCTAAGTATTCACCAAAATGTCTAAAAACACACTTCAATGCCAGAGAAGTGGCATAAAAGCACACTAGACGTTTCCGTTCACATTTCTCAGTACAAATAATTGTTTTCACTTTTTATCACTTTTGTTTCCACTAATTTTTTCCCGTATCTCGATCAGAATCGGGGACACGTGATCGGGATAGCTACATATTTGAAAACTTTCAGGATCTGGATGTTCACATTTCGGAATCGGGACCGCTGATCCCGAAATTTATCGGGATTCGGGAACTAGATCGGGATCCCATTAGATTAGAACCCTACTCCTGTGCGGGCGGATCCACGCTAGCGCACGATGTCACTCAGCTACAGCTGCGCCTCAGCGACCAATGGATGCAAAACCAGGCGTGCATTGAAATCAGTTGCCCGTGCAGGTGCATCCACGCCTACGAAAGCTAATAAAAATAGATTCGGACGGGATACCTATTGTAAATATACATAGGTTCTCGCGAATGATAACTCGCATGGAACTTAATGCACATAAAAATGTATTTACTACCTAAGTATATTAGCACATAAATACTAGAGTCGCTGTAGTGATGTGTGATGAAATTTTTTTTAGTAGGACAACATGTGTTTACCTTCAACAATCAGGCTAGTTCTCAAGCCCCCTCAAGAACACTATCTATTTGCTAGCAGAATTCTCTCGGGACCTTCGGTTCGATTCCGCTGTATTATACACTTTCTCAAATTCGACATGGCGGACATTTTTATGGACATCAATTGCTTCCGAAACTCGATAACTCCATGTTTTTCAGTTTTGTGACAATTGCATTTGAAACTTTGAGAGTGGCCTGAGCGGGTACGCTTTGAGTGACAACCCTTGCCTAGGGATGGAAAAAAGCGCTTTTTTTAACGGCCCTGCTTTTTTTTTAAAAAAGGCGCTTTTTTTAAAAACGCGCTTATTTCGCTTTTTTTAAAAAAATGTCAAGACGTTACCTCCCAAAAAGGAAAGGAAACCTCCGTTACAAAAAGCTCCCAAATATAGTCCTGAGTCAATATATACAGGTATATCAGACAAGTGGCAGTACTTGTGATGATATATAGCCATAGAATGGCTGTGTAATCATCTGATAGCATTATAAGTGCTGATTTCTGCCCAAAAAATCCAATTTTATGTTGACTCATGATGTATATTTCCGCTTTTGAATGTTCCTTGACTGCAAGTGATGTAAGGCATGGAATAGTGCTTAAATTTGGCTATAAAAGAAGGCTAATACATGACAGTGATGTTTCACACTAGAAAAGTGGAAGCACATTGGCTGGATATTATTTACTACACTGACATATCTCCTCAACTTATTATTACTAGAAGCAATGCCACTAAAATGCTACAAAACCAATGAAAACCACCAATGGCAATTTGCATGTGAAATTATGCGCTTGCGCGCAAAAAAATTGCAAAATACCTAGTGCATGAGTACAAAAATTTTTGCCGCGCTTTTTTTTAAAAAAAAGTGCTGGGACCCTTGTGCTTTTTTTTAAAAAAAAGCGGCGTTTAAAAAAAAGCGCTTAAAAAAAGCGCTTGCCACCCCTACCCTTGCCCAATACTTTTTGAAAAGCCAACGAATTTCTCTACATTTTCCATTTTTACAATCCTCTGGCCGGCAAAAATGGCTAGAGTTACGTCCATTTTACTGTCATTATGGCAACAAATTTGACTAACAAAATTTTTTAACGGGTTTCGGATGCAAACTTCATTTTTGTATGGGATTTTGCCCATTTGAGTCATTTCCCTATAAATTTATAACGAGTTTCGGATGCAAAGTTTTTTCAGTGGAGTTATCGAGTTTCGAGTGAAAAATATGATAGATATTTATGGAGTTATCGAGTTTTGAGTGAAAATTCATCATTTTGATGGTGGGTGGAGATATCGAGTTTTGGATGAAAATTTTACTTAATTATTAAAAATAATTATTACCAATCAGTCACTTGCACAAGTCCGTATTATATGCATGTAAGTTTTCACATTTTGTCCCTCTGCAGCACTTTCGTCATGAAATAAAAATATAGTGAAACTTAGGGCGCATTGCTGATACATTTAATTTGCTTTTTTGAAATTTTTGTAGCGGGTGTTCAATATATAGGCATTTTCAAGATGTAGAAGGCAGAAAAGGGGGGGATCGCTAAAAACAGGTCTATAACCAGGAATAGTGCAACAATAGATAAAAACAGGCAATAAGGATTCAATACATGTGCCACTCTAATATAGCGAAGATTGTCTGACAGATTGAGCGACGGCAAAGCGCCATTGGATAGATTTCGGTGGCGCCAATAGATCAACAATGTGCATAGAGCCAAATCCTGATAGGTAAGTATCGACTTACAAAGACATATCGTTCTAAAAAAAGACACTGGCGAAAATTTTCACTGGTATAAAAATATAGATATTTATTTATAAGGTGCACAAAAATGAAATCGTTTTCAGAGCTGTGAAACGCATTAACGTCGAAACGAATTAGAAAAAAGTGTGACGCGAATGTGGGAAATTCTATCCCATCTGCAAAATCTACAGTCTACCCACAAACGGCCATAGGAACGCCAGCACCAAACTTTTTCCAGCTATCCATCCTCAATTATTTTAGACTATCCTGCTTTTCGACTTGCATGTTTTTCTTGTCAGTCGAAAATAAAAAATGAATCCACTGTTTAGAGACACAAGACCGTTTCTGTCAAATTTCAAAAATTCAAAATTCTTTCCACAACTCTGGAGCCGGTGCCATCGATCCTGGCGCATTTTCTATCACTAATCTTCGAAAGCTTCGATTGAGAATTGTGGTTCAGAGTAAAACCTACGCATGACAGAATGACTACTTTGAAAGGTATTTGTATCACAGGTGAATGCAATAAGCTAAAAAGTAATTAACTGTATGTGCAATACACAATACCTGAAAAGTATTGCAAGCACGCGGAAACAGAGTTTTCAAATATAAATATATTAGCTAAGCGAGTATTTCATCGACATAGTATCTCAATTTCGTATTTGTATACCTAAAATGAAATCACTCTGACTTTATACCTTATTTACTTCAGCTTATTTGTTCGATGCACCTCGTTAATGTATAAAGTTATGTACTTACTTAGGTAGGCATTAGCCGTGTACGTTGAAAAAAAAACAAGAGAAAAATTGTGGTGATCTCTACTTTAAAATTTATTTTCATACAGACTCGTTACCCAGGGGTCTCGAATGGGAGGGTGCATCAGTTTACATTCTAGTCAGTTTACATTCTTCGTATTTGCTCACTTTACATTCCACAGATCTACCTATGCCGCTTCAGTTTACATTCTACAAAAAAATGTCGCATCCTGCATTTTCTGCACACTTTACATTCCACGTAAAAGCTACACTTTACATTCCACATAGGAGCTACACTTTACATTCTAGAAAAAAGCAATGACATGAACTACACTCATCTCTGAGTACACTTGAACACCTGTACACCTGTGCAAAAACCTGTACATCACTTAAAGTTCACGTGGCCATTTATAAAAAACTTCAAACTTCAAGAAACAGAAGTAACACATGGGTAACACAAACGTAAAACGTATTTAGTTGGATGGGGCAAGCATGCAATTGAAATGTTTGATTTTATGAATATTGTGAAATGCAATCTTTAGCAATATAGGGGTCAAAGCTATGTGTAACAGTGCATCTATGCTCACATTTGATTGACATTTCAAATGAGGAACATTGAGGAAATGTCAATCAAATGTGAGCATAGACCTATTGTCAAACATAAAACTTTGATGAGTGTAACAAGATATCTCAAGTGTTACACAACAGACTAATAGTGTAACAGGTAAATAATAGGACTCCCTATGTTTCTATCAAAACACATTTTTGTCATACGAATAAGTTTTGCATCTTTTTTTGCCTATTTGTCAAACCGAATATTTGTCATACAGGCGGGCAATTTGCCAGTTGGTGAGGGCAGTTTATCATAGGATTAAGTTTCAAGTGCAGGCAATTTGTCATACAGACAGAATATTCGTCATAATGGAAGGTATGGCGCTTTTATCAAAGGAAAATAAGTGACAATACCAATATTTTTCACAATGCAAGGTATAAATACAGTGGTTTATTCAAAGGAAGTAGGTGTGCAAGTTAATCCAGGAATGTGCGTGTGCATACATAAACCGTAATTATTCAGTTTTGGTAAAAATTGCAGAGGTCTCTATTCACAACTGAAAATTTGATGCCATTTTCAAAATTCCAACCATTATTTTCAGTGTGTAAAAACATTTGATGAAGTTTGTTTGTATGAACCAACTTATCTCCATAACTATCTAAATAAAAATCCGAAATTGCATATTGATAGATAATGTCTAACAAAGGTTATGAATTTCGAAAAAAACAGCCCCAAAAATGGCTGTTTTTGACTTCGATCATTTTTTTAAGTAGGAAGGTGACATTTCTGGATACATGTATGGAAGAAAATTTTGAGTTTTTATGTATGTAGTTTCCAAATCCATGATAAAAAACAGAGGTCAGAATTTTGTAGGTACTGAGGTTTGGCTTGGCCCTTACAAAAAGCGAGTAGTATGTAATAATCAATATCAATCTCTGTTATCACGTTATTGTGTGCATGAGCTATGCCCCAAAATATTTGGCTTTTTAATAAGCATTTTAAGATTATCCATTTGTGGCATCTTTACGCAGGGAGATCAGGTGTATTGTTCCTGTCATAAAATGCAATATGATAAATTTTAGGTCTGCATTTGACATAAACAGCTGCCCTATACTTTGTGTTATGACGAATATATACCCCCCTTTATGTTAAATATTCCGTTGTGTATGACGAATCTTCCGTCTGACTGGCAAATTAATTGGTATGACAAAAGCGCTGTCAAATAGGCAAATAAATTAGCAAAGCAAATGCGCGTTTTAATAAATAGGTATTTGCCCAATAATAGTGTCCATAGAGTATAGGGGCAAATACCTATTCATCAAATCGCGCATTTGTTTTGCTAATAGATTTGTCAATTTGACGGTGCTTTTGTCATACGAATTAATTTGCCAGTTTGGCGGAAGTTTTGTCATACACAGCGGAATATTTATCATCAAGGGGGTGTATATTCGTCATAACACAAAGTATAGTGCAGCTGTTTGTGTTAAATACAGACCTAAGATTTGTCATATTGCAACTTACACTAGCCAGGAACAATACATAGCTATTGACCTGTGTAAATAAATCCCAAAAGGATAATCCTTAAATGTATGAGGAACCTTAAACCTTAAACAGATGAGGGAATGATAATTGTGTAGAGTAAAGGTGTGTTATAGTGGCATTTATTGTACACTTTTTGTAGTGGCCTTTATTTTACACTATTTATAGTGGCCTTTATCTATTTTTGTATTTTTTGAATATAAGGATATATAGGTAGAGATATTGATTTTTTTTGGCAATTATGTTTTTGGCAATCAAAATTTCAATTTGCACACATAAATAAATATGTTTGTTTTTTGTTTTTGCAAATTGCGATTTTCTTTTGCACATGCAAATAAGCATATTGTTGCAGATTGAAATTTTGATTTGAACATATAGTCATGTATTTGCAAATGAATATAAATTTTAATTTGCAAAAGATTGAAATTTATCTGAAATTTATTGAAATTGAAAAAATACAATTTATCTACATTTGCAAATAAAAATTTCGATTTGCAAACAATATGTTTTACATGAGCAAATTGAAATTTCTATTTGTAAAAACATATAGATCTATGTGTGAAAATCAAGCTTTTATCAATAGCTTATCAATTAAAAAATCTCATCTCAAACCTTTAACTGCAATTTAAACTTTTAAAATGCAATTTTGAAAAATAGAAATTTCAGCACTTTTGGAATCAAGCTCTTCATGTGGCATCACAATTTTCCATGGATACAGTGCACAATTATTAGCACACTTTCCTCCTTTGAGTGAACCATCCAATACCTGGTATTATGAAAAATATTTACACTGTCACTTATAATCCTTTGAATAGAGCACCATACCTTTCAGTATGATAAATATTCTGTTTGTATGATAAATTGCCTGCACTTGAAACTTTATCCCATGATGAACTGCCTTCATCTACTGGCAAATTGCCCGCGTGTATGACGAATATTCGGTTTGACAAATAGGCGAACAAATATGCAAAACTGATTTGTATGACAAAAATGCGTTTTGATAGAAACATAGGGAGTCAGAGTATAGTAATGAATTCTGAATTTTGAATGTCTTTTTATGTACTGTGGCCTTCTAAGATTTTACTCAGACTCACCAGCACATTTTATTCTGATTTATTCTGATGCTCCATGTGAATTTGATGTTTTTATTGTGTTTTGCATTTTATAGGCATTTTTAATTGATAGATTTTTTTAGTTGGATGTTTTTTGTAGTGAAATAAAAATGTAAAAACTGCAAAAAGATAAAAAATTCTAAAATTTACAAGTGTTTGCATATTTTTGAGTTTAAAAAATTTTAAATGAGAAAAGGAAAAATTTTGCATGTGGAATATGATACTTTTTGCAAATTTGAATAAGCAATTCGAGTAATCAGAAAGATTCAAAAATTAAAAATTTGAAAAATAAAAATCTAACTTAATTTGAAAATTCAAAAACTTTCTATTTTTTCTTTTTTCTTTAAGTTTTACATTGTTATATTTTGAATTCAAATTTGAAAAGTAATGAAAATTTAAAAAAATTAAATAACCAATTAGTAATCAGTTAGTAACCAATTTGAAAATTAAAAAATTTAATTTGAAAATTCTAAAACCATTTTCAAAAACATATTTAAAGTCATTCGAGAAAAAATGCTTGAAAATTGAAACACTTTCCAGAGGGTTTGTGAACACACCTGTGACACACAATACAATTCCCATTACAAATATTGATGTAAATACAGTCCATAGCACAAATGAATACATAAAGTACATCTCATAGGTGTCACCTACATGTCATTCACACTTATACATCAAGAGTTGACATTTACATTACAGAGTTCACCCACCATGCACAAATAGCATAACAGATGTGGAGGTCACAGTACACCATGTGAAGCATAGCATATTAAGTTACAATATCTGCAGAAGACAGTGGGATGTAAAGTATAGCACTGTGGTGGAATGTAAAGTGTGCAGAAAGTAGGGGATGTCAGATTTCTCCACAGAATGTAAACTAATGCACTGTGGAATGTAAAGTGAAGCAGTACGGAATGTAAACTAGAGCTTTTGGACAGAATGTAAAGTAGCTAGGATGTGAAGTGGTCTGGCCTCGTTACCTATTTAGGTATTTAGTCCAACGTAATTGGACACTTCGTATCTGAATAATTAGTGTACAAATAACTTCGAACAGAAGGTGAATTGAGCATGTTTCAACTGGCAAGCATGTGGAAACACCTTTGCTAAATTTTCTACATTGTACTGACATAACATGGTATACTGTTAAATACTATTCAGTATGCAGAAACTGTAGATTTGATTCCAAATATGGATCAAAACGACGAAAACAACCCTTAGTCAGTACCAAGTCAATTTTTATGTCAAATTGGGTTAATGCAAGCAAATAACTAGTGAAAATCGATACTAAAAATTTCGGCTGAAAAAACTTGGATCAACTGAAAACAGAAACTTGGAGGAAAACATCAAAAAGGCCGCCAACCCCAGCTGTACCAATATTTACAGCCTAAAACTAAATACATTAGACAAAATATACTTACTAATGTGGAAACTTAATGAAAAGTCACTATAGCCTACATTGAAAACGCAATGTTTCCACAAGGTAAAACATCAAATCGAATTACCATAATTGTAAATGAATTTTATTGAATAGGTGCCAAGTTCCTATGTAAAATTAACCCGTATGAGTAAAGTGCGAGAACAATTCTTAAATAATCCCACATTAGAAAAAACCAGCTGCGTCTATGGTTGGCAAGTGATTTTTGAAATTCGATTAAAAAAATCACAACATCAAATATGTACGATTTTTTAAATCGCTGTAAAAAATTGGTATGGATGCACTGGGTAAAAATAAAATAAAATTTTTTTCAAACACCAGCGCCCATTTTCGCCGCCAGAATGACCAGTTAAGTTGTTGCTTTTTGCTATTTGAATCAGGAAAGCGTAGCAAAACCGCCTTTGGCATTGATACACTGAACACCGTTTGGTGCTGCAGATTCCCCACGAAAACTCGATGCTGATCGAGTAAAATTTTCGTGTAAATATGTCACAAATACGATTCAGATACCTAAGGGAAATAATGAATATTTGTTAAAGATGACGTAATAATGAAAGCATCCGTCAGCCGTCAGGAATATTGTGAATGTTTAATAAAAACACAGCGGCAAGCGAATTAATTAATTATACACTACCATGCAGAATAGTTAAGACTCTTCACCATCCTCTCATAAGGGAAATTTGTTCAGGATGAGGTCCGCCTATGTTCGAGTGCTTTTCACATGCCAACCGCTTGGCAAAAATTGTTGATATTTAGATATAATGTGCTTTCATGTCGGGGCTCACACGAAAATAGAAGGCATCTTTCTACGACCCCCCTGACCCAAGATAGGGTGGGTCTGTAAAAAAGTAAAATTTTACAGAATTTTAGAAATTTGTTACCTGTCACCCAGACCATAGGAAGTTTGAACATCAATAACTTGGCCATTTCTCAGCTGAATTTTGTCAAGCAACACTTACAATGATCCTAACAACCCACAGAAACCATTCTTGTAATATGTGATGTGATTTTAGTGGTGTCTGAATTCTGTATGCTGATTTGACCAATAAATAGCTGATTTACCAAATACTTGCATGTCACATATTCTCAGTTGGGCCAACTTTTCTCCCCAATGGAGCAAAACCAAAATCTCAAATTTACACACCAAATAGCCCCACTGACTGGTATACCTACCTCCATTTCCAAGTGACTGGCAATGGATGCAAAACTGTGGCTGAAATAAATATGTGCCAGTCCCACATATGCATAACCATCTGCTGTTCACACTTAGAATGTACCTTGCTGCCAAAGAGCTCAGTGATACAGGCAGACAGTCATCATATAGAAAATTTTGTTTGATAATGAACATAGGAATTGGATGCACACTATTACATAATATACTGGGCAGCTAATGTCCAAAACAAGAAAAGTTCCAACTATTCTGAAACACAAACAAACTGAGTGAATTATGTTACTACACTAGGAATATATGAACATACTAACATGAGGGGAGTAATACTGGGCACATGTAGGCAACCCCCCAGGTTACCCAACTATGGCATCCGAATGTTTTGCACATTCACCATTTTCAAAATTTGGCAATATTAGTCATGTATTAAAAAAATCCCAACTATTCTGCACGCTAGTGTATGAATTGACAAGTGCTAAAACTGAAAAGCATGTGCAAACCGGCGAGCGCAGACTGAAATGCTTCGATATTTTCCGCCTGTCCGACGCCGACGAGGTGCCCGGCACGGCGGCGGCATTTTCTCCCAGCGGAGTGACGTCATTCGGAACCTGATCATTTTGAACAAGTTTCGCGTCAAAAACCAACTCGAGCGGCCGTACGACAAGCACGCACCTTGATATTCTTGCTGCTCTTGGTCCGCCTAAACAGGTGCATAATTCTAAACTTGTCCAGATTCCACGCGCTGGCGCTCTGCGGCAGAAACAACCTGTGCTTGCGCGCGTTGGGAGAGGGCGGCGGCCTGGCGGCGGCGGCGGCGGCGGCGTGCCCCGGCGACAAGCTGCCGTCGGCGACGGGCGGCATCGCGTCCTCGGCGGTGTAGCAGCGCAACTTGGGCGCGCCGGCGGGCGGGTGCGTCGACGACGGCCCGGCCGCGTCACCTGCGCCGCGGCAAAACGACCGATCACAATGTGCTGATTGCGTTCGGGCACGGCGCAGGTGCCAGTCCCGGACCCTGGAAAATGCCCTGTAAAATGTCACGCAAAGATTCAAAAGTCATGGAAAATGCCCTGCAAAATGGCAACTCGGTTGCCATTTCGCAGGGCATTTTCCATGACTTTTGACACTTTGCGTGACATTTGACATTTGACAGGGTCTGGAACCACCCCCAGAAGTGCGTACCGTCGCCGCGGAGCCGGTGCGCCGGCGTGGACGCGTTCGAGCTGGTCGCCGGCGGCTCCGTGCAGCAGCTGGGTAACGCGCGCATCATCAGCACGGCGGCGCGCGATAAAATGTTATCTGATGATTTCAGCTTGCCCGAGAGTATTGACGGCGTATTTTAAGTGTTGGCGACTGGAAAAAAATGTATTTTATTTTTATTACGAAAAATGCGTGTGTAAAGAAACATTGAATTGTAGGTGAGTCATGGCTGTGATAAATTGGAAAAAACACGACATTTATTGTCATAAGTTTGATTACAAACGTGGGCTGCGAATTAGGGTTCAAACGGGACCGCGGTCCCGGTACATGGTTCGGCAAAAAGTCGGGACTGGGGCGGTCCCGGTCCCGGTCCCGACACCCCAGTCCCGGTCCCGGTCCCGGTCCCGGTCCCGACAATTCAAAAAAGCCAGTCCCGGTCCCGGTCCCGGTCCGGACCACCCAGTCCCGGTCCCGGTCCCGGTCCGGGAATTTTGTAGTGGTCCCGACAAGGGATGAAGAAAAATGTATTTTTAATGACCTTTTCAAAAAATTTGCTAGAAATGCCACTTTTCTAAAGATTATGTTGGCACATCTAAAAAAAATTTGTGCGCGAGCGCGCAAATACCCACCCAATGATTACCTACATGTATTTTTCTGTAATAAAACAGCGTTAGAAAGGTCCCCAACACGATTCTAGTATGAAATATTTATAGGTATATAAAGATACCTAGATAGTAGACATTGGCGCCAATGCCAGCGCCAATACTGCCATGGCGTTGGCGCCTACAAATGGCTCTATTTCTTAACTATAAAGCCAAAATTGAGGGGGGGGGGCATTACTTGAATAATGTTCCAAGAAAGGGCTAATACATTGAGCGTGGTCCTTCACACAGTGGAGGTGTGTGGAACAACATTGGCCGGATATTATGTACCAATAGGTTCAAACGAGACCGTGGTCCCGGTACATGGTCCGGCAAATCCCAGTCCCGGGACCGACCCCCCAGTCCCGGTCCCGGTCCCGGTCCCGACAATTGAAAAAAGCCAGTCCCGGTCCCGGACCCGGTCCCGACCCCCCAGTCCCGGTCCCGGTCCCGGTCCCGACATTAGAAAATTTCTGGTCCCGGTCCCGGTCCCGGTCCGAAAAACTGGTCCCGTTTGAACCCTACTGCGAATGGCAGAGAGAAAGCAAGCTCCAGGAAATGGTAGGATTAAGGCGACTGCCAAACAAAACTGCCACAGCACAGCGCCATCCAAAATTCAGATCACCTTAAGCAAAACATAACACGATAAAAATCGACCGACTCGCGGACTCGGCTGCTTACCAAACCAACAAAATACGCAAAATTCGCCGGGGTAAGAAAGCTCTTTTGAGATGCTCTGCAAATCAGGCAACATTGTGCGCTCACAACGGGTGTTGACAATCCCCCGATTGGGCGGTGTTGGTACAAAGTGTGCCACCGACGTGTGACATATTTACGACTGCGCCAGCTACGTTGAAGCGCGGCTGCATCCATTCAGGCAAAAGTGTGCAAGTCTACGAGCAGATGCAGACAATGGCAGAACACTGTCCAGCGCTACAAAGTGGCCAGTCAGAGACACGTCGACTTTTGCCAACCTCGGGGGAAGCGCCCCGATCTCCCGGTACGCCGCGGGCACAAAAGTTCGCATATACCTTTTTTACGTTACTGTAAAAAACATTGTTGGTGTATTTTCATTGACAAAAAACCATATCACATCTATCTCATAAATATTTATGACTGTTTGATGGATAAGGATTTGTAACATTCTAAAAACCTTCACATTTCGAAGTGAGCGATATAGAATGCTGGGATTTGGGGAGGGGGGCGCCCTTTCATTGTACAGCCGTGTTCGAAACACAAGCGGTGACTCAAAACTTTCGAGTCAACTTCGGAACGTATAGGCGGCTAGTTAGCTAAGTATGACACTTCAAAGCGTTGGAAAATAGAAACAGCCGTCTCGCAAAGATGTGCTCGGAGCTAGTCAATCGTCCACTCTCCAGAGCAAAGCAAAGCATCCATATAAGCGAATACAAAACATGTACATACTAGTGGCTCCGGCGGCGGGGATAATAAATACAAAGTGAGTGAGTGCCTGTTCCAGGCCAGGTTTGGGCAGCGACGAAACCACTGCCGCCACCGCAGACTTGAAACCGGTCGCCGGTCGCATGCCTGACCGAAACTTTGCGACCGGTTCAAGCACTACAACTACATGGATATGCGCACTAGCAGACGCCACACAGTTATCCATATTCAACCTGGGAATTCTAATACACCCGGGGATGACTTATTTTTCATCAATATTGAATCGGGTAATGTCTTTTTTGGATGTATTTATTAGAATACAAAAATGCCAGCCCGCTTAGTGATCAAATCTGTAGATTCCTGATGCGTATCTTCATGAATCAGTACCATGGGGTATCTGATTTGGATGCCCATTTTTACATAATGGATACCCTACACTGAACAGCTCAATAGGTGCAATAAACTATATGTACAGTTGCATATCCACCATACTCAGACATGCACATGTTGAGATTATGCATATTTAGTTTAAAATTTATGTCTACTATCCCCTGAACCCCACCTCCAATCACCCAGCAGCCCCCCCCCCCTGCGTACGTCCTTGCACATGGGAGCTAGGTACACACGGTGTACATTGAAGATGTACAATAGTAAATGGTCAAAGTTTTGAATATCTTGCATAGTATATATGCAAAAGTGTGTATAGATGAGGATACGCATCGAACTGATACGCAGCGGTATCCTCCCAAATTTAAGGGCCAAATTTGCTTACAGCTGCTGCGAGGATGCAAACAATGCGCAGAACTCGCCTCATACACAATTTATGACAACCAGAAACGTTCAACCTGGATTTTAGGTTGCTCAATTTCAACTGAATGTCACATTATATGCCAAAAATCTGGCCATTTATAAACATCGAGGCTGCTAACTTCTCCTGAATATTGAACGCAGCCAGCTGTTCAGAAATCGATGGGAAAACAGCTGGCCAGATGCGGCCGAGATTGCCATACGGGAAATCGCATTAGGCAAAGTGAACGCTATATTTAGAAAAGTGGAATGACACGCGCTATTCACAGTCGAGATTGTTTTCTGCTAAAATTGCTAAAAATGTAGTGAATCGTGGGCGAATGGAGGTGATAAAAGCGCAGTGAGTTTGATTGACTGCTACAAAACATGCTGGCGGCATGCGGGCCGGAGTGCTGCGAAGCCAGCCCCCAGGTATCCCATCTACGCGCCAAGAAAAGCGATAAATGAGAAAAATATTTCATGAAAATGATGAAAAAGGACGAGTATATCACCTTTCTTGTAAATTGACAGCATGCAAGATTCGGCCTCAGCTGAGCGGAGTCAGAAGCGACATCACAGCAGATTATTTTGGGCATAAATAATATACATAAATATTAAGATATACTTATACAAATATAAAAATTTAAAAATGAAAAAGCTGCTGTCCTTTATTCAGTGTACAAGGGTATTTGAGCCACATCTCCCAAAATTTCGTTGTTCTATACCCCCACATATGGAGATATGGCGCCAGAAAATAATCGGTGTCAAACTTGATGCAGAAGCAGTATAGTTAGACACACTAGAAGACACAATGTTCAAGTGAGGTTCATGCATGTACTCACAACTAAATACAAACAAGTCGGCATACCGAGGAACTGGGTTGTTGAAAAAGTGCAAAGTGTGTAAATACCTTTTTATAGAGTTGCTAAAAATACTCAACATTTTTTCAAAGTGTACGTAAACGTAAAGTATTTATTTTTTACTCATCCAATGAGTACAGAAAAAGTAAACTATTTTTTTAATACTTTTACTCATGAGTAAACGTGAGTAAACGAATGTTTCGCCAGAAAACATAAGTGTGTATTTTGAAAAATTTTGCCTAAATTTTCATTCAAAATCACTAATTTTCATACCTTTTTGCCCATTTTCACCTTCCAATGCACTAGTTAAAATGCTTTGTGCCTATTTTCGCCTATTTTTTGGCTATATATGGCTATATATTCCGTTTTTTTCAAACCTTTTTCTTTCCTTTTTCCCTTCTATGCCTTTACAAAGCCTATATAAAAGCTTATCTGAAATACGTTTTCTGTACTCGAGTACTTTCAAAACGTATACGTAAAAGCGACTACAGGTACTCGAGTATACGTGTTTGTTCGAGTAAACGTAAATACATTTTAACAACTATTTTTCCTTTTAGATCTCAACATTAGACATTTACAGGAGCAATGCAGGAAAACACTTTGGGAACAAGTGGCTCAGTTATTGGGGCATAAAATTGCGCATTCCCACCATCGTTTCGCAGCACCTAAATATATTTACTGTACACATATGCAGCACCATCGAAACTGTTTGTTCTATAAAAAAACGTTCTATGAGGTGCGAGTAAATCCCAATAGAAATAAAAAGGGCTTTGGTGCAAATAATAACGCCATCTAAAAACCCATTGCGAGCGAAGTCGCAGACAAGGAAAATTAACCAACTCAGGATTCCGCGGCGCGAATCAAAAGACCTTGCAATTTCCTTTCGCCAACTTCTACACTCAAAACGGCTCAGTTCGCAGCAAAAACACCGTATCGGCTAAATCAAACAGAAGGAAATACACAAGGAAAACTGCTTAGCTTCAGTTACGAACAGACTCGCAAAATGCCAGACGGGTGGCACATTAACGAAAAAGTTCAGACGGAAGCCTCAGCTGGCCTCGTTACGAGCGCGCGCACTGTCCAAATGACGCAAAACCGCCATCGGTTCGCTAGCGAAGCTGCAGGGGTGTCGTGATAAAAGCGACCAAAGTGGCGCCGACCTGGGCGCAGTTCCAGAGCCTGTAAAGTGTCAAATGTCACGCAAAGTGTCAAAAGTCATGTAAAATGCCCTGTAAAATGTCAAAAGTTATGTGAAATGCCCTGCAAAATGGCAACTCGTGGAATGGGTGTACTTATACACTACAGCAATAGCGACGCTTTCAAGTGGCTTGGGTGACTCTTTTGCCACTTTGATCTTCGCCGCCGTGAAAATGGGCGATCAGTATATCCTTCTAGATGGCCCAGGGGTTTAGAAGGGAGGGGGTTGGGGGGGGGGGGGGTTACCCCCAAATCCGCCAGCTACCTATCAATCCCGGAGGCCAGTTGTAAATATATGTCGGACAAATTAAATCTCGCCTCTGGTTCCAGTCCCGTACCCTGTAATATGTCAATTGTCATGCAAAGTGTCAAAAGTCACGTAAAATGCTCTGCAAAATGGCATTTTGCAAGGCATTTTACATGACTTTTGACACTTTGCATGACATTTGTCTGGAACCAGAGGCGAGATTTAATTGGTCCGGTCCGACACATATTTATAACTATGGCAATCAGAAGCGCATTGAATCGAATAGCGCACAGGTTCTGATACGATAAAAATCGGAAAAACGTGTCGGCCTTATAAAGTCTCGCGACAGTCATTATTGCCGTTCCATTTTGCATCAATTTTTCAACGGGCGGTGCGGTTTCTCTTTCTGCTGTCGAAAATAAATAAAAAGCGCTACCATATAGACGGAACTGCGAGCATAAATATGAATAATAAATAACCCATATGCTGGACCGCGGCGCCATCTAAATAAGACGAATATTTCAGGTATGAAGTATCCATAGAGAGTAACACACTTCAGAAAAATGAACTCAAAATAAAGATGCCAGATGTCATTGAAATGAAGAATAAAAACAGAAGAATAGAAAAATATACAGATGCAGTGACAAAATATAAATATAAGGAATAAGCATTCTCTGAAAGGTAAATATGTATATACCGATAGATAGCGGGAATGCGAGGTGAAAACAAGAGAAAGACAGCCATAAATCTTAGGTTAGAATACCGTACTTTTTTCTTCCAATAAATGCTTTTCCGGACTGTATGGTGGAACGTGATGTCAACGGAAAATGTTCACCGGATAAGAATGTACTTTAAAAGCAGGGTATCTAAATGTTTACTCGTCGTGCCCAAGTCGAACAACCACACCAAAATACCTCCATATAAATATGCCCCCAAATGCAAATAATGTAAACAATACACAATATGTATAATTAAATTCTATACCAATCAAAACAAACCAAAATTTCTCCGATAGCAACATTCCGAAATCAAAATCTCAAAAACCCCAACTATACAACCCAATTAACCCCCCCCCCCACTCACAGCCGTGCCCTCAGCATCGCTGCTGAGCGTGGAAGCGAAACTGGTGCGATCATTCACGTTACTCGAAGTGTCTTTGTACGCCTTGGCGCCACCGGCCGGCGGCTGGGTGACGCACGGCGCCGACGCCACGTTGCGGCGCATTTTGGCGCCTCCTGCGAGTAGATTTCAAAATTTTCCTCTAAATACCCTCAGGGGGGGGGGGGGTATTTTTTCCAGAGAACAAATTTGCGGCGGGGGGGGGGGGTTAATCGTGGGTGGGGGTATTTCGAGGTAGGTTAATCGAGGGAGGGGATGTTTTTTCATAAGCTCGCTCAGACCTGAATGTATTTCGAGGGTGGAGGTATTTCAAGGGGGATATTTCGAGGAATTACGGTATTTTAATATTAGTGGAACAATAAAAACGACGACAAACGCATGGGTGGCACTTTGACGTCACGCGCAGGAAAAAACTTGAACATATGAAAAAGAGCCAATAAAAAAAATCTCCAGACGAGCACCGACCGTCCGCCCTAGAACCGTGCTCTTTGACGACGGGCAGCTCGGGCACCTTGACGTGCAGCAGTCTCTGGTTGACCAACTCGCGTAGCTTGCGCACCCACACCACCTTGGTCTTGTTGTCGATCGCCTTCACGATGGTCCTGTGCTCGTCCGACGGCACGGCGCCCGTCCACAAGCCGAATTTGCACTCGTCGCCGCCCTCGATGTGCTCGGTGATGTTGATCTCGGTTAACTGCGTTTGGGTGATGTTACTGTAAGTTTGGTGTTTCTGATGCAAGTGTAATGGCGGTATGCAAAAATACGGGAAAAATAATCTTGAAAACAAGATTGAAATATTCTACTCACCATTAATCTGTACTTGTAGACATATTTAAATCTGCCAGGAGCTCCGATGATGGTCTCTGGCACTTTCTTCGCGAATAGCACACAAGTGTCAAATAGGAAGACATGACGATCTCTGCCCTTGCGAATCAGGGATTTTGGATCCCACACAATAAATGCATCTTGAAGCAGAACGTCGCCCATGGTAGCGATATCCTGTGAGTATGAACCTTGACTCGATATCAACAATACTACATCAGCAGGCAGCTTCAACGATGCAGGCCCAGTAGTCATCTAAACCCATTGCTCATCTAGACCAGCTGCTCATATATGTACTTCTACCCACTCCTCATCTATATCCGCTGTTCATATATGCCCACAATAGGAAGGCGCGTACATGAGCTTCGGGCAGGGAATTAACGCGCGTAGATGAGCAGCGGGTCCAGATGAGCAACGGTTTTTGATGTCCAGCGACACAGGGTCCCTTCAACGTGAACATGCGCAATCAAGGACGTATCCGGGGGGGGGGGGCGGGGAGCCAGCCCCCCCCTTCCCGGGGTGAGTAGGGTTCAAACGATATCACTTTTCGATATCGATATTCGATATTTTTTCAAAATTTTCGATATCGATATTCGATATTTTTTCAAAATTTTCGATATCGATATTCGATATTCGATATTTTTTCAAAATTTTCGATATCGATATTCGATACGATATGGACCCTCGATATCGATATTCGATATTCGATACTAAAAAATGGTCGATATTCGATATTTCGATATTTTCGATATTCGATATTAAGCTTTTGGTCTAGCAAGGCATATTTCAAGCAGCATATTGTATTTTCATATGGTTGCAAACATGGTTGATTATCTCTTTACTGAAAAGTACAATTGATTTTAACAAGGTTTACAATGGTCAGAATGAGAAAATCGAAGAAAAAACATGACGAATCAAATTGTATCAGACAAACAAAAATTGGTAGATATTACAATTCATACTTATAACCCAATTGATTAAGGGCATGTTGCAAAAAAGCAACAGCATTTTCTTGCTTCAAATTTGAGGTAGGTAGTTCAGTAGGTATGTGGCCAAGCCAAATACAAGAAATGTGGAGTACGCACTCCAACAAAGATGACATTAAATACTTTACTTTTACTCATCAACTTAGATACTATAAGCAAATCAAATTAATCACAAATATCTCAAAACAAAAATAATAACTTAATTAAGGACATTATACAGGTTCGATATATCGAAAATATGGTCGATATTCGATATCGATATTCGATATTTTTTCAAAATTTTCGATATCGATATTCGATATTTTTTCAAAATTTTCGATATCGATATTCGATACCGTAAATGCTCTAATAATACAACAGGTCTCCAATAATACGACATCTCCAATAGTGCGACAGGTTTGGGCACGTTGTGTGAAAATAATCCGACACTCTCCAATAATACGACACTCTTCAATAGTGCGACACCCGAGAAAAAAATAAAAAACAGCGTAATGATGTCGCAATCTGCGGAAGCCGTGGATTCCGCGCTTTTGGACAATTGTTGTGTTATGTTGATGTTTAATGGCGATTTAATGGGCGATTGTTGATGTTTATTGCTTTACTAAGTCATGCTCACGTTTGAGTTATGCGGACAGTGACGTTGTTGATTTGATGAAAACAATAATGCGACACTCTCTAATAATGCGACATCTCCAATAGTACGACACCTAAAAATGTGCTGAAAAAAATAGTACAACTGTCGTATTATTAGAGCATTTACGGTATTCGATATTAAAAAATGGTCGATATCCGATATTCGATATTCGATACGATATATCGTTTGAACCCTAGGGGTGATACCTAAAAAGTCCCGGAAAATGCAAATTTTCCTACACTTTTTTCGATGTTCGTTAAAAATTTTTCGCGCAAGCGCGCAATTTCTTCCTCATGCATACTATTTTCAGCTGATCGGTCCCTGTAAACAACTATCCTTGAAAATGAACAGATTTTTGCAACTTTCGCTGTATATGTATGCATACCGTATATCCTCAAATAAGACCCCCCCCTTGAATAACTCCCCACCCTTGAATAACTCCCCCCTCAAAAACACTGACGAAAAAATAACTCCCTCCCTCGAATAACTCCCCACCCTTGAACAACTCCCCCCTATGATGAATGGAGAAGATACTGCAACAAGTGAAAAAAACAAAATACAAATGCAGTGCTGTGTATGAGACAAAAAATACAAAAGGATGTTAGCCTATTCAGCGAAAGCAGGATGCAGTGTGTATTTTACGCAGTGTATACACACCTACCTACCTGCAAGTTTTCCTGAAAGTTATGATGAAAAAATAACTCCCCCCCTTGAATAACTCCCCACCCTTGAATAACTCCCCCCTCAAAAACTCTGACAAAAAAAACACTCCCCGGGGGACTTATTCGAGGATATACGGTATTTACATACATATAAAGCGGTTCCTGGCGCAGGCGCCAACGCCAATAGCGCCATGGCGCGGCGCCTATGTATGGCGCCAGCGCCAAAACGCCTTTCCGTCCCTGTATAGGGGAAAAATTTAGGCCCCCCCCGTTCGCCGGCCCCTGTAAACAAGCAGCCCCCCCCGCTCAAAAATCCTGGATACGTCCCTGTGTGCAATATAACAAAGCCATAAGCACGAACCGAACAGCCCTCCAACATGGCCAAATGAATAATATCGTTGGCCCTTCTAGGCACCTCTAACATCACATCTAGTGCCTCGCCAATCTCCCCATTGACCATCTCCGAACTGACATTCAAGCTGTTCAAAGTGGCACTCGAGCGATTTTCGGTGCAGCACGAACACAGATCCTTCAACAACAGTTGATACTTGGTGATTCGCTGCACCGGTTTGATTAGGTAGGCGGCGATCGGATGTGACAGTTGCTCGCGCTCTTGCACAGACTGAAAGTGATTAGGTAGATCAATTGAATGGTTAAAATCAACAGATGCGTCATGAAAAAGCCCACTCGTAGCAGTTTATATTTATGTAGTTGTAGTGTTTATATATATATATGTAAGTATACCGAGTGGAGCGCTTATGTAGTCTGCGCAGAAACCTACCATAATTTTATGAATAAAATCTTGTGATAAATTTAGTTATTATTTATTCCATAGTAAAAACGAAAAAATATGATGAAAAACTGAATAATTTTTAGTTCATTATACAGATGGGTTATGGTAGATTTCCATGCAAAGTGTGATGCCGGCCGAGCATATTTACTTTCGTCAAAACATTTTTACTGGGTGTCATCCAAAGGGCGCTTTCACGTCAGTTTTCTCGACAACATACGGTAATTTGTATCAATCTTATAAAAACAGCCCCAACAAACCGAGAAAAACCTGATCGCTTCTGGGGCGGCGATAATAGCATTCGACTGGTCCTTATTCTTGCAATAAGCGACGTACATCTGCTGAAGGCACTCGGCCCAAGCGACAAAACAGTGGCCCACATCTTCGGGCAGGGATTCGTACTGTTCCAGTTCTTTGAGGAAAGTCCTGCGACAGTAATCGGCACTGTAACTCTGTAATCTGTTGATCGGCACTCTCTAAAAGTCGATGCCGATTGTAAATATCAATGTTTTCACTGGCGGCACATATTTATAGTTAAAACATGTACAGAAGTTCGAAATAATGTTGAAAATAGTTTTGAAAAGCTCGTATTGTCGTGGATTTAGAATTGTAATTTTCATTTAGAAAAAGCAGAATATTTTATCCGAAAATTGCTTCCGATACTTAAATAGACCTTGAATCCGAAAATATAACTCAACCATGGCGCTGTTAATACCAATCACGAAAAAAAACACATCAGTCTCGTCAAAGTAAATCAATGAACCGTTCAATCAAACATCACTAACTCGCTATGAAACTTGTAAATCTCGTCCAAATTGGCAAAAATCGCCGATCTTTTATCTTTCAATCCACTAGGTAATGAATCGTTCCTCTCGGCGGTCGTGTATGCGTGTGCATAATGTCTCAAACATGCGCGCAGGTCTTGAACATACACTCGTTCAGTTTGCAGCAATTCGGTCATCACGAAACTGGAATTGTTTTGGAAAAAAAATGTGAAAGGAGTGAAAATTCATTCAAGCTTAGGTGACGACTGGCACATTCTGAGCCGTGTAGTTATTTATAAGTTCACATTCAAAGTATTACGGTAGGTTGGATGCATGAAACACTGTGTCAAAAATGTAATGAAAAATGTCAAAAGTCCGGTAAATTTTGTTTAGTTAATTTGACAATTTTGAATTTTGATTTTACAGGTAATTTTACATGACTTTTGACACTTTGCATGACATTTGACATTTTACGGGCTGTGAGAGTGGACCCAGAAAGCAAACACCCAGAACAACTCTCACCCCCCCCCAAAAAAAAACAACCGACTCTCTCCTCCTAGCACTCTTCCTTCTCTGTTCATCATCAATTTGCGCCCTCACATCGCCATCCAAACTGGCTCTCAGTCTGGTCTGCGTCTCGTCCCCACTGGGTACCGAATTGTTGGTGGGGTACGGGGGCACGTCGGGCCGGCCCAGCTCGGCCGACAAGCGCTTCCGGTAGGTGGACAGCTGTGTTTGGTGGTTCGGCGGATTTTGAAGGGAAATGGTTGGGAAGTTGGGTATGTTTGATTTGAATTTATCGGTGGGAAAATGTTCAAGAATTTGAGGTTGCCAGGAAACGCATTTGCCAGATAACGTTGAACTGATTGCAATGATTTTGCGACATATTTACCAGAAAATGTTATATTCCATCAACCCAATTTTCGATCACAATGACCTCAGTTCCCACTCCATTAAAAAATACAACATGCAGCTATTTAACCTACCTGCGCCTCAAAATCATCGTATCTCTGCCTCACAGCGGCCATCCACTGTTTGATTTCATCGGCGTGCATAGGTGTGCCCTGCTGCTGGTGCTGTTGATGGACGGGCAGTGTGGTGCCGCTCATATCAGCCGCCAGGTTCAGAAAGATGTTCACCTTGTTGTGACGGTGTTCCTGCGTGCGGCGCGCTCCAAGCAGTGATATAAAAGCTCTCAATCACATGCAGATTACTTTTTTAACCAACATTGTAAATCTTCATGAAGTCCATGTGATCCTGCCATAACTTCTCCAATTCAGCTCTCTTCATACCATCTTTAACTGGACCGGGTCTACTTTTAACGTAAGAATCCCCATTCTGCTTCAACCAATCCAGCGCCTGCTTAGCACTGGCTTCGAGCAGCACAAACTGTTGGCACTGATCCAATTGTCGCTTTTTCGCAGCCCACAACTGCAGGGTCTGATTTTCACTGCGTCTCAATCTCTCCACGTTGGTTAAAATCGCTTGTTCGATCGATTTCGCTGGCTGGCCGGCGGCCGGCAGGGCGCGTCTCACGAATTTGAGAAACAGCTCGGACGATTTGCGAGCGTACGTGCAGCTCTGCGCAAAACATGGACGACGTGAGAAAACCGAAATGAGGAAACAAACAAAATCGACTAAAGACCGGTGCTCAAGTAACAATACCCGGTTACCCGGGGGTCATTTTGGGCATATAGATAGTAAATCACGCCTACAAAGGAATAGATAGCATCACAAGTGTAGAGGGGGCTTCAATATATATATACTCGGCGGACATCACACTTAGTATGGAAACTTACCATAACCCATATGAATAATGAGCCAAAACTTTTACATTTTTTCATCATAACATTTCGTTTTTACTATGGGATAACTTATTATGAAATTTATAAAAAGATTTTATTCATTAAATTACGGTAGGATTCTGCGCATACTTTGCGGTTCGCCGAGTATACCTATATGGTTTTTCAATCTTTAGAAGGAAAAATGGAGAAAAATCGCTAGATATATAGATAACTGGAGAATTTGGGGTGTAACCCCTGCAACCCCCATACTGAATCCCTGCAGTGGCCATGTAGACCCAGTGCTCAAGTACAGGGGCTGTACTTAATCACAGGGTCTACATGGGTACTTGAGCACAGAGTTTACTTCAGCACCGACACAGGGCCACAAAATCATTCAACCAGCTAACCCTCAAAAATCTCGATTTATTGTTAATATGGTTCTCGAGCTGCTTGGTGATGTACTCCCTGCTGTCTGCGCAGCCGCCGTCGCCCGCGGTGAACTGGGCGCAGTCGTCGCGCAGCGCGGAGTAGTTCCGCTCCAAGTCGCACAGCACCTGAAGCACCTGCGGCGACGAAATGCGCGTGTATTTACACAGTGTAAAGACGGGATTGACTTTTGCAACATGCGCTGTTGAATGCAGGGTTCAAGAGGGATTGACTTTTCGAGATCGGGATTGGTTCTTTTGAGTTTTCGATATCGGGATTGGGATTTGAAAATTTTCAGCATCGGGATTCGTTTTTGAGATTTCGGAATCGGGATCAGGATTGGGTGTTCGGAATCGGGACTACCGAATCCCTGGGACTACCGAATTTACTGTAATCCGGGATCGGGATCAGGATCCAGTTTGAACCCTAATTGAATGCCAAAAACGCACCTGGTCGAGTGTCTTGTAATAAGTGATCGCGCTGGTGAGCAGTTTGTGTCTCTCCTCAGTCAAGCCGACGAGTCTTCTCCACTTGGCCAAAACATCTTCAGCTAGCGCGCGCACCGCCGCAGCGTCGTAATGGTCGGCGGCCAGCATTCTTTCAGCCTTCGCTTGCAGCGCCACTGCTCGGTCGTTCGTGTTCTGTGGAGGAGAAATTATAGTGGCATAGTTGGCATTTCAACCGAGATATAAAGGCGGCCCATACACTAGTTGACACGAGTGCCAACTGGTCTGTGTCAACATAGATTTCAGATTTACGTGTGGCAGAGCGATCTGCCAATGCACTTGTCGTAATATTTACATTTCAACTTTGGCACATGTGCATTTGGGGATCGTTCTGTGACACGTGAAGCCAAAATCTGAGTTGACACAGACCAGTTGACACACATGTGTCAACTAGTGTGTGGGCCATCAAAAGCTCGTGTACATTACAGGCAGTTACCTCGATGACTTTCTGGAACTCCTTGTGTTCCTGCATGGACTGTTCGGCCTCGTTCAAGTCGGCCGGCACGGCGAGCGTGGCCGACAGCATTCGTTCCTCCCTGGCGAACAAGCCCACCACCTGCGCGCAATTTGTGTCCGATTTTTGGAAAATTCGCTGGCAAAAAATGGCGGTATGGACACTAGTTAAAATGCAAAATTTTTGGGACAAATAGGTGCAATTTTGAAGAAAAATTCATTCTAATGTTTAGCATTTTGGTGTATCTATTGTCAGGTGTATTTAGTGTATTTAGGTGTATTCATTGTCAGGTGTATTTAGTGTATTTATGTGCATTAACACTAGTTGCATTAGTGTATTAACACCGCAACAGTAACTCAATCGAAATACGCAAAAACGTACACACTAGGGTTGGAAAAAAGCGTTTTTTTCAACTCCATGTTTTTTATTAAAAAACAACGTTTTTTTAAAAAGCTCCCAGATATGGCTCTGGGTCAACATATATAGGTATATCAGACAAGTGACAATACTCTGTGATGTTATATATGACCATATAATGGCTGTGGAGCCATGGGATAGCATTATAAGTGGTGATTTGTGTCAAAAATGTCCATTTTTTGTCGACATGTTCGTATATCGTCTTATAGTCGAATGTCCGTGACTTCAAGTGAAGTTTCGACGGGAATAGTGATCAAACAAGGTTATAAAAGGAGGTTGTTACTTTGGGAGTGATGTTACACACTGTGGAGGTGCATGGAAGCACATTACCTGAATATTATATACTACAGCAACATATGACGGCTTTTTTACCCATGGTAGCACATATAAATGGTTGCTTTGATACTAAAAATGCCACAAAACCAATGAAAACAACCACCAATGTCAAATTGTGTGTGAAATTGCGCGCTTGCGCGCAAAAGTTTGCAAAATACCTAGTGCTTAGTACTAAAAATTTTGGCCGATCTTTAAAAAAAACGTTTCGGACCTCGTGTTTAAAAAAACACGTTTTTTAAAATAAATAAAACGTTATAAAAAAACATTGGCCAACCATACACAGTACACAAAATCCATAGTACACACCTGCTGCGCCATATTCTGCAGCGCGTAGAGCTGGCCAGCCTGGGTCAACCGTCTCTCGGTCTGCTCGGCCAGCTGGCGCACCCCTCTTTCCCTGTCGGCCGACTGCTCCGCCAGGCGCATGATGCAGTCGCTCAGGGCCTCGTTGCTAGACGTCACCAAGTTCAGGTTGCTCGACTCCAGCAGCTGCGTTGAGGGGGGGGGGGGTTGTGACTGTCACATGTGACAGCAAATTGTGCCATACTCGGCGGACATAACACTTGGTAATTGGTATGGAAACCTACCATAACCCTCTCTGAATAATGAACCAAAAATTATACAGTTTTTCATCATAATTTTCGTATGTATTCGGTCGAAGATGGTTGTAAAGTGAGAACTGTGATAACTGTTGCCGTGGTCTAAAGTGGAACAAAGACATGAGAGAACTTTGCCCAAAGCCGCCGAGCGGCCAACGAGACGATTTTGCGCAGTTACTGTGGCCGACTGAGTTAAATGGATAAGTTCAATCGGATATGCAACGCGCTGCGAAAGTCGAACCCATGAAATGTTAAACAGACTGGGTCCCAAAAACAGACATGCATTGAGTTGATTTATTGAAAAAATATGAAAATAATAAAGGCCCTATGCCATTACGCATGTGAAACCATCACGCATGTAGAACCGGCACTCATTTAACTATACCCGGCATGCTGAAAATATGCAAAAAAACACATGACCCAGTGATTTTAAAAGTGAAAATCTATTTAAAAAGTATGAAAATTAGTGACTTTGGGTGAAAATTGGGGTAAAATTGCTCAAAAGCGCTCCAGATAGCTAGATAGCTAGGGAATTTGCGGGGGGGGGGGCTGTTCAGGGGAAAGAAACCAAAAACTTTGCCTCTGGTATAGATAGATAGCTGGGCGGTTTGGGCTGGGGTTACCCACCCCTGTAGGCATAATGTGTCTATAACGAAACTACATGCGTAATAGGTTTACATGCGTAATAGGCCTGACCCAAAATACTATAATAACACGATTGAAGCACACCTGCAATTGCTCCTGCGCCAGCGCCATGATCTCGGCAGTGGCGTGGCGGACCTGCGCCGCATTATCCTGGTGAATGGGCAGCAGTTTATCGGCGGCCGCCGGCGCCAACGTGGCGCACATGTGGCGCATGTCGTCGCGCCACCCGTCCAATTGGGAGCCGATCGCCGCGCAGTCCTGCTCGAAAAGGCGGAACTTGGCCGCCAGCTGCAGCGCCAGACGCTGCCCGTGCCAAGCCAATGATAGGCGCGACTGCACGGGAAAGGGAAGTAGTGCCGGTGGAAGGAGTATTTTGTGGTGAGTTCACATTAAGGTTCAAACGGGATTGACTTTTCGGGATCGGGATTGTTTTTTTCAGTTTACGGGAACGGGATCCCGTTTGAACCCTAGTTCAAATTAGCAAGGCAATCCACAATCACCCACCTGTCTCTGCTCAATATCACCCATCAACCTCTCCACGTGCCCAATAGCCTCGTTTAACTCCCCCTGAGGAGACGAGTTCCCTCCAGATTCACCATTCTGTCCACTTTGCGCAGAAGCGTCGTGCGGCAGGGCGGACAGCTGTTGTCGCAGCATGGCTAGCAGCTGCTGACCTTCGCCTTGGCACGTCGCGTAGGCTTGCATGGTCGCGTCGGAGTTGGTCAGCCACACGTCCTGCGGGCAGGGGGTAATTCAAGGGGGTAATTCAGGGAGCGGGGTAGATGATGGCTTACAAAATTTCAAAGAAACTTTATTTCACTTATCATTTATATAGATCAAGTAAAATTCCCTTTAACGCGAAAAAATCAAGCCAACCACAAAAATCACCACGGACTTAACATATACAGTATTTCCTCGAAACACCCCCAGTGAGCTTTTTTTTCGCTAGCAAATTCTAAGGGTAAGGGAATTTAAGTATAATTCTAGGGTTCTATTGATTCACCGTCAATTTCGTCAAATTTCACATAGTCAGAGACAAAATCAAGAATAACAGAGATGTACAAGTGTCTACAGGCATACATAAGTGCATATAAATACGTATAAGCCACGTATTCCGAGGCAGGGGGGGGGGCGGGTATTATTTCCCTCAGCTCACTCAATCCTCGCGGTATTTGGAAGGAGGGTTAATTCACGGGGGATAATTCGAGGAAATACAGTGATGACAATTGATAAAAATCTAGCAGACACCACCGACCTGTCTGCGCTCGCACTCCTGCAAGGTGTCAGCGATGCACTGCGCCCTGGCGTCGTCCCTCTCCACGTCGTCGTACCAGGCCATCATCTCCTTGTAGTGCGTGTGGAACAGCACGGACAGGTTGAGCAGGTGCTTGCGCCCCGCCACCGACTTGGCGAAGTGGGACACGCGCCGCCGCAGCTGCGCCGCCACCGAGCGCACGTCCGACGGACGGCACTCGCCCGTGCCTGGGGAATGGAGAGGAAACCACTCAGACGTAAATTCAGCATGTTGTCAAGCGACAGGAAATGGCGATACATGTGTAAACAGTGTAAGTGGTATTTATGTCAGGTGACAAGATGTTTCACTTACAAATTTTTTGTCCCTTGATATACTTTGAACATATTGATGTTCTTGCCAGAATTGCAAAAGCGAACTTATGCTTACCCGAAATACCCAGCTATTTCGGTACCTATTTACATTTACGCTTATGCTTACGCTTTCATAAAATACCATTAGGCTTCGTTTTGCCTTTTCAGGTAGAAATACCTGAGTACTGGGAAAACGTAAAACAATTTCCACACGGCAATGTTGGTGATAAATGTGAATTAATGTATGGAAATAAACTATAAATAAATTCATCTAAACATAAAAGCAATGGTGTTTTCTGATTCTAGACAGTGAGAGCACTTTCTAATTTTGTTATGCTTATGCTTCTTTGCGCTTTCCACGGTATTTAAAAAATACCTGACGCCTTAATTAGCATAACAACTCAAAGTTTGGAATTGTATATACGCTTACGATTTCCAAAAATACCAGTGTTTTAACAACTCTGCTCTTACCACTTGCCGTATTTCTACATCCAGGCACTGAAACCAGATTATAAAAATGTTGAGCAGTTGATTAAACGCTTGGCAACGTGGTAAAGTCATGTTAATTAGAGTGTTCAAACTACAATACAAAGTAAATGAATGGATAAGATTTATGTAGCGTGAACATACCCTTCTGAATGTATAAAATACTAACTCCCTAAACAATAAATAGAAACTATCTATTTTCAATAATAAACACACCGGCAAGCTCATTGGCGACAGCCAACAACTTCTCTGCATTGGCATAGGTCGTCTTTGCGACCTGCTCGAAGCTGCACACGTTCTTTTGCAGCGTTCGGGCGCGCTGCAACGAAGTGCCGATGCCAGATGACCGGCGCAGAAAGGCCTCGCCGTGCTCGTCCAGCCACGAGAACACCTGCGGATTTAATTAAGGGTTAATTAGAGATTGTTCAGATTAAGATTTCAGATACCGTATTTGCGTGAAAATTCCCCTGGGGAATTATTATTTCGTCACACTTTTTGAGGGGAGAACTATTCGCAGGGGGAGAGGAGAGAACAATTCATGAAATTTCTTAAGGGGGGAATTGTTCAAGGCTGTGGGTTTAGTACGGTGTTTCGGGGTCCAAATGTACAAAACCATGTTCAGGGGGAATTATTAATTGCTCACTCAGGGACGTATCCAGGATTTTTGAGCGGGGGGGGGGGGGCTGCTTGTTTACGGAGGCCGGCGAGGGGGGGGGCTCAGCCCCCCCCCCCCCGAAAATTTGAGCTACATGGTGGCTGAATGGCGCCATGGCGCTGGCGCCATTAGTAGGCGCCACGCCATGGCGCCATTGGCGTTGGCGCCAGCGCCATGGAATGCTGTATATATATGTAAATATACATACAAAACAGCGAAAAGTTCAACATTGAGTGTATTTATAGCGATTTACGGCCACATGGAGCAAATCTGATGACAATACCTTATGTCTGGTGAAGAATGCGCGCTTGCGCGCAAAATTTTTGACTCTGACGTTGAAAAAGTCGCATTTTCCGGTCACTTTCTGGTCTCGCCTCGGGAGGGGGTGGGGGCTGCAGCCCCCCCCGCCCCCCCCCTGGATACGGCCCTGTGCTCACTCGTCTTACATAGGGGAATTATTAGAGCGGTATTTTTGAAGGGGGACTATTCAAGCAAATATGGTATTTATCTTAACGATTTTGAGGATTTTTAAAGGATTTATAAGGTCCTTTATTAAAGTTTCGTTCTTTACTGATGGATTCACACGATTGATCGAGCAATTTAGTTTGCTAAATTGTTCCAAGCGTGATTGCCAATCGCGATTTTACCCATAATAACAATCACAGCAGAAATTTTTCACAAATTTTGATCCACAATAAAATGGCACAGCTGGCAGCCGTGTACGCCATCATGCGACCCACAACCGACCCTCCTAACATCCTCCTCGAAAAGCAACAGCGCCAGCGCCTGGTGCAGCCGCACTCTGCGAGCATTCCAAATCTGCTGCAGACGGCGCTGCTCGCCCAGCAGACGCTGCACCTGCAATGGCAATGGATTGTTGGCGCGGGACTGTGCGCGCTGGGTACATGGAGGCTAAAGGCTAATTCCGCAAAGAGTGAAGGGGAAAGAGAAGGGTAAAAGCGAAATGAACATTGATGTGAAAAGTGAAGTGAAAAGTGAAATTTTGAAGTGAAGCTTTTGAACTGCAATCATATTTTCAATTTTAAAGTTCCGACACGAGCGAAAAATCGGCACGTTTTCCATTAAATCATCATTACCGTCATCAGAAACAATCATTTTCAAGTCAGAATTCTTCCTTTACGTTTTTCATTCATTTTTTTAATGTTTCAATTCACTTTTCACTTCCCCTTCCCTTCACTTTTCACTTCTCTTTCACTTCACTTTTCACAGAATCGGTCCCACAACCACCAACCATCTGCAACACATGCTGTGCGCCAGCCGTGTAATCGCCCGCATTGGTCGCAGTAGCCGACACACTCAATGCTGACACATTCACGCCCGCGTTGGCTACACAGCCACCAGCGCCGTGTCCAGCGTGATGGTGGTCCTGTTCGGGCTTGTCGCCCTGCTGCTGCAGTTGGGCGGCGGCGGCGGCAGCTGCAGATGAGCCGGCACTCAATTCTAGTGTAGGCGGCGATTGAAGCGCGGAGATAAGCGCTTTGCCCTGCCGCGTCGCCTGCGTTTGAGTGAGGTTAATTAGGTACTGGCGGTGTTTTTGGTAGGTTTGTTTTAACTTTACAGAACGTGCGTTGGAGGTTACAGTACACACAATTCCCCATACGAACAATACAACTACGTAGACTCCGTGGACACTTCACATCACATTGGACGACCGCACGACAGTCCCAGACCCTGTAAAATGCGCTGTAAAGTGTCAAATGTCATGTAAAGTATCAAAAGTCATGAAAAATGCTCTGCAAAATGGCAACTCGGTTGCCATTTTGCAGGACATTTTACATGACTTTTGACACCTTGCATGTAGGGTTCAAACGGGATTGACTTTTCGGGATCGGGATCGGGATTCACTTTTTGAGATTTCGGGATCGGGATCGGGATTGGGGTTTCGGGATCGGGATCGGGATCGGGATTGTTTTTTTGAGATTTCGGGATCGGGATCGGGATCGGGATTGGCCGGGATTGGGGTCACGGGATCGGGATCGGGATTGGGATAGGCATTTTTCCGGGATCGGGATTGGGTTCTAGGGATAGAGATTTTGGCCATTTTTCTGGCATTCACAGTTGTTCATAAAGGTCTCAAAACACTGTTGGATGCCAGAAAAGTGGCATAAAATTGACGCTGGGGGTTTGCACCCACTTTTTTGCATGCAAAAACGTCATTATTTCACTTTTTATAATTTCCACTAATTTTTCCGGGATCGGGATCCCGGACTTGGGAGTTTCTCGGGATCGGGATCGGGATTTGAAAACTTTCGGGATCGCGATCGGGATCGGGATTGGTATTTTTGAGATTTCGGGATCGGGATCGGGATCGGGATCGGGATTGGGGTTTCGGGATCGGGATCGGGACTGGTAAATCCCGGAATTTCACGGGATCCGGGATCGGGATCGGGATCCCGTTTGAACCCTACTTGCATGACATTTCACAGTTTACATGGCATTTTACAGGGTCAGGGACCGGCATCAGACCTACACACGCACGAACAACAAATATACATGCACAAAAACTACAACGACGACTACACAAGGGCACAACATGTCAATGCACCATGTGGTCCCCGTCGCCACGCGCAGCACCGGCTTCATGTTGCCGCTGCTCTTCATCGTCGCCGACGCACAACCGCACCAGCATGTCCAGTTGGTACAGCAGCTTTTTACTCGTTGAGTGGACCTGTTTTGTTTGTTTGTTACTTGTTTCGCTATACAAGTTGGGGTGTAGTCCTTTCGTTAAGAAGATTCTTTTGTTTAATGAAATAGTGTTAAGATGAATTTATCGATGCGTCGTATTTATCTCAATCAATCTATTTCAATAGACGTTCAAATCCCGTATTCTCATTTCGCGCATGAAAAATACACACTCCCCATCCAGACGCAGAACGTCATTTGGCATTCGTGACAATAACCGAATAATGGACGACGACATTTGCTGTTGTCAAGTTAGCAACACGTGTTCCGTGCATTTACCGTTGTTTGACTATTTGACACAGATTCATAAATATTTCAATTGAAAACGGTGTGGCGAGACGTCGGAACTCTGCATAAATTACCAAAATCCAAAACCAAAAAAAACTGTGCCACAACGGTGAAATTGCCATTTTTTGAAGGTTGCGCAGAGATGTTGTACGTGTCAAAAATATGTACGTACTTGTGTGCATACAGAGATACACACAGATGCCTCCGGTACGTGTTTTGATGACCGGCGGTGGTGGCACTTGGCGCGTCTTCACGGCTCAGTAGCCAGTAAACACAATTTCGTCCACGTATTGCCTCAATTTAGACCAGTTTGAACTTCTCAGCACGATTGTTACATACAATTGACCTCTAAACTAGGTTCCCCATGTTGAATGATGTAATACTTTAACACGGTGTGAAGATCATATTAACATTCCTCAAGTGATGTGCACAGATCATAAATTATACAAACTTTGTTTTGAATCCAAATACGAACAAGACAAATTGTGTTTCTGTTCCATTACGCCGGATGACAGAACGTCTAAAAATTGGCATTTTGTATGCGGTATTCACAACAGGTGTCTAACGTTTTGTGCTTTGTTCGCTTACAGACTGTTCACGCGAAAAACGCCCGCTGTTAGATAAAAAATATGAGTTTGGTGCCTATTTTTGAGGGATTAAAGTAGTGATGGAAATGCGTATGGCCAAGGGACCATTCGATAATCACTAGTGATGGAAAAGCACCGGGGCACCGGTGCTGGTGCGGTGCCCTTTTTTGCTGGTGCCAAAGGTGCTAGCACCAGGACGAAAGTAAAAGGCACCGGGAAAGGCACCAGTCAAGTCTTCATAGGGTGTAAAATTTCGTCCACAGGATGTGCTTATCCATATGTATAAGAATAATAATACACCCATTTGTTTTTAGTCTGTCTCGGAAAAAAACACCCCATCAAATATACTTTGAAATCTAACACACCCTTCTGAAGAGGAAGCAAAAATTCTGTTGTTTTTCAATCATAAATATTACGTTTGTTACACCATTTTGTTCATGATTTGTTGTCAGTGTATGACAAAATATAGTAACATTTTCTGTACAACATCCATCCCAGTCAGTAGGACAGCCATCCCAGTCACGATAGTGACTTGTGTATTGGAGCATATTAAAAATTGAGTGATCATTTCTAGTCATTAGCATTGTTTCATAAAGTGATCGCCACATCATTCTGATCTTTTTAAATGCTCAACCATCAAAATTGGTAGACATTTCGTGGAAATATCCAGTTCCGAAGGTGCGTCCTCTTAGAAAATGCCCGCCAAATACTTCGGAACTTTCAGCCCGGTGCGGCGCCTATCGGTGCTAGAACCGGCAGCCGGCCAGTGTCCCACGGTGCCGGTGCTATTTTTTCAAAATTGCACCGGCGCCGGTGCGGTGCGGTGCCATTTTTTGCCGGTGCTAAAGGTGCCAGGTGCCATTTTGACGCGATGGCACCGGTGCCGGTGCGGTACCATTTTTCCAGTGCCTTTTCCATCACTAATCATCACCTGACACGACAATCTCACGCAACGCAAAAATCAGTCACTTTAATTGCCCTCTCAAATGCACGCAGATTTACTATAAATAAATATATGCATGAGCAAATTGCATGTTAGCGTGATTAGTTAACACTGATTAGAGCATTTAGAAAGTATTAGAAGAAAACTCTCGCCAGTTAGCCGCAAGTTTAGAGCACTCTCATGAATTGCTGCACGGACGCGGACCCACCAGGGTCTGGTTTCAGATTGACACAACACAAGTTCAGATAAAAACAATGAAGGAACGAATAAAGAATTGTACGAGTAAGCATGATTAAAACGTAACTTTCGATAATATGTGATTATGTATTTCAGGGGTCTCCTAGGGGGGGGGCTGGGGGGGGGCTGCCCCCCCCCCCAAATCGGCCAGCTATCTATCTATCCGGGAGGCCGCTCAGCTATCTATCTATCCCGAGGCAAAATTTTTGGCTACTACCCCCAAAGACCCCCCCCAAATCGCTCAGCTATCTATCTATCTGGAGTGGTTTTTGAGAAATTTTGCCCTAATTTTTGCACAAAATCACCTATTTTCGCACCTTTTTATAGTTTTTCACCTTCAAAATCATGCTTTCCGGCTATATACATGGTTATATACATATTTTTAGCCATTTTATACCTACTTTTGGCTACTTTTAACTGATTATTAGCGATTTTTTCCCCTTTCTGCCTTCTTAACCTTGAAAAAGCCTATATATTGTGCCCCCGCCAGCCCCCCCCAAGCCCCCCCCCAGCCCCCCCCCCCAAAAATATTTTCCAGCTATCTATCCCTCCGGAGGAGCGATTTGCTATCTATCCAGCCCCCGCGAGGGCCAAAATCCTGGAGACCCCTGATGTATTTGCAACTCGTTTGTCTCACGCTGGAACCAGGACACCCCATAAAGTAACACATTATATACTAAAGTTAAAAATGCACGGTAAATTTTTGTAATAGATCATCGTGTACTATGCAACTTATTTTACTTGTTACTTCACAATTTACAATTCAGCGTCTGAAATTGTCACTTGACAGATCCAGTGATTGGCAGCTGCCGGCAGGTGAAGCAATGCAACATAATTACCATTTGAATCGCTTTCAATCTAAAAGATTCCCGCACCCACCTCAGTATAACTCTGCGTAATACAGTCCATCAACTGCTGGTGCTCCTGTATGGCCTGTTCCAATTCTGGCACAGTGCCAGGAACATTGGTACTAGCCGCATTCGCCCCAGTAGCAGTGTCTCCGCGCTGCAGCGAGTTAGTGGAGCCGCCCAGACCGCTGGACGCGGCGCTGCCGCTGGCGACGGACGCGTTATCGTGCCCCATGGCCGCGCTGGGAACCGGCGTGCTCGAGGTGGACGGACACGCGCCCCCGTTGCATTCCATTGACCATTCGTCCAGCTGCGTGAAAACAACTTTTTTGTGCTGCCTGCATTCTGACTAGGGTTCAAACGGGATCCCGATCCCGGATCCCGTGAAATTCCGGGATTTACCAGTCCCGATCCCGATCCCGAAACCCCAATCCCGATCCCGAAATCCAAAAATACCAATCACGATCCCGAAAATTTTCAAATCCCGATCCCGATCCCGAGAAACTCCCAAGTCCGGGATCCCGATCCCGGAAAAATTAGTGGAAATTATAAAAAGTGAAATGACGTTTTTGCATGCAAAAAAGTGGATGCAAACCCCCAGTGTCAATTTTATGCCACTTTTCTGGTATCCAACAGTGTTTTGAGACCTTTATGAACAACTGTGAATGCCAGAAAAATGTCCAAAATCTATATCCCTAGACCCCAATCCCGATCCAGGACAAATGCCAATTCCAATCCCGATCCCGATCCCGTGACCCCAATCCCGGCCAATCCCGATCCCGAAATCTCAAAAATCCAATCCCGATCCCGATCCCGAAACCTCAATCCCGATTCCGATCCCGAAATCTCAAAAAGTGAATCCCGATCCGGATCCCGAAAAGTCAATCCCGTTTGAACCCTAATTCTGATCAATTTTATTTAGGCACCCACTGGTGGCCCGCCCACTAGTTGACATTTGTTTGTCGTCAACTGGTCTGTGTCAACTCAGATTTCGGCTTCACGGGTCGCAGAGCTATCTCAAAATGCACATTCGGCAATGGTGAACATAAATATTACGACAGGTGAGTTGGTAGATCGTACTGCTCAATGTCAAGCCGAAATCTGAGTTGACATAGACCAGTTGACACCAGAGTTGTACAAATACTGGTATTTTCGGAAAACGTAAACGTAAACGTAAATACCTTTTCTAAATTGTGAGTATTAATACTGAAAACGTAAAATACTTTTAAAATACACGGGTAAACGTAAAAAAAACGTAAACGTAAAAATTTCTTTGAAGTGCACAACCCGTGATCAGATGCATTGAAAAACACCTGTTTTTCCTATTTCAAGCATTTCTCTGCTAATACGATCACATTTTTGCTTACCTATGTTATTTATCAAACAATTAAGCAGCTAATTGGCCAAAAATATAAATTGTACTTATTGTATCAGAAAAAAGTTCAAAAATACATTGTTTTTGTGCATTTTCCATACGATTTTTACGTTTTCTCTGGTACCCGGGTAATTGTGCCAGGAAAACGTAACAAGACGTAATGGTATTTTTGGAAAACGTAAACGTAAACGTAAATATAAATACCCAAATAACCGGGTATTTCGGGTAAACGTAAATACGTTTTTCCAACTCTGGTTGACACTGACGTGTCAACTAGTGGGTGGGTCGCCATTGATAAAATTGTATACTTAATCATCTCTTATCCTGATATCGCACCCGTTCTACGGTACATTATTTTACCTGAAAGCTATCAGTCGGAGGCACGGTAAAGATATTATTAACTTTTCAACGACATCATCCATCCCGGATGTAATTTCCTAATGCCAACTTTAATATTTACCGACAAAGCCGTCTCCCGAGTAACAAGCAATGTCTACGGATGGAAAAAATCATAACAACGTCTAAACAGGATCCTGCAGCCTCACAAAATCCCAAACCAACCATTTGCTCATATCTGGCGGCCTTGTAGTGAAAGTTGACGCTGAGCATAAGTACCGCGTCGCGCATGTCGACCGCCTTGCTGAACGTGTGCCAGTCGTGCCGCAGCCGCTGCGCTATGGCGTCGACGCGCGCGCTCGCGTAGTGACCGCACTCGAGTAGTCGGCTGGCAGTTAGAGCGAGCGTTGGCAAAGTTCCAATTAGGAAATACACCTCAAAGTGAAGGCGGAATTTTACAAGGCTTTTTGAATCCAGGAAGAAAGCATTGAAAGTCGTACGTCTCTCAATCAAAAGTGCTCATATTTATTTACCTTTTGATTTTCTGCACTTATGATTATTTAGATTCCATTTTTAGGTAACGTAATTTAGAGCTCAATTAAAACTTCAAATCGTAAGAACTTTTTCGAGATATTTCGAAAGATTTATCATAAATAGCTGGTGCTGTGAGCTTCACAACTCACTGTCTTCAAGCTTTGTACGACCTTCACCATTTTAGAGGCATAAATATCAAACACGACGGAATGTATAATCGATCACCACAAGCTAAACGACTTGCCGCGATGGCAAAATGTATCTAATCGTCCGGCCGTACCTGGCGACGGCCATGATGCGCTCGATGCTCACGTAGGTGTTCATGGCGGCGCGGGCGAACTGCTCGTGGTGCTCGTGCGCCCGCCTCGCCGCCGGCTCGCTGTCGCCGATGTCCGCGTAGCACGCCAGGAACAGCTCCACGTGCTCGCGGATCCACTGGAACATCTGCGAGTGCAAGCAAGCCATGTATTTTGGGTAGAAAAGCGAAAAAAGCCCATTTCGAATTGAATATTTTTATATTTTCGTTGATAAATCCACACCATTCGTGTTATCCTTCCCGCACCATTCATTTCATCTGCGAATTGCAAATTCCGGGCAACATCCATCATACAAAATATCGTGTCTTATTACATGGGACTGAAAAATCACTCAGCTTAATCAGAAACTAAACCATTTTTTAAAGCCGAGCCACAATGCATGATTTGAACACATAGCCCATGCGAGCCGCCGAGCAAAACGAGTGCGAGCCAAAGGTGACCGGATGAAATAGGAAACGCACATTGCGCCGCTCTGCATTCTCCCCTTGCATGTGAATGTGTGGCGGCGCGTATTTTAGCTAATTCCGCCCTTATATTTACAGCACCAATGGGAATCCGATCGAGATGGATGAATGTTCTCAATCTTGCGCGCGCTCGCCGGCCCGCACGCGAAGATAAAGGGCCAAAATGAGATTTATCAGTTTTTGTGCTGCATTGCTATAAAAACCGGCCAGACTCCGCGCGTTGCCCAGTCTCGATATGTAACAATACAAGTGACAAAAAACGCAAGCTAACAAGTTAGCAAGCTAGTTGACATGTTTTAATTACAATAACAGTTGTGTTGCCCGTCCCCTAACAAGGTGTGGAACTGACCCCTGCACCTGTTTCACTGCGCCCTGTGCCTGCTTACGATGGCAAACGCTGTCGGAAGAAAGTGTCAATTTTCGTCTAAAATAACTTTTCTAATTAGGATATTCCGTCCAAAAATGACTTGAATATTCGTTTTTCCCCTACAATATTCTCCATTTTCTATTTGAACCATTTTTAATGCATTTGTGGAGAGGGTTCGTGGTGGTCAGCATATATAGGCTTTTTCAAGGTGTAGAAGGAAGAAAAGGGGAAAAAGTTGGTGAAAAGTTGCTAGAAAAAATGGACACATGTGGTACAAAAATGTGCGCCTTGACATAAATAGCAGAGTTGTTAAAAGGTACGTACGTTTACTCGAAAAATACGCGTACGCGAGTACGCGGTAAATACATTTACATATACTTTTCGAAAAAATACAGTACGCACTTGTACGCGTACACTTTCAAAGCGTACGGAAAATGTATTTATGAAAATTCAATGTGGGACATATTTATAAAGTAACTACACTGCTATGTATTTACAGAAGTGGTTCCATGGGAAATTTTAGATATGCGGGGGTAGTGCCTTTAAAAATTTCAAAATTCGCAACCAAATCGAAATGGTTGTGGAGACAATGGATGTGGTAAACGAGTCGGGAGAACGATGATTTTTATCTCCTAGAAAAAAGAGACCTTGAAAACTATATAATCTGTCATTTGCTTATAGAAAACCATACGTTGTGCTGTACACGTATGAAAAAGTGCCCACTTTTACACATTCTATGAAGAAAAGTAGTCGCTTCTACACTCACAAAAAAGTACCCACATTTACGCGTACGAACGAGTAAAAAAAAAGTATTTTACGTTTTCTATACTTTGTGGTGAGTAAAAAAATACTTTACGTTAACATATACTTTTTAAAAAGTTCAGTAATTCTAACAACTCTGATAAATAGATGCATAGATACAGGAGTCACAAAGATTTTACCCTCGTGAGGGCTGGATAAATAGTCAATTGCTTCTCTGGAGGGATAAATTGCGAAGATTTGTCTGGGGGAGGCTGGGGCTCGCGAGGGCAAAATATAGGGGGGCTCAGTGTGGGCTCAGGGGGGCTCAGTAGCCCAAAAAATTGTCTCAGAGATAGAAAGAGATAGCTGAGCGGCCACCGGTATCCCCCAAATAGATACCTTATATCCTCGAATAAGACCTCAGGGGTTTTATTATTTCGTCAGACGTTTTGGATGGGGGGATATTCAAGGGGAGGAGTTATTTTTTCTTCACCTGGCAAAAATGGGGAGTTATTCAAGGGAGTGGTGTTATACAAGGGGAATGCCTTATAAAGGATATTCGGTATTTAGCTAGCTAGAGCGTTGGGGGTGGGGGTGCACCCCCGCCCCCAATTGGAGCCCCTGGTTACTCATACTAAATGTAATCAAGAAAGCTCATTTGATAGGGAAAAATACGCCCGCACCATGTACTGCATTAGCACAGGTTGAGCACATGCACGCAAATGCTTCGCAGCAGAGTGCATTGCGCCAATTGAACGCTGCGGGCTGGCATATGCATAAGATTCACGGCTCCACCCAGCGATGGCCGCGCGCACGTGCAAACAAAACCTATCAAGTGTAGCCACACAATGAATTAGGAAACATTGCCATCATTGGATGAATCCATGTGCAGGGCTACCTCCATTTGCCTACTCAAACACGACGGTCAGTGGGCAATCAAGGAAATCGATGTGTGTTCAAATATAAGCCGTGTGGACAATCATCAAAATGGTGTCCACCCAGACAGCCTCGCTTGCGGTGAAATTTACCCATCAAATGACTGGTAGACTTTCTGCGCATAAACTTGAAGCCGCTGGAATATAGAGTTTGGAGCAGTACGGCGGCAATAATTACCGCCGCATTCACTGGCCGACAGCCAAAAAAATGCATGAGATGCGCGAAAAAACGGAAGCCATGAATGATAACTGCAAAAACGTTTCATGTTCACGCTTCGTAGGTGCGATAGCAAGTAGCTAATCAGGAATATTTATTTCAATTCTGAAACAAGGAAGGCCCAGTTATCGTAAAACCACACAACTAGTGCATTCACAATATTTACGTATAATAAGTTTCATCAGTCAGGTGACTCCAATTGGGATCCTTTGAATCCCCCCCCAATCATTCAGCCATCTATCTGAAACGATTTTTGATAAATGTTGTCCAAATTTTCTTTCAGAATCACTAATTTTTAACCTTTTTGCCCATTTTCTCCCTCAAAGCCTTATTGATTTTAGCCTCAAAGCTTCATGTGCCTTATTGCCTGCATGTGCCGTTCATGTGCCTTTTTGACTATTTCCAGCTATTTTTGGAAGTATACATACCTATTTATATACCTATTTTTAGCTGTTCTATAATCATTTTTAACTGTTTTTCGCTATTTTTAATGTGTTTTTTTTTCGCCCCCCAATTAAACCACCTGCTAGGGGCGGGGGCTGGGGGGGGGGCTGCCCCCCCCCCCAAATCGGCCAGCTATCTATCTATCCCGGAGGCCGCTCAGCTATCTATCTATCTGGAGTGGTTTTTCAGAAATTTTGCCCCAATTTTCGCTCAAATTTTCGCACCTTTTATAGTTTTTCACCTTTAAAATCGTGCTTTCCGGCTATATACATGGTTTATACCTATTTTTAGCCATTTTAAAGCTACTTTTGGCTACTTTTAACCGATTTATTAGAGATTTTTTCCCCTTTCTGCCTTCTTAACCTTGAAAAGCCTATATATTGTGCCCCCGCCAGCCCCCCCCCCAAAAAAATTACAGCTATCTATCCCTCCGGAGGAGCGATTTGCTATTTATCTAGCCCCCGCAAGGGCCAAAATCTTGGAGACCCCTGCTGTTCACTACTACTATAGTTTTTGTCTAATTGTTAAAGTTGTAAGTCGAGTTTCACACTTCTAGTTCAAACATATTTCGTATTTCCTACCTACACCTCACAGCGCAAACTTTCTTGAGTACTTACTGCAGGCGTCACATGCAGCTTCAGAATGGCCATCCAGCAGACTTTTTTCACTGATAAACAGTGAGTCACATCAGGGACGTAGCCAGGATTTTTGAGCGGGGGGGGGGGCGGATTGTATACGGAGCCCGGCAAAGGGGGGGGCGCCCCCCCCCCAAGATTTTGCCTCTGTAGTAAGGGAATAGCGCCATGGCGCTGGCGGCTTTCACAGGCGCGACGCCCTTGCGCCACTGGTTTTGGCGCCAAAACATTGTATATGTCTGTATCTTACAGGTATATACAGCGATATGGACAAGAATTTAGGTTTTTCACTGGCTTTTCGGCTGCGGAGACGGGTCAGCCGAAAATATATGTAGGGTGTGCTAAGTGCCGATCTACAAATTTTTCAAATTTGAGTTAGGACCATTTTTGGGGTCCCCATAAACATGAGCTTCAAAAAAATATATATGTGGGGGGTGCGAAATTCAATTTTGAGATATGGGGGGTCGAAAAAAGCAAAAAAATCGCAAAATACGGTTCTTGAAATTTTAAAAGTACCGATCTACAAGCTTTTTCAGCTTTTGTGTCTTTAGAGTACCGATCTACACACTTTTTTTCAAAATTGTTCTTTTAAATGTACCGATCTGCACATTATTTTTTGTGCTTCTAAAATTACCGATGTCAGATCGGCGTCCGATTCAGCAAAAACTCATTTTGTGCTTTTTTTATTATGGGTAAAAGTACCGATCTACAGCTGTCTGATTTTGTGCCTTAAAAAATACCGATCTACATGCTATTACCAATTTGTTCCTTAAAAAGGTACTGTACCACAAAAATATAATTCACTAAATTTTATATAGCTAGTGTTATGTGTATAATCAATGATTATACCCATGCATGTGGATACCCAACAATATGGCCGAAATACCCATACCCAAAATTCCCATACCCAATACCCATGTATGGGTATTGCATACTCCAAACTTTCAATTGCGATTATCTCAAAATCGATTTTTTGTAGATCGGTACTTTTAGAAGCACACCCTTCATATGTTGGGCGAGGGAAAAATGCGCGCTTGCGTCGCCCCCTCCACCCCCCCCCCTGGCTACGTCCTCGAGTCACATGCACCGTCAGAAAATCAATCAGAAATAGAGATGAAAGTGAAGTCAAATGGCAAACAAACAACGCCATTTGTATCATTAGTTATAGTCGGCGGACCGCAAAGTATGTGCAGAATCCTACCATAATTTTATGAATGAAATCTTGTGATAAATTTGATATTTAAAAATTCCACGGTAAAAACGAAAGATTACGACGATAAATTGCGTAATTTTTGGTTTATTATGCAGACGTGTTATGGTAGGCTTCAATACTATTTGAGTGTCATGTCCGCCGGATATACGTATGTAAATCTTATTTTGCACTTGTTGGCTATCACCAGGGTATGTTGGGTAAATTGAATAAAAAGCTATCATGAATATTCCTTGTGTGGTATTAAGTTTAATAGGTTGCATCTGGATAAGTCCAGGATCTAAGCCAAGTCTAGCTAAAAAGCGACAAAATTGTACTGTTTCACCTAGGGTTCAAACGAGATTGACTTTTCGGGATCGGGATTATCCCAGGATCAGGGACGTAGCCAGGATTTTTTTGCGGCGAACGGGCGGATTGTATACGGAGCCCGGCGAACGGAGGGCGCGCCGCCTTCCCCCCCTTAAAATGTGACCCCTGTGGTCAAGGAATGGCGCCTTGGCGCCAGCGCCAATCGTAGGCGCCACGCCATGGCGCCATTGGCGTTGGCATTTTCGCTAAATACTGCTGTACATGTATCAGGGGTCTCGAATGGGGGGTTGGGAGGGGGGGGGGTTACCCCCCCACACCGCCCAGCTATCTATCTATCCCGGAGGCCGCTCAGCTATCTATCTATCCCAGAGGCAAAATTTTGGGCTACTACCTCCTAAACCCCCCACCCAAATCGCCTAGCTATCTACCTATCTGGAGCGATTTTTGAGAAACTATACCCCAATTTTCGCTCAAAATCGCTATTTTTCATACCTTTTTATAGATTTTCACTTCCAAAATCATAGTTCTGTTTCCTATTTGCCTATTTTCAGCTATTTTTAGTACTAAATGCCCTTGTATACCATTTTTGAGCTATTTTACACCTACTTTTAGCTATTTTTCTCCCTTTTCTTCCTTCTATGCCCCGAAAAAGCCTATATATCGAACCACCACAACCCCCCCCCCAGAAAAATTTTCAGCTATCTATACCTCCGGAGGAGCGATTTGCTATCTATCCAACCACTCAGAGGGTCGAAATTCAAGATACCCCTGACATGTATGTATTTTACATAACATATACAGCGACAGGGACAGATTTTCGGTGCTTTTTTGTCACAAACTAAATATAAATAGGTATGAATGAAATATACTGTACGGCGTCTAAATGCGCGTTTGCGCGCAACTTTTTTTCCGAACTAATCGCTTTACGGACGGAAGTGCCTTCCTGGCATTAATAAATAATTTTAAAATATTTAGATTATTCATGCGTCATGTCCTGTTGCCTTCATGCTTAAATAAATACTTTATCAACACGTCTACTTAATAATAGTCATCACAAGTTTCATTCGCTTGATGTTCGAAAGCCTCATGACATTCCAGGCTAGTTCATGACAAATATCAGCTCCCTTTGCATTAACAGACATTGATCAAATATTTCGCATTTGGCTAAAAAAATAGGGAAAAACTGGTAGTCATTTATGTCTTACTCTTTTACCTTAAGTACATAGTAGATGAGCCAAGCAGCTAGATACTCCGTCCAGATAAACAAAATGACTTTTTGGGATACTTTTTTTTTTTGGGGGGGGGGTGCTACGGCTCCCCACCCTAATTTCAACCAGTAAAACAACATTAAACAAGCTTGAACACATCGTGAAATGTTTGATGCATGTCCAGGTTTTGTAATTTTGCAATGGATTATAAAATATCATTGATTTGTTTTCAGAGTGTATAGAGTCAGTGAATAAAATAAATGAATATTCATGAATATTGAAATCTTCCGCCCAGATTTGTCTACAAGAAGACACACTGCAACTGTTAACACTTTCTTTACTACTTTTCACAATGAAAATCATAGTGATTTGGAATGGAGATTATAGTGCTCTCGAATCGAGATTATAGTGATTTCGGACATGCCTACATGCCTTTGAAGTTTTATACAAAGACAAATCTTTGGACAAAGGTACTGGACATTTTACCAATGTATAAAAGATAACTCTCAATTCAAAGTTTTTTTTTCGAAATCTGAGATTCTAAACTGTTCCACACCTTCAACAATTTTGTATTATTTTTCTACACAAGTCACACTCGTTCTATGCAAAGTAATAAAAATAATGTGTCAACTCGAAAGTAGATACTTTAGATATCGTGTTACTTCATGATCTAAAACTAATCTAAATATGAAAAGATTAGAAATGAATAGCAGTGCACATGTGACAGCTCATATATGCTTCTTCATGTTTAACACCCATCCACCACATAATTTTAATAATTTTTAAGAGTGGTATAAAACATTTTTACACGGGGTTGTTTGATGAAAATCACGTTTTAGGAGACTTGTGCTTATGTCTACATAGAAGACTGATGTGCTGGCGCATTCTAATTATTGTTCGTTGAAATGCGAATGGAACAATTTAGTGTTCCGACTAGTGATGTTAAAGGCAACGGGAAAAATGGCACCACACCGCACCGGCGCCTCTTCCAATGGCATGAAAAGGGCACCCGGTGGCTGGCTCCCGGGGACACCAACAAAATAAGATGGCAGGACACCTACGGCACCGGCATGGGTGCCATTCTGAAAAAATTTCCACGACACTAAAGGGCACCGATGGGTTGCCTGTGTTAGCGCCATGTCGCATCTCTGAAAATAGCAAGGGCACCGCGCAAGTACCGGTGCTGGTGCCCTACAGTGCACAGCACCGGAGCACCACTGCCCTCGGTGCATTTACATCACTAGTTCCGACAGACACCGTTTCACACAAATATCACGCAATGAGCTTCAAAGTTTTTTACATATTTATATCCTTTGTATCTGCCGGTTCATTAGCTTGAGCCAATAACGGCATTATTGATACAGTGCACTGTGCACACCGGAAATTGGTCTGCGGAGTGAACGCAACAAAACGTGACAATATTTACACCATATGCTCACACAGAACAGCAATCGTAGATAAAATATATTGTAGAAAGTAGAACTCACATTTCCAACTATGGATACCTTACGTATCAGTCATTAATCACAATAGATAGAAATTATGTTTTGAAAATTTTTGGAAAAAATGTGAGTACTACTATTGTGTGATAAAATTGAAGTTTATCGCTTTTCTTATCTGAGCACAACTGCTAAATATCCTGTTATGTTTACACACTTGCAGTATCCAAATTATATCGAAAACGTGGACTTCAACTCCACATAGGGTTCAAACGGGATCCCGATCCCGGATCCCGTGAAATTCCGGGATTTAGCAGTCCCGATCCCGATCCCGAAACTTTTCAAATCCCGATCCCGATCCCGAGAAACTCCAAAGTCTCGGATCCCGATCCCGGAAAAATTAGTGGAAATTTTCAAAAGTGAAAAAACGACGTTTTTGCATGCAAAAATGTGAACGCAAACCCCCAGCGTTCATTTTATGCCACGTTTCTGGCATCCAACAGTGTTTTTAGACCTTTATGAACAACTGTGGATGCTAAAACATTGGCCGAAATGTCTATCCCAAGACCCCAATCCCGATCCCGATCCCGATCCCGTGACCCCAATCCCGGCCAATCCCGATCCCGATCCCGAAATCTCAAAAAACCAATCCCGATCCCGAAAAGTCAATTCCGTTTGAAGCCTAACTCCACAGCCAGCTTAATAGAGAATAATTAGAAAGCTTAAAGGATTCTTAAAACTACCAGGCGGGTTGGCTCTCAAGTAAAACACGCAGGCGGTGAGGTTCAATAAACTGACCACACCACAGCCAGTTTCCAGTTGAGGTGCTCCTAAATCCTAACTATAATATTTACAAGAATCCAGCTTCAACCAGTTGAATACAGAATCATTCACTTGTGGACAACACGATGCACCTGAATGAGTCCAACGAGCTCGACAACAACACCGATCAGCTTCAGCTGGTAGTGCTGATGGGCAATGTAGCCGGTGAGTGTCGCATGATACGGAATTAATATTCCGCGTCGATAAGTGAGCAAAGTGATGACAACTACAGTAAAAATTGCATAACAAGCCTCACCAAATCAAAATTCTAGTGTTAGTACAAATCAGGGTTGGCCAGCCTTTTTTCAACCATTTTAAAAAGACATTGTTTTTTAAGACACAAGCATAAAGACAATTGTTTTAAAGACACCAGCCAAAAAAATTAGTACTTTTTCATCTTCTTTTCAACTTAAGTAATTTATAATGCTATTCCATGGCTCCATAGACATTCCATGGCTCCATGTAAGCTTGTTCACAAAATAAGCACTGAAACTTGTCTGATATACCTGTATACGTTGACTCATAATATAATTTGGGAGCTTTTAAAAAGACCATTAAAAACTTTGAAATCTGTTTTTTACAAAGGTAAGGGTGAAACTTTATTCACGTTACTTTGGGAGGAGCGGAATGAATGCATCCAATCAAGTCCGCATTTACAGGCGTACTCTACACCTTGTGCTCTCTAGCCGGACTTCTGGGCAACCTGTTCGTGATCGGCGCGCTGTGCCACATTCTACACAATGGTCGTTTTGGTTCGGCCACAAACCAGTGCCGACTCGGCCCAGTTAGTCACGTGTATGCCTACGTGCTGGCTCTTAGCGTGGCCGATTTGTTGCTGGCGGCCGCGGCGGGCATGACAGTTTCGTACTTGTTCTTGAAAGACTGGATTTATGGTCGGTTTGGTGCATCATTCTGACTGATATTGGATCGTTGAACACAATTTGTGCACATTCAGGTGATTTCATGTGCAAGGTGGCTTACATATCGGAGGGGCTGAACAAAACCCTGTCGGTTTATCTGCTGGTTGCGCTCAGCGCCGACCGCTACTTAGCCGTTTGCAGGTAACCTAATAAATAGCTCATCTAATCATTTCGCGCCGCAAATACAATGCGAACTGCAGGCCGACGAGCAGCGACCGCTTTCGCAACATGCGCGCCGCTGTCGCGGTGATCGCCGTGCTGACGCTCATGTGCGCCGTCACGTGCGTACCAATTGGCGAGTTTTAACTTCAAAATGCTTTGAAATATTGGCGGCCCACACACTAGTTGAAACATGCGTGTCAACTAGTCTGTGTCAACTCAGATTTCGGCTTCACGTGTCGCGGAGTGACCTTCCACTGCACTTGCCGTAATATTTATCTTTCAACGTTGACGGATGTGCACTTGGAGATCTCTCCGCGACACGTGAAGTCTAAATCTGAGTTGACACAGACCAGTTGACACACATCTGTAAACTACATAGTGTGTGGGCCGCCATTCATGTGAAGATAGGATCTCTCCGTGAACGGCGCCATTTTACCCGTCGCGCAGCAATGTACTCGACCGCGGTTCAGCGGCAGTCGGGCGCCACCGAGTGCAAGCTCGAGCTGTCGCGCATGTCGCTGCGGGAATACTACGACTACCACGAGACGATAAACGTATCCGGCAACAACACCATCAGCATCGTGTACGGGCAGTTAGAACCGAGTTGGCCCAACGTACACGAAATGTACATGATCTACTTGCTGCTGATGTTCTTCGTTCTGCCGTCGGCGCTCATCGTGCTGTTCTACGCGATGGCCCTGTGCCGGCTGCGAATCAAGCGGCTCATGCAGGTAACCAACCCCGCTGGACATCCATTTTAAGTTAACTACGATGGCGCGGCACACGCTGGATGTCAACTGAATTGTCAACTGTCAACTAAATTTTAGTGAATTATGTGATTTCCTAGCTGATGAATCATAGTTAATTTTCATTGTTCCTGTTAAATGTGACGCTTTAAAATTTTTGTTTGTGTTATTTAGTTCACATTGGCACGCATTTAGTTGACACGAATTTGCGACGTTTACTAGCGTGTGTGGGCCTTTTGATACACATTTTTCCATTCCCCTTTCACACCCACACAACCGAACTCTCAAACCGCAGTCGAAATCCGGACGCCGCACGGCGCACAGCGTGTCCCGTTCGGTCGCATTCGTAGTGATATTCTACTTCGTGTGTTGGGCCCCCTACTGGCTTCTACAGGCGGTGATTGTCTTCATCCCCGAGCTCCTGTTCCAATTGGACTCCGTGTGGCCCGACGCGCACGTGGCCGTGTCCTTCGGCGTGTACACGCTGGTGTATTTGAACGCGGCCGTGAATCCCGTACTCTACGCGTTTCTCAACGAGTCGCTCAGGTGGGTGCGGACCGTTGACCTTCTATATAGCGCGCGAAAAAATGCAAAAAATGTCCGCCGCGACGCAGACGGGCGTACGCGCACGTGAATGAGTGCGCGGCACGGCGACGAGCGGCCAGGCAGCTGAACTACCGCGCGTCGCAGTCGCAGCCGTTTCCCAGCAGCAACAGCTTCGTGAGGGCGGGCAGAGTGCGCATGAGCGCCTCGTTCGCCATCACCACGGACGGGTTCTCGAGGTGAGACGAGCGCAAACTTTAAAAAAATCAAATCGGCGTTTTGTGGAGGGGGTTGGGGGGTTGAGTGTGGGGGTTTTTGTAATATATGCTCATATACTCCCTTTTAAATAATTTCCACCTACTTTTAGCGATTTTTCTACCATTGACACCTTGAAAATTCCTATACATTGAATCCCCGAGAACCACCCCCCCCCCTCCAAAACGAACAAAATTTCAGCTATTTATCCATCCGGAGGGGCGGTTTACTATCTATGTGAACCCCCGCGAGGATCCAAATCTACAAAACTCCTGATTAAAACCGATGGCGGGTCGTCGAAATCCACGCTGATATTGCAATCAATAGCTTCACTTCTTATAGTGTGAAACTTTCAACAATTTAACGGCAGTGCATAAATATGTAAATATCGCAAAATGCCGCAGGTCGCTAAGAACGGCACTTAGCACTATGCGACGAGCATCAGTGCTCCATCTAAGCGGGCACCGCCACAGCGGAAACGACGCCCCTGGCCAATTAAACAGCCGGCAGCGGTTGAGCGTCGACTCGGTGTTCCGCAGTCCCTCAAACTCGCCAAAGTACCAGCGCAACAGGGGCTTCAGTTTGGGCAAGCACGAATTGAGTTGTTCAGGCGGCGCCGCGCGATACGCCGCCGTGCCCAGTGCGGCTGCCCAGCCCAAGTTCTACACACCGCCCGACCTGTTCGTGTCCAGTGCCGACGACGTGCATGAAGAGCAGAGACTCGTTTGCGATGCCGTCGCCGACAACGCGGCAGGGCTGGAGCACGGCGATGAAACGTGTGTTTTAAATTATCCGACTCAGTCAGACAACATTCACCACAGTTTTTCGCATGTTTTGAGGGAAAAGTGATCCCCAAACAAGTGCAACAGCAAGAAAAAACATTTTTGGTAGCTAGTTGTTGTATTATTTGACACAAGGTCTGACAGTGTGGTCACATTGGGCCCACACACGCTAGTTGACATCGCAAATTCGTGTCAACTCAATGTTAACTAAATTTAAAAGCATCACACTTAACAGAAACAATAAAACTTAAGTCTCATGATGTAAAATAAAGTATGCTCTATCAAATAGGAAACTTGAAATCACATAATTCACTGAAATATAGTTGACACAAATCCAGCTGACATCCAGCCTGTGTGGCGCCATTAGGGTAGTAGTGTTTCAAGAGCAAAAAATGTACAATTTTAGTCTCAACACAAACCTCCCATCACTCGCAGAATGACACTTACCACCCCTACAACAACTCGTGCGTGGCGACGGGGCGGCTCGCAAAAGTCAGCCTCACAACTATGCTACAAGCAAAGCGGCAGCCAGGGAAGTGCGGCAAATTCGCGATCGGGCAGCATATTCAAACGAAAGTGCCGCGTCAAAATCACGGTCGAACCGGCGTCGAGCGTCAGCGCAAGCCTTAATTCGTCGTCGGAGGACAGATACGATCAGGTGCCAATCCTAGACCCTGTAAAATGCCCTGTAAAATGTCAAATGTCATGCAAAAATGTCGAAAGTCATGTAAAAGGCCCTCCAAAATGGCAAACGGTTTGCCATTTTGCAGGGAATTTTTTATGCCTTTTGACACTTTGCATGACATTTGACATTTTATAGGGCATTCTACAGGGTCTGGGACTGCCCCCAGAACGTGCACGAGTGCGACAGCGGGCAGGGGAATGGACATGTCACCAGTGCGGTCGATGTATTTATGCTCGATGAGCACTTCTAGTGTTTGACTGAACTTCAATTTTCACTCGTATTGTGAACTATACTGTCTACATTTATGTGTGCTCTGTTGGTTTGAAAAACTATATTATTTGGCAATTTACTGAAGTTTCAATAAATATTTCGATGAATTTTGAATTCAAAGAACCCTTTAATGAACAAATGAAAAAGCGCATGCTGAACTTATTTAGCTGGCAGAATTGGACCGCTTCGACTTGGCAAAAAATTTGATATCGATGCACAGGTAAAAATATCGTTAGAAAAAATGCGTTCTTTGAACAGCCGTTTTTTAAGAAGATGGCTTTTTCAAAATGTTCAAAACGAATAATTTATGAATAAATGTTATACTCGGCGGACTGCATGCATTTTTCTGAATTTTACACTCTAAATATCGCGACGGCATCATTTATAAAATAAAATTTTTTCCAACATAAAAAAACATATTTCAGGCACGAAACATAGGTTGGTTGTACTCGACTCCGGTAGGCGATAATCACCCAAGGCCAAGAGGACCAACTATTTTAAACCCGTCGGACCACAGCCACGCAAAGCGCATTGCTCCCATGGCACCAGCATTCAAACCACCAAAATGCAAAAAGAAAAAGCCGTCCAACCGCAGCCCCACCCACCTTATCAGCATCCTGCTCAAACAGCCGCAACTGGAAGCACTGATCCAACCTGCCCTTCCTCTGCCCCCACAACTCATACAATTCCGTTCTGGTCGCCCTCATCCTGTCCAACAAGGCGGACAGGTGCGCCGCCGACGGGGCCAAGTCATTGCCGATCCCGTTCGTCCCGTTGGTGGTCACCGAGCCCGAGCCGTAGTCGGAGTCGGTGCACGCGTTGGGCAGGAAGCTCGCGCCGCTCGCGTCGCAGTAGTGCGACGTGGAAGCGGCCAGCCGGTGGATAAGCTGCGTTAGGGTGGCCATGTGAGTGATTTGATAAGAATGATTTTAGGGATCATTTTTCGGTCCCATAATTCGGGCGTAGCTCCAAATCCAAGCTACATCAAAATCAGTACATTTTCATCCAATAATATCACCCCCAAGCCGCTCACTAAAACCAGCACAGGCTCGCCATTCGATAAAGACACGCTTTCCGACCCTCAAGACAAACAGCAATAGCGCACGCGCACAACAATGCGTAATGGCCGCGGCGCCCGGAAGCGCACGCGCATGTACAAATGCATGTGCCAACCGCGCGCCGCCCGTTTTAATGCCATCACGCAAATTTCGAGATGATATTTATTCGCGCTAATAGATTTGGAAAACCGACTGGCAACTGGTAATGGCGCTGGGCTACTATTAAATAGAGCTTCTCACGAGAAAAGCGCTATTTTAGTAGTTGAATATTACCCAATTGGTATACACCTTATCCCAGTCACAACAATGAGCGGTGGTTCAAAATGATAGCGACGGCTGGCGAGCGCAAGTGAAAGCCCCCATAGCACCATCTGTTCCGCCGAAGCACACCAGAGGCAGATGGGTGCAAATATAAAAACGGGCCCCGGCTATTTGTGCGGGCGTTTCAGCGCGGCAACTGCCGCGATGCCAATGCGGCGTTATGAAACAAAACGTGTCCCTTTCACGTTTTCCATTTTGTTTGCACCAGTTTTCGCCGCGGCGTTTTCGAGTTTTCGAGTTTGCCGGGCGGCGGCGCGCCGCGCAGCATTTCCTGGAGGAACGCCGCAGGTATGGGTTACGGGTACAGGGTAGCCCATTTGGAGATAAATATGAACACGGCCGGGTCTTGGGAACGTGTTCAAATGCAAACTCGGCACAAAAATACTCACGAACTTCGCTTTGAATCAGAAATAACCGACATCACGGCAAGCGCGCTGGCAAACGAGCCGCCGTGTATTAGCGGAGGCAAACACGACAAGATTCACTGGCTATTAGCCAAGCCGGGCCCGCCCGCGCCGCTGCCAATGTGGATTGAAATTGAGAAGCCTCCAATAGATACGGCGAGCTCTTTGCCGCGCGGCATGGCATGCAGTCGCCGCATTATCTATGCAGCGCATTACGTGTACTACGATACATGTAAATACACGGTGATGAATCGTAGGCACTTCGGCTTTCGTAGTGAATTTGAAATTGTGATAAATTCATCAATTCTGAATTGGTCAACCTAAAATATGACAGAAATTAGAGGACCGCTCGGGCATATGGGTAGGGTTGGGACGATATATCGTATCGAATATCGGATATCGACTATTTTTTCATATCGAATATCGATATCGAAAATTTTGAAAAAATATCGAATATCGATATCGAATATCGACCATTTTTACGATATTTTCGATATTCTATACTCCCTGGACCTGACTTCAAATAAGCCAGGAATGGCACTATTAGAAGTAAATTTCATAAGCAATTTTAACAAATTTTGCGCGCAAGCGCGCACATTGTTCTCACATGACAGGTATTTTTGTTTCAGCACTTGCGGCAGCATCAAATCTTGTGCAAATGCTCTCTCAGATGTTCACATAAGAGTATATGTATGTTTAATAGCTACTTACACCATGGAAACATCAATGGCACCATGACATGGCACCTATAAATGGGGCTGGCACCTTTTCCTTACCACATCTGTCACATTTTAAAATCATTTTCTCATTTTGATCATTGTGTGCCATTTAAATTTGTATCATCTACTTTTCAGTAGAGATGATCAGTTGGATTTGTGATCAAATGGAAATGCAATATGCCAAATGAGATATACCCTGCTATACCAAAAGCAAAATATCGAAATATCGAAAATATCGATATCGAATATCGTACATTTTTTAATATCGAATATCGATATCGAGGGTCCATATCGTATCGATATCGAATATCGAGTTTCAGAAAAAAATATCGAATATCGAATATCGATATCGAAAAGTCATATCGTCCCAACCCTACATATGGGGTTTCCCATCTTGACATTTTGCCGGACTTCGGGTCAGTATCCCGCTTGAACGTTCAATTTATAGGCAAAAATAGGGTATTTTTCAAATGGGATAAGAGGCACGAGTGGTATGCGCACCTGAATATCAATTGAAGCGGGCATGAACAGCGCTTGGCAAAACTATCATCATACGCAACACATTTAGCATAATGTACTTTTTATACACAAAAACAAATATGCATTTAAATTGCAAAATACACTACATTCATTTTCGCAGGGAAGAAGTCACTGGTGAACCATGACGTAAATACCGTATTTCCTCGAAATACCCCCAGGGGGTTTATTTTTTCAGAGTGGGTATTTTGAGCGGGGGGGTATTTATTCATAGTGCCCATTTTGAGGTGGGTATTTCGGGGAGGGGGTATTTCGGGGGGGGGGGGGGGGTATTTCGAGGAAATACGGTATGTACAATTTAATAGCATGAAGATCAGGAGTAGTGACAAAAGCCACCCTCCAAGTCACACTATGAATGCTGGCGGCATTAATCAATGGCCACCAGCAGTGCATTTATCATATAACCTACGCTCAATAGGTTCAATTGTCTCTCAATTTGACCCACACTGCGCCTAGCACATTTATTGATATGGTCACTTTAACAATTCATAAACTGGCATATTTACTTTTAGTATTGTGCGCGAGAGTTCGGACATATCGATTGAAAGATAAATGGCAACTGAGAAGGTCGCATAACTTAGCTCACAAAAAGTCAAATTTCAACTTTTTGTGCACTAAAATCATAATGGACACCGGAAAGCAGTAGATTTTCACCACGAAAAAACTAAAGCCTTGCGAGAAAAAAACTCCCCTGTGGATTTATTCGAGGATTTACGGGATATGTTATGCGCGAACAAGAGCATGTTGTAAATCCCTGAGTATACTACACATACCAGGGGTCTCCAGGATTTTGGCCCTCGCGGGGGCTGGATAGATAGCAAATCGCTCCTCCGGAGGGATAGATAGCTGGAAAAATTTTCTGGGGGGGGCTGGGGGGGGGCTTGGGGGGGGCTGGCGGGGGCACAATATATAGGCTTTTTCAAGGTTAAGAAGGCAGAAAGGGGAAAAAATCGCTAATAATCAGTTAAAAGTAGCCAAAAGTAGGTATAAAATGGCTAAAAATAGGTATATAACCATGTATATAGCCGGAAAGCACGATTTTGAAGGTGAAAAACTATAAAAAGGTGCGAACATTAGTGATTTTGCACGAAAATTGGGGCAAAATTTCTCAAAAACCACTCCAGATAGATAGATAGCTGAGCGATTTGGGGGGGGTCTTTTGGGGTAGTAGCCAAAAATTTTGCCTCGGGATAGATAGATAGCTGAGCGGCCTCCGGGATAGATAGATAGGTGGCCGATTTGGGGGGGGGCAGCCCCCCCCCAGCCCCCCCCCTAGGAGACCCCTGACACATACACAGCTAAAATTGATTGATATACCGTATTACCTCGAATTATCCCCCCCTTGAATTAACCCCCCCCCCTCAAAATGTGCTGGGGCAATAATAAACACCGCCTCGAAATACCCCCCCATTCGGAAAGATGTACGTCATGTATGCAATGTACATGATGTATATTACTGTTAATTTGCATTGCAGCTAGGGTTCAAACGGGATTGACTTTTCGGGATCGGGATCGGGATTGGTTTTTTGAGATTTCGGGATCGGGATCGGAATTGGCCGGGATTGGGGTCACGGGATCGGGATCGGGATTGGCATTTTTTCGGGATCGGGATTGGAATCTTGGGATAGAGATTTGGGCCAATGTTTAGGCATCCACCGTTGTTCATAAAAGTCTAAAAACACAGTTGGATGTCAGAAACGTGGCATAAAATGAACGCTGGGGGTTTGCGTTCACATTTTTGCATGCAAAAACGTGTTTTTTCACTTTTGATAATTTCCACTAATTTTTCCGGGATCGGGATCCCGGACTTTGGAGTTACTCGGGATCGGGATCGGGATTTGAAAAGTTTCGGGATCGGGATCGGGACTGCTAAATCCCGGAATTTCATGGGATCCGGGATCGGGATCCCGTTTGAACCCTAATTGCAGCTACACATAGAGTAGTTTGTGTAGCTATCTACGGTTTTATGTCCAAATATATCCTGTTTGGGCACATTTATTACCTGTTTTGGGTATGCAAATGCCTACTATTTACTACGATCCTTACGAAAATTTCTGAAGAAATAATAAACCCCCCCTCGAATTAATCCCCCCTCAAATTTTGCTGGCGAAATAATGAACCCCCATGGGGGTATTTCGAGGTAATACGGTAATCAAATAATTGACATTAAACTCAGTGCAATTTAGGGCGATAGCCGATAAAAAAGCAACTGACCGCATGAAATGAAACGCTGCAAAGGCGCCACACACACTGTATGTCAACTGTTTCAGTGTCAACTCGATTTTAGTTCAATTTAGGTCGCATGACAATTTTCAAGTGAACGTGCGGCAAGGTCGAAGAGTAATTAATTGTGCCCTGTGCATTTGAACATGGTTTCGCAGCCCAGAAACTCAAAATTTTTGGAACACTGGACCACTTAGACCAGTTGTCCGGATGTCAACTGAGCCAATGGTTTTTGGAAAAAATTTAGTTTCTGGGCAGCGAAACCATGTTCAAATACACAGGGCAATATAAATTACTTTTCGACCTTGCCGCACGTGCACTTGAAAATTGTCCCGCGACCTAAATTGAACTAAAATCGAAATGACACCGAAACAGTTGACATCCAGTGTGTGTGGCACCAATCTCAGCTAACACGCCCAGCGCGAACATAAAAGAGTGACGCAGCCATCTCAAACACATCCATCCCCACGCAAATACACTTACCACCTCCCGCGGTCACTATAGCGCCGTAAATCTCCAGCTAAATCGATCCGAGCAACGCAAAAAGAAGTCATGCAATAAGCTTCCACGACTGCGCGTGCAGCCGCGTAGAGAGCGGCCGCAGAGCCGACTGCGCTTTATGCGTGACTGTTTGGAAGTTGGAAGTCAATGCGTGACCACTGCGGCCCGTGGTCGAGAGCCGAGGCGGCGGCGAGCGGGTGCCACTCCCAGACCCTGTAAAATGTCAAATGTCATGCAAAGTGTCAAAAGTCATGTAAAATGCCCTATAAAATGGCAAACAGTTTGCCATTTTATAGGGCATTTTACATGACTTTTGACACTTTGCATGACATTTGACATTTTACAAGGTCTGGTAGTGCCCCCAGATGTGTTGTTGTGGTCTTCTGAAGAAGACATATAACACATGTTTAGAAAGTGTAGCAGAGCTCTGTGGCCTGAGGGAATGCATAAAACAGGCACTGTTGCGCTACATTGTAATGCTTTTGTGTTATGATTCGATTCGACAAAAGTGCATCAAATTGCATATGCGCTCACCCGAATGATTTGCACCTCATGGCGTGACTCAAATGCAAACTAAATACGTTGACAAAACTACAGTCCCCACGGAAAAATGTCCAGTAAATCTGGATAGATCGCGCATAGTATAAATTCCGATCTCGAGTGCGGATGGCGGAAAAATGAGTCACGCCCCTTCACAGATGCGTAAATGCACGTTGTATGTGCAATTCACGGTTCACACGCGAGAAAATCATATAGACGTGCTCGCTACCGTTGGAGCGAATCATCATTACACTTGTCACGTCATAAAAAAGACGCAGTCACTTTTCAAAGTGACAAAGAAATCGGCGGCTCACTTTGAAGTCCATAAAAACTTGCATTTGAGTTGTGACGGCAATTTTTCGCAGCTGCAGAATTCACTTGCAGTTCGAATAACCTAGATACCTAGATAACAACTCGCTTTTTATCATTCAAAGCAGGTCAATCAAAATGGCCTGTTTTGTGTGCGGCGGGGTAGCTCGAATCAAAAAGTTGCAAAGTCGAAAAAGCAATATTGAACGGTCAAGCTCAAATAAGCTGACGCGGGCTAAGTACGACATAAACGCATGAGCAAAGCTGCTTAAGATGTTGCGGAATTATTTTGAACGGCAAGCACATACAATAGGCTCTACACTACACAGGATTGTGATATTGATTGCGGACATTCTAATTACACAATAATCTAAAATCACAACAAATCAGATTGGTGGATCTGGTGCCAGTTCCGCAAAATGAGAAGTGAAAGTGCAAAGGCGAAGTGCAATGGCAAGTGAATTGGCACAAGCAAAGTAAAAATATTAATATAAAAAGTAATTTCCCTACGCTTTTGCCAATTTCCTTCTCAATTCATTTGCCATTTCACTTCAAACAGTCAAAAAAACCCAACTAACCCCCTGTGCATCAGCCTCGATCTGCTCCACCGGCGCCGACTGTATCCTCTGCCTGAGGGCGGCGTGCTGGTCGAGCGCCTGCCTGGCCGTGTCCACGTCGATGGGCTCGCGCGACGACAACAACTCGGCGCGCAGAGAGTCCCACAGACGCAGCACGTCCACGCACCGCCAGATCACTGATTCTAGGGACTGTGGGGGGGGGGGGGGTTGAGGGTTGATGGATAGATGGCGGACAGAGTTATGGGGGCAGTCCCAGACACTGTAAAATGCCCTGTAAAATGTCAAATGTCACGCAAATGTCAAGTGTCAAAAGTCATGTAAAATGCCCGGTAAAATGGAAAACGTACGTTTGCCATTTTACCGGGCATTTTACATGACTTTTGACACTTTGCATGACATTTTACATTTTACAGGGACTGGGACATCGCGTATTGATGCCAGTTTTATCGAGCGCTTTTTCATCTCGATACTGAAAATTCTATAGAGCATTAGAGCGTAGAACAAATGAAAAACCAATGCTTTTTCTACTGGATCTATGGCAGAAAATGTTGAAAAGGGAAAATCTGTCGAATCCCAGTAACGGAACAAAGTGAATACCCATCATGGGTATTGTATTGGTTAACCACGTACGGTAACCCCAAGAAAATTCAACGTAAAAAAGTACTAGTCGCCAGACCCACCACTCTCAACTCGAGCCACTCATCGTGGTCATATGGCAAAGTGCCATCGATCTCAGCCGGCAACTGCGCGCGATCCAAATGCCTGTGCAACGCCTCGACGGACACGAGCTGCACGTCGAATCTGCACTTGGTGGCGGTCATCTGCGCCCGCTGCTTGTCCCAGAAGCGGTCAGGTTTGATTAGGTAAACGCAGTGAATTGGCGCCGGGAAATGCTCCTGCGAAATGGCGATGTTGGGTTGCGAAATACAAATATCCTCTGTTACAGATAACGCCAACAAATTGTGAAAAGTTTCAAAACTACAGCAACAAAGAACCTCGTGTTAGCTAGGCGAGTACAACCATTGCACATTTACCTGAAGCGTTTTCAAAATCGGTTTCACAGCATTCGGGCTCATGCCACGCCGCATGTCCACAACCACGACGAAACCACGGTCGCGCGACTCGTCGCTGCACATTTTTTTCTCAATTTTATCACGTATGAGTCAAGAGAATATTGGATAATAAAGCGTGAAGGAAACGTGGGAGATCGAAAAATTCACAAATTCAAAAATGAAAAGCACTGATATTCGGAAACAGAGACTTACCAAGCGTCACCCTATGCGGAATATTGAATTTTTACGGGCAGTTTGTATGATTCGATTGGCACTAAATAAAAACGCACACAAAAGTAACCCCCACCCACCTGGGCAGCGTGTGCAAATACATGAGCACCATGTGAATTTCATCCGTGCTAGTTCTTTCTGCATTGTCTCTGGATGGGAAAACAATAATGGGCCTTCCATGAGGGTCCCTACCACCGGGTAACATAGCAATCCTTGCCCTGAGGAGATGTTCAATGTCAGCGGCCTTGACGCCGTTACTGGCGCTGGAAGTTGGCTCGGTGCCAGTCTGATGGGCACCTCCAACGGCACATCCCCGCTGAGGTGTTACTGATGTACCGGTGGCCAGCGTCCGACCACTGCCTGAGAATGATGGGTATGGCATTGCAGGGGTGTTGTAGGTTTCAACTCAACTTCAAGAGGGTTCAGATAGATAACTGGAAAATTTTCTGGGGGTTGGGCGGTAAAGGGGGGTGGGTTCGCAGGGTATCAATATATAGGTGTTTCAAGGTGTATAATGCAGAAAGGGGAGAAAATATCGCGAAAAATAGTCAACAAGAACATGAACTTGCGATTTTCATAGTGAAAATGAGCAAAAGGGTATCAAAAGCTTGAATAGTAGTCAAAAATCGTGCTTCGGGATAGATACATGACTCAGCGGCGTCTTGTATAGATAGCTGCAGCGTTTGGGGAAACCCCCCGCTCTCAATTTCCGCCCCACAAAACTCCCATGGCATTGGTTGAGAAGGGTTAGCTGCAAGAAATTTTGGCTCTTTTCCAAAGAGCAACAGATTCAATCAACCCGCTAACCTGCCATAGCAGACACACTACTCGGGTGTTGAAGCGACATTTCCGCAACTGAAATGCGGCTATCTTGCAATTTACGTCATTTTTAGCACCGTTTTTCGCGTTTCTGGTTGCAAAAATCACCACGCTCGGACGGAATTTTCGTATTTTATAGAAAATGATAGTTTTGGATACACGAAGAATGATTCAGTGGTGCTTCGTTGAGAAATGAATCATACTGTCTTTGTATCCAAATCATTTCTTCACCGCGGACGCTTTCCTGGCGTTGTGCCAGTAATAAATCGAGCAGCACAGGGTGCAAAGCAATAATTCGAAGCAAATTTTGGCTTTTTTCGGCGCTATTCTCCTTGAACAAGTAAAATTGATATATTTACGCTGAACCGACGAAAAATTCTGTGCTACGTAGAGATACCATCTTGAAACGTCCGACAAGCCGACCCTGAAAATCAAGGCTACGTTTCATATATATTTACGTAACGAAATCGCCCTCGTGTCCTGTCGCCATTTCCGATTACGTTTTTGACGACCTTGTAGGTTCCCTGTCCAAGTATGGACTTACTTTTGCATGGACAATTATAGAACCAAGCTTTTCAGCAGAATACAATGGGCATGTACGTTTTGTTGTCAGCGCGCGCCCATTATTAATACGAAGCCAATGGGGCACTTCCTGTTCTGCGCGGCTATGCTGATTTTGTGTTCCTTTTTATCAGCTAGACAATGCGTTATACATAAGTTATTTGACGTTGATGCTGGCTGCTGAAACGTATGAAAGCTGCTCAGGTCCCACTTCCAGGACCCTGGTAAAATGTAAAATGTCATGCTAATTGTCAAAACCATGTAAAATGCCCTGGAAAATGGCAGCTTGCCGTTTTACAAGGCAGTTTACATGACTTGACATTTTACAGGGTTTGGGTATGCCCTGGTACGTTTTTTATCTGCGCCTGGGCAGAATTCTAAAATTGGGTTCGGGCGATTTTATTTACGACAAGACTGAAAACCTACTGAAATTTGGGTCGGGTCGGACGATTTTGAATTCCACCCCTCTTTTTAACTCCGACTTTGAGTTCCGACCTTGCAAAAAAATGTTCGAACCGCCCTTGCCAATTTTGAGTGTGCGGTGCGCCAATTAGTTGAAAAAAATGAAATAAAATGGTAGAAATGTATACCCTCTCTGCCAAAAAGCGACTGAACGTATACTCAGCGGACCGCAAAGTATGCGCAGAATCCTACCATAATTTAATGATAAAAATCTTGTGATAAATTTCGTAATTAATTATTCCATTGTAGGAACGAAATATTATGACAAAAAAACTATAATTTTTGGTTCATTATTCAGATCGGTTTTGGTAGGTTTCCATACTAAGTTTGATGTCCGCCGAGTATACTCCTACATATTTTTTACAGCGTTAACTGTGTTCGTTAAAAAATTGACACCACTTTCATGAAATCACAATCGATTCAAAATACAAATCAACAAATTTGGCTAAGCGTTTTCGTATCTAAATATAAATGCGTGTCGCCTATAGCACCACCACAAGCAAAATTTACTACCCCTTATTTCACCTAAGCCCATGACTCAGTCGCAACAGCCATCAAGCAATCCTAAAATTTTATTATGCCATTTGAATTGACCGTTTTATAGCCATATTGAAAGGCCTCTTGTTAATCGTTCGGAGTGAGCGCGCGTTTATATAAATATGCGGTTTCTAGCTGGTGTGGGCGCTCTTTAGTATTATTACCGAGTGCATGGAAATTTGAGCATGCTTCAGCTGTTTGGTGCGACTGAAGGCTCATGCTCGGCTGCTAGTTACCGCGGCGCGAGTAAAATGTGCACATAAAGTAGTTGCGCACGGTAGGGTTGGGAAAGCGCCAGGATACGTGGCGTGGTGCATTCGTGTCACTGCTAGACTCTGTAAAATATCATGTAAAGTGCTGAAAGTCATGCAAAATTCCATGTAAAATGGCAAACGAATCTTTTCCATTTTACAGGGCATTTTACATATCTTTTGGCACTTTGCATGGCATTTGACATTTTACAGGGTCTGGGAGTGCCCCCTGAAGCACCGCAGCGCTATTTTCAATATATTCGTTAGATGATTAAAAATGTGCCCCAGAGAAAAATTGTTGCATGGCGCCATCCCATCCCTATACTTTCTTGTTGCTTTCCCGTATTCCTCTATACGCTATTGGCCAGCATCAGCATTGTTCGCTTGATCATTTTCTGAGCGTATTCCTTTTCAACCTGCACAATAATATAAAGAAAACACATAAATAAATGCACATTTGAATACATACACGAACAATACGTATCGTGTGATTACATATATGTATGTCATCAAAAGACCTTATTACAGTCCGCATTTTTCTCTTTTTTCAAATGTTTTTCGCATGATTCACATCGTGATTCAGATGGTAAATATTCTTCCAACTGTGATTCAGACCGGCAGTCATCAAATCCACATTACACTACGAGTTGAATTATTTTCAAAAAGCAATCAATCATAAATTCACACCAATAAATAAGTAATTTTTGTGATGTATTGTACGTTTCCCTCATTTCTTCTTTTTCTAAATTACTTGTATGAACATTTAAATGGCTGCTTCTTCTTTATTAAACTGGAACTCGCTCGCGAGGTATCATATTATGGTTGTTTCTGTCCTTCCTTTTGATACAAAAGTTTGAATAGTGGTATCATGTCGTCCACCGATGTGATGCTTTTACATGTGAAATAACATAAATAAATACTCTGGTCTGTGTGTCCATGAGCAGGGTTGGCAAAATCTCAGAAAAAAAATAAAAATAAAATAAAAATAAAATGGAAAATTAGAGAATAAAATAAAATAAAATGGAAAATTAATAAAATAAAAATACAATTTTACTAAAATTCGAATTTTTGTAAAATTTTAGTAAAATTGTACAATAATTCGAATTTTCCTACAATTTTTGTAAAATTTTACAAAAACTCAAGTGTCTGGTTAATTCTATAGAAAGTTTTCTATCATGTTGCTTAAGTTCCGAGCTGCCAATTTGCAGAACTAGTGCCTTGTTGTATATTTCATTGTTGTGATTGAAACATATCGTTGCTCAAAATTGCAAATTTTCACATTTTTAAAAATATTTTCACCTTAAAGATCACTGATTTATGTGATTTTCTTCGTTCCATACCGTGAAAAAGCCAAAAAAAAGAACCACGCAAACCCTCCCCCCACCCAAAAAACAACAACCAAATTGTAGGTATCTTCCCTTGGGAGGAGCAATTAGATGCATATATCCAGGACCTCCAGAGGGTCAAAATACAAAATGCCTACCTCACAACTCGTGTCAAAAGTTTACATAAACTTTTTTTGTATTCATCTGCATGCTTCCAGCATGCACATTGTTTTATGTCCTTGCATCCAAGATTTCCGACTTTTTGTAAAAATTTTGTAAAATATTTGTAAAATTTTTGTAAAATGGTTTCATTTTATTTTATTAATGACATTTCAGAATAAAATAAAATAAAATAAACTGAAACATGAATAAAATAAAAATAAAATACAATTTTAATAAAAATAAAATACAATTTTAGTAAAAAGAATTTTACTAAAACCAACCATGTCCATGAGTTATCGTTGGCACGCTGCCATAGGTAACTACGCAATAACGTAAGGCATAAATAACCGCGCTTGCTCAGTATTACGGCACTGGAATATAAATAATAAATATGTTCATGTAAATACTTGCGTACTCGAGCAAAAGCCAAGTGACAATGCAATAAAATTGCAATAAAATAAATATCCATTTGTTTTGTTGGTTTTCCAATACACACCGCATTCTTGGAATGTCATGCCTCGGGCTGACTCTCGCTGTCATGCATAGTCTATTGCACTCGCAAACTAAAAATAGGTACATATTAATTTATCCCGTACATATTTTCCACCAGGACAATAAGTAGCCATCATTGGCAGATATTTTCGCTGTTTGAATAATTTTATCAAATATCCTGTGTTTATCCAGCTTTTTCTTGCCGTGCAATATTTTCATTTTTCAGTATGTTTTCAGGGGGTGTCCAGATGGGTAAAAAATGTACTTTTTTATAAACTGCTATTAAAAACAACTCTTCCCGTAAGCTCTAATGCATTTTAGTTGAAAACTAGTGTGTGTAGGCACATTGTCACCCAACTGTGTCAACATGTGACAAGTGATGGAAAGGCACCGGGGCACCAGTGCCCCGGTGCTGGGCACCGAAGGGTGTAAAAGGCACCGGGAAAGGCACAGGCCAAGTCTTCATAGGGTGTAAAATTTCGTACACAGCATGTGCTTTTTCATATAGAGCCCAAATGTTTTTAGTCTATTTTAGAAAGAAAAAAAACATTTTGAAATCTGCCATACCCTTCTGAAGAGGGACCAAAAATTGGCTGTTTTTCATAATCATAAATAGTTATTGAAAAGTGCCAGAAGTTTGGCACCAAGCGCCAAAAGCGCCATGGTGCTTTTCTGAACCCCAGCGCCAAGCACCAATGGCGCCACAGCAAAATAGTGCCAAGCGCCAGAAGCGCCATGGCTCTTTTTGCTTTAGCGCTAGCGCTAGGCGCCATCCTTTTCCATCACTTATCATAATATTACATTTGTTTCATCATTTGTTGACAGTTTATGACAAAATACAGCAGCATCCATCCCAGTTAGTAGACAAAAGTGACTATGTGTATTGGGGTATATTAATATTTGAGCTGTTATTTTTAATCATTTGAATTGCATCAAAAAGTGATCGCACATCATTCTGATCATTTAAAATGCTCAACCATCAAAATCGGTAGAGAATTCATGGAAATATGCAGTTCAGAATGTGCCGCCTCTAAGAAAATACCCGATAAATATTTCCAGGAACATCCAGCCCGGTGCGGTACCTTTTGGTGCTAGCACCGGCAGCCAGCCGGTGCCCCAAGGTGCCGGTGCTAATGTTTTCAAAATGGCACCGGTGCCGGTGCGGTGCGGTGCCATTTTTCCCGGTGCCTTTTCCATCACTACATGTGACACGTGAGCAACAGGACAAGCGGAGTCAAGTAAATTTATGGACAATGGGTGGAATCGATTTTCCAGCTTTAACTCAATTTCTCCGTATTTCTACTCATCGAGTTTAGTAACGAACAAAAAAGTCGACATTGACCGTGCCCTACACACATTAGCTTTCTACCGAAATTTCAAAAAACATTGGAAAACTCATCAATCAACTTTGTGCGCATCTAATGGGATGTCAGTCAATTACTGTTGATGGAGATTAAAAATGACTCGTTCCAATAAATACAAACGTGTTCAAAGCTTATGTAAAGGTTTTCTAATTTTTGTGAAGTTTCGGTAGAAAACTAGTGTGTGTAGGCACATTTTTGAACTGTAACTGACTGTAAAAATATATTTTAATTACAATAATATTAAATACAATTATATTTCAAAATATCATATTTTACTTCACTTTCTATTGTTGTTATATTTAACAGTTTCGCAGCTCTGGGCATTTCAATCAGACAGCATATATTGTCAACGTCGGTATACAAACGAGCGTATGTAAAACTTATTTTGGAACAATGCCAACTTCACATAATGTCTGTCTCCCATTTTAAGTATGTTTCTGTGGAAATAAAAAGTAACTTCATACTGTGTAAAAAACACACAAATGAGACACACACACAATGAAGTTCGTGTCTGTAAAGGACATTTGTGCTAATAAATAGTGACTGCATTGTGTGCAAAAACACACACGAATCGGGCAAAATGAGGCGTGTGATTGTGCCTCCTATCTTTTACATTGGGCAAACTTTGCACGCAATTCATTCACAATATATATTTTGATACAAATGAGCGTATGTAAAACTTATTTTGGAACAATGCCAAGTTCACATAATGTCTGTCTCCCATTTTAAGTACATTTCTGTGGAAATAAAAAGTAACTTCATACTGTAAAAAAAACACACAAATGAGACACACAGACAATGAAGTTCGTTTCTGTAAAGGACATTTGTGCTAATAAATAGTGACTGCATTGTGTGCAAAAACACACATGAATCGGGCAAAATGAGGCTTGTGATTGTGCCTCCTATCTTTTACATTGGGCATACTTTGCACGCAATTCATTCACAAACATATATATTTTGATTTTCAGTATGTAAAAGTTTCAGTATTTTTCATACACTAGGTATTTTGCGATTGTTTTGTGCACAAGCGCGCAATTTCACATACAAATTCACATTATTCACGTTTTAACCAGTAGTAGTAAGAGTAAGTATACATACATGGATAATATTTCCAACTCTATAGCACGTTTTTCTGTTTATCAAAAATTTTGGCGTAAAATCGCATTTTTATGTAAATATTTTTCTGTATGCACTTCGCTTTTTCAGCCGTCGTACCTCCGGCTGGCTTCGTGCATACAGAAAAATATTTACATAAAAATGCGATTTTACGCCAAAATTTTTGATAAACAGAAAAACGTGCTATAGAGTTGGAAATATTATCCATGTATGTATACTTACTATCTATCGCTCCATGTTATTTCATATACTTTATATACTTTGTATATTTGTTAGTTTAATGATTCACTTAAATGTTTTGCTCTATCTCAAGTACAAGGAAAATTCAATAAAATGGATGAAGTGCTTAAAAATATTTGGACAACACCTGGTGTTGCTGGTGCATTTGGTAGTGCTAAAAAACTATGGAAAGAAGCAAATGCAGAAGGATATCATGTAACATTACCAGAGGTTCAGAAATGGCTTGACACTCAGAAAGGCTACCTCATGAACAAAGTGATTCCAGAACACCCTGTTAAGCGTGGAATTGCAAGTCGACATATTATTCCGTTTGTTGGAATGGTGGCATGTGATATTATGTACTTAACCGGTTTTGCTAAAAAAAGTACTAATAAATTTATGTTGATTTGTGTAGAATGTTTAACTGGATTTACTACTGTAGCCCCAATAAACATATTATCATCTAGTAATGTTCTTAATGCGTTTAAACATGTGATTAAATTTTATAAAACCCCTGTTTATGATGTTTTAACGGACAACGGCAGTGAATTTTTGAAGGATTTTCACACTGGAGTGACAGAAATGGGATATTCACATAAGTACACCAGTGTTTATGCAATGCATAAAACAGTACAGGTAAGTTGTTTGCACATCTCATAAGTCACGTTTCTTATCTTTAAAAAATCTCTCCGTGCTTTTTAGGCTGAGAAGATGATAAGGATAATTCGTCAGCGTGTTTCAATGCTACTGCAAACACGTCCAGACCTGTTACTCAATGACGCAATTTATTCGGTGGTGTCATCATACAATAATGAGAAACGCACCCCATTAGGCAACATTTCACCATCGCAAGTAAGTATTTTTTAATCAAAAAGTTGTGTACAATAAAAAATTTCTATTTCATTACTGTGTTTTTTTATAGGTTAACAAGGGCAACTATCTTGCTGTTGAAGAGATTTTCGCGCGGGCAAAGACAGAGAGAGATTTAGTTAATCTACCAAAAAGTTATTATCCTGCAAAGTTTAAAGTTGGAGATAGAGTGTTTATTCGGGAAAATTTAGCTGCAAATCCTTTCCGCAAGATTGGGCAACCTCGATACAACCCAGAAGTCTGTGTCGTTGAAAGTGTGATTTCTACTGAACCATTACATAGTTATGTATTAAAATCACTGCATACGCAATTACGATTAATTGGTACATTTCCTGAAAATAGGTTGGTCTTAGCTACTAGCGAGAATGCCTGAATCACTTACTATTGATTTATCAGATTGTGAATGGAATGAAGACCTTTCATCTGCAAAAATAGATTTTTCCCCGCCGTTTACGCTTGAACCAACAAAGCAGTATAAAGTAGGTATGAAACATTTTTTCTTTGCACCTTTTACTTCTCTTTTATCTCGTTTTGATGGTTATTTTATTGGGAATTTGTATAAAAATGGTGTGTTGATTGATACTGCACATTTTCCAATTAATACTCATAAAATTTTTTCAGCTGTTGATTTCGCTATGTCTATAAATAAAGTGTTTGAAAGTAAAATGTTTCAAACTTTTTTTTGGCAACGTCCATATGTTGAACTTCCTAAGCAACATTGTGTTTTTGAGGTAACTTGGAAGAATAAGGTAATGCATTTTTATATGAGAGCCCCAGATCTACAGCGTGCTGCTACACAAAAAGATTTGAGCTTTGGCATTGAATTTTCCCCAGTACTTGGAAAAAAATTAGGTATTTTTAAAGAAGTTACATTTGATTATTTGAATTGGAAAGTTGGGCATAATGAAATTTATGGAATAGGAGAGAGTGATTTGAGTTATGGGAATCATTTTTTGAAAGTTCATTCTAATATTTGTGCTAACGTTAGAGTTGGTAATAAGTATGAAAATTTGTTAGCAATTTTACCATATGCTCTAGTACCTATTTATTCTGATTATATAGAGGGTGAAGTAACTGATCAGTCTAGAAAGGTGGCTAATGTTGATTTAATTTCTTTACGTAAAATTTCTAATTTTCCGAGTTTTGATTATGTAACAAATGCGTCTTCTATTCGTTATTCTGAGACAAAATCTACAGCATTTTATTGTATTACTTTTGATTTTGTTAATGAGTATAACAAACCATTTCCAGTTGATACAAAGTTTCACCTCTATCATCCTGTTGGATATATTGAATTAGAGTTTATTGAGATCTAATGGAAGATTACGTCGTGAACCCCGCTGTTATAAACTTAGAAAGCTGTCGTTCTGGAATTATTGGACTATTGAGCCCACCCGATGAACGTTTAGGCATTCACTATGCACCATGGTATTCACACAGTAAAATGGAGATCAGTTCTATACATGCACGCAATTTCGAAGCAGATCAGGTAATGTAGTTGTGTTGTGTTTCTGTGTATTATGAACACTTTTTGAATGATACCATTTTTTGAGGTTTATGGACAAAATATAACGGCAGCAAATACCCTTCGCGGCATGATGGGTGGTCAGCGGCGTCCACCAGAAAAAATTTCACGTGATGTTGTTACATTTCGCGGTGATTCATATTTAAACAGTAAACCACGACCAATAAGAAAACGTAAGGCTCCGCCTACTGAGTCTGTGATATATAAGCCAATTGCATCAAACGAAAGTGCAGCACATTCATCAAAGACTGTAACTGATAGCTTTTCAAGTGCGTCTGAAACTGATCCTAGTGATAAAAAGAAAAAAGTAAAAAAGTGAAGATGGACACAAGGATTGTACCAAAACAGTCCTCTAATTTGCTTGATGCACGGTACGACTTGTGATTATTTTTTTTGTTTTTTATGCTTGCTTGTACATTGCGAATTCTTTTTTTCAGGTCTGACTTGTATGGTGATCTTCCAACCCAGTTTATTTATACTAATAAACTTGACTTGATAATCAAACCATCTGTTCACACTGAACACTTTGTGCAATTTGAAATACCGAAATCTACAACTCTCTTCACGTCGCCCCATTTTTTTCTTCATTGTCGTTTCAAAATAGTAAACAAAAATGGAGAGACAATACCAAACGGTATGTTAACATGATAAATTCTTGGTGTAATCATATCAAACTTTTTTTCTCTTATTTAGATACAAAGGTAGCATTGGCTAATGCATTTCCTCATTCAATGATTTCGGACCTTATTGTCAGAGTTGGTGATAAAGTGATTTCAGGATATGGAGCTAATCAAAGTCAACTTAACTATTTTTTGGTTACTTTTGGGAGTACCTTAGATACACTTGGTAAGCTTATATTGGTTATGTACGACTTGAAAAAAATTGACCTAGAACTATTTAAATGTTATAGAGAATTACCAACGAGAAGTGGCGTTTTATGCAAAAGACGAGGGAAATTTTGACGTATGTTGATTCCTATACTTTTCAAGAAATGTAAGGATTGTTAAGCTGACACTTTTTTCCAGGCAATGGATGATGATAATCCAGGATTTGCTTACCGTAGGAAATGCTGTTTTAATGCAAATGGTTCAATGGAAATTGAAACAATTTCACGGATTTTTTATCCGCTTGCGTATCAGAGGTTCACTTTTCTTGTTTTTTGGATGGTGTGAGCAATTTCCACTCCATTTTTTAGAACAACTGACCAATGTCCACTCCATTAATTCGCAGAAAGCTTTTAATTCCTGGAATGAAAGTAACAGTTGAAATACGTTGGGCGCCATGGGCAAAGGTACTTAATACTGCTGTTGCAGATTTGGATCCAAAAATTGAATTTTTGGACACAGACTTATTGATTGAAAGATATACTCTCCAACCGGAGCTGTGTGACAAAATTTTTAGACGCTTTAGTCAGGTAGGAGCCCCAATCCCTGTATAATATGTTAGCTAAAGCGACAAATGTAAAGAGAAATGGAAATCAACATCTTATTTGAAAACAAAAAATGCTTATTAACATGGTAAGTTTTTTTAATGACAATTGTTACTTCAGTTTTGCATTTGTTGCTTTACTTTATAGTTTATGGGGGTCGGGACTGCTACCAGACTAACGTAATCAATTATTCATACAAAGGATTTAAGATCTTTGGACCCATGTCAGTAAATAGTGGCATCAGTCACATTGACAGCCAAATTATTAATGGAACTAGACCTGATGCGATAGCAATATTTTTTATTGAAGCAGATAGAGATAGAGGTTGTTTTTTATACGTTTTTTATTAATACATAAATTATTTTTTTCATAACAGTTTTTTTTTACAGGGAGCTATGCTAAGAACCCACATTTGTACAGTAATTTGGGAATTGTGTCCTGTCAGGCATCGTTTGAATCTGTGGATCGTTTCCCAACAAATCCATATATAACAAAAATGCTTCCGGAAGGCGGTGGGAAACAAAACATTGTACTGAAATATATGTATAACAAGTTTCTTGAATTTCAAGGTGATTTTTTATTGCTTTTGCTACAACTTTCTTCAAACTTATTTTTTTCTATGAAATTTTAGGTGCAAATGGAATTCCTGGATGTCAGTCTGGAATTAAGTTTCAAGACTTTGCGGGTGGATATTTCGTTGTACCTATCATCTTTCAGCAACATGGTTTAACCAATAGTGCATCTAATGTACCGTCAGACACTGGTTTGTTTGTTTAATGTGTATGAAATTGCAACACATGTTTTTGATGCTTTTTGAATTTTGGCAGCTATCCCATATTTTCGCGCCATAACTTAGTCACGCTTATTTTTGAATTTTGGCAGGCATCACACGTTTTCGCGCGGAATTGGCATCACCAACTACACAAACCTATCATATGTTTGCAGTCGCCGTTATTTCAGGTGACAGTCCCAAAGTCTGTAAACTGTAAAGCAAAGTATTGAATGTAAACTCGAATCGAAAGGTTACTCTGAGCTCTCATGTAAACTACACTGTTGTTTTCGCAACACAAATTTCAGTATTAAAAAATTATGTTTTGTATTTTTTCTCACTTTACTTCATTTATGTTTACACTTGACAATTTACTTTACATTTTACAGGGTTTGGGACTGTCCCGTAGAAATAATAACAGTAGACGTGCATCGATCTATACAGATTTCAAATCTTGTCTCACTTGGAAGTGCTTAACTCATGCAGGCAAAGGAGTTGCATGCTTATGTGATTAATTCTAGATATGCTAAGTTTTATCGGGGTATTTTTTCATTCACTGATATACGTAAGTCTTTAGTGCTTAATTTAAATGAGCCAAATTTTTGTTTTATACTTCATCAGAACCATTTTACATCTGTCTATATAAATTATTCGCAAAAAATGGTGTGCTATATTGATCCAAAGGGGGTAGACCCAGAGCAATATACTAAGTTTTTTGAGTTTTTATATATGTATGGCAAACCATTATTTTTAAAACGCGCAATTCAACCATCTTTATCACACTTATGTGCAAAGTATTGTCTTTATATTATTTTTCATTTATTAGAAGGTAAGTTATGGAATACAATAATTCAAAAATTCACAGGTATAGATAATGATAAATTAGTATCAGAATGGTTTGCTAAACAATTTCTATGAATTCGAAAGTAGCTCAATTTGTAACAAAAATGAAAGCTTATTTCGATGAGCAAGCTCAAAAAGATGAAGAAAATCAGGCAAATAAAACTCGTCAGAGAGACCAGATGACATTATCCAATAATGGACGTGATTACTTCACTGCTATTTACATTGGTGGATCATCCAGTTATAAAACGACAACTATTATTCAGCTGATCCAAAATTGGAGAGAAGTACGTCCAAGTCGTATTTTGTTAGGTGTGATTTTGTTTGCTTTAGATGATGTTACAATTAAGCAGTATAAAAGCGCATGTGAAAATGTTGTGAATTTCTTTGAAAGTTTCAAAGTTTTTGAACCCACATGGGATGTAACAGATTTAACATGGTTTTCTACTCGTGATCAGCATGAAGATGTATTACTGGTATTTGAAGATTTCGGATCGATTATACGTACATCTAAGGCTATTTATGCAGAAATACGTAATTATTTTGAGCGGATTTGTCATCACAAAAGTTTATCATGTTTTTTGACATTACAAAGTATTTCTGGTAGTGGTAATGTACACATGTCTCTCACGCCACTCTTGGATAATGCAAATTACATTTTTCTTTCAAGATCTACTGTAGGCACTAATGTTTTAACTGAAATTCAAAAACGATATTTTGCTGGAAAAGGTGGCCTCATTCATAAAATTGCGCAGCTTTGTTTCACAGAATACGGATATAATTATCTATTAATAGAGAGAAATACCACTAGCACAAATATAAAATATAAACTACGTAGCGGCTTGATTTACACACCTGATTATCCGCCTATTTGCTTTGCGTTGAGTGAAAATTCATAAAATATGACTGGAAAATCAAATTATGAAATTGACCCATTTGTTATGGTACCTGCTAATGAATACAAAAAATTGAAAACTAAAATTCATAAATTGGAACAAAATGAACGTAATATTCGACATCAGAAATTGACTGGACCTGTCTCTACAGAGGGTAGTTTTTTTTCTTTTGAAGATTTAAATATAATGGATCAATTTCCATTTTGTTTACAGGACCATGGGAACCATTACATTCAAAAAATTCAACAGCAACAGGAACATTTCGACCATTTTGCTGGCGGACGCCATATCTGTAAAGAAAAATATGAATATTTTTCCCAAAATGTATCATATTTTTCAATAGGTATATTTTGCTAATGAACAAACCCATCTAGTCTATATACTTCCTGTATACTCTCTAAAAATACTGAAACTTCTCCCTTATTACATAGTGAATGCATGTATTCACAATTTTCTGTGCGATTCACATATTCGACATATTGAAGTGGTGAAATTTTATGCCTCTGAATGAAATCAGCTTTAAAGTTATCCTCTGAACACCGATATATTGGCGGACCAGTGAATTGTTTCTGACACATCACCGATGGATACTAAAAAGTAATAATAGATAAGTTAACAGAGGTTTTTTAAAAAATTGTATAATAAGAAAGAACTTTAGAAAAGCACCTGACTATTAGCATCATAACCCAAAATTGCCTTTGCTACATTCGGGTTTTCATAGTCGTATGGACGAATTTTGCTTACACCTAATTCAACAAATTTGGTACAAATAAATGTCATACCACCTAACAAATTAGCACGAATCAAGTTTGTCAAATGCTCACCGGGAATATAAAATAATTGAGCTGGATTCTCTTGCATACTATTATAAGTAATATGAAATGCAAAACTAGAAATTGTTACAAAACCATGTAAATACTGTTGTGCAATAATATAATAAGAAAGTATGCGGGTTTGTAAAAAACGAATCAGCGGCTTAACATCACTAATGCAGTAATCAATTAATATGTCTCTAAAGCAAGTAAATCCTTTTTCTTTCCATGCTTCTACTATTTTAGCATGCTTTTCTCTGCCAACTTGAGGAATTTTTTTCAAGTTCAAGTATTCTAGCGCTTCATTTTTTGACATTTTGTATTTATGTCGCGCTTTCATATAATCATTGTATTCAATATCTAACGTGTTCGTATAAGCCATTTCATCAAAAAAACTTTCATATTCCGGAATTCCGTAAGAAAAACAGGCAATACCTTTTTTTAAAACTTGATATGGTAAAAAATTTTTATGCAATGAAGTATCATTGGGAAAAGTTTGTTGTAAAGAGTCACTTAATGATGGGCTAGCCCCCTCAAACACGATTGCGTCTAAAAAATTTAGATGAGGGGACTTCAAGACTATATACTTTTCACCCTTTTTAATAGCAGTAGGCATTTTCTGCTTACCATGACTATCTAAATCGTGCAAATACAAATATTCAATAAGCTTTGAATTTAACAATATAGGTAGGTCAAATCTAGCACTATTGTATCCAAAAATTGGTGTAGTGTTTATGTGCTGAGATAATTTCTTTTCTAAAATCACCAATTTTTGCATTTCAAAACCATTCTGTGTAAATTGCTTCTTACTTGTAATGAAATGGAAAAATTCAGCTAAATATGCATGCTTTTTCTGTGTAAATTCCAGTGCTACTTCTAAACAGTATAACACAAATGACTCTACAATTTGGGTATTGGAAAAACTAGAAGCTTCCCATATTCTAGTTTCATTTGTGTCTGCGCGAGTAACAGTAATAATTAACGGTACATGGCGACCAATAAACGAATAGTTTGTGGTGTCAACTGGAAGATTTGATTTGACAGCTGTTGTTTCTAAGTCATATGTTAGAAAGGTGTTTAAGTTTAACAAGCCAATCAATTCAGCTGGCAAATCATTTATAGCAATGTGTTCATTTTCTATATGGTAAAGTGGTTTTTTATCTAACAGTGCCTCTAGTCGATCAATTAGGGTTGGCTGTTCATTCCAGCGACCAGATTCGTATTCCAAAATTACTAGCCTAGGGAGCCCATTGTCATCCATTGAAATCACCTTTTGATTTGCTTTCAATCTGTACAAATTAGATTGAGAGATGTTTTTCAAAAGGTCTACTTAAATTAGATCAGAAAATCATTTCATATAAATATGATTCAGAATGACAAACCGTTTTTGACGCATTGCGGTTCCTAGACAATTATATTTTTTATGTCTCCAATATGAATGCCGGTTAGAAATAATCAAGCTACAATTAGTACATTGGAATGTTTTCCGGAATAAATGCAAATTTACAATGAGCCGAATTTGACCGTTTTTCTGATATAACAATAGTGCTTGTGTCTGGTTTAGCCATTTTGATTGCAACATATTTGATTCATAAAAGATTTTTTCATTCAAACATGAATGATAGACTTTTATGGGTGTATTAAATAACATAGTAGCTTTATACAATGATTCATGTGCAGTAGCTGATTCAATTTCTGACACCAATTCTGACAATTCATTTTTATTTATATTCTGCTTTGTGAACTCAGCAAGTGCCAGAATAATAGTGCATTCCAAAAATTTTGTATTTATATTCATTTTTTTAATTCGTCTCATATAAGAACGTGTTCCACCAAAGCATGTTGATTCTGAAAAAAAGTATATCAACATGTATTGATAAACATTTAGATAACAATTCCGATATAGGAAATAGAAAATGGAAGTGATTTATAAGCAGCACCGGATGAAAACATATCATTAATAAAGGTACAGTATGATTCACAATTACCGCTACATAATTCAGAAATGCTTTTATTAAATTTGAGATATAAACTGCCATTTACTATACCATCATAACATTGAGTATTGAATGATTGACGGAAAAAACGAGTATTTATTTCTGGATTTTCACGCGAGACTAATAAAAAGCCAATTTGACATTTGAGCCGGAATATTTTCGGGTATGCACCAAGAAACGCCTTTAGCTGTTGAATCAGCAATTGCCTGAGATTGTCATTGTACACACCAAAAATAGGAAAACGATATTCAATTTTACGCCCTTTTTGATATATTACAATTCTTGGCTTATATTGATATTGATACATTTGTTGAAAAAAGCTTAATTCTGGGTCAGAATTAATGACGGCATTCTGTTTAGCAAAAATGGGAGGTGGAAGGTGACCAAAACCATACTTATCGGCTAATTCAGAAGATAATTGTGGAAACATACGTTCTTCATCACTATCCAACTCCTGTACTGGTTCAGGTGCTTTCTTGGGTCGTTTTGGTGCGCGTGAGCGTTTTTCAACAGGCGGATGTCCAGTTTGATTTTCAGAAGATGGTCCAGGCATATTTGGGCTAGCAGAATAAAGTTGATCAACCTAAAAAATGATCCAATATATAACAAAGCTCTTATATGAACCTTAAAATAATTCACATACTTGATGAATGACTCTCTCCATCCTTAAGCTTAGTTCAGTGAGTTTTTCTAAAATTTCTCCATTCAAATTTTCACTATTCACTTGTCGTTGTACTACCTCATCTATCATTGCTACAACATCGGCTTTTCCTTTATTCCCATTCATAGTGTCATTCAGTTTCTGAAGGGGTGACACAATGTTGAAGTCAAGATATGGAACATTTGAATATGATTTTTTTGCACACTGCAAAAAAAATTTGCAAAATTTTTACAAAATTTTTGCACATTTACAATAAAAAATCAACACACTAACACTTTTATAAATCCAATTATTGGTATCGGATTTATCAACACTGATATTGGTTTTCTTCAATTGATGTGACTGTTCCATATGACGTCCAATCATGTATGTTGTAAGAAAGGATGCACCGCAAATTTCGCAAGAATAATTCACCATATTACCTTATTCTGAAAGTGTCATTTTAAATAATGATTGAAAAATTTATTAATAATTTCAAGATATATCTCAAATAGCAATGAGATAGAGTCTCAACTCATTCAACTTGACATAAAAAATGGATCATTTCATTTATAAATCATTTTATCATTCCAAATATATTATTATAAACAGCTGCAACTACTAAGCGATAAGTATAACAACAAAATATTATCCTCACTTCCAGAAAAGTACTTATTAGCTTTATTTACTACTGAACAATCGGTAAATGAACCCCTTGAATGAAAATGCCGCTTAATCATATTGACTAATGGATTCTTGAATGCAGCCGTATTCACTAGTGACCGACGGTCACCTTTATTTACTACTGAACAATTGATAAATGACCCCCCTTGAATGCAACTTGAATATATTAAGTAACGGACCCATGAATGCTACCTTATTCACTAGTGACCGACGGTCACTACACATGAAAATTTTTTTGCAATTGAATCAACCCTTGAGAATTACACCTTGATTTCTCCCTTATTCACTTATTCTCTAATGCTCAGTACATAGTAATCATGTATAGTTACTTGAAAATCACAAATAAAGCATACCCCTATTAAAAAAACACATAATGTTTACCCATAAATACATATATACTACCATAAATACTTATAAAGAGAATCTTAGACATTAATGACCAGTGGTCACTTTTAATGTGAGTGAGGTGTTTAAGCATAATTGTTGAACTTTCCACCATAATTCCCTCCAAAACGGGATTGTTGATATTTCTCCTGTTGTTCTACGAGCCTCGCCGTGTGATTGGCAAACTTTTCCTGTAGGAGGCAAGTGCCTTACATTCACAAAAACAATTTTTTGTGATAGTGTAAGTCACAAGTCAACCTACCTCTGCTTCAGCTATAGCAGCTTCAAAAACACCTCGAAATTTACCAGCAAAAATGTCAAAAATTTTGCTGTCTCCAAGTGGAATTTCTGCTACCGACTTGAATTGCATGTTTGGTCCATTTTGCCAACCCTGATTCCTCACAGGCTTATATATCGAAAAAATTCGACAGAATTCAAATGAACCGATCTAAACAGACATTCCCATCTCTGTTAATACGAAAAGATCAAATATCAAATGACTAAAAATTCGAGATACCTCGGATCGAACTTTGTAAATTTCACAATCTTGAATTTTTAAAAAAACATGATATTCAACAGTTCATGTTTACAGAGTTTGGGAATGTCACCTGCAAAAACGGCATTGAGTCCTTGAAGAGAATTCTGTAATGTGAAAATTACAGTGCTTTTTTATGGATACATAAGTTCCATAAAAAATTTATTGAGGAAGATTGTCTTGCAAATTTCTTTAAATTTGCAAACTCATAGCTACACACACAGGAGAAATGAAATTACCTACCCATAAGCTTAATATAACCCTCACATACCTGAATCCTTCTGAACGGCAACTTTTCGAAATCCAATGGATCTTTGAACCGATGACATTGTCGACAGCTTGCCGTTTTTTCTGTTCTTGCTTTTGTTGAAAGTCCGCTGCATACTGTGTCTCCTGCTTAACGAGCTCTTGATCCACCGATTCTGCAAAGATTAGATGGAAGGGCATTAATTATTTATTTATTATCTTTGACCATTGGTCACTCATACTACAATCAGCAACAGACATTTTAAAGTATTCTACTTAGAATATGTATAGACAAATAATGATTATGTTACAATTAAGTCCTATAGTGATCTAGTTCAAAACCCACAGAGAATGTAAAAAACTTCAAATTTATGTGAACACTTGCATTTGCACTTTACACTGGTCACTTGCACTTTATACTGCTTTGTAAAGATACTGGATCCTATTTCTAGCTATTTATAGGGAGTAATCATTAGACAGACTGACCACTGGACAAGTGACCAATAGGTGAAAAAAGTGACCATTGGTCAAGGAACATTTTAAGTTCTGTTTTTTTGGCAAAGGTTCATCATTCACCCCAAACAGTATCTAAAAGCAACCTTTCAAAGCTCTACCTGGTGAAGTTTCATACTGAACAGCATTCATCCGCTTGACTTTCGGAACGGCCCGTAGAGGTTTCACAGGTTTCTTGGGCAGGCGTGGTGGTTCGACCTCATCCTCTTCATCAGGTTGATCGGAATGGTCAGTTTCGTCCTCCTCATGCGGCGGGAACAGTGGGCGTTTAACTTTCTTTTGAAACTTTGGAGTTTTGTCCATTCTGACACTTCTAGAATAGTGATGTGAGCAGAGCAGTGAAGTGACCAGGGGCGGTCAAGTGAGCAGAGCAATGAAGAGAGCAGGGCAGTGAAGTGAGCAGAGCAGTGAAGTGAGGAGTCTAAAGAAACCATGCACTTATATATCTTGAAAGTTATGATAAGGACAAGGAACTGTACCAGTGGGGAAATGACATTTGTTTAAGTTATCAATGCTTTTTTCAAATCTCTACCATAATCATATTTACATTTCTAATAAAGCAATGTAACTGTACCAGTGGGGAAGTGACATTTGTTTAAGTTATCAATGCTTTTTTCAAATCTGTACCACACAGTGACATTTTCTACCATTATCATATTTACATTTCTAATTAAGCAATGTTTGCAGAACACTGTAGTGCTGCCTTGTGACAATTTCATGTTTACAGTTCAAAGTTTGGTGCTACCTAGGGTGCCAATGATTTTATCACTACTCTGGGTAAACATTATTAGTAATAACTCTGGGGTTTTTCCAGAAAAAAGTCCACCAAATTGAAAAAAATATATACTCGAGTAAAAGTAAATACTTTTTAGTCCCACGTTTTTTTACGTATTTTTGAGTAAAAGTAAAGACTTTTGGTCAATCATTTTCATCCATACAACTTTTTTTCTCATAAATGTATCATAACATATTTATTATGCCACAATTGAACATCAACTCATAAATACTCAGAAGAAATATTTTGAATATATATCGAAATACTCATAAATACTCATGATCATCAAAAATGTATCTGGCATATTTCCTGGTGAGTAGCAGAGATAATAAAAATACTGAAGTTTTGAAAAGTATACTAAATTACTTTTTAGCCACAAAATACTTTTTTTCCAAAAATATGTTGTATTTCCTCGAATTTATTTTTGATTCACTGAAATTTTTGCAAAAAAAATCCCAATACAAAATCATTGGCTGTAATTTATGCAAAATGAGACTCATTCTCAATTCATTAAATTTGGGAGTATTTAACGGATTTATAAATACAACATATTTTTTGGAATATTGGGATTTTTTTTGCAAAAATTTCAGTGAATAAAAAATAAATTCGAGGAAATACGACATATTTTTTCGAAAAAAAGTATTTTGTGGCTAAAAAGTAATTTAGTATACTTTTCAAAACTTCAGTATTTTTATCATCTCTCCAAACATCGAAAATCATAAAAAATACAAAAAATAACATCCCTCAGGAATTCCCTCGAACAAAATCATTCCTCGGACGCGTGAAATGTCACCATAGCTTCCTGGCGCGCGAAGTGAACCACTGCAATTTTTTATATAAATCACTTTTTTTGAAATTTTTGAGCTTTTTCAAATATTTATCATAAAAAAATATAACAGACTGGGAGTAGAGCTCAGGGGGCCAAAGACATTATTATTCCTCACTGGTGTTATCTGGGAAATGTCAGCCATAAGTAGACCACCTGAGCATTCCCAAACCCTGTAAAGTGTAAAGTAACCTGTGAAATATTATGGTAGAATATCACATTATTTGAAAGGTCAGTCAACTTGTAAATTTTCATGCAACTCATATTCAAATTATGTGACATTTTACCACAACATTTCACACTTTACTTTACACTTTACAGGATCTGTGAATGACACCAGGGTTTATTTGGCCAGCTTCCAAATCAACCAATTCAACCACAGTTGGTTGCTTTTTCTGGCAACATTTGCAGAGAAAATGTCCAATACTGCATAGCAAACTCACCTGAGTATCAAATGTGACTTAATAAACATTATTAAAGATAATTTACGTTTGAATGCATTTAGTCAAAACTCAGTAAAGTCCTATCACTTACCAAAGTATTCTGAATCATTTGGCTGACACTTTTCTCCCCAAAAGACACCACAGAATGGAGCACACTGCCATTGAAACTTGTATGTGAAATGTGTTTACTGGCCAAACCACACATGGGGCCAAAAACAAGTGTGCCAAGTAGCCACAGTCCACCAATGATTTCACAGGCAAATTCTGTGAACAAGGTTTTTTGAGTTATGTAATTTAGCCATATTTTTTGGTGGGGTCCAAGAATAAAAATATTCACCTGCAATTTCCAAAATTTCAATGGATTTGATGCTTTGACCCACATTGTATTGATGACACTCCACCTGTAAAGTTGTATTTTTTTAATATTTTTGAACAGTGTGTGCAAACAAGTGTTAATAACAGCAAGAAAGACCAGTAAACAGCAATAAAATATAATAAGCTTCCAAAAAATAGCAAAAAAAAATTCAGCAAAATTAGCAAAAAATTGAGCTAAAATTAATAAAAAATTGAGCTAAAATTGGCAAAAAATTATGCAAAAATTGAGCAAAAATTGAGCAATATTGGGACAGTAATTACCTTGGAAACACTGTGGTTTTCCTGATACATTGCCTCCCAATATTGTGACACATTCACATAATAATTTTTTAGCTCTAGTAGGCAATGCATTCTGTTTGTGACACCAGTCAATTTTTTCTCCAATATTTCATTTGAAAATGTCAAATTTTGCACCAGAATTTGCAACATGGTTGTCCTGTTAGTGGTGATATAACCCATAGGATAACAATTAACCATGTGTATATATAGAGCTACTTTCAAAAAGTACCCAACTCATTGAGTAACGGTATTTTTTTCACGTAAACCGCGTAAATATATTTAGATTTTGAAAAAAATACAGTTACTCAATGACTTGGGTACTTTTTGAAAGTAGCTGTACATATACACATGGCTAATTGTTATCCTATGGGTTATATCACAACCTGGACTGCTCAAATTTGCCATCAGATTCATTTTGATAGATTTGTGCACACTGTGTTAAATTAGCAATGCACTCATGCAATTGTAATTCACATGTGAACTCTATTTCTGAATTCAAGTTAGCCAAATTGAAATTTTGATCATGCATTATGCCCAGTTTAGTTTTAGTAGAAGTCAGTTCAATTTTAGCCATTCTCAGATTTTTAGTGCACACATTCAACTCGAACTCAATATTAGTGACATTTTCCAGCAAATTTTTGAATTGAGGGTAAAATTGGGACAAATTCATAGCCATTTCTGAATTTGCACTAGATAACTTAGTAGATGTAGCCAATAGAGTGACTTTTTCACTTTCCAAAACATCGACAATGGTTTGGAGCCGTTTATTTGCATTTTCCAAGACTGATATTTTGCCATCATAATCAGTGGTAGACATTTTTAACTCATTATATTTTGAAATTAAACCCATGCGCTGGGTTTCACAGATGTCAGACACTGAAAAATAATATTCACTCATTCTAGGCACAGTTGACAAAGTAACCAAAAAATTTTCTCACAATTTGTCACAGTCAAAAGACGCTGCTTTACATTCTGCAATTTTCCAGCCAAAATCTGGTTGCTATGATTCAGACGCTGTGCACTTTCAGAAGATTTGCCCAGATTCACTTGCAGACTCTCTATATGATTTTGGAGCTTCGCATTTTTCTTGGACACAAAACTGGCATTTTCTAGTAACTTCCCCAACTGTGCCTCACAAATAGCTACAGTAGTGTGGCAATTGTCAGATACTGTAATTGCAATAACAAGAATACTAAAATGCTCAGAGATTGGAAAAATATCACTAAAAAATTCTAACCATTTTGCAATTTCGCAGTCAAAATGGTGGCATTTGCCAGTTTCTGTTCCAAAAATTGCTTGTCCGTATTTAAATGACTGTAAATTGCACTGCACTCTGACATTTGCACTTTGAGTTCGTTATTTTGCTGTTCTAATTCCAAATTCTGCTGCTTTAAATTTTCAAAAGTGCCGCAACATTTTTCCAATCTCATCACATTTGCAACACAATTTTTCAGCGCTGATAGAATAAAATAAAATATTATTTTTTACAATGAATCCTTGAATAACCTCCCGTGTGTAGTTATTTTTTCCTTAGAATATATGAATAATTTACCAGATGGAATGGGGAGTTATTCAAGGATCTATGAAATATAAATATATATTATACATATTCAATTTCTTCACACCTGTCTGGTCATGCTGCCTTGCATACACCAGTGAAGAAATATTTTCATTAGCAAATAACAACTTTTTATTGCACTCAGTCACGTTTTTCTGACAACTCTCGCAACCAGCACTCATTTGTGCTTTGGCCTGAATGAAAGAATATACTCATAAAAATCAGTCTTTGCAAAAATATAATTTTGATATATTTGATTAGTCATATAATATTTCTGACAATTATAACTTTGGAAATGTATATCCTCACATGCTACCAGATGCCGAATGCTGGGGATAATCTGTATAACACAGAATGATGCATACAAGTCACAGTTCAGTTGTTAAACTGTATTTACATTATGTCAATGGATAAAAGGGTCACCTCTGTAAAGTCTGAGAAAAAAAACACACGAGATAAAGAATTCATTTTTTGTTTACGTATACTTAGAAAAAGTTCCGTATTTTTAACAACTCTCATATAGACACTCAAAAGTGAAATTAAAAACAAACCAGGCCATTTTCAGTCTCCTCCAAGAGTTCTAATGGCAAATCAGTGACCACTGTGTAGATTTTCTTTTCAGGTATGGGTGAAGTTGGCGCTTGTTCCGTGCCAGCGCTGTAAAATTTCTGGGTGGGCTTTGTCATCGTGACTGGGGCTGGGGTCGTGAAAGCAACTGGTTCGAAATTGACAGCTTGACTGGTCAAAGTATCAGCCTGCAGATAAATGTAGATGCAGAAAATGTACTGTACTGTACTGGTTATTCTGTCTCATGTAGACTACCCAAAAAAATATCTCCAAACAAGTTTTTTACCCCCTGTAAAATGTCAAATGTCATGCAAACGCGGCAAATGTCATGCAAATGTTTTTCAACTCAATTAGTAAATGTTCAGTTGGGTCGTAATTGTTCAGTCAACTATCAAGTCGTCATAAATTTGCACTGTCTCATAAAAAAAGCATTTTAATTGAGATCCATGACGAGTTGACAGGAAAAAGCAAGCGGCAAAGAATTTTAATTGAAATCCATGACTAGTTGACAGGAAAAAGGAAGAGCCATTTAATGATCGAAATTTTAGTCTATTTATGAGTTACCTGAAAATTTACAGTTGACTGAACAATTACGACCCAACCGAACATTTACTAGTTGAGTAAAAACATTAAATACGAAAAAAACGGCGCTGCTCCATGATCGAAATGACATTGAATATTTACGAGTTGACTGAAAATTTACAAGTTGACTGAACTTGGTAATGTCACTTCAATCATCAAGGGGCGCCGTTTTTTTTCGTATTTAATATTTTTACTCAACTAGTAAATGTTCGCTTGGGTCGTAATTGTTCAGTCAACTGTAAATTTTCAGGCAACTCGTAAATAGACCAAAATTTTGATCATTAAATGGTGCTTGCTTTTTCCTGTCAAGTCGTCGTAAATTTGCAGTCGTTTCATAAAAAAGAAATTTAATTGAAATCCATGACGAGTTGACAGGAAAAAGCAAGCGCCATTTAATGATCGAAATTTTACTCGTATTTATGAGTTGCCTGAAAATTTACAGTTGACTGACCAATTACGAGCCAACCGAACATTTACTAGTTGACTTAAAATATTAAATATGAAAAAAACGGCGCCCCTCGATGATCGGTCAACTAGTAAATCTTCGGTTGGCTCGTAATTGTTCAGTCAACTTGTAAATTTTCATGCAACTCATAAATAGACTAAAATTTCGATCATTAAATGACGCTTGCTTTTTCCTGTCAACTCGTCATGGATTTCAATTAAATTTCTTTTTTTATGAGACGACTGCAAATTTACGACGAGTTGACAGAAAAAAAGCAAGCACTATTTAATGATCGAAATTTTAGTCTATTTATGAGTTGCCTGAAAATTTACAAGTTGACTGAACAATTAGGAGCCAAGCGAAGATTTACTAGTTGACCGATAATTGAGCGGCGCCGTTTTTTTCATATTTAATTTTTTAAGTCAACTAGTAAATGTTCGGTTGGCTCGTAATTGGTCAGTCAACTGTAAATTTTCAGGCAACTCATAAATACGAGTAAATTTTTGACCATTAAATGGCGCTTGCTTTTTCCTGTCAACTCGTCGTAAATTTGAAGTCGTCTCATAAAAAAAGAAATTTAATTGAAATCCATGACGAGTTGACAGGAAAAAGCAAGCGTCATTTAATGGTCAAAAATTTACTCGTATTTATGAGTTGCCTGAAAATTTACAGTTGACTGACCAATTACGAGCCAACCAAACATTTACTAGTTACTGACCAATTACGAGCCAACCAAACATTTACAAGTTGACTTAAAAAATTAAATATGAAAAAAACAGCGCCGCTCGATGATCACTCAACTAGTAAATCTTCGCTTGGCTCGTAATTGTTCAGTCAACTGTAAATTTTCAGGCAACTCATAAATAGACTAGAATTTCGATCATTAAATGGCGCTTGCTTTTTCCTGTCAACTCGTCGTAAATTTGCAGTGTCTCATAAAAAAAAGCATTTTAATTGAGATCCATGACGAGTTGACAGGAAAAAGCAAGCGCCATTTAATGATCGAAATTTTAGTCTATTTATGAGTTGCCTAAAAATTTACAGTTGACTGAACAATTACGACCCAACCAAACATTTACTAGTTGAGATAAAATATAAAAAAACGAGAAAAAAACGTTTCATCGAAAAATGTTCAACCCATAAACAAAAAAAACCCTCATAAAAAATCTCACAAAAAATTCCACCCCATTATAAACATCAACTCACTTGAACTTCTTGGCAGATTTTCCCCATTTTGATGTTTTCCACCTCCAAATTTCTGTTCATTCCAATAACCTCTGCTACAAATTGGTCAGCCTTCGATTTAAAAATGCACTCGTCACTGCTCACGCGAAGAAAAACCAAATCCTGTTTGAGCACATCCAATGCAGTTGGCAACTCGGTGCAGTACCCCGTGCTGAAAAGTGATTATGTTTTTTTATATGTTGCTGCTAATTCCTAAAATTATTAGTATTAGTCAAAATAAAAAACTTTTTGTGTTAATAGAACATAAATGATTTACAAATGAGTTTTTTTTTTCTGCAATTTTTTCATTTTTATTTTGTTATTTTCTGAAAAAGCAAAATACGATATTTACTCAAAACACTTTTTTATTTCAAAAAAATAATAACGCAAAAAAAATTCTGAATATTTGGAAAGCGCAGTTCTACGGAAATATTCCCAGTACACACATGCTCAGTATGCACATATGCTCAGTAGACACATATACTCAGTATACACAAACACCCACGCTATATGCCCCAGTAACTACATATGCTAAAAAAACAAAAAATAAAAAACATAAATTCTTTATTTTAAGATGCAAAAAAGGTTAAAACACTGGGTATATGCGTACTGGTTTTTTTCTGTATACTATGCATATGTGTGTACTGTGGATATGTGTGTACTGAGCATATGTGTGTACTGAGCATATGTGTGTACTGAGCATATGTGCGTACTGAACATGTGTGTACTATGAATATTTCCCTACAACTGCGCTTTCCAAATATTCAGAATTTTTTTTGCATGATTATTTTTTGAAATAAAATAAGTGTTTTGAGTAAATATTGTATTTCACTTTTCAGCAAAAATTCAAAAAACTCATAAAAAAACACAAAAAATATGAGGCGCATTAAAAAATGAGAGTACTTACACGCCATGTCGGGACGGCGAATAATAAAATCGGCATACAGATGCATTAGCAATACCGGATTGATGTGCACATATCGAAATCATTAGAAAAAACGTGAACATTTTTGCTGAAATCAAACTTTCCTATGAGTGGTGAATTTTCTATGAGTGACAGAAGTAATGTGTTTTTCTATCGCTGGGGGGAACTAAAAAGACAAAAAAAGGGAAAAGTCATAACAGTTGCTTATGGGAAGGAATGTTACTGTGGACTTCTAAAAACACAAAAAAAATCACAGAGAATTCCCATTAGATTTCCAAAACTTGCGGCTAAGTGAAATAACTGGATAATAATTGTACCGCAGATTCTGAAATATCGGCTACATTTGAAATGTCATTTTATGAACAGATTAGATAACTTTACATTTATGTGAAAAGCTGCTACTAGCTGAACTGTGTAAAAAGTTCACTGAAAAGTTTAGTTCTATTTTTTCAGGAATTTATTGACCTAATTTTTTTACCGTATTTCTTCTAATAGAAGGGGGGCCGTCTCAAAAATAAGGGCGTCTCCAATAGAAGGTACAATTCAACTTAATTAGGATCACAAAATAAGTAGAAGGGCACTCACAAATAATCTTGGTAAAATCCGAAAAATTTTGCTAAAAAACGGGTGAAAAAATAGAAGCCCAGTCTCCAATAGAAGGACATCTCTAATAGTAGGGAGGATAAAACGTTTTAACGAAACAATAGAAGGGACTGCCCCTTCTTTTAGAAGAAATACGGTATCTCCCAAAAAATGTGAAAAAAACGTATTTCCTCGAATAAAATTAGAGGTTTATTTTTTGGAATAAACAAAAATGTAGTTAAGAGGGTGTAATTTACAAGAGGGAGTGAGGGTGTTATTATACCACAAAATTATAAACTAACAATTCACTTCTTCCAAGTCATGTTGAAATTCAGGGTTGTCAACTATATTCATTTCAGCATCTGGTGGCAATTGCTCAGGTGCAAATTGTTGGGATGCAGCGCGTTTTTTCCAGCTATAAAAAAATAAATATGATATACCGTATTTCCTCGAATTACCTCTGGGGTTTATTTTTTCAGAGTGAAATTTTGAGAGAAAAACGTGAAAAAATGCAACAATTTCCAGTATATGAGGATGCAAATGGTAAAAACGATGTTTTCACCTAACACAGTAAGTGTTTTAAACGTCTGTTATGCATTTCCCGAACTACAAAAAAATTCAGGGGCGGGAGGGGTTTTTTTCGAGGAAACTACGCTACAAAAATTATTAAATTTCACTGCATAACTCCATAAAGAAACCACATCCGCCATGAAATTTCACAAATTAACCCACCATTTGTATCCCAAAAACAGCAATCCATTAGCAAGACAATTACACACAAAGCCAATAGCAGTAAACATTATTAGCCACCCGGTATTGCTGTCGTTAATTTCTGGACTCGGAGTTGACGGAGGACTTTCTATGTGAGGGAAATGAGGAATTTTGTGGTAAAAAACTTTACAATACTTAAATCAGTGATAGTTCTATTTACATTTACTCGAAAATACGTATAGCAATGTATAGGGTAAATACATTCTTAAAATATTGTTCAAGTGATATTTTGAGTTCACAGCTTAAGTTGACAAAAATTAAGAATTTCCCCCACACACCGCAAAAAACATTATTGGTCAAATCAATGTGCCCATTACACTTTGCAACGCACTCACAGCCACTTTTCACAAAATTTAAGTGCATAAGCTGTGGATATCTCTGATTTATCTGGGTGCAATTGAGAGATATACACCCATGGAAATCCACAATTTTCAAATGTGAGGGAATTGGAGTGTAGCCATCCGGAAATGTTACTTGACGTTCGTCGCACCAGCCTTCAGCCACTAGAAAAAGTTAACAACGTCAGTGATAAAAGTATTTAATCATGTATATCATCTGCAGTGTGTCAACTCAATTTTGCCTTTGTTGCTGACAAAGTTAACTCAACTTGTAAATTTTCAGTCAAGTCATAAATATTCTAATTCTGTATGTACTTGCGTGAAATATTTTTATGTAAAAATATGGATGCAGATCCATTTACTGTTTGAAAGCAAAATTGAGTTGACACAGAACAGTTGACACACAATTATCAACTACTAAGCAGGCTAGCAACATCAAAAATTGGTCCCTGAGATGGTTTTTTTTGTTTTTATGAACATTCCTTGGTAATTTTCCACGTAAAAGTAAACGTAGAGAAATGAAAACTGGAATGATGTCTATTACCCCCAAATTACCTGTAGACATCTCTAAACAGCAATATTTCGCAAACTTTTGGCAAGATTCTGCAATTTGCGGGCAGGCAAAAATAAATGGAATAATAAATAGCATGGTAGGAATTTGATGGAGGGGGGATAGACAATATTCAGCCTAAAAAATTTCTTTCACTATAAAAAATGCGCAAAAAAGTCACTTAAACACACCTAAAAATAGAAAATACAGTAAGTAAATATTACTAGGGTGGTTCAGAAGGCAAATGAACCAAGCAAAACACGGGCACGGAAACACCAAATTCATACCTTATCAACTTGATAGATCGTCGGAAAACTTTTTGTTTGCATAGTCAGCAGGAGCACTGGATGCGCGGTAAACTTTACAATTGGAGACAGTTCCTATTCTGTCAACTTGCAATACTTGACACAGTTCAACACTCACAAAGTTCATAATAAAACCAAAAAAAGGTTTTTTTGGGGGGGAGGGGCATTTGAACAGCCGCAAAAAATAGAATGATGCCCTCTAATAGAATGACACTTTTAATAGAAGGGCAGACCAGATTTTGATGCTAAATAATATAGTGGCAGCTTCTAATTGAACGACACCTCCAATAGAACGACAGGTGAAAAAAAACTTGAAAAAATGTTTTATCTTTTTCAATATGATTTTTTTGGTTTTATTGTGAGCTTTGTGAGTGTTGAAGTGTGTCAAGTATTGCAAATTGACAGAATAGGAGCCATGTCTAGCTCTCTAATATAAAATTTTGGTAAATTTTGACAGTATTTTAAAGTGAAACTGTCCTTCATGAACTCCAATTTGTTGACTTAGTGGCGGTGTGTTCTAATCAAAATGAACCTTAACTTTGTAGAAAATTTTATATTTGAACAGTAATCAGAACTATTGACTTTCTGGCGTCAGATTAGCGGGGTGTTCCCGGGTGTTCTGTCGCTAAAACTTTAGTCTAAAACTGTTATCAATGGACTTTTAAGCTTATTTGCACCCCCAGAATAGTATAATTACTGTACTTTTATCCCATCTTTAAATAGAACCCCCAAATTTATGAAGAAAACACTTAAATAGTTTTTTTTCAAGTTGGATTTCTTCTTCACATGTGTGTCAACTAGTCTGTGGTACTAAAAAAAGTTAGAAGTACTGAAAATTTTTCCAAAGTATAGCTAAATGTATTTACTCAGTACTCGAGTATACGTACTTTTGGATTAAATGTAAATACATCTTCGCGAAAAATGCTTGGTAGAACTCATGTGGTACCAAAACTGTTAAAAGTACCGAACTTTTTCAAAGTAAACGTAAATGTATTTACTCAGTACTCGAGTATACGTACTTTTTGATTAAATGTAAATACATCTTAACAAAAAATGCTTGATACAATTTGATTAATATCTCAGATAAGCACCCACGGGCTAAAAAAAATACTGTAGAGTTCAGAACACCATTGTATCAGCTTGTGACAGCCTGTTATCAAAACTGTGATTTGAGGAGCATATAAAAACAGTGATTTGAGCTTTTTCATTCACTTTTTCATGCAATTTTTATTGCAAACTGGCGGTGGAGCCCATAAACACAAAGAGCAAACAAGCTCCACCGTCAAACGCTGGGAACCAAGACCACACGGTCCCTGAAACAATATTTCTACCGCTCACACTATTTCTGGCGCAGCTGCTTGTTTGGTTACCGGGCAGGGCACGTGGACGTACGCGGCGCTACGCAAAGACGGCAGTGGGTCTGAAACGTCCAGACACTTGGCGTGCTGCCCTTGGTTCTACGGCGGGTGGAGCATCAGCACGTGTGCAAACACACCCGAAAAGGTGGCGCCGCTCTGTCTGGCAGGGTGTGATATCTTACGGGTCAGTTTTTACAGTGTGGGCAACTTTTCTGGGTTTTGGTTTTTTATGGGAACTTTTCAAAATGGAAATATTTCCTAGAAAAATTGTGCTGAAAATATACATTTCACTAGGTAAAAAAATAAAATTATTCCTGTCTAATGATGCCTAAAATTTCGCGACTCTTAACATGTTTTGGTTGGTGACTGTGGTGACTAAAAAAATCGCCTGAAGACGGGAAAAAATAAGAAAATTTCATAACGTAAGACACATAAAGTTTTATCTTAATTTTACCCCCCCCATTTCCACCAGGCACTTCGCGAAGACAGTAGCTGTAATCAGGACGCATTGTCCGCGGAAGAACAAACGAGTCCCGTTGTGAAGTTTGCAAACAAACCCGCCCAGCTGGCGCAGCTCTGTCTAGCAGGGTGTAATTTCTTGCGGGTCAGTTTTTTTACAGTGTGGCAACTTTTTTTGGGTTGGTTTTTATGGGAACTTTTCAGAGTGGGGAATACATATTTCACTAGGTAAACAGAATTATTCCTGTCTAATGATGGCTAAAAAGTTGTTTCAGATATTTGAACTGTGTTTGGTTAGTTGCATTGTTGTGACGAAAACACATTCACTGAAGATAGGAGTATGTAGTTTTCAGTTCAACATAGCCTAATGATGTCTAAAATATGTCAGCAATCTTACCATTGCGTGTGGTGACAAAATTAAGGTCTGGTGTACCTCTGAAGGCTAAATGTAGAAAAAAATAAATTTTTCCTGTCCTTTCTTACAATTCACTAAATATAATTTACAAAGTACCCCCACCCCCACACCAAGACCTGTTCGCTTTGTGGCAGCGGTGCCAGACGACCCTTCGGAAACTTGTGCAAACAAACTCGCCCAGCTGGCGCCAGCTTGTCTACCAGAGTGTGATTTTTTCAGGTCAGATTTTACAGTGTGGGCAACTTTTTCTGGTTTTGGGTTTTTGTATCAAAACATTAAGTTCCCTAGCCTAATGATGTCTAAATCCCAAATGGTGTCTTACCATTGCGTGTGGTGATAAAATTAAGGTCTGGTGTACCTCTGAAGGCTAAATGTAGAGCTAAAATTGACTATTATAAACTACGCTACAAAAGCAATATAATTAACAAACTCTCCCCACCCCACAGAGCACCGACCCCCCCCCCCGTTGGCCGTTGGTGAACAGATTGGTGACTCCCGCTGGTTTCTCTGTGAGAGTGTGAATTATTTCGGGTCGGTTTTTTCCAGGGTGGGGATTTTTTACTGAGTAAAAAAATATTCCTGTCTAATGATGACTAAAAAATCCTGATCCTGTGTCTGAACTGTGTTTGGTTAGTTGCATTGTTGTGACTAGAACGCATTCACTGAAGACAGGAGTATGTAGTTTCAATTCAACATTGCCTAATGATGAGATGCCTATGTCCAACTACTTCAATCTGATGTTAAGATTGATTAAGTAGGTAGGATTTTTCAAATGTGAAGATAATTGGTGGGATCTGAAGGCAATCATGCATAAAAAATTCTGAAGCTTAAATATTTATATGTAATATAATTGAGCATTTTTTAAATGCAGGGCGCCTCCCAGGCCAATTTCATTCTTCATTATTTACCATGTAGAAAGGAAAAGTCATGTACAATGTTGTATGAACTACTTAATATGGATCAGATTACTCCTAATTGTTGTGTGCCTACAGTATCATCTCTGTAAAAAAATTCTGGCTAGTGGGTGGTGGAGAGCAGAATATCAGAGTGTACTGGCAGCCCACAACTATTGGGGGTATTTGTTCCGTATTAAGTGATCAACAACATTGTACATGGCCTTTCTCTTTTTACATGGTAAATAATGAATAATGAAATTGGGTCGCTACATGACTGTTTGTAACAATGGCTGATAATGTCACCAACACTGACACAGGTGAATTTGGGGGGCATTTTTGAAAAATGTTTAAACACAAAGATAAGTATATTCTCTTTATACAGAAATAAAGGAGGAAAAATTGACTCTCGAAAGTGATTCAAACAATTCCGGAAAGAAACCTGATGCGGGTACGTACATTATAAGTTAGGATATGTAAGAATATATAAGCTCAATGATGATAAACTAATACTGATGGCCATATGTTCATGATGACTTTTGCATCACTCTGAGAGCTTACATTCAAACAATTTCGCATTTCTCTGCAATTTTCAAATATTCTCACACAGCTCCCTTCAATGTGTTCAAAATTCCAAATCAACCTGTGCGCTCTGTTCAAAAATCAAATGCACCACGGCCTGATTCCCCAACAGTTTGGCAACGGATAAATGTTTCGAGCTACCCGTTTCGTACAAATGTAGGGCGGGGCACTTTACCCCATCTACTTGGAGGTGTTGGACGGGGAACACCAATTTATAAAGCGAGAAAATCTGTGCAAACGCCAGGTCTGTACTGCAAAAAATAATTTTAATTAGAAAATGTATCCTTGTGCTATCTTATATTTGTAGGGCAAGATGAAACCGTTGTGACTGTAGGGCAAGCTGAAAAACGGAGTCATTCAACAGGACCAACCCCCACTGAAATACAATCACGGACGTCTGAATGGGTGGAAGAACAGAATAATGCGTTAAGTTCAAGTTCTTCCGAGCGACATGGGTTCAGACACATCATTGAGACTGATAAAAATGTTACTGTGACCTCTTTGCCACCATCAAAAGTTTTGAAAACTGCCAAAAAAAGGCAAAGAAAAAGCCGCTCAGGATCCAAAAAATCTCAGAACTCTAGCACTTCTGGCTCAAAATCTCGGAAATCTACCACTTCTGGCACAAAATCTGGCACTTCAAGGTCACCTTCACTGAGGTCCGATTACCATTTACGGTAATCTAATATAATTTACCCTAAAATAATCACCTTAACTCCAAAACAAATCATTTTTTCAGTAAGCGAAATGACGATGGGACTGTTCAGCGGTTCACTCTAGCTGATTTTAACATTCAGAATGGGGACACTTCTGAGGATTATGAGGTGTTACACTTTTTAATGAATACAAAATACGAGAATCACATAAATAATTTTTTTCAGATTGAAAGTTCTGAACTGTCCCCTGCTTTAACGCGCGCACTTTATCTAAAGTCTTTAGCACAAGACAAGTCTGGGGGTACAGCATCATCAAGCAATGCAAAGGAATGTTTTTTGTACTATACGATATTAGTAATAAAAAAATATTTCCGCAACATTTTTCAGGTCACTGTGGCATCTTCAACTGGAGAACACCCAACACCCTCGAAAACAACAACAGTCAACCCCACACCCCATATTGATACCCCCCAAAACTCTGACATCTCTACCAACCCTGGAAATTCTGACAAATCTGTTGAAACTCCCAGCAAATCTATGGACCCAAAAAAGACCATAGCTTTGGGGTCAGATTTGTGTGGAGCACCAATAACTTCATCACAACCATTTGGACCCCCAGCTGCTGCTATACGCAATTTGCCTGAAATTTACCCACTGTTGAATGAGTCACTTAGTCCAAATGTAACATGTAAGATCAAAATATTTGAGACTTTTCTGATATAAAAAAACAAAAAAATTCCACAAATTTCTAGATTCTCTGGCTGGAGAGTATGGAATGAAAATCCTCAGGCAAATTACGCCGGCACTTACAGCGGCCCCTGGGCTCACAGTGAAAGGGCACAAAAGCTGCAAAGTGAAAAATTGTCGCTTTCATAAAACTGCACGTGGTGAAATGGATCTGGGGCAAAATGCATTTTGTGAAAGCGATGCAGCCTGCCGAGATGATAGGGAAATGACAGCTCGTAATTTTTGAAATTACTGTATTTCCTTGAAATTACTGTATTTCCTTGAAATACACAGCTTCCTTTTTTTGGGCGGGTGTTTTTTGAAAAAGTTTTTGTAGTTTTTTGTGGGGCTGTTATAATTCAAGGTGTATTTTGCGGGAATACAGTAATCAAAGTTTCCTCTAAGTTCACTCCCAACAAAATGTTTTTTGTATTCCTTGTAGATGCGGAGTTCGTAAACCCTCCAATTATTTTGGCGAAAACACATGGGAATGATGAAAATCTGACGAAACGTTCAAAGAAAGTGAATGCGAAAACAATACAAAAAACAGTGGAGCCCTATATTGCAAGAACACACAAACATCTGAAACAAACATTACACCGCGAGCTGGGCATACCTGGCGTTACAAAGAACCACTTTTGTTCCCACTGCAATTTACATGGGGAGGCAAATGCGGAAAAATGCTGGCAAGCAAGAGTTGTGGTAAAAAACATTTTTTTCATGGTTTTAAAATTATAACAATTTATGTTGTGTAATTTTAAAACATTTTTTTAGTCACATTCGGAAACTGCGCTGGGGCAAACCCGAAACCGGGAACTTGTAGTCGGGGATGTATGCGCTGTTAAAGAAACATTCAAAAAATTTCAAGATGAAATCATCATGCATGGTGTGATAATTCATTTTTTTGTGCAATATTTTTGTTTTCATAATATAGAACTAGAAAAAAAGATTTTTTTCACACAACTCAGATGACGCGCCAAATGGACGAAAATCACACATGCATGCGTGTTTACCAAATCGTGAAACTTGTCTGGAAAATGGTGAACAGTGCACCACAACAGTTTTTCAGCAAGCTTTCATGACAGAATACCCATCCACAGATGGTACAGCTATAAACATGAGGTAAATACATTTTTATTAATTTTCTGAGGTAAAAAAAATCAAAAAATACTTATTTTTACTCAATTTTTTAGGTGTCATGGTGTCTGCCAAGAAAGCATCCGCGAACACAAACTGGTGATAATCCAAAAGCTTTATAAAATATACATCAAGTCTCAAATTAAATGACAACACATAATGACAAATAAATTATTTCGATTTTGATATTTGATTTTATGTTGCTAAGGTTTTGGATTATCCGGTTCTTATTTGTGCTGAGTGTAATTTTGGATCCCGTGTGAGGGTCCCCAGAGCTAATCTGCAGCATACAAAACTGATTGTGGAAAAATTTGATGTGAATGTTGCTGTGGAACAAGAAAAATTGCATACTTATCAATCCTGCATCGATACGTCAGGTGCCAATCCCAAGCCCTATAAAGTCTAAAGTAAAGTGTAAAATGTAAAATCAAATGCAAAGTAAAGTATCGATTCAAATGAAAAGTTCAATAATAAGATCTTTTCTTTTTTTGTTATGAATGTCTTTGCATTTGTCTTTACATTTAACACTTTACTTTACACTTTACAGGGCTTGGGACTGTCTTCAGATGCACCTGAATCGCAGTCAAATGATTCACTAATGTGGTAAAAAACCTGGACTTATTCTCACTTGAAAGTCACTTCAATCTCAGAACAAAACGTAAAAAATTCCCCATTTTACTAGATTTTCACTGACCGTCTCGATACTTTTGGCACTATGATTTTTGACACTGGGAGATTTTCTGTGGCATTATTTGGCAGGATACTGATTTTGGCACTTTACACATTGACAATGCGAGATTATTGGTGGTATACAAAGCAATGATACAATGGGAATTGGCATTTTTTGGGATTTTGTGATTTTCTTGACAAATACAATTAGGACTTAGCGTATTTCCTCGAATTACCCGAGCGCGGAATTATCTTTTCAGAATGAAATTTTGAGAAAAAAAGTGAAAAATGAAAAATCTGCCTACTCACAATAATTTTCACATGAAAATTTGAAAGCTCATAAATCCGCTTCGAACGCATTTGAGTTCTCTACAATGGGCTTGTTGACAACTAGAATTGACGGAGATTTAAATTGACTCATTGTGGAAAAACTCAAATGAGTTCTAAGCGGATTTATGAGCTTAGAAATTTCGTATGAAAACTAGTGTGTGTTCATTTATAAAAGTTCATTTTAGAGGAGCAGTTCGAGGGGGTATTTTGAGGAAAATACGGTAATTGTTTTTATAAGCACTTTCATGTCTGTATAAAACGCATTCTTGTATTTAAATGATTTTTGACTGTAATTTAAATGACATCTTGAGAGCTTAACAATGTGATAAATGGAATGTATAGTCACTCTATTAGAAACGAGAGGAAATCAAAAAAACATATACATCTAGTACGCAGCAATTTTCTAACGAGAATTATCTAACATGCGAGCAAACGAGAAATTAAATGACAGAAATGAAGCTAATGTGTTTAGGAATACAAACATTCGCTTTGCCTGGAAAAACTGATAAACTTTTCACCGCATCAAAAAAAACATTTTTGCTATACAAGCAGCACAAAATTCTCTGTTCGAAAAGCGGTTTTGAATGCTTGCTCCCCCAGATATTTTTCAAGGCACTGCTCACTTAAAATAGGCTAAATAATGGAAGAACTACGCACGCAGTAAAAACAAACCAAACTCAACGGCACTTTTGATAAAAGTTGGAATATTCACTACTTTGAAATTTTTCTGCAAAATTTTGCTGGTAGAAAACTGTAAATAAGCAGCAAAAATTACATGCACAGTAAATGCAAACAAACATTTGAGCGATGCTAACTAGGTGAAAACTATTTTCTCGCTCAAACACTGGATTGAAAAGGCCGACCCCCACATAAAAACATTTCTCTTGCAATTTACCAGGTGAAATGAATAATGCAGTGAACACAAAACTGCGCGTGTAGTCTATGCAAACACGATACTGATAAATACTTGGAAAAGTTCGCGAATGATAGAGTGGGCCCCCCTACAAAACTTTTCTGTTCAGAATTTAGCGCGCGTAGCAAATGCAAACAAACAGGTAGAGCGTTGCGTAGTAAGTATACATACATGGATAATATTTCCGACTCTATAGCACGTTTTTCTGTTTATCAAAAATTTTGGCGTAAAATCGCATTTTTATGTAAATATTTTTCTGTATGCACGAAGCCAGCCGGAGGTACGACGGCTGAAAAAGCGAAGTGCATACAGAAAAATATTTACATAAAAATGCGATTTTACGCCAAAATTTTTGATAAACAGAAAAACGTGCTATAGAGTTGGAAATATTATCCATGTATGTATACTTACTCTTACTACTTAACCATATTTGGGAGCTTTTAAAAACGCGGTTGTGAAAATAGCGTTATTCATCATGGTCAAAAAATTTATGTAATTATTACCGTTATATAGGATGTTCCCAAACTTCACCACACCTTATGTACGCTTCTGCTATGGTTGGAAAAAATCAATTTTTTTCAAACGCCTTGATTTTTAAAATAAATTTTTTAAATTGATTTTTTAGATTCAGATTTTTTTAAAAATCGTCCAAAATGAGGGTATAGAGAAAAATATGTGTATGTTAAGTGTCAGACAATGTATTGATTGTCTATTGTGGTTGTATTTACTATTACTGTAGGGTCATGGGATAGCAGTGATTTTTTCGAAAAAATATCCACTTGTATGTCGATCATTCATGATTTTAAGTGAAGTTCAGCATGGAATTGTGCCGAAATAAGATTGCAAGAGAAGTGTGTGGGAGAACATTAGCTGGATATTACATATTTACGATACTAAAATTGGCTTATTATTACACAATAATAAAAGTTAGCTAAAAAAAGTGTAACAAATGAAAGTTTTTATGCAAAAAATTCATCAAAAAACAATGAAAAAACCCACCAATGTTAATGTCTTTGTGACATTGCTTACTTGTGCGCTAAAAATTTCAAAATACCTGTGCATGTCTACCAAAAATTTTGCCCTTTGAATTTTTTACTATAACATACATACATAGTTCCCATCCACCCTGTGATCTTAAAAAAAATCAGATTTAAAAAAAATCAGTTTAAAAAAATCAAGTGCCATCCCCACCCTCTGCTAACCAGTTCTCCTCCCTAAGCCCTAGCCGCTAAATCCAATTTGACACATGGGGACGTGGGAAGCACACGCATTTCTCGCTTTTGCCCCTCCCTCGTGTCATAACTTTTATGCGACGTTGTGCATGTTTTCCGTGTGAGCACTGCTTGAGTCTGGAGTGACCGGCTGTCGCTGTGCTTCTGCATGCGCTGTTCAGATGGATACATGTTTTGTTACATTTTGTTTCCAGCTGTTTTGCTTTCGTCCCATTCCTAAGGGTTGTTCGATGCATTAATGCATTGTTGTTTGCCGAGACAGAAGGCATGGCACGGATCAACTGCGTGTTTATAAATTTGGGACTATTTTTGAAATATTTATTTTTTGGTGCTCAGCCAGATTCTAATACGCATTGCAGTGATATTTTTTGCTCAATAATACATTTTTGCGCATAGTGATGGAAAAGCGCCGGGAAAAAGGCGCAGGTGTTAATGTGTATTTATTTTTACTCAAAACGTACGCATACTTGTGTACCGAGTAAATACGCATACGCATACTTCGAAAACGTATATGTACTCGCCTGTACGCTTACTTTTTAAGAACACTCGAGTAGAGTTATTTTTACGAGTACAGAAAGTGTATTTTTGCCATTCGGTACCTCTGCTTTTCATAATTAAAACTTATTAATAGAAAGAACTCCAGGCTCCCGAGAATGTCCAGGCTAAAGATTATGCTAACTTCAACATTTTCCAAAAATAAAAGACATTTTACTCACTAGACGCTTTACTGAGACGACAAAAAAATACGCGCATTTACGCTTTCTGGGAAAAAAGTATTTTAATCTCATTTACTCCGGGGGTGAAAGTTAAAAAAACTTGATGTTTTCTGTATTCATTAGGTGAGTAAAAACAAAATAATTTACACATACTTTGAAAAAATTCAGTACTTCTAACAGCTCTGGAAAAAAGGTGCCAAGCGCCCGTGGGTCCAAACTCTAAGCTTTTACCCTCCCAGAGTAAAACTGATTATTCCTTGCGACGGCCGACGGAACCGTTTTAGAATGCCATCATTTTCCACAAAACATCGTCTCCGATTTCCTTTGGGATCAATATCTTCTAGATTTCTATCGTTCATATTACCCACATCATTCAAGAATGTATAGTCTACTTCTCGCAAACAAATAAAAAAGATTTTTATTTTTGTGTTATTTTTTTAGATCAGTGTGCTTAATACCAATCCCTTCGGTGAACTGTTAATTAAAACCTTACCCATCTCTTGTTCTTGGTCATCACTTCTACTTTTTGCCAATTTTGTGTTCATTTATATGGAATACAATGAAAATTTTACAGTGCCATATATAAATATTTACTAAGTGCTTGTATTAAGGTACTGCTCGTTCTGGAATTTACACCTGGCTTAAATAAATATTTAGATGTTTTCGCCTATTTCGGTGAGGTCTTACTTTTCAGGTAATAATGTTCTTAAGAATGGGATGTAAAAAGATACCCAGGAAATATCAAGTGAAGTATAATAATTTCATTGGTGTTGTTATCACCCGATTTTCCAAGCAAGTGATCCATATCGCCTCTAGCGAGTCTACATTTGTCCGTTGTTTCAGAAACGTGTGTTTTCGAAGTTCTATCTTCACCATTACTTATGCATGCAAACGACAATCCACCGCCGCTGCGGTAACCTGTTAGATTCATTTCTGCGACACGCCGCCCCAGACTGATAACGTCGTTACATCATTGCCCTGGCATAAACGACAATCTACCCGTCAAGTGTCTAGATTACGGACGGTACCGGACATCCTATCCCGGTTCCGGTAAAGTATTTCTGCTCCCTTCCATGACCGGGAAAAAATACGGGGCCTGTTCCAGATCGCTCCCTGTATTTTCCGAGTTCCATGGGGTATCCAAGATTTTGACCCTCCCGGGAGATCGATAGATAGCGAATCGCTCCTCTGGCGGGATAGATATTTGGGGGTTGGGGGGTGTTCGCGGGTGTTTAACATATAGGCTTTTGAAGGCAGAAAAAGGGGGCAAAAGTGCTCAAAATATGGGAAATATAGTTTAATATAGGTATACAAGCACATGTACAACCAAAATACCGTATTTCCTCAAAATACCCCCGGGGGGTTTATTGTTTCAGAGTGAGAATTTTGAGGGGGGGTTAAACGAGGGGGGGGGGGTATTTCGAGGGGGGGGTTTATTATTTCGCCAGAAAATTTTTGAAATCCCAGTACTAAAATGTAGTCTGAAACGTACGCAGACGTCGAAAAATGCAACAAAAATCGCCATTTATAAGACTCTAAAGACATTTATAAGTGTGTAGACGTACAAACACTGTTCTCACATAACAGAGTCATCGTTTTTAACGTGTATTCTGCATTGTCGGGATGACAAACCACAGCCTTTGTCATTTACGTTCTCTATACACTAAATTTGGGGGGGGGGGTATTTCGAGGGGGGGTTTATAAGTTCATAGTGTCCATTTTGAGGGGGGGTATTTCGAGGGGGGGTATTTCGAGGAAATACGGTAGCTGGAAATTGTCAATAAGACACATGAACTAATTATTTGTAAAGTGAAAATGGGCAGAAAGTCATCAAATGTGTGATTTTAAGCAAAAATTGAGGCAAATTATCTCGTAAATCACCCAGACAACCGGGCGATATTTTTTTAGGGGGGGGGGTAGGGCAGGGACGTATCCAGGATTTTTGAGCGGGGGGGGGGGCTGCTTGTTTACGGAGGCCGGCGAGGGGGGGGGGCTCAGCCCCCCCCCCTAAAATTTTACCTACATGGCGGAATAGCGCCATGGCGCTGGCGCCATTAGTAGGCGCCACGCCATGGCGCCATTGGCGTTGGCATCAGCGCCATGGAATGCTGTATATGTATGTAAATATACATACAAAACAGCAAAAACACAACATTGAGTGTAAACTGGTAGCACATTTAAATGACTACATCAATTTTCGAAATATTCTCATGTGCAAATGATCAGCCCAATCTAGCTAAAAATTTTGTGTGAATGTGGGGCCAACATTTCTTTACATTGTCCCGAAATGGCAACCCCCAGCACCCCCCTGATCAGTCGTGACAGCCTTCTATATATTTTTTCCGATTTTTTTTCTGGCAAATATAATTGGAAAATTTTGGAATCCCACACAGAACATTGCTGCGGGAAAGCGCGCTGTCATTTTTGGCATGCTGCCAACACAAGCATTGGATACACTTGTGCTGGCAGTTTTTTTGATGGAGAAAAAATCACTAATGGCTCGCTCAGAGTTTTACATAGGTTGCAGGGTGATTTTTACTTGCTGCTGTCCCCCCACTGTTGCTGCCTCACAAAAATCCATCCTAAATTGCAGATATCAGCCACTTCATGACATTCAAACATATTGAGAACTTCATAAGTGCAAACATTTTGATTGTGATTGCAAAAACCACAAATTTACACTTTCTCGGAATGACCTCTTCATCTGTCTGGCCCATTTACACAAAATACAGGACATGTTGCCAGTTGTCTCCTGGTATATCTTTAACAGATTATTGTTGCCTGAATTCAATGGGCACTAGCATTTAATGATTTGCATCCAGATGGTGCAGAGGCCGGTCACGCTTTAATGGAAATGCTGTCTTTGAACAGTGGTATTTCCACTGATGGCCATAAATGCAAAATTTGTGCAACAATGTGGTGCAGGAGCAGCCGCATGTTGCTCATGTCACTTAGGAAGCCAGTCCTGGCCACCATGTGCTGTATGATAAGCCTGGGACTGTGTAAGACACATTAGTTCCAATATATGTTTTGTTCAAAAAATATTTCAGGTTCCATCTTCGGCAAAATTTTGGTGTGGGGATTTTGTGGGTTGTGAGGGGGTGGAAAAGTTGCAGGAAGTTACCATCTCATATGTCAAAAAAATCAGTGGCCTAAACCATCCCCAACCAATTTTATAAATAAATCAAATTCTGGCCCGAACAAAAATTTGTATGGATTTTCCACTTATATTTACCAGAAAAATGTGAAATAAAACAATATTTTCGGCAACAAGGGTGGCCTGAGGGGGTCCCACTTTGGTTACATATAGTATATACTTTGGGGCAACCTCACACTAGTAGGGTGGCAGACGGTACGGCCTTGCGGTAAACCGTACGGTACGGTAAATTTTCTCTTTTGCGGTAAATGGTATGGTATGGTAAATCTTCAATTTTGCGGTAAACGGTACGGTACGGTAAATCTGAAAAGTGCAGTTCGCGGTACGGTACGGTACGGTACGGTAAATTTTCGCTTGTCAGAAATGTACCAATGCCGGACTACAGACAACTTTTACTTCATGAATTGACACTAAATTGAATTATGCATTGTGTTAATGGACTTTAGAACACAATAACAGTGCGATAACATAGAATTACATTAACCACAATGCAGTGGTTCAATATATAGGCTTTTTCAAGGTTCAGAAGGAAGAAATGGAGAAAAATTGCTAAAAGTGGGTGAAAAATTGCTAAAAGTGGGTGAAAATGGTAAAAAAAGTATATAAGTGCATATGGCAATAAGCCATGAATTCAATTTGGGGACACACTTCAACCCCCCATTGGAGACCCCTGCTGTGTAGCCATAAGATTTCAATTTGCCACAGATTTCAAAGCAACAGATTTCAATTCAACAGCAAAGTTGTCATTTCATTCAAACATTCATTTTTCTTTTGATTACCTTTCGTATACTACCCTACATCAAACATATGTACCTACAACAAATAAGCTCAAAACATTGAGGGTGATGTAAAACACCTACAGTGCAATTTGAAGCACATGGCTTGATTTTAAAAACACATAATACTAATGTCAATGAAGAGTTACAGCCATGGTGCATATGCAAATGGAAAAGCTTCAAATCAGTCAAAACAATGTTGTCAAACTTGCGCGCCTGCGCGCAAAAAAATTTGCAGAACACCACATTTTGAAGTCAATTTAAGGTGCATTTTTAAGGACAATCTGAGTAAAATTTACCACATTTTCTGCGGTAAATGAGCGCGGTACGCGGTACGGTACGGTAAATTTTGGAAAATGCGGTACGCGGTACGGTACGGTAAATTTCTAAAAATGCGGTAAACGGTACGGTACGGTACGGTAATTTTTCCAAAAATGCGGTACGGTACGGTACGGTAAATTCTGCCACCCTAACACTAAGTGACAGCCTGATGGCTTGCTTGTGTGATTTTAAAAATTTTATTTTGTGAATTTTCCATTTATATTTTCCACCAGTTTACTTACAACGATTTGTGGCCACATGGAGCAAATCGAATGATAATAAAGTATTTCTGGTGAAGAATGTGAGCTTGCGCGCAAATTTTTTTACGCTGACGTTGAAAAAGTCGAATTTTCCGGTCACTTTCTGGTCTCGCCCCGGGAGGGGGGGCTGCAGCCCCCCCCCCCGCCCCCCTGGATACGGCCCTGGTGTAGGGAGTAACCCCATTGGAGACCCCTGCGGAGTGCCAGTTCTGAAGCTTAGTTTTTACCCGCACCGGTGTCGAAGAGCCAGTCCTGTCTGAATCTGAACCGAACAATTTCTCAGCAGGTTACAGCTCAATGATTTATGATCGCAGTCCCCAGACGGACTAACAAATATTTTCTTTGTTCAAATGTTTATTGGTCAGGACTAGGGATGGCTGGTTTTTTCCAACCTTTTTTCTAAAAAAAACGTTTTTTAAAGGCAGGCATCTAAAGGTTTTGTTAAAAAAACCTCAGCCAAAATTTTTAGTACTTATGCATAGTGATGGAATGGCGCCATTGCAGGGCGCCAGCGGGCGCCGCGCCATCGCGCCATTGCAGGGCGCCAGGCGCTTGGCATCTTTTCTGTGGCGCCCTGTGTTCGGATGGCGCCATGGCCACATTGGCGCCTGGCGCCCTTGTTTTTGGCGCGTTTCCATCATTACTTATTCACTAAGTATTTCACAGCTCACATTACCATTGGCTTGTTGTTTTAATTGTTTTGAGGCATTTTTAGCGTAAAAGCTTCCATTTGTTCATGTTATTGTGTAATAATAATCCATGGTAGTGTTAGTGTAGTTGTTAGTGTAGTATATAATATCCCAGTGTGTAGTGCTCCTACAGTGTGAAACATTACTGTACTGTATTAGCCTTCTCTTATAACCTTATTTAAGCTCTATTCCATGCCAAACTTCACTTGAAGTCAGGAATGTTTTTACAAAAGGAAAGTCAACATAAAAAGATGGATATTCTCGACAGAAATCACCACTTATAATGCTATCCTATGGTTACACAGCCATTATGTGGCTATATATGACATCACAAAGTACTGCCGCTTGTCTGACATATAGGTATATGTGGGTGATATGTTGACATCTACCTAATTTGGGAACTTAAAAAAACGTTTTTATTTTATTTTAAAAAACGTTGTTGTTTTTAAAACAATGTCATTGAAAAAACCGTTTTTTTCATCCCCAGTCAGCACAATTGAAAGTACACTTGATAACGGCTTTCATGCTGTCAGAAAGTGTTCTCGGTGTTGCCATAGCATCAATCGGTTCTGTATTTGGGCGGGGCAGATTGGCCGCACTGACTACATATTGAGATATGTATCTATGTGCATGCATACTTGTACCTGTCTACATCCGTAAAACGAAATCTGCAAAATTTAAATTGTAAATCGAACAGCAATTATAAAAAACATTTTTTTCATCGACACGCAGCGTCGCACTTCTAAAATGAAAATACTTTTTCATCACCCAAATGCTTGTTACGTATTTATTTATGATTTTACATCACTGGTCATCCATGAGAATGGCTATGCATTAAATAATGGCGGCGGGATTGCTCGCTCGACAGATGTGTTTTGCGTCTGTATTTATTTAGCCCAGCAAAATGATAAAACGGTCCGCTGGGCTCTTAGGACACTAGTGTGTTTGTTCTATAGGCGGTCCTCGACCCTCCAAGTTTATTTATATCCACTGATACTTTCTGCTCTCTACTTTTTCTCCGACCAGCTGATATTCCTCCCGACAATCCCTTTTAACATTCTGGGCTTTGACAAATGTACCATTGTGATAAGCCCCCCCCCCCTTGGCGCCCCAATAGACAAGCGTGCGCACACACGGTAGTCATAATGCGCAGTTAGCATGTTCCCAATAATGCTGCTGAAAGCTGCAAACTGCAAAAACGGGCCCATCAATGCTAAGCGCTGGGTTGCGGTTGGACTAAATGCTCAGTGTGGCGGGGGGCTCCACTTGGGGGGCGGGGGTGTGGTGGCTGTATTTTTATTAATGTATTTTTTCTAATAGAACGGCATTCTTCCAATAGAAGGGCACTTCTTCCGATAGAACGGCAGGTTTTGACACGTTGTTGCACTCAGGAAAACTATAGAACGGCACCCTCCAGTTGAACGGATATTAAAATCAAAATTGATGCTCTGATATTAGGTAAACTATTGTTCAATTTTCATTAAAAAAAATAAAACTACCTATGTTCAAATGAAAAATGTGTGTACAAGTTGGTGAAAAATAGAACGGCACCTCCAATAGAGCCAATAGGTGTTTGTCCGAGCTACCAAAAGCAACCCATTGAGGCTGACCCCCGTGCACACACTCATTAGCTCGAAAGATACCGCACCCCCACTGCAGTGCTGCGCTCGACCCGCTGCGATGCACTGCGCTAGGTCGGTCATAGTTGTTAAAACGTGTTTATGTACACTCTAAAAATACGCATACTCGAACACTGAGTAAAACGAAATATTAATGGGGTGCATAAAAAGCAAAAATGACTCAAATGAATTGAAACGGCTGTGAAAATGGCAGCCTAAATGATCGAAGATATGATAGGTACTCTCACTTTTACATTTACCCACTTTAATGTTTTCCTGGGGACAAACTCGAAAAAATAATCACTTTTACGTTTTCGCCAAATAAAAATATGTGTATTTACGTTTACTCACCATTTACGCAATGTAAAAGTACAAAAAATACTTTACGTTTTCTGTACTCGAGGGTGAGTAAAAATAAAATACTTTACATTTACAATTACGTAGAAAAAAGTACAGTACTTTTGAGAACTGTGAAGTCGGTTCGGCCGCAGTGCGCTTTTTGCCTGCATCGAGCTTATAGCGTGCCTGTTGGAAGTTGAGAGAGATGTGCCCGTCGAATTCACTTATGATGATGCACGCTGCATCGCGGAGCACACGCGCAGCGCTTTCAAGTTCTGCTTGTGCAGCTGTAAAGGCATGTGAGCAGCATTGGTGGACTGAATGTTTACAAACGGTTGGGTTTGCTAGGTACCTACATTCGTAAATAGAATACATTGAAAGTCACTTCAAGATTTGTCAATGCACGATGTGACATTTGAAATACCGTTTTACCTCGAATTAACCCCCCCTTGAATTACCCCCTCAAAATGGGCTGGGGAAATGATAACCCCCTCTCTAAATACCCCCGTTTGGAATGATGTGCATCATGTAGGGTTGGGACGATATATCGTATCGAATATCGGATATCGACTATTTTTTCACTGATAAAAAATGGCTAAAGCCAACAAAAAGTGGACACTGCACCTAACCATGTGTATGCTTTTGAATGCACAAAAGTAATATATCATATACCATGCCATTTTCTGATTGAGCTATCAAAAGATGTATATCAAGGGAAATGTACACAAATGCTAATAATATAGGCTATCAACACAGCAAACTGCATCACAAGAAACAATTTCATCAAACTTTTGCATGGCAGCGTGAGCTGTGTCAAAGTGCTGCAAACATTAAAGATACAAAAAGCACACGCTGCCATGCAAGAGTTTGGTGAAATTGTTTCTTGTGATGCAGTTTGCTGTGTTGATAGCCTATATTATTAGCATTTGTGTACATTTCCCTTGATATACATCTTTTGATAGCTCAATCAGAAAATGGCATGGTATATGATATATTACTTTTGTGCATTCAAAAGCATACACATGGTTAGGTGCAGTGTCCACTTTTTGTTGGCTTTAGCCATTTTTTATCAGATATACTTCTTTTTGAGGGCCACAGGCCCAAAAGTTTATAAGTTATTGCAAATCAAGCAAATGCCAAATGTGGCAGTGAGCAATACAATCTATAGTCAAGAAGAAGCCAAATACTAAGATTCAAAAGATTTTCAACCTGACATTTAGAACCTGAAAGTTATCACTTGACATTTATGACTTGAAATTACCCACTTGACAATAACTTGACATAAACCACTTGACATTTATGACTGAATGGCATCACTTGATATTTATGACTTGACATGAACTGCTTGCCATTTTTTCACCTGATAGTTTTCACTTGACATAAACAACTTGACAGGTATCACCTGAAAATTGTTACTTGACATATTACTTGACATTTGACATGACATTTATCACTTGACATTAAACTTGACATTTCACTTGAAATTTATCACTTGACGTTAAACTTGACATTTGACATGACATTTATCACTTGACATTAAGCTTGACATTTAACTTGACATTTGACTTGACATTTCACTTGAAATTTATTACTTGACATTTCACTTGAAATTTATCACTTGGCATTTGACTTGACATTTCAACTGAAAGTTATCACTGTATATTCACCTTGACATTTATCACTTGACATTTGACTTGACTTTAGACTTGACATTTATAACTTGACATTTGACTTGATATTTGATCACTTGACATTAAACTTTACATTTGACTTGACATTTCTCACTTGAAATTTGACTTGACATTTATCACTTGAAATTTGACTTGACATATGACTTGATATTTGACTTGACATTTATGAGTTGACATTAAACTTGACATTTCACTTGAAATTTGTCACTTGACATTTGACTTGAAATGTGTCACTTGACATTTGACATGACATTTGACATTACATTTCACTTGAAATTTATCACTTTACATTTGACTTGACATTTGACATGACATTTATCACTTGACATTTATCACTTGACATTTGACTTGACATTTATAACTTGAAATTTGACTTGACATCAACCACTAGACATTTATGACCTGATAGTAATCAGCATGCAAGGTCACATGCTCAGTATCACATGATGCAGTAGTTCAGGCATGTTTGCGCATTTTACACAAAATAAGCAAACTTGAATAACTTTTGTAAATCTGTACCAAAATTGCCAAAAATTGGCTCATTTGAAAGCTCTAGTCATGGCACACATCAACAAATTTTTTTTATTGCCCCATTTGTATTCAAATTTTAAATTTATTGAGGTTTGAAAATTTCAAACAGATACCGTACCAAAGTGGGCGGAGCCTGTGAAAAAAAATCCCGAAAATAAGAAATGGCATCATATTCTCTTTCAAATGAGCCATTAACCATGAAAATCGGTCGTGTTTCAAGGAAGTTATTGCAGTTTGAAGATTTTCGGGAGAACAAGAACAACAACAACAACAACACTACTTGAAAAAGAAAATGCGTAATAACTTCCTCCGAACTCAACCGTTGGATCTGAAAATTTGCATGGTGGTACTTTTCGACACGGGCTTTTTAATGGTGCAGTCGGTTCTGCACTAGCGCATTGCGTTCCGAAGTTATTGCGATTTTAAATTTGCGATTTCCGCATTTTGGTGTGTCTGACCATATTATGGGTGGGTCGCTTGCGCCCTCCCTCGGCAGCGAGGGATGGCGCTGGCGCGCCCACCCGATATCGAATATCGAATATCGATATCGAAATTTTTGAAAAAATATCGATATTGAATATCGACCATTTTTTCGATATTTTCGATATTCTATACTCCCTGGGCCTGACTTCCAATAAGCCAGGAATGGCACTATTAGAAGGAAATTTCATAAGCAATTTTAACAAATTTTTCGCGCAAGCGCGCACATTGTTCTCACATGACAGGTATTTTTGTTTCAGCACTTGCGGCAGCATCAAATCTTGTGCAAATGCTCTCTCAGATGTTCACATAAGAGTATATGTATGTTTAATAGCTACTTACACCATGGAAACATCAATGGCACCATGGCATGGCACCTATAAATGGGGCTGGCACCTTTTCCTTACCACATCTGTCACATTTTAAAATCATTTTCTCATTTTGATCATTGTGTGCCATTTAAATTTGTATCGTCTACTTTTCAGTAGAGATGATCAGTTGGATTTGTGATCAAATGGAAATGCAATATGCCAAATGAGATATACCCTGATATACCAAAAGCAAAATATCAAAAATATCGAAATATCGATATCGAATATCGAGCATTTTTTAATATCGAGTATCGAATATCGATATCGAGGGTCCATATCGTATCGATATCGAATATCGAGTTTCAGAAAAAAATATCGAATATCGAATATCGATATCGAAAAGTCATATCGTCCCAACCCTAGCATCATGTATGCAATTTACATGATGTATTTATTACTGCTGATTTGTATCACAGCTACACATAGACTAGTTTGTGTAGCTACCTATCTTAAGTTTTTACGTCCAAATATATCCTGTTTGGACGCATTTTTACCTGTTCAGGGTACACAAATGCCTACTATTTACTACGATTCTTAGAAAATTTCTGCCGAAACTACCCCCCTCGAATAAACCCCCCGTCGAATGGGGGTATTGTAGGTAATACGGTAGTTCAGATTATTACTCAATAGTTGATTGTTTTGAAGGTTACTGTTCTTTAACATCAGTAAGACATCTTGTCTGCTGTCTGCTGTCATGCCCCATATTGTCTATTTAATATTCATTCCGCATCGCAGGTAAATATCTTGTTACCTATTTTACCCGTCGTAATGTGCAATATTTGAATGATACTGAAACATGTGACTAAACCTGAGAGTTGAAGTTGAGAGACCTTATACACTAATTAAACAATTGGCTGACATGGCAAATTTTACTCAGTCTGGCACAGTGCCAATTCCTATCTATGGGTGGCGGGCCAGAGGCGACAGGAAGGTTGCAGAAAAGCGCAAAGCATTCACAAAGCCAACGCTGATGCAGATTTTGGACGCAGTGCCATTCGCTTGCAGATACATGGCCTATTGGGTGCGCAATATTAGGAGAAGAAATGAACTTTTCATCGATTCGCTGAGGCCGCTCAATCATGTGCCATTTTATGGTGGGTATGGGCTTGATATTTTGCGATTTTATCGGATTGTAAATATAGTTTATATTTGGTCTCAAAAATCCTGTGCTCTCCTTATCAGTAATGAAGACAGTTCGTGTAACACGGCGTTGACTAGCTTCAAAAATTCCAAATTCTCCGGAAGTAAACATCCGTTAAAATGAGACAGGAAATGGTGAAAATGAGCACAAAGACCTATAGTTAAACATGTAAGATTTGCTTCCTATAATATTAATTACATTTCATGAAATCATATAATTAATCATTATTCATGGGATGGCCCACTTACTGTTACCGCAACTCTTGGAACCTGGCCCTAACTCGACGATGCCGTTCATTCCGAACTGCCGTTCATTCAACAAACTTTTTTTATGTGTGGCGTGGCTAGGGTTGGCCGATGTTTTTTTAAAAACGTTTTATTTAAAAAAACGTGTTTTTTTAACACGAGGTCCGAAACGTTTTTTTTATTACACATCGGCCAAAATTTTAAGTACTAAGCACTAGGTATTTTGCAAAATTTTTGCACGCAAGCGTGCAATTTCACACACAATTTGACATTGGTGGTTGTTTTCATTGGTTTTGTGGCATTTTTAGTATCAAAGCAACCATTTCTATGTGCTACCATGGGTAAATAAGCCGTCATATGTTGCTGTAGTATATAATATTCAGGTAATGTGGTTCCATGTACCTCCACAGTGTGTAGCATCACTCCCAAAGTAACAACCTCCTTTTATAACCTTGTTTGATCACTATTCCGTGTGAAACTTCACTTGAAGTCACAACATTAGACTATAAGACGATATACGAACATGTCAACAAAAAATGGACATTTTTGACACAAATCACCACTTATAATGCTATCCCATGGCTCCACAGCCATTGTATGGTCATATATAACATCACAGAGTATTGTCACTTGTCTGATATACCTACCATATTTCCTCGAAATGGGCACTATGTATTTGTGGTTTGGGAAATGCATAACAGATGTTCAAAACACTGACTGTGTTACGTTAGAACATCATTTATACCATCTACATCCTTATATAAGGCTGTAAAAACTTATAAATGGTGGTTATTGTTGCATTTATCATTTATTCTTTCAAAATTTCCACTCTGAAAAAATAACCCCCCTGGGGGTATTTCGAGGAAATACGGTATATACAGGGGTGGGCATCTTCAGTTACCGCTGGAAAAACGCGATAGCTTGAGCTACAGTTGAGCTATCACAATGAAATTTTAACACAATAGAGTAGACTCCATAGGACACCTATGCTGAAGTTTGCAACCCAAACGGCCAAAGTTTGGAGGAGTTGTGGAACACACAGTTTTTAGTGTAATTTTGTGACTTCACCCCCCTTATCTCGGGACTGGGGGACTATTCGAGTAAAAAAAGAATTTGGTAGTAGGCGCGACCACAACATACTCAAAGGGCATCAAAATCGGCCGATGTACGACAGAATGGGACGACACCAACGACCGATGCCCCCCCCCCCCTCAAATGCCACCCTCGATTTATCCTATGGGTGACGCCAAGTCACAAAATTACACTAAAAACTGTGTGTTCCACAACTCACCCAAAATGTGGCCGTTTGGGTTGCAAACTTCAGAATAGGTGTCCTATGGAGTCTACTCCATTGTGTTAAAATTTCATTCTGATAGCTCAACCGTAGCTCAATCTATCGCATTTTCCCAGCGGTAACTGAAGATGCCCACCCCTGTATGTTGACCCAGACCCATATCTGGGAGCTTTTTAAAAAAACGTTTTTTATTTTAAAAAAACATGGAGTTAAAAAAACACGGTTTTTTTCCAACCCTAGGCGTGGCGTGGTGCATTTTTCTGGGCAGCGCTAAGCAGTTGTTTACTCAGTTGTGTACACAATGTTGCCTGAAAGATGTTTTCTTGTATAACTATGGATCGCATACTTAACAAAGTTTCCAAGAGCGCAGTCGTGTAGTCAGTGTTAGGGTTGGGAATTTCAAAAAATTTCGGGTTCGGGTATCGGGTATCGGGTCCTGACAATTTCGGGTCGGGTATCGGGTATTGGTTCCAAAAAATTTGCGGGTATCGGGTTCGAGTTTTGAGATTGGGTATCGGGTCGGGTTTTCAGGTCAAAATGTCAGGTATCGGGTAGTTGAATTGTCGGGTATCGGGTAATAAAATTGTCACTCTATCGGGTAATCAATAGTGGGTATCAGGTATAATCCCATAAAATAATCTGGTATTGGGTTGAAAAAAAAATAGCATGGTGTCATGTATCTATCTATGGTGGATGAGGTCCCTAAAAACTGTGAAACATTTTGGTATTTAGATTCAGATTGGCCCACAGCCTGTGACATGAAAAGTATTTCACTGAGTTGCTACTGATTAGACCCAGCTCAGTTAGATGCTAGTCTAGCAATATGGGTTGAAACTAGCATGTGAAATTATCCAAACATTTAATTATCTCAACATGCTTGGGTAATAACTGCTGAAGCCATTTCACTACAAACCTAAAAGAAATGTGTTTCAATGATTCTTAATGATCATTTCCAGTTATAGCAATTGAGCTTAATGGATCTGTTTTTTGGAGAGTGAGTGATGGTTACATTTGTTGCATATTTTCACGCCATGGCTGCTGAGGCCCCAAGAATGGTGTACAAATTTTTTTCAGGTTTCATGTTGGCCCACAGTTTTTACCTCACTATGGTTGGGTAAAAACCAATGGCAAATAGAATACCTATATATAAATACAAAACCCACCAAAAAATTCAACAGTGCTTGAAACATCTTAGTTTATGGTGGCAGTATTCCAGTGGCCTTCACAGGATGCCAATAAAGTACAACCGTTGGCACACTCAGGATATGAATTCTCATTGCCTGAAGGCAGCTGCAAACTTAACTGTGTGGACATTATGCAGTTGATCAAACAACTTTTTCTAAGTCACTCTGGCACCGCGCCTGGCAGTGCACCCAGTCAGACTGTCTACCTCACTGAGCCAACTGAACACACTTAAAGGTGAAAACTGGAATCAAGTGCACCCAGATATCTGGCAGCCATTTTGGCCAAGGGAAAGTCAGCTATCTGAATTGTCTTCAATTGTATAAAATTTTTCAAATGTGAATGAAAACATGCAGTACATAATAAAATCAGATCTGAATTAATTGAAACAAACCAATTAGAAGTGTCTAAATTACAACTGCACCAAACACCTGGTTGTATTCACAATGCTTCCAAACTGCTTGAAAGATTGAACTGTCAGAAACTTTTGCGGGTATTTGCGGGTATTGAGTGCGGGTTTGGGTATTGAGGTTGGGTATCGGGTTCAGGTTCAGGTAGTAGAGTCGGATTTGGGTATTGGGTTTTGGTTCCAAAAAGTGTGCGGGTATCGGGTTCGGGTCGGGTTGGGTTCCCAACCCTAGTCAGTGTGACGTGGACGCTGTATCCAAGAAATCGTGGACTGTACCAATTAAAAGTAAAAACCATACAGTTTGAAAAATGCATCATTTACATTGTTGAATTAGGCACTTATTACAAATGCATTTTTTTCCATTTTTTGAACCATATTTGTTTAATTATGCGTGTCTTCCATGACATTTTTGGCAATTTTTTTGCACATCGATTCACGTTTTCTTGACCTAACTTTGCCTAGAATTCTTTATGTTTCACATATTTACACAGCTGGTTGATGTCACCTCGCCGAACTGTACAGCTGTAGAATTGGGCAAAAACCGAAATCCAAACGTGCATAATCCAAACAGCATAATCCAATCACTTTTGTAGCATAATCCAAACAAAAATGAGTCAAAATCCAATGTGATATTATTTATAATCAATTTGAAGTTCAGGTGAAGGTCATCCTTAAGTGGAAATACAATCTCAAGTATATAGTTAAATAAATATTAAGTGAAAAAGTGACAATATAATAATTTAATGGCAATAATGGTGAAAACCAATGAAAACAGTCAGTCACTTCAAAGCAGACAATTTCACTTCCCATCTAAGCCAAAGTTCATTGGTTGTCCACCTGTGATGCAACAGACATACACGTTATCATGCACAGCTTCTCAGTTGTGGCAAATTAGATATTAATTTCACATCAAAACAAAGTGAAACCATGGAAGTGAACACATGGTGACCTTATGCGATGAAAAGTGCTTTGATTTTGCTACATCTTTGTTTGGATTTTGCCTCATTTTTGTTCGGATTATGCCTTACTTCTGTTTGGATTCTGCCTCATTTCGTTTGGATTATGCTGCAGTTGGTGGCACATAAAAGTGTTTGGATTTTGCTCATTTTTGTTTGGATTATGCTAGAAAACTGTTTGGATTATGCGCTGTTTAGGTGTTGATGCAGACTCGTAGAATGTGCGGTTCATCGAGTGAATATTTTTATTTGTTCAAAAAAACTTCAGAACTTTCAAATTATCGATCAGAAGCTGCTTCTAATGCCCCTATCAACTGATATTCGAGCGCAAATTCCTTTATTTGGGTGGAAGCGCTATGGCGATTGGCAACCCCACGAAAAATGGGGCGCATTCGCGCCCACCATTGGGCAGGAACTCTTTTTGAATGACCCGGTTCCCATTTGCATGCAACTTGTGTAGCAGCTAAATCTGCCGCACGTTGTGATGCAGATATGATACGCTGGTCATTCATTTTGAGTTTTTTTATGTCCGCCAATGCCACGCTTTTCCTTTTGTTCTGCGCTGTGCCTTGGGCAGATTGAGACCGGACCCAAGGGATGACACGGGAACTAGGGTTGGGAATATCAAAAAATTGTGTTTGGGTGTCGGGTCCAAGAAAGTTTAGATCCGGTATCAGTTTCGAAAAATTTAGCGGGTATCGGGTACTGAGTATTAGGGTCGGGCTTTGGGTTATAAAATGGTGCGCCATGGTGCTGGCGCCCTTTAATGGTGTCAGATGGTGCCAACGCCATTATTTGCTGACGCCCGGCCCCATTTTCCTGTATAGCGCCATTGGTGCCTGTATCGGGTTCGATCCCATAAAATGTGCGGATATCGAGTTCGGGTCGGCTTCCCAACCCTAACGGATACAAAATCATTTTTGGAAACACTCTTCTCAACCAAACAGCACCGGCCAATTTATGGTGTGTTGTGTTGTTTGGAATGTTGCCAAGTGATGAATGTCTGCGTTGATAATGTATTGGGTATCGGCTATCGGGTATGACTTTCTTCGGCTGGTACTTGGTAGACGATGTTTTTTATAATAATAATTTCATTACAAACAATACACGCACAGGTGTACCATGCGGCGCCCTGGGCACCGGTTCAATTGGGCGGGATTTCCGCGGCGGCTTTTGCAAATTCAGCTTGCGGCCGGGCATCGTGGAACAGAAGGTCACCAACGTGCTCGCCGATCAGGTCAGCTCCGGGTTGAAACTCTTTCGTTTTTTATAAAATTGTGCTGACTTGGCACCGTTCCAAATAATGTCAGGTGTCCGGTAAATATTTGTAATTTTATGTATTTCGCTTTAGACGTGCAGGGCTCACTGCACTTAACCCGGTCTGTAAAAAACTACTTTATCGCAGTGATTGCACTCCTTCGCCAATCTTCTACTTGTATCAAAATGTTTACATTTCACACCCAATTTTTCTGTCTTTTCCACGCAGTTCATCCTGACCATCCGCCGGGGCGGCACAACTATATACCACAAAGTTTTGGGCGCCTCTCGCCGCCGCAGAGCCTTCGGTCCCATGAGCGCCTGGGATTTCTCTTTCCCACAGGAAAGAATCGACTATGTGGGCCTGTATCCCAGGTCGTGGACTACTTATGAAGTGCCAGAACACAAAGTGCGACTTGTGTGCCGGCAAATCTCGCCTGTGCTGCCCGGCGATTATGAGGTGAGTGCTGGGGCCAGTTCCGCAAGTGGGGAAGTGATAAGTGATTTGGCAAATGCGAAGTGAAATGGCAAAAGCGAAGTGAATTGGGAAGTAAAATGGTAAAAGCGAAGAGAAATTAGATTTTATTTTTTTACTTCGCTTTTGCCAATTCACTTGCCATTTCACTTCACTTTTGCCATTTTACTTCGCACTTCTCAATTTGCGGAACTGGCACCTGGTATGCATTTGTGTGGAACATTTGCGTGCATCTGTGCCGTTTTCAGGAGTCTAGTCTTCCGACGAGCGTGTTCGAATGGCAGATCGAGTACAACGGCGCGTCCAACTTGGAGCTCATAATCACGTTCACGTTCCGCGACGGAACCGACGGCAAGAGCCGCGCCCTCAGTGAGTTCCCTCTGTTCCCTGCACAAATGCTGCGACTCGATTGCATTTTTTTTGCTTTTGAGTCAACCGTGCGTTCATGTAGATCATTCTGTGTCCGGCCAGGTTTGAGTGAGCTGGGGAAAAATAAACCAGTCGACAATACCCCCATGTCTTGAATGAGTGCAATGAGAACATACCGTATTTCCTCGAAATACCCCCCGGGGGGTGATTGTTTCATAGTGTCCCGAGAGGGGGGGGGTCAAACGAGGGGGGGGGTATTTCGAGGGGGGGGGGTTATTATTTCACAAGAAAATTTTTGAAAACCAAGTACGAAATTGTCGTCTGAAACGTACGCAGACGTCGAAAAAAGCAACAAAAACCGCCATTTATAAGGTTCTGTAGACTAATATTAGAATGTAGATGGTATGTACACTGTTCTAACGTGACACCGACATTGTTTTAACGTGTGTTCTGCAGTACACAGAACACAAACTACAGTTATTGTCATTAGCATTCGAAAAAATCACCGATTTTTTGGAAAATATATATAAATATATCACTCCAAATTTAGAAAAAATATAAATATATATAAATCACTCTAGGTATCCAGAAAATATAATTAAATTACTGAAAAAATAACTCCAAGCTCAAAAAAAATTACAAAAAATCACTTGCCCTTTATTTATTTTTCAAGTGATTTTCTGGGCTTTGTTTACCATTTGCAAGCAAAAAATGTACTTTAATATCCCACATTCATTTATCATCATTCCACAATATTTATACAATATTTTACAAGTGAAAACATCAAGCAAGTATCAGAACAGAAAAATTCAACCTACAACCTCCATGACAACTTGAAAAACATTTTGCACTGCAAACATTTTTGTACTCAACCTGAAGTGCCTGGTTGTCGCAATGGATGTTTGGCTAAACTGGTGCTCAGCACTTGCAGCAGTGCCAGGTATGCTGAGCAAGTATAAGTCAATGGAACCAAAATAATCCATTTCAATTTAATATGCTTTGAATTTTCTATTTTCAAACAGCAAAACTGAAAACAGGCACACAGCCTTCAGGAGTCTTCATCCACTCCAGAATTTGTTCTCTCACAATCCAGACATCAAGTAAACCTTGACAGCCAGCACTGATTTCAGGCTTTCAAAAAAATTGACAATAAAATTTACTGTTGGTCATATTCATAGCAACAAATGATTGCCATGCCGTCACCCAGGTTTTCTGTATCAGGTGCAACAGTTTCAGCAAAAAATTGCACAATCAAAAAATTATGGAATAAATTTTTCGTGCCTTTTTCACATGCTGTGTGGCCAACCATTAAATAGAGCAAAAATTCATAGGATGACATAAATAAAAAATTACTAAAACAGTTTACAGCTGTGTCACACACAAAATGAAAACTAATTTATGGTGATATCACCATTTGTCATCATTTTAGTTTTCACAGCAAAAAATGGATCCGTGAAGCATGTGGAAGCAGGCTGGATGCGCGTGAAGCGGCACGCTTCCACACAGTTTCACCCGCTTTCACTAACATCACAAAAATTTTGGTGAAGTGTCTTCCACCCACTTCCCCAATGTATACATTTGTCTGGGAGTGGCATATTAAGAAGTGTGAAGTGTTTTCATGCAGATTTTTGTGATGTGTGTGGAAACTCCAGCATTCTTGGTGAATCGTCGGAAAGTGTTGGCATGAAGACACTTCATGACACTTCACTGCGCATCCACACAACCATTTTTTGCTGTGTTTCACATTAGGTAAACACAAGGGCAAACTACTGACTTACCAACACCACCTGACAAAAATTCATGCCATTTGTGAAAACAGAGCAAAAGTTTGTCAATAGTAAAAAACTGGATAATCTTATCATTGTTGGCCATTTCAATTTTCAAAAAAGTTATGGTGAAAGTGTAGGCACAATCTCTTAACTCAAAAATGCTCTACATGAACAGAAAGATTTTCTGGAGAAAATCACTTACAAAATTCTCTTGCACAGATTACATGTTTTAGTCATCAAGTGCAATCATTTAACCACAATGTATCTAGTATGAGTGATTTTCTCAGTGATTTTTTTCAAATTTAAAATATATATATAAATATATCACTCAGAATTTGAAAAAAATATAAATATATATAAATCACGGGTTATTTATATTTATTGTGATTTTCAAAAATATAAATCACGGGTTATTTTTCGAATGCTAATTGTCATGAACGTTCCCTTTACACTCAATTTGGGGGGGGGTATTTCGAGGGGGGGGGGGGTGATTGTTTCATAGTGGTCCCGAGAGGGGGGGGGGGGGGTCAAACGAGGGGGAGGGGTATTTCGAGGGGGGATATTTCGAGGAAATACGGTAGATTGAAAAATGGCTGCCAAATTGTGTAACTTACATTTCACACACCATAGTTTCCAACATCAAATATTGACATGTTTCACATTTGATTACCTACCTTTTATGTATAAATAAATCTTGGTTTTTGAAGAAAAGGCGGACCAGATAATTATTTTCCCCCTTGAAGTACCCGCAGGGGGCGATCCGGCGTAAAGTGTAAAGTCAAGTGTCAAATGTCATGTAAGATGTCAATACTAGGGTTGGCCGATGTTTTTTTTAAACGTTTTTTATTTAAAAAAAACGTTGTTTTTTTAAAAAAACATTGAGTTAAAAAAACGTTTTTTTCCAACCCTAGTCAAGTTGTATTTTATCTTACAAATCATTTAACACTTGACTTGACACCTTACAGTGTGCGGGATTGGCTTGGCATCTGGGGGTAATTCGAGACAGCATTTTGGCTAAACAAATGATAATGTACCGATCGGACTGAACTACAAAAATATTGAAGAATATTGATATATTTTAGTGAATACAGTCATGCAGAAAGTTGTGCTAATCCGAACCGGCGAGCACTCGCAGGGGGCGGTTCCCGCTCATCGCACTCTCTGGGCACCTCAACCGGCTCCAGTCTAGGCCCCAGCGGACCCAGCGCGGGCGCGGCCGCCAGCTCCAAGGAGCCGGCCTGCTCGAGCAGCTTGTTCGAGTCGCCCAGCAGCCAGGGCGACGGCAGCGTGCTGGGCGTGGCCTTGGCGCACAACATCGACAGGATGCCGCTGACTTATGGCTTGGCCGCGCTGCAGGGGGAGGGGCAGAGGATTACTAGGTGTTTGCGATGGGACCCCACTAAGAGGTGTGGTGTTTGCAGCTTTTTACACTGGCGCGAATAGAATCTGTCAAATAGCCAACTCTTGTACAATACCGTATTTCCTTGGGGTTTATTTTTTCTGAGTGCAAATTTTGAGGTGGGTATTTCGAGGCAGGTTTATTACGTCGCCAGAAATTTTCGTAAGGATCGTAGTAATGAATAGGCTATTACATGAACAAAACAGGTAATAAATGCAACCAAATGGGATATATTTGTACGTATCAATGTGCGTCGCTGCACAAACGTCTATGTATTTATAGCAGCAATGCAAATTGGTCCTAATTGATACATCGTGTGTGCATACATGTTGTAATTCATTCCAGAAGGGGGGTATTTCGGGAGGGGGGTATTCTTTCCTCAGCTTGCTCAGTCCTGCGGGTATTTCGAGGGGGGTTAATTCAATGGGGTATTTCGAGGAAATATAGTATACCTATATACATACCGCTTTCAAGCACAGAGCGCAACTTGCAAACTTTTGCAGCGGCCGCAGCATCTGGCGTGACTTATCAGAGAACGGCGTCGTATCTCTCGGCTACGACAGGATTCCTTCGGAAGGCGCTGACAGATTGGGCGTGGCCATCTGCGTCGCTGCGCATTTGAAGCCCGCTGCGAGTGAGAAAATTGTCTTCGCTCTCAGCTGGGACATGCCGCAGGTGAGACATTTGGAGTTGAAGTAGTGGACACATTTTTATTTGCTCCTCAGCAGTATGAAATGCCGTGTTTTCTCGTAATACCTCCCTCGAAATACCCCCACCCTTGAAATACCCCCTCAAAATGAGCACCTTGAATAAAACCCTGGTGGTATTTCGAGGTAATATTGTACTGGATTCCAGTGCAGTCGACTGCAACACGTTCCAAAAAATTTCCATCCCTAAAATGTCCAGAGTCTATCTCTGTCTAAATCTGTACCTCATTATCGTTATCACAGGTGCACTTCGGTGCCAAAAGTCGCCAAGCACTGCGGCGCTACACGCGCTTCTACGGGTCCGACTGCGCCGCCGCCGACAGGCTCTGCCTGCACGCGATCGCAAATTACAGGTGCCAGTCCCAGACCCTGTAAAATGCCGTGTAAAATGTCAAATGTCATGCAAAGTGTCAAAAGTTATGGAAAATTCCCTGTGAAATAGCAACTGAATTACATTTTCCATGACTTTTGACATGTTACACGACATTTTACAGGTCTGCCCCAGGTTGTTTTCAAATTTTGATTTATCATCAATTAAAATAGTGCATTAAACGTGTGCAGAAATTGGGATAACGCGATAGAAGAATGGCAGCGACCCGTATTGTCTCACTCCGCCCTGCCCGCGTGGTATAAATCGGCCCTGTTCAATGAGCTATACTTTTTGAGCGATGGCGGCACGGTGTGGTTGGAGTTTGATTCCGACTGGAAACAGTCTGAACCGACTGTCAGCGATTACACCGCCAAGCATTTAGAGGAGTATGGCCGATTTGCCTATCTGGAATGTGAGTTTGAGTGTCATGTGTAGTGATGGAAAAGCGCCAAGGCGCTTTTTCGAACCCAAGCGCCAAGCGCCAATGGCGCCAGAGCAATATAACGCTAAGCGCCATAAGCGCCATGGCGCTTTTCCATCATTAGTCATGTGCTTTGTGTGTTGTAAGCGACTAAGTTATGTATGCTATTGCGGCCACGCACACTAGTATACCATGGGAAGTTCGGAAACTCATAGATCTGTTTTGAACGCATTTGAGTTTACTAGAATGAACTATTTTGACCGCCAGCAACAGTAATTGTCAGATTCCTTATTGTTGTAAACTCAAATGTGTGCAAAACAGATTTATGAGTTAAACCTAATTTCGGTGGTTTCCGGAATTAGGGTAACTCATAACTCCGCATGGCCATTGCCGGAAATTGTTTTGGAATATATTTTGATGCGCCTAAAAGTAGCTGGTGCATTCGTATTTCGCTCGCAGCGTGGGAATATCGCATGTTCAACACGTATGACGTGCACTTCTACGCGTCATTCTCGCTCGCGGCGCTGTTCCCCCAGCTGGAGCTGAGCATGCAAACGGACATCTGCGACCAAGTATTCAGGGAGGACACTAAACGCGTCAGGTATATGTTCGATGGGAAACTGGCGCCAGTGAAGACAAAGTGCAGGGTGCCGCATGATTTGGGCAACCCCGGTGAGTTGGGTGCATCGTGCTGAAGCCAAGTGTTCTGTATGGGGGTTTAGCCGGGTTTACCCCCCCCCCAAAACGCTCAAGCTTTCTACCCCTTTCTACTAGCTTTCCCGGAAGCAAATTTTTGGGTAAAGGGGTAAGAAGGGGGGTTTACTATCTACATGAACCCCCGGAGGTGTCCAAATTGACTTACCCCCTAATTGCTACAGGCTCCGAGCCGTTCCTGCACGTGAACGCATACCGGATCCACGACACGGCGCTGTGGCGCGACCTGAACCTCAAGTTTGTGCTCAGCACTTACAGGGACTTCGCGCACGTCACCAACAGATGCCTTGGCTTCTTGAAGCACTCCTGGCCCAAAGTCGAGGTAACGGTGACATTTTGGAGGTATTTAAATAGGAAATTTAACCACTTTCACTTATCACCGCATGTTACTTTTCGTCATCATATCTCACGAATTTTGTCAGATTTTATCCAATGTTTACGTGATCGTATTTTCACAAGAAACAATGGGGGGTGTAACAAGGGCGACCACAGAAACTAATAACATGCAAATAGTAAACATACCTAACCTACCTAATTTTTCAATGTATTTATAATACGCAGGCAATAATGACGGACGCTCTCACGCAATGGGACCCGACCGGCGAGGGTCTTATCGAAAATTCTGGCGCCGCAGATCAAACTTACGACGCGTGGCGGATGCACGGCGCGTCGGCCTACTGCGGCGGTTTGTGGCTGGCCGCTTTGCAGGCCTGCAGGTTAAAATTCTGATTGATCTCTTGTTTGATCAGGGGCAGTCCCAGACTATGTAAAATGTCAAATGTCATACAAATAGACAAAAGTTATGTAAAATGCCCTGCAAAATGGCAGCCGCGTTGCCATTTTACAGGGTCTGGGACTGGTACCATGTGAACATCTTTCTACAATTTGCCGCCTATTTAGACGGATGGCAGCGGCGCTGGGCGCCAGCGACAGACAAGAGTTTTACGCGCGCACGCTGCACAAAGCCACCGAGGCATACGAACGCAGACTCTGGAATGGTCTGTCTCAATCCTGCGTGTTTCCAGCATTCTTGGATAATGAAATTAATGTTAATTAAAAAAACAGGCCACTACTACCGTTTCGACGAGGGCGGGCCGCGCATGAGCGGCGACACGATCATGGCCGACCAGCTGTGCGGGTTGTGGTTCCTTGGCACGTGCGACCCTGATGATGCGGCGCTGCTTTTGCCGCCGGATCGGTTCGTTTATTGGGCAGCTTGTACAGTATGCATGATCCCGTATTTGGGCCCTACTGATAGAAGAACGCCGCTCTATTTTTTTCGTCAGCTTTTTACCTGCCGTTCTATTGAGGGCAGGCCTGATACGCACATCTGCCCGTTACGCACATTTGCCCGTTTTTTTCACTTGACACTTTTTCAAGTGATTTTCAGATATGAGTAAAGTGAAAAAAAGTTGCGCAATGACATTAGTGAACTTTTTTCACTTCACTCATTTGAAAATCACTTGAAAATGTGTCAGGTGAAAAAAAAGGTGAAAAATAGCCATTTTCCACTGTTTTTCTCTTGACACATTTTCAAGTGATTTTCAGATATGAGTGAAGTGAAAAAAGTTCACTAATGTCATTGCGCAGCGTTTTTCACTTCACTCATATCTGAAAATCACTTGGAAAAGTGTCAAGTGAAAAAAACTGGCAAATGTGCGTAACGGGCAGATGTGCGTATCAGTGCACCCCCTTCTATTGGAGGTATGCCGTTCTTTTAGAAGAGATAGGTGTAGGGGATAACTGCCGTGCGCGTGCAGTTGGCGCTTTTATGATCAAATTGTACAAGGGTGCAGGACAAATGTGGATTACCTCAGCGGCTCCCATTGTGAATGTTATGTTGCAAAGTCTTCCTTGAATTTGTTGAAATAAGTTTCTTATTTTTCATAAGAATGTTTCCCATATTTTCATGGATTCATATCGGCTTTATTTCGCAGGGTGACCGCATGTCTGGAAACCATTTTCAACAAGAACGTCATGGGTGCGCTGGGTGGCAAAATGGGTGCGATGAACGGGGTCAAGCCGGACGGCAAAATTGATCGCAGTTCGATTCAAAGCGCCGAGATTTGGACTGGCGTCAGCTATGCTGTGGCGTCGTTGATGATTCAGCGACACCAGGTGCGACGTCGTCACATTTCCTTTCAACTGGCGTTTATCTGCAACTGATTAAATAATTGACTATGTGGTGTGCACAGTCGTAGCCACAAATCGAACCGCAACGGGAAACTCGTTTCCTCGAAATACCCTTTGAATTAACCCACTTCACAATACCCCTTGAATTAACCACCCTCGAAATACCCCCACGTCCGATCGAGTGAGGAAAAATAAAACCCTCCCATCTGGAAACACCATGTATGCAATGTACATGATGTCTTAATTGCTGCCAATTTACAGCGCAGCTGAATACAGATATTTATACTAGTAGTTCTTATAGTTATCTAGGTACATTGAAGTGTTCAAATATGTCCTATTTCGATACATTTATTACCCGTATGTGTATGTAAAGGACTTTTCTTTACTACGATACTAATCGAAAACTTCTGGCAAAATGGAAAACCCTCTATTAATCTCCCCTCGAATTACCCCCTCAAAATTTGCTGGCGCAATAAAAACCACCGGGGGGATTTCGAGGAAATACGGTAGACTACATTCAGTCTGTTAAAAATAAATAAAAACCACTGCCACCTTTTCTCATGCGGCATCGCGATTTGCCCAATTATGTTGCAATTAAAAAATAACCGTAAAGTCAAGCTTCTGGAAATGCTCACATTAATTAAAAACCTTCGCCGGTGCGCAAATCGGTATCGTGGCGCCGCAGGTGGACCGGGGTTTCTCCACAGCCGAAGGAATCTACGAAACCGTATACAATCGAACGGGACTCCAATATCAAACTCCTGAGGCGCTGTGTGAAACCAAGTCGTATAGAGCCATTGGATACATGAGGCCTCTCGCAATTTGGGCCATTCAATGGGTTGGTTTTGTGGTGACAGTTGATTGGTAGTTCTTTGATTTTTGAGGGTTTTCTTGCCTGACAGACAAGAAATTCTAAAACTCAATGATAATTTTTGAATTTATATTCCTGTTTAAAATAGGTGTATGTAAAATCTAAAAAACAGTCAAAATACTCGAAAATTCAATACCTAAAAAGTAGAAAAATCGAAAAATGATCAAAATTTCGATTCGCGCAACCGCAACTCGACCGCGTTTACGTACGCAGGTGCTGGAGCACACGCACGGCTTCCCCAATCTGCCGCCCACGTTCTACACGCGTTCCGGTGTCCCAACGAAGTGCGACGGAAATTCGAATGCCAAAGCGAATACATACTCGCTGTCGAACACCGGTCGCACAGACGAAGGGGAGTCGCGGCCTTTAGTGGATGATACGAACTGATCAGCTGTGGTTGATTTTGCGTGAGAAATCGGAGAAATCTGTAGATGGTAATCTGAGTGACAAGCGAACTTGTAAGTGACAAATAACTGGTTAAAAAGCACTTGGCACACACCTTTACCCTCGAATTACACCCCAGTGGCATTAAAGTTGAAAAAAACTCCCCGGACTGGCGTTGACTAACATACAGTGTTTGTAATCGTAGAAAAAAACAACTATGAATGTTGGAATTCAGATAACCAATGCAGTTGAGAAAAAAAATTACAACCACCCACTCACAGTTGCTGCACAAATTTTAAAAATGTTTTCACTAAACTTAATTATTTATTCTTTTTTTATTTACATATTCATTTTTATTCAATTCAGTAACTTTTGAGCGGGTGTTGTGAAAATTTTAAAAACATTTAACTAGAATTTATGGCGGATCGTGAAAATTCTGATAAAACATAATAACAATTCCTCCCTCTAACCACTCCCACCCACGTTAAGAAAGTATGCTGAAATGGAATGGTTATTCAAAATAAGTTTTCTCGTCACTTAGTTTATCACTCATTATTTACTATTCCCCTCAACTTGTTAAATTGCGGAATCGTAACCTCAGTGGGGTTCATTCAATGCCTTGTAAAGCATTTGTGGTTACATAGTAAAATTTGTCAGTATAATAATGTAATTAGACCTTAAGCGAGACGCCACCTTTTAATGTTGGCGTTCATTGGCAGTTTGGATGCAAGCATTTTGAAAATCTTTGTTTTTCTGTGCTTGATGTTTAAAGCGCATGTGATAATTTACGTGCGTATTTATGTACCTAATTATATTCACGTTGACAGCTACGTTGATCATGGATCCGGGATAGGTTGTGGAACATTTGCATCAAGATATTTCTAAAAATTTGATTGTGCATAAAATGGGCGCACTGTTTCGGAACGCATCTGACTTTGTCATAGTCATAAATATATAGAAAATGGATATGGGATAGCATTATAAGTTGTGATTTCTGCCAAAAATCCACTTTTTTGTCAACTTATTAGGTATTTATATCCAGAGCCATTTCAAAAAAGAGTGATATTTAGGTACATCATTCCCCAGCCGGTGCGTGCACTTTAGCTTTTACTTATTTAATATGAAACTTGTTTTGTTTTCTTTCAGCTTTGTATTTTAAAACTGTTTTTTCATACAGAGTTATTTTTCAATTCCACATAAGTACAAGTTTTCTCGTATCGTATTTATAATGTCATTCCATGTCTTAAATAGATAAGTCATGTTGGTAGCCTGTGATTTATCGTTTTTATTATTATTTGCCAATGTTTATTTTTCGGATAATAAATATATTATGTAGGTAAATACTTCATTTACATTTGAATACACATTTGGTCGGTAGATCGAAGGACGTTTTGCGGTTTGGTTCATTTGTTTAAAGTTTCACACTATTTTTCGATCGTAGTGTTGTCTCAATTTATCATGCTGTGTATTGTCTTGTTGTGGTTTGGTAACCCATTATGCAATCAAATCTGTGTTGCACAAAACTCTACAGCGAGCGATCTTTGCCCCCATCGCACTATTCCTAATACCTAAAAATGACTATTGTTTTCACCATGCTAGTGAACATGGTGCTGGGAGGTCGGTTATCCCCCCTCATAAAAACGCTCCAGCTTTCCGGTTTACTTCTATGGAGGGCATTTTTTGGCAGTTTTTCTTTTGCGATTTTCCCCAATTTTCACTCAAAATCGTTCGTTGTATTTTTTGGCCGTTGCAATTCATTGAGAATTGGTGCCACTGGTAGAATTTTTTTAGGTAATCTCAACACACTATCCAAAAACCAGCGAAACGGTGCACCGAGTGCATAAATTTTGAAATTTGAGGAGTGCATCGGATGATCCTTAATTTTCAGGCGATGAGAGTGTACCGATATAAGTTACCCCATTTCCTCGAATTTACCATCCCCTCGAAATACCCCCTCGTTTTCTTGCACTGTCACCACGAATTTAGCGCCGAGTGCCATTGCGCATTTACATCACTACCTAATGTTGACCAAAAAATAATCCCCCTCGATTTACCGCAAACATGAGTGAGATGGCAAAATTACCCCATTGGAGGTATTTCTAGCCAGCATAGCATGGTTGTCCCAAAGCCTGAATGTTCGCCTCTCCAACTTTTGTTGTGAACGGTTTTGTGCATCGACTATTGGAGCATAGTTGTTAAAAGTACTGAACTTCCTTCAAAGCAAACGTAAACGTAAACCTAAAGTATTTTATTTTTACTCACGCCGGAGTGAGTACAGAAAACATAAAGAAATTTTGACTTTTACGCTGCGTAATCGGCGAATAGACTTTTTTACCAGTTTTTTTTTTCACGGAAAACGTAAAAGCGAGTGTTTTTCGATTTGTTACCCAGCAAAACATATTTTAATTGAAGTAAAAGCGAGATCCGTGGTTTTACTACCATCCTGTCGCAATTTGGATCATTTCCGCTGCCATTTTCGCAGCCATTTTTATTCATTAGAGTTGCTTTTTGCTTTTTATGCACCTCATTCATTTTTCGTTTTACGCTTCCTGTACTCGCGCACTTTAAAAAAGTACGCGTAAAAGTGAGTACAGGTATATTTCCCGGAGGTAACGTAAACGTGTTTACTCAGTACTCGAGTATACGTATTTTTCGAGTAAACGTAGATACGTTTTAACAACTATGCATTGGAGCACCATAAATCTGCTCTCGATAATGTGAAAATTGTTGTTTTATCGTCATATCGATAATTTAGAATGTCTATCGGGAACTTTAGATCAATAAATGAAGAGTTTCTAAATTCGACGCTAATTTGAATTGAATTTTGCCGTGTTTGCTTGCGTCCATTCACAAGTTTACCTGTTGTTTATTTTTGGAACGGCAGTCCAGTTGGTGCCAGTCACTGCTTTGTAAGGAACTGTTTGTTGGCACAGTCCGCTAGGAACTCTGTTTGCCCGCACAAGGTCATTCGCGTGCGCCACGTTAACTCGCAAAAAAAATGTCCACAGTAAACACGTTTTTCACACTTTGGGCTGTTTTTGTCGGAATCTACAAGGATGTTGCTCGAAAGCACTGGGTACTTTTTGGCGTACGAATGTTTTTCGTATGATTATGGCTGTTTTTGCATATTTCCAAAAGTTCGAGCTGTTGCACAGGTTTAACGCAACCATTGTGAAGAGTAGAAAGTTTCAACTCGCTCAACCGTTCTTATATTTAGTATCCACCCTGTACGCTGGTGCTATTGTCTTTGCAGCTTCGCGAGGTGTGTAAAGTGGTGGCTGTAAATTTTTGTCGCCGCGCGGCGCGACTGCGGAAAATATCTGGGCGTCGTTCTGTGCCAGGCGCCGGCGCTGCGGCCGCTTGAAACCGGCGCAAATGAGCAAATAGACACCTGTAGGCGGCACGGCCTGCTGCTCGCTGGCAGGTTAGATTATCCCGTTTTTAAGTGGTGACGGCGACTTCTTCCTTTTTTGGTGACTTTCCGTTTTTGGTTTGTTCCATGCGCAAGGTCTTAGTTGCCGCGGTAATTAGTTTGAACGTTAAACTAATAATTTACTTGAACAATTATGTTTGTGTACTCTGATTCTGTGTAGACACATTTACGTTTCCTCCAAAAAATAACTAGTGTTTTGTTCTAGGATTGAACGTAAAAAGAATGTAAAAATACATCCAACAGGGACATTTTTTTAAAGCATGTTATCAAGGAACATGTTATTTCCATTTGCATGTTATCTACACCTCCGCCAAATATTCAAAAAAGTCGTCAAATTAAATGATCTATCTCAATACATAGTGAATCGGTAAAAAATAGCTTTCTGTACTCAAATGCTTTTGAAAAAGTATACGTGAAAGCGGGTACAGGTACTTCTTGCGAGAAAACGTTAACGTATTTATTTGATACTTATTACGTATACGTATGTTTGAGTAGAAGTAAATACGTTTTCGCAGTTGTAGAAAACTCATGCCCTCGTATTTTGGCGAATTTGGTGGGTCCCTGTATTTTGAAAAGTTTTATGTTTTAAAATGCTAACCTACGTTTCCTACATTTTTTGACAAAGAGTCCTTTTCAGTTTCAGGAAATAAAAAAAATACGTTCTCAAATCAAGGTTACATTTCTTTTGCGTCTTCATTACTTTGTCAGTGAGAAAGGTTGACGTATACGTTTTCGAAACGTACTGTATTTTTCACAACTCGCTGTGCATAGTTTTTTTGCGGTCCACCCGAACCAGACACGATGAAGAGTTTATTTCGAAGAGTGCAGCTTGACCCGGGTGCCGCATGCGCCTATCAATTTGCCCCTCACATGTCTGGTCTGCCTTCAAGCCGCCGCTGATAGCAATTCCGTCTTGACTGCGTCGCACCTGTCTGGCTAGAGCGTTCGTTTTTTTATTTGTGCCATTTTAAGTGCGATCCGCGCATTTATAGTTCACAATGGGTCAGTGTTCATAAAGGTACAGCTATCTTCGTAATTCTGTGTCATAATCTTCGTAACTCTGTGTCATAAATTTGAGAAATTCTTGTATTCCGGCAGTCACAACTAGTGATGTAAAAGCGCCATGGCGCTGACGCCTGGCGCTAGCGCCAAAGCAAAAAGCGCCATGGCGCTTTTGGCGCTTGGCGCTATTTTTGACCGGTGCCAGGAACAAAATACCTGGCGCTAGCGCCAAAGCAAAAAGCGCTAAGGCGCTTGGCGCCATTTTGCTCTGGAGCCATTGGCGCTTGGCGCTAGGTGTCGGAAAAGCGCCATGGTGCTTTTGGCGCTTGGCGCTCAAGTTCTGGCGCTTTTCACGTCACTAGTCACAACACACGCGCCTATCCGGTACAGTCGCTAGTTGCTGATTGCGAACTGTCAAATGAAATCAAGTGAAATCGAATGAATGCTCAAGTGACAAGTACGATTCCAAGAACTGTTTACATGGCATTTTTAAGTTAAATCGTCATTTGACAGGATGCACGATTGTTTTCTTTCCTTGTAATCCGCGCCTTTCTTCGCGGCTCCATGGAGGCAATAATAACCTAGGCCTCATTCCCAAATATCTCCACTTCGCGCAGCGTTTACCTAACACAGGTAAATAAATAGCTGCCTTGCTTATACTCACCATTGACCCTTTACATTCATATCTATCACTGGAACCTGTCGCTTCAAGAATCGCACTTTACATTCGGCGGCGGCGGCGCGGCGGCATGTGCAGCGCAGTGTAAAGCTGGTGCCTGGCACGGTCATCTCCTTTGTTTCTTGCACCCCCCTGCCGCCTGGCGCGGCGCAAGGAAATGTGAAATTGTTAGCTGAAAATGGATTTGCACGGCCTGTAGATTTAAGTGAATGTTTGGAGTTATCTGCTACTAGTTGTGTTTTTACGTATTGCTCTGAACATAAACGCATAAATTTTTGTACTTGCAAAGTTCAAAGCGGTAGACAGTTAAGCCAGTTAAGTACATGAAGCCATTGGGCCTATTTGCGATGCGATGCTAGGGCTGAGCTAGCGGTGCTGACTAGGTGGTGCCAGCCGCGGCGACCCTGCGCAACTTTGAATTGTGCTTTCCGCACCTGCATCTCGCAGGTGCGCTGCTCCGCTTGGCTGCGTAAACGGTAATTCCGTGGTCAGTAGACTTTTTGGACTTGTTGAAGTTATTATACCATTGTGGCATTTACCCCATCCTTCATGTGGGTGATGATAACGAATTTACTGCAGTTCATCAATTGAAATGATGGAGTAATTGTTTTTCATAAATTCTAAACATTTGCATAACAATTTATTTTTAAACCATTATGTATTTATGAAACAGAAAACTTATGTTCAGGGAAAACTGACCAAAAAATTTGCCTCTGGTATAGATAGATAGCAGGGCAGTTTGGGGTGTGGAACCTGCCCCCTTTCATAGCCCTGCAGGTATAATGTGTCTACAATGGATGTACCTAGATGTGTAATTGGTTTACATGCATAATAGGCCTAACCCATTCATATTGTTTTTTTCAAGGCATGGAAGGGAGAAAAAATGTGTAAGAGCTAAAAATACAGAAAAATAGCCAAAAAATGGGTGTATGATATCACATGTAGCAAAAAGCTGAAAATAGGTGAATTTGAAGGTGAAAGTGGCAAAAAAGTTGAAAATTAGTGATTTTGAGTGAAAATTTGGGGGCAAAATTTCTCAAAAATACTCACTTTGACATTTTCTGAGGGAAAAAGTATTTTAATCATGTTTACTCATGAATGAAAGTAAAAAAATTTCTTTACGTTTTCTGTACTCGGGTTTTGAGTAAAAAATTAATACTTTACATTTAGGTATACTTTGAAAAAAGTTCTGTACTCTAAACAACTGTGCTGTCCAGGAAGTTTGTGACCACTGAATTGCATGTAAATGCGCGCAGGGGGCAGTCCCAAGCCCTGTAAAGTGTAAAGTAAAGTGTCAAATGTAAAGTAAAGTGTCAAGTCAAATGTCAAATGTAAAGTAAAGTGTCAAATGTAAAGTCAAGTGTCAAGTCAAATGTCAAATGTAAAGTAAAGTGTCAAATGTAAAGTCAAATGTAAAGTCAAATGTAAAGTAAAGTGTCAATTGTGTATCCAAATATTATTTTTCGTATCCAAATCTTATGTTTTTGTATCCAAATCTTGTTTTTCGAAATAAGATTTGGATACAAAAACATAAGATTTGGATACGAAAAATAAGATTTGGATACACAATTGACACTTTACTTTACATTTGACATTTCACTTGACACTTGACTTTACATTTGACACTTTACTTTACATTTGACATTTGACTTGACACTTGACTTTACATTTGACATTTGACTTGACACTTTACTTTACATTTGACACTTTACTTTACACTTTACAGGGCTTGGGATTGGCACCAGGTCAGCAAGCGGCGCCCAGGGAGCGCGGCGGAATGCCCTCATTTGCTTGCTTTGCTTCGCATTTGGAATTCGCCGCGCATTCAGACTTATTGCCGTTCGTGTTTGCAGAAAGGTTGCACTTGCATTAATGCACAGTGTGTGTTGGTGCAGGTATTGTAGGTCAAGTTCAGGTTTGTCAGCCAGCAGCAAATAGAGGACAAGAATAGGAACAATGCGTAGAGGATAGACTGCCGTTTGGATGAGTCCAGGGGGCAGTCCCAGACCCTGTAAAATGCCCTGTAAAATGTCAAATGCCATGCAAAATGTCCAAAGTCATGTAAAATGCCCGGCAAACTGGCAACCGAGTTGCCATTTTGCAGGGCATTTTACATGACTTTTGACACATTGCATGACATTTGACATTTTACAGTGCATTTTACAGGGTCTGGGACTGGACCCAGGATGGAGGCTTTAGTGGACAGTCTGTAAGCTCTGCGTGGCGTATCCCGGTTGACGCTGACCACTGCCTACTTTGGCGTGCCCCTCACTTCTGTGAATGGCCGCTGTGTTTGCCATTGTTGAGCGCAAACAGTATTGCTTGCTTGTGGCTGGAACTTGGTGTTTGTGCGCTGTCTATTTGTAGAGTTGTGCCGCGTGCCCGTGGCGCTGCCTTGCGCGCGCGCTTGTCTCAGTTCAAACAGCACTCGACCTGAACTCTTTTATTCCAAATCTAGGATTCCTGCATCTTTACAGTTCGATTGTTTCACCAGAATCGCGACCGGGTTTTTATGCATGTGCATTTGCGGTGTCAAGCAAATATTGTACGCCTGACCGGCACCGTTACCGTTTTACTCGCATTGCGGTGCGGTGCAGTTTTTTTCCTGTCTGGACGCGCGAAAAGCCTGATGCCGCCAGGCTTATTTGCATAGAATTCTTTGCTGGGGATCATTGTGATGCACGAATGTGTGCATGTGTGTATGCAAACAGTACCCACTATTTTCTTCGTTCTGAGAATTCCTGGTGAGGGTCGATTTCTGCTGATGGTGAAGCGAGGTATTGTTGTTCTCTTTTCGATTCCACGAAAAAGTGCTGACAAATTTCGTTCCAAGGCGTCAACAGTTATTAGGAATAAAGGAATTGCTATCTAAAGGGATTGCCTAGATGAATCAACTAGGTAGATGGCTAATTGGAAACCCTGCTAATTTTACTTACAATTATTAGGGGTAACAGTTCAGCAAGGCTTATGATATCATTTTAGCATGTCGCATCCAAAAATTTCAATTTGAAAACAACTGGTAAATAGATGCGACAAAGCCAGAGGATGTGCCTGGGCTGCAAGCGTTCCTACAGGTGTAATGAGTCACTCACTGGGGGTGTACTTTTTTGTTCTCTTCACCTGTGCGGCACCAAGGTAATTACTGACGAGTGTAAATATTTGGATATTTAATGTACACCTAATTTTAATCCTTACATATCTATACGTATTCCGAAAATACACTGCTCTTACATCGCTTTCGAGTAGACTGGGGAAGTGCTCCTTTGTTCGCCGCAGCGTGGAATCGCATGCTATAAATTTGCATAATGATGGCCGGTTCGCCTGCATAATTTACGTCACGAGAATGATAGTCGTTGATTGCGCGCATGCAACCGTTCTATTGGTCTATCTCATTCCCTCATTTACCGTTCGACGTTCATACACCGCGGCACCGAATTGCACCAGTAATGTTGCACCGACCATAATCCGTCAAATTGATTTGAACAATACTTCAGTACCAAAATTGGCAAATGGCCATGCTCCAATTCCAGGGACCTTCTGAGGTTCCTATCCACCACCAAGGATGGAAGTCGTTGTTTTTTCAACGGTTTTTTAAACGCAAGCGTTGAAAAAAATTTAAATGCAGCCAATAAAATTTATTACTTTGCGTAAAGTTTTTGCAAATTTTGTGCATGCAAACTACAATCTCACATACAACAATTTGATATGGTGGTGGTTTGGTGGTGTTGGTGAAAAAACCACATTGGTGATTTTTTCATTGGTTTTGTAGCATTTTAGTGGCAAGTTTACATTTCTGGATGCTACCATGTAATAATAAGCCATGATACCAAATTTCTTCTAATAGAATGGCACCCTTCTATTTTTTGTCTACTTTTTTACCTGCCCTTCTATTGGAGACACCCTTCTATTGGAGACCACCCATTTATTTTTTGTTGACCTTTCAGCCAATCTTTTTCAAGTTCTGCCAAAGTTTTTTGAAGTGTTACATCACAGACAGTTCATAGCATGACCATACACAGAGTTCATTCAACATTTGATGTTAAAACAGCACAAAAACAATGGAACAAAGCCACTAAATCACAGTGTCTATTGATATTTTTTAATTTTTTAATGCATGTGGCACAATTCCAGCACTTTGTGTACCTTCTATTGGAGACTGCCCTTCTATTTATTTCATGGCCCAAATTACGTAGGAAGTGTATTTACCTTCTATTGGTGACGCCCTTCTATGAGAGATTTGCCCTTCTATTAGAAGAAGTATGGTATGAGAGAACAACTTATGACCATTTTTGGCATGGTGCCATGTGTACTGTTTTGTTGTAATGTGTTTGTAGCAGAGTGCATAAAGTGTGGAGTGTGCATTTAATTGGACTATTTCATAACATACAATTTTACAGTGAAAAGACAATTGAGTTTTCACTATATTTATCACTTGCCATATACATTAGCACTAATTTTTATGAAAAATTAGCAAGATTCTCCATATATCATTTTTGTTATCTGCCATTTGTAGAATTTACACATGATTTTTCAATTGGGAAGTCAAATCCCCTGCAGGGGTGTCACTATCACAGTCACTGTATTATGTACATATTATAAATTACTAGCAAGCCCCTCTGCCAAGCCTTTAGTTCAGTTCAACAGTATCCTATTCTTATTATATCACACATATTTAGTAAAAAGATATGTAGGGATACACCTTAGGTATAGCAGTCTAACTGCCTCTCTCTCTAACTCGTTTTATATGTGTGAGACAAATGAACATTATGCTACCCACAGGTTCAAATTTAAGTACTATTCCATGCCAAACCTCTCTTTGAAGTCTGGAACATTTGACAATAGGTTGTATACATAATGAGTTGACATAAAAATATATATTTTTGACAGAAATCACTGTTTACAATGCTATCACATGGCTACACATCCATTCTGTGGCTACATATAACATTATTGTCCATTATAACATTATAAGTACTGCAACTTGTCTGACATATCTGTATTTGTTGACTCATAACCATATTTGGGAACTTTTGAAAAAAAAACTGTGTAAAGAAACGTTTTTAAAACAATCAAACAGGGTAGTTGAAAAAACGTTTTTTCCACCCTTGGTTGCCATCCCTAGGCGCCCCCACCCCGTGAGCACCGTCACTCCCAGTGGGTCAATCCACTTTGACATGTTGTTTACTTTAACATGTTGTAGAATATAACATGCCATCATGGGAATTTTACATGTTGTGGAAAGTGACATGCCAAAAGGTGAAAGTAACATGTCAAGCGTGAAAGTAACATGCCACAGCCCAAAGGTGAATGTAACATGCAAAGTGTGAAAGTAACATGTCATGCACATGCAGTCGCAAGTTGTAACTCATGCGTGTGAAAAAGTTATCAGTGATTGATCATTATCATCATGTTTGTCAAGGTGTGTATTCTATGCATGTTCACGCACGCAAATCAAACCCACACCACGTCGATAAATAGGCCACAAATTGTTAATTGATACAATCTGTTGTTTTTTTATCATCTGATACAATCTGTTGTTGTTGTTTTTTGTCGAATGGGTTAACTTGGAAGTCATGGCTGATTTTGCCCCGTGTGTCTGAAGACTTGCCTGCTGGTTTGACTACAAAAGGGAAGCATCCGCAGTACTTCTATAAGTCCCAAGATTGGCCCGGCCACGTATTCAAATGGACGCTGAACAAAACAAACAGAAATGGTGGTCAGTCGTACCAGTGTGCAAACTGTGCCATGATCAACAGGAAGCACCGGGTAACAATAGCGGTACAGTCAGTTTGGACAAATTTTTGGTTCATTATTTAGATGGGTTGTGGTAGGTTTTGGCACATTTTGACACTCACGAAAACAATAGAACAGCAGCCTCCAAAAACGACAGGTTAAAATTTCATCTGAAAAGTCGCAAAAGACAGCAAATATGAGCCTACCGCGGTTGTGCTGCATGGTTTCATACTTGTTAAAATGTATTTACGTTCACTCAATAATTACATATACCTACTTGACTAGGCAATGGGGTCAATGGGTGCGTTATTTCCTAGCCTATGTAGATACTCTGTGCTGCGCACACTGCGTGCGATCGATGAATTCAGTACTCTACTCAGCAGACCGCAAAGTATGTGCTACCATAATTTACTGAATCTTGTGATAAATTTTTCATTCATTGATAAATGTAACTTTTTCACACACATGAGTTACAACTTGTGACCGCATGTGCATGACATGTTACTTTCACGCTTTGCATGTTACATTCACCTTTGGGCTGTGGCATGTTACTTTCACGCTTGACATGTTACTTTCACCTTTTGGCATGTCACTTTCCACAACATGTAAAATTCCCATGATGGCATGTTATATTCCACAACATGTTAAAGTACACAACATGTCATAATGACCACACTCCCGTCCAGTGTAGGTAGTTTTTTCCTGTCATGGGATTTAAATACGATAAATGAATACGCATTTAGTGATAAGGATAATCCGACTGTCAGAGTGGGCATAGATAATGAATGATGTTGTGTAGGTTGTTCTGTTATACTTGTCAGTGGTTATCATTACCTATTTTCCGATAACGTTGACAGGAAAAGGTCTGAGTGAAGCAACAAAGTATGTCAAATCTAAATATGTCACAGGAGTTGAACTGTATACGGACTCACATTTAGATATTTTCATCAAACAAACTGTTCAAGTTCCGGCGCATGAGGAAAAAGCATTTCTTAAATGAAACTGTTTTTGAAATGAAGTTGTTCTGTTTCTGTATTCTTCAAGCGTAGGCGCTGTTTGCTTATTGAAAATATTTTTGATTGATGTGTAAAATTCTGCGTATTTTATCCAGTTTTGGGTCGCCGTGTAGTCTCCATTGTGCACCTTATAAACACTACTGGTCACTCCGAGTGTTCGTTATCTGAAGACCTGTGTGTTTGTTCAGAGACAGAGCAACGCTCTACCTCCATTTTTTGTTTGCTCGATCGCCTCTCTTGTATTTTCCATTTGTCCCAGGATGCATGTATTGTTTCAGGGTGTTTTTTGCGCGTTGTGTTCTACTCAATTATTTTGCATCTTTAGTTCCTTCGTTTATTTTCTATCGCAATTTTTTCATGACAAAAATCATTTCGCCGACGGTGCGCGTTCGTGCAGTTTCTGCGGTAGAAACAGCGACAGGTGCCGTTTGAGACGCAGTCGCGCCGGCCATTTGTGCCGCCGTCATGATAGGGGGGGGGGGGGGCCGCCGCGCGTCTCAGGGTGGGGTTGTTGCAGTAATTTTCAGCGACGGCGCATGTTTCTGCAGCGCTCTTTGTGTTCGCCGAGCCCGGCGGCTGGTCGTCCTTGGGGCACCGCCAGAGTCTTCTTTGTGTGTCTGCAGACGGGCGGCGCCCGGCGTCATGTTTTTTTGCTCGCACTTGGGAGGGTAGCCTTTTTCTCCCTACCTCTTGATTAAATGTTCCACGCTTTGACGCGATACTCGTCTTAGTTAGGGCTGCCGCCTCGCTGCGATTTCTATCTGAAAGACTCTGAAACACCGTGTACATAGCGCCCAGAGTGGAACGCGGCGGCAGTCGGCGGATGCGGCTGCGCGGCCGCCGCCGCACGTGTTGTCGCGCCGCTCGGCCGACAAGACATCTGGCGCATGCGAAGTGCATGCGCCGCGCCGCTTTACACCGCGGGGCCACCTGAGGTCCTTGAAATTCGAAACCCGGACGGCGCGAGGGCGCCGCAGAAACTGCGGCTGGACCGATTCAATTTTACACACGACTTGCTCCTGGCGATTTGATGACATTTTTGAAAACGGACTAGGTCCCGGTGCCGTGTTTTTGTGTGTTTTTCTAACAGTCGGCATCAAATTTCGAATTTTCAGCTTTCATTCAGTCGAGCGACTTGTTTTTCTCCCCCCTTATTCGTTCCCCCCCCCCACTTGTTTTTATCGAAAATCCTTCGGTCTTCAACCAAATAGGTAATTTACATACGGCGGTCTTGCCGCGTGGATGTAAGATACTGAAACATCGACCTTGGGGTGGTCGTTATCACGTGTGGGGTGCGGCGCGGCCCAATATGTCGCCCGTCTTTTTCACAATTTCGAACAACGTTTCTTCTCGCGTGCACATGCGTCGACACGTGTTGTCGCCGTCGCAGCTGCCGCCGCGGCGCATGCACCCCAGGGCCAGTCGCGTCGCGCGGTAAGACACAACTGATAGGCATCGTCGAAGCTGCGCCGCGGCAGGTGCAGCGTCGCTACAGACTGCAATTAATTCTGCCGCGCTGCACAGACGCCCGCGTCCTGGGGCGCAAGGTTTTTTTGCCTTGTCGAGGCATGTAAATAATTAGTTTTACGAAGTTTTTGCGTGTTTCCCGTTCGTTTGCAGTCGGTTTTTCCCCCGGTATATTTTTTCGTTATATTTTTTCACTGTACTTCGAGTGCGCGCTCGCCGCGTGACGCCGGGCGGCAATTTGCATCAAATTTCGGCCGAAACTTGTTGAATTGCACTTCCGTTTCAGGGCTTTGTCGCTCGGCTGCCGTTTGACCTTGGTACCCCCCCCCCCCGCCTTGCTGCAGCAGACATGCACACTTTTTCTCACATCCACCTTTGATTTCGTGTAGTTATTTTGCGTGAAATTTACCAGTTTGGTTATTGTGTTGTAGATTTTGCGTGCAGGTGCTTCGCCGTGTCACTCCGATTTCAAATACCTCATTTCGTCCGGTTGGCGCGCCAGAAATTTGAGCAACTTCCTCTGGACGTTTGCACCAAACTGCAGAATGTAATTTTTCACCCCCGCCCGCCTTTCTTTGTTCCGCGGCTTCTTTCTTCCTTGCAGCCGGGCGGAGCGTTTTCCCACAGTTTTGAAATGATTGAAAAAATGTTATTGAGGTGCCTAAACGGCGATGAGTTATTACCCTCCCCTCCCCCCGTTGGCAATATTTTGCACCTTGTAATATTTATGTTCGGTTTTTTCGACAACTGCCGCCTCTACCGTAGACAAGTTTTTCAGCTAGTTTTTTTTGCTAGTGCGAAATCATGCCGCCTCGTTGGATGGGTAGTCATGCGTTGCACGTACGATTTTGCTGGTGTGTATGTCTTATAGCGTGTGGCGTTTTTGTTCGTATTTAAGTGACGTCTCATGGACGGCAAATTGTCGTGTGATATGAAAAGTGCGCTGAAAGGTGCTTTAGACGCTGGCTGGAATGGCCCCACACACGTTAGTTGACATCGACACCAAATGTCAACTGGTTCGGTTCCCAATTCAAAGCTTGCGTTTGAACGTCGTTCTTCGGCTCGTCAGCAAGACTTGAATCGGGATTGGCACCAGTTGACATTTGGGTGTGGATGTCAACTAGCGTGTGTGGGCCCAATGCGACTGCGCCGGTGCCACCTGGCGGCGCGTCGCAGTGCAGTGCGTTCCAGTGCACCGCCGTTGCCCTGCATGGATGGTTACAGTAAATAGTAAACGCGCCGTAGGAGGCGGGCACTGCGCGCGTGCGCTCCTGCACCAGCTCCATTGTGCGCGAGTCTCGCGGCGCGTGTAAAGCCGTACCTGGCGTTTTGTCTGTGTGCTCCGTGCTGCCGCTCCGCCGGCGAGTGTTCCCGCCGCGTCACCGGCACCCCGGCCGGCCGCCGCCGCAAAGTTAATTTAATGAATGCAGTTTGAATGGTCGCCGAGGGTGCCAGCCGCCCAGCTGCGCCGCCGCCCAGATACGGTCCGCGATGGTGCTGGCCCCGCTGTTTTGTTCCCGCTTGTTCCCCGCGCCGTTCCGTTCCGCGCCGCAGCGGCGGAAGTCCGGAAGCCGCTCGCCGCATTTCTCAATTCGCATTGTGAAAGAACGGCAACGATATCGCATTGTTTTATATTTAAGAGAGTGCTTTCATTCGAATCGTACAAATCCCCTTCACCAGAAAGTGCGTCGCAGCGGAAAGAACGCCGTTCGCAGCGGCGGAAAACCTCGTCGGCGCGCTTCTGGCGTCAGAGTAGGTGCCAGCCCACAAAAGTCACCTCCAAAAGCGCAAACAAACAGTGCCAACCAGGTAGCGCGCGCGGCGCGGCGCGGCGACGCGAGTAAAAAAATACGCGCCAGCAACTTTTCAAAGTGCGCACGCGGACCGTTCCTTCTGGGCCATTTCGTCGTTGCCAGAATCGTAGTTGGCTCGTTTTATTGGAAGTCTTGGAAGATATGTTTGAATATTCAATTATTGCCGGCTATATTGTTGAAGGCGCCATATGTTCTGCATCTGTGATTGTTTGTCGCTCGTTTGTTGAAAGTTGAAGTGCCATCAATACCGTACGCGAGCGATCATGCCCGCTCAGCGATCGTTCCATTAACGTTCCAACCACATTCAGCCGATTACGGTAGTCGTTGTAAACTGGTGTCGCGAAGTGTTTACGACAGCGGCCCGACCCCAAGCCGTGTAAGCTGATACACGCGCGCGCGTCGCTTTCTCCAGCAAGTGCCCGTGGGCGCAATTTGAAACAGACGCTGGGCTGGGGCTGATCGCTCGCTTGGTCGTTTGCTTGCTTGTTTGGTTTACATTTGATTTCCGGAGCCAGGGGCCAATGCTGCAGCTTGTCAAGTAAAATGACACTTGTCAAGAATTTAAGACGAGAGTTGAGATTGCAGGACAATTGTCAACTGAAAGTTCAGTTCGCAGTTACTGCGTTATGAATTTTGTCACACTCTTGACAATTTCCTATCTTCTTGATTCTGACACTTGTCTTGTCACACTTGACACTGTCCAAAATTGAACCCAGCCGCGTGCCTATTTGTTCCATTCGTTCGCTTACTTATTCTACCAGATGTGGCTTAGGTATTTACAGTTTTGATGCGACGCAGGCGTTGAATTTTATTGTGGCACATGTGCTCGATGCCTCCAATTTCTCCCCGCATCGGCATTACAGCGTTCCGGAGGCGTTCCGGTCCGGACTCCAGTCAGCTGAATATTGAATGGGGTGGAAGTGTAATCTGTCTGCCGTCCTAGATTTCATTGGCGGATTATCAGCAGGGAATTATCGTTTTCTGTAGTGTGCTTTTTTCTCAACTCTTTATCCATGTGTCGTATTTATTTTTACGCATTTCGCCGCCAGAGCAGCAATTTCCACCGCGCTCGTATTGTGATGTTGTTGGACCGACTGATTTTCAAATGGGCCCTTTTGAATCGCCGGCCGCCCCAGCCCAGAGTCCACCCGTAGGCTACCTGATGTTGGCCGCAATAAATGGGTGGCATTATGCACCCTGAACTGCGCGTCGGCCGCGGTTACGGTACTAGGTATTTAGCATTTGTTGTTGTGGGCCAGTGTTGCGGCACCCTCATTTGTCCACAGGAAGGAAAGTGTGTCGACAGCCCGATTCTTTAAATTTGAAATAATGCCCTACTCGATTCCAGTTGTTTCTATTTGCCACTCTGCAAACTATATTGAATTATCACATCGGGTAATTGCATATTAAATGTGTCGGGCTGCCCGAAAAACGTGTCGGGTTGCCCGTAAAGACGTGTCGGGTCATTTAAATTATGCCGCGGCGACGCGCACGGCACTTGCGCCGGCGCCAACAACCATAATATATCATCTAAGGGCCCATCGGTGCACCGCGCTTCCCCTGTAACTTGATACAGGTGCCGGCTGATGCTTGGAGAAATAACAAAAGCTGAATATTGCCCATTAACGACTAGCTGCAATTTGGGCGTGAGAAACAGGACATTTTTGCCGTTGTGCCAGCGTGCTTATTGGTTCAGCGAATATTTTCAAACTGTGCTGGAGTTATGCGGTCGAATTCCCGTGTGCTTGGCTTCCCACATTGGCGCTGTGATTCCTAAATGTTACTCATTTATTATGCAAGCTCGTTCGATTTTGATAAGCTTGCATTAGCATACGCGACTATTATATTTGCGGTGAGCTTTCTGGACCTATTAACATAGGCGGAGACGTTAAAAGTTCGGGCCTGCTATATTCTAAAACTACAACTATAGTGACTATAACTTAGTTAATTGTTAGTTAGTAATAACTAATTAACTAACTAGTGACTAAGTTATAAACTATAACTTAAAACTAAATACCGTATTTTCTCGAAATACCCCCCGGGGGGTGATTGTTTCATAGTGGTCCCGAGAGGGGGGGGGGGGGGGTTAAACGAGGGGGGGGGTTATTGTTTCACAAGAAAAAAATTTCAATCCCAGTACGAAATTGTCGTCTGAAACGTACGCAGACGTCGAAAAATACAACAAAAACCGCTATTTATAAGGTTATGTAGACTAATATTAGTACGTAGATGGTATCAACACTGTTCTAACGTGATTCCGACATTGTTTTAACGTGTGTTCTGCACTACGCAGAACACAAACTGCAGTATTTGTCATGTACGTTCTCTTTACACTCAATCTGGGGGGGGGTATTTCGAGGGGGGGGTGATTGTTTCATAGTGGTCTCGAGAGGGGGGGGGGTCAAACGAGGGGGGGGGTATTTCGAGGAAATACGGTATAACGTTGTCTAAACTTTTGCCTCACTCCATTTCTTGCAGACTCCTATCACAAAAAGTATTCCACCCATGTCGTGTTCCTGCGTAATTCATTGAATCCCCGTAATGTTTCCAAATAGCCCCCCATCGCGCGCGATATTATGCCACCTTGTAATGCGGCGCGCGCCCTTTGTTCTTTGTGACGCGCGCGCCAGCGCCGAAATCTTGTCGCCGCAGTGAATAATTTATGTGAGAATTGGCCGCCTGTCGCTTGTTGCCGGTGTTTGGAGGAACAAGTGTTCCCGCTGCGAGCTAACAAAGGCCCCTTAGCTAATGAGTGACAACCGGAAATGTGGAAATCGTTGAGTGATGGTGCTGAGTCACCGCCCTTGGTGTCTTTGTTTCTGTTGGAAGACCCTTGTCTTGTGTCTGCAGCATGTTCCCGCCGCTATTAATGGGTTCCTTACACATACATGTCGTATTTACAGGCATCAAATTTCTGATCTATTCGCCTACTCTGTCGATGAATTCAGTCAATAAATTCTAAAGCAGTGGCGCGATGGACTCTGGCAAAGGGGATAACGAGTTCTTGAAGTCGACGCTCAACTTGAACATGACGCAGCGGCAGGCTTTTCTGCAGTCGGCCCACCAACAGCACGTTGATGTGGCACAGAATGCTTCGGCGGGTGTACATGAAAGACTTTTGCAGGTTTGATTTTGGAATGCTGCCAATTATATTCGAGAACATCCTTGATCCACATTCCACAGTCCCCTCACTTCAATGTCCAGATGTTGGTGCGGCAGCAGCAGCAGTCTCTACAGGCGCGCGCCACGCCGCCGACCAGCTTCGGGCCGTACACCGAGCCGGCTGCGAACGGCTGCAACAATAGTGCTGCCGCTTTGGCCGCCCTGCTGCTGCAACAGCAGCCGCAACCGCAGAGGGTCGTGGACAATCCGCCCCACCCACTACTCGCAGTGCTCGAGGTTGGACTTTTGTGTACTTTTTGTTGCTTCGATACAAAGCTTCACGTCACCTGCTTTTTGCTGTGCGGATAGAACGCTATACGATGAATGATACCATATTTTGATGAATGAGGTCAAGTGAAAAATTTTGCACCAAATTAACAAATTAATTAAGTGGGAGCAATGTAATGCTATGAAAAAATTTGATGTCTGTCCGTTTATTCGGATGGAATGTGGTAGATTTTATTGTAAGGTGTGCCGCCAGTAGACCAATAATGTATACCAATAATCTCGATCACTCCTTCCAGAACGCCCTGTTGAATCGGTCGCACGGCGAACACTTGCATCAACTCCTGCTCAACAACATGGGGCCGGCGCCCGCGCTGCCCTGCTCATTGAGCACTATATCCACTCATACTCAACCTGGCCGCTTGCCAGCAGCCCCATCACATGCAAACCTGTCCCCGATTGGTGTCACTGGCACTGTGCCAGCGCCGCTAAACCTGGCGCTTGACTCTCACCACCAGCACAGACGGCAGGCTCCCGTTAATGCCACTGCTACAAGTTTGTATGACAGGCAGCAGGCGCCCACGCCCAAGTTTCTGTATGAGAGCCTGGAGGAAAGGGTGAATGTGTTCAAGGTGGGTTGATTTAAATGTCGAATTTTAAATTTATTTTTTTGTGGTAGGCGAGTCGAGTGGTTCTAACAAAAAAAATTTTAATTTAAAAATGAGCACTCGAACATAGACATGCGGCCTGTGCGAAGCGTCCTTCGCCAGTAGACGGCAATACTCTAGCCACCTGCGCACAGCCCACAACAACTCTTCTATCTCCGCCTGCACGGAGTGCCATTATGCCAGCCGGTCGCAAGTGAAGTTCTTAAAACACAAGGTGAGTGATTATATATGTCTGGAGTTTCAGCACTGAATGCGTCATATTTTTCTTTGTTTTCTGTATACTAACTATCACACACACTTTCAGCTACGCGTTCACGTGCCCGCCCAGTCCGACATGTCCACCAGCGCGCAGTCGACCGAGCTGTCGGACGCGTCCGACGCGGAGCTGTCGGTGGAGCGGAGCACGGGCCAGTGGTGCACGGTGCTGGCGCAGCGGGCCGCCGCCGCCGGCAGGTGCGCCTTGTGTGAATGCAGTGTGCATGGGGAAGAACAGGCGAAAACGCATGCGCGATTGCACGTGGAACCGGCTAGGTTGATGTGTTTGAGGTGAGTGCGAAGTTTCCCATTCCCAGTTTAGGTAAATATTTTCCACCATACCTTGTGTCATTATCTTCTGTTAAACGTCACTGCCAATTACGTGGACACATAACTGAACACTTCGCGTGCGCAGGTGTTGCCTGTCGACCAACTGCGCCGCCACGATGGAGCAGCACGTGTCCAGCGAGCACCACGACCTGTCCGTGAGCAGAACTTCTCGCGCAGCGCAGACAGAACCCAGCTGGGGCGACTTGGAAGAGGTCGGCGTGCAGCACAGTGTGGACGTGCTGTGTGAAGTGTCAGTTGTTTGCAACTTTAGATTATTTTATTTTTTGACATTTGAAACTTTTTCTCAATCGTGATCTATACCTTCGCAGGAGCGTTTGGCAACACAAAGTGCGATTATGCGATCAGCCGCCTTCTCCACTTCCACAAACGGAACATAAGCCGTTGGCTCTTGCGATCAGCGGAGATTCCAACTCCATGGACGATCCAAGTGCGGCAGCTACAAATTTGCTCCAGATAAACACTGGTGATACCGGGAGGACATCGTCGCAGGGCCAGCACAGTCTGCCGAACAAACAGAAAAAGTCACCTAGAGGTATATTTAGTTTACCAATTACTGCACACGATCGACTCAAAGTACTAATCAAATTGCACCTGAAAAAAAAACGACAAACGTTTTTATTTTTGAACGTTTTACACTGCAAGCAGATTTTACACTGAGCGTTTTTTTTTGGAAAGCGTTCATTCCAATTTTTTAGTTCACGTAAAAAATCGGTGTACCACTGCCTGAACATTCAGAAAATGATTTCACCGCTTATCCCCATCCCCGTTGTCGCCGTGCTTGAATAATTCCCCACTGCCAACTCCCAATATGTCACTCAGGCCGTCGCACTTACGACACGGCAAAGTACCCGCACTTAACTCTCGACGGGCTCGTAGTGGAACGCGCCAGGCAAGAAGCGTCTGGCTCAAACAACACACTGGCGCCGAGTAATGGCGTTGGCGCTGGCGCCAAAATCGAACAGGAGTCTTTGGAGCCTGCGGCGATTTTGAATAAACGTTATTTGAGCGAAGAAGATGCTATTGAAGGGCCGACTGAGGAGGAACAGGCTAGGTGAGATTTGATTGGGGGAAGTGAAATATTGACGGGGGGGGGGGGGTAAATAGATAAATACACTATATCGCTAACATTCATTTTCGCGGGTTGGTCAGAACATTCTTGTTATTCTTGCTCTATACCAGTTTTTGACTATTTTTAAAATCTGATTTACCGCAAATTCTCGAATAAGACCCCCCTCGTATCACTCCCCCCTTGAATAACTCCCCCCCTGTTTGCGAGGTGAGAAAAAAGTAACTCCGCCCTCGAATAACTCCCCCTTGAATAACACCCTCAAAAACGTCTGCGGAAAAAATAACTCCCCTGGGGTCTTATTCGAGAATTTCCGGTAAATAATGATTGAAAAATCAAATTTGAAAAAAATATATAAAAAATCATGAGGTCTTTTTAAATTATTTTTTGATTGACAAGTGATTTTTTCCAACCCGCACACCATCATTTCCTCTTAGATTCAGCGCGGACGGCGAAGCTGCTCTCGTGTCCGCGCCGGGCAGCTCGGACAGCCTGGTGCCGGTGGGCGCCAGCGACAGGGTGTGCGGCGTGTGCGGCTACCAGGGCAAGTGGGTCAGCGAGATGATCAGACACAGGCGCGTGCACACCACCGAGCGCCCGTTCAAGTGCAAATACTGCACGCGGACTAGCAAATGGAAGGCCGATTTGATCAGACACGTGGCCAGTCAGTTTTTTCTCCGCTTGTTTCTTATCCTTTGATAGTAGATGTTGTTTTTGTTCTTTTATATTCCGTATATCCTCGAAAAAGACCCCCCTCGAAAAACTCCCTCTTGAATAACTCCCCCCCCCCCCCCCCGTTGTCGATGTTAGGAAAAGATACCCCCTCGAATAACTCCAGCTCTTGAAAAACTCGCTTTCTGGGTGTAAAAGGTGCTGCAAAATTTACAAAAACGACAGGAGAAAATACAAAACAATGTTAGCCTATGGCGTCGACAGCAGATAACATAACGTGTACACAGTGTGTTTACAGACTTTTGGTTGTTGTTCAACCATTCATGGTTTACATGAGTGGACAGAGTGCATTCACACAATGAATCAATTCCAAGTTTTCGTAGGAAATAATAACTCCCCCCTTGAATAACTCCCCCTCAAAAACTTATGACGAAAAAATAACTCCCCTGGGGTCTTCGAGTATATACGGTAATCGGTTTAATTAGTACGTCTTAAATAAAGTCTACCCAAAAACTTTTTCAGAAGTGCACGGTATCCGCGTACTGTCCAAGTACAGCCGTTCGCGTCAGCAGTCGACGGCCAAAAGAGCGCTGTCCGAATCGGCCGATCCCAATCGCGCAAATGTCCCGTCCATGCAAAGCCTGATGCAGACGCAATGTGAGCCTAAAATGCAACTTCCGGCAAAGTTTGACTTGGATCAGGGTCCTGGAAGTGTGAAAAGGGTCAGACTCACCGAACCGGCGGGAAAGGCGGCTGCATACATCGCTGGCGGCGTGCCAGATGTGCGCAGCGAAGCACATGCGAGCGGCGACTCTGCATGCGGCAGCTCAATTGCCACTGGCTCTACGCTCAGCGGTGAGTACCTGACTTACCTGCCTAGTGACGTAACCGCATTGTCTGTATTCATAAATATCGTCCGGACCATCGAACCCTGCAAAATGCAGACATCCCGACCGGCTCGCCGGACATGAGCAGCGTGGCCAGCTCCCCGTCGCCCAAGCAGACGCACGTGGTCGCCGCGACCACCGCCGCCGCAAATACGCACAGCATAGCGGCAGCTCCCGATGCAGCGTTGAACGACGATGCTGCGAGCAGTGGCTTGACCGCACTGTTACGAGCCGTTGCCGAGCAGGTTTGTCCACTTGCTGCACTTTGTTCATCGGTGGTACATTGCCATGCAAAATACCGGCGCAGGTTGCTCGCGAAAAGAACTCTGGCACGCCGGCCGACGAGTCGAATTGCGCCACGAGCTCCGCATCGAGCATGCCGATGCCGGTGATCACGACGGGCAGCGCCAGCATGAACAACTCGCCCGTGCTCTCCATGCCCACCGCCGAGTTCAGTGGCTCATCTGACACCGCGGTGCCGATCGATTTGGCCTACTGGTGCCAAGTGACCCGTTCAAATTCGGATTACCTTCACGCCGGCTTGGATGCCAGCACGCTCGCCTGTACTAGACTGATTTTCAGCGAACATGTCAAAGTATTGATGCCGCAGATACCCAAGGTGGACAGGGATAAGGGTCACGGATCTTTCGAGGCAATGTGGAGGTGCCGGTATGTTCGCTGCTTCTAAATACTGCGACAAGTGAACATGCACACGTATATACACGTATACCCGGCGGACATCGCACTTAGTATGGAAACCTACCATAACCCATCTGAATAATGAACAAAAAATTATACAGGTTCTTCATAATAATATTTTGTTTTTGCTATGGAATAATTAATTACACAATTTATCACAATATTTTATTCAATAAATTGTGGTAGGATTCTGCGCTCCACTCGGTATATGTAATTATTCAAATTACATTACATTACAATCAGTTGCGACTTTTATGCTTAAATTTAGTTTGAAAGTTAAGAAAAGCTCCATAAATGCGTAAATATTTATAGTTTCGAAGATATGTTTGCTTTTTTCTACAAACGGGCGCACGCAGATTCTGCTCGCACACCTCGAAGCGACGTGCGAACGTGGCCGCCCACGAGTACACGCACACGCGGCCGGGCCGCGACGGCAGGTACAGGTGCCCCAGGTGCGCGCTCAGGGCGCCCAGGTTCCAGGTCAACGAACATTATGTGTGAGTTTGATTTCTCAGAAGCATTTTGCCCGCACACGAAAGCGTACAGTGCAGTTGAATCTGACCAGGGGTAGGAAAGGGGGCATGGGGTAACCCCCCAAACCGCCCATCTAACCCTTAGCAAATTTTTGGCTACTATCCCCTGAACCCCCCCCCCCCATCGGCCATCTATCCAATTAGGTATCTGGAGCGCTCTTTAAGAGATTTCACCCCAATTTTGTCTGAAAATCGCTATTTATCATACTTTTTAAAAAAGATTTTCACCTTCAAATTCACCAATTCATGGTCCTGTTGCCTGTTTTCAGCTATTTTTGCACTACGTATATGTGCTTATATTTATACCTATTTTAGCGATTTTTCTCCCATGCTACCTTCTACACCCCGAAAAAGCATATTTATCGAACCCCCCGCAACCCCCTCTCCCACCAATCCGCCCATCCCCCAAAATTTTTGTTTCATTTCGGCTACTCATCCCTCCGGAGGAGCGATTTGCTATCTATCCAACCCCCCGGAATGCCAAAATTTTAGAATACCCCTGTATATTAGTCACAACGTTGTCACAAACTTCTGCCCCTTTCCACAGGTCGTGTCACCTACAACCGTCCGAATCCAACATCTTCCTGACCGAGCACCGGTGCACCCAATGTCCCGCCGCGTTCGTCACCGGCACCGACCGGCTCAGACACGAGGCGAATCACGCGCGGCCCGGTGACAATGCATGTGCCCAGTGCACCTATGCATGTGACGATATGGGCGCGTTGGCTGCGCATCAAGTCGTTCATGTGGCGCTTGGCGCCCAGCAGTAGGACGCCCAGGGCAGAGATCAGGTGCCAGTTCGGCAAAATGAGAAGTGAATTGGCAAAGGCGAAGTAAAAGCGCAAAGGCGCAGTGAATTGGCAAGTGAAATGGCGAAAGCGAACAGAAATTACTTTTTATTTTATTTTTTACTTCGCTTTGCCAATTCACTTGCCGTTTCACTTCGCCTTTGCCATTTCACTTGTCACTTCCCATTTTGAACTGGCCCTATGTGTTATAATGTATCGATTTTGTTGAACTTCAATTTGTTGGTGGTTCCTTTTTGTGTGAAATAATGATGTATTAGGATGTCCTTTTTCTCAGCGATTTTTTTTACTTTTTAAGTGCGGCCATCGCTGCACCTTTGAATTCCGTTGTTTTGTTGCGTTTGTCCCGTGCTCACAATCAACTCAGTTCTTTATTTTAATAGATAATTATATTGCATTTGATAAAAAAATATCTGTATGCTGTCATCGATTTGACGTGTCAACCGATTTTTATGTCACTTTGTTGTTTCACATCAGGAAACATTACATTTGGCCAACAATATCAATGCCTCCGCCTTCCTCGCGTAATCTTGTGACTTTTTGTTTTTCAGGAAATTTAAAGTTTGTAGCGGATTGTGCATGTAAATATTTAAACTACCGTATATCCTCGAAATACCCCCTGGGTTTTTTATCTCGACGGGAAACAACACAATACTCAACCGTTTTTGTCATTTAGATGTTCAGTTCAATTTCACAGGGTGCCTAATTCAACGGAAATACGGTATATACGGTAGTCGGTGTAGTAAATACGCTGTAAGTTTTGGAAACGAACCATTTAAGTAGGGAGGTTGGTTAATGAGTATAATGTAGTAATGAGCCACGTTAGATTAATTATTGCGTGCGTTTGTGTTTGAGTCCAGTTTGTACGAAACAAATTACATTACTTCTCTCCTGGTAGGCTTATTGGTCAAGTTTATCGTAAATTAAAAATGTTGAATATAATGATGAATGCATTTCATCTAATGGAAATTCGAGAAGGCTCATTTGCCTACACATTGATGCAAAATGTTTCATTATTATAGGGCATGTGATCCTGTAATATTTAGACACGTATTTATCAGTATAATGAAATATATGGGTTTTTCGGATCTGAATCTTCAAAATGTTTTCATAGATTTGCACAATATCTTGCATTGTTTACGTGTTTTGCATTGTATTTCCGTCCTGTACGATAACCTTACGCTTGAGGTTCCAGACAGTCGTTTACGACAGAAATTTGCCAAACACTTTAGCTTACTGTTTCGGTAGAAACAGTTAGCAAGAGTGTTTGACTTCTGTGGTAAACTAGTGTGCGAAGCATTGAACATGGGTTCAACAGAACCAAGTTACCAGTCGATATCCCATTCAGTCAAGAGTCTGTGTATTTTATAACGTTTACCGTCATTTTTTTCGATTTGTGTATTTACGGATTCTTCGAACGTTTGTTTCAGATCATGTGTGATTTTGTACTAAGGATATTTTCATGCTTAACTATGATAATTATCATATAAATACAAAGTCAAAGATACCGAAGTGTAATAGTATTATAAATGTCAACATGTGAGGCAAAATCTGTCAAGCGTAAATGCCATTATGGTGGGTGGTAATGAATGGCACTGCAAAGTCTCGAAGGCGTCATAGGACGCCTCGCCAGGAAATCCATGGAACCCATCCATGGCTGGCATTCTTTTCTCGAACAACTGCTGCCAAAATTTCGATCGGGCGTTGGTGATTTCAGTTTACTGCGATGCAAGAGTGAAATAGTGATGAAAGAGCTCTATGGCGCTGGCGCCTTTGCTCTCTGTGGCGCTATTGGCGCTGGCGCCATGCCCATGAGAAGCGCCGCGGTGCTTTTGACGCTCGGCGGTAGGTTGTATCGGTTCAGATCTACGACGCCTATAGCGGTCTTGCATAGTTCATGCAGCGCTGATTATTATGCGAAAATTAAGCGCGATATCAATGGAATATTTATTGAAAATAACATTCGTAGCCGTGTCAGTCTGCTACACATGTCTAGAATAATGATGATGTTGAGTTATTGGCTGAAATGTTGAAAGTAATGAATATAACGAAAATAACTTCCACAGTTTTCGACGCCGCTCCTAATTTGGCTCATTTTATTCACCGCAAGGCAATCTAATACGCATCATAAATATACGGCGTGTACTTCAGCTTACTCGCACGTATAACCGTGTTTTTGCGCTAAACAAGATATTTAGTTGTCGAGCGCTGCTGCGTTTGACATTTATCAGACCACGGAAAGAGCTCGGGAAATTAGAAGACTTCATATTAGGAATGGTTCACAGCGCGGCAGTTTGACAGTTATTCGGGATCTACACGCTATTTTGTAACTGTTTTTCTTGAATAAGTATCTCTCGAATAACCCCCCCTTTTTTAGTAACCGCCGGTGGGTCCTACATATTCATTTAATTCCATCAAATTCAAAGTGTAACTTTGAAGAAATCGACGTGTAAAGTGGTTCATCCTCGAATAACCCCCTCGTCAGAATTATAAGACGGAAAGTGACTCCCTGGGGGGGGCTATCCGAGAATATACTGTGTGTATCGTATTAGGTATATTGCGGTTTTAACCACTATCTCACACGCAGAGCGCGCACCTTTTTAAGCACAGTTCTTAATGCGTATTTACTTTTACTCAAAAAGAACGCATACTTAAGTACCAAGTAAATACGCATACGCTTACTTTGGAAAAAGTATCTGTACTCGCCTGTACGCTTACTTTTTGAGAGTACTCGAGTCCAGTAGAGTACTTTTTGTGAGTACAGAAAACGTATTTTTGCCATTCGAGACCCCTGCTTTTTCTCCATAAAGAATACTTATTAATAGAAGGAAACACCTTCTTGTCGTCCAGGGTAAACATTCAAACGCTCCCTTCTACATTTACCAGAAAGAAAAGGTAATTTTACTTGCTTTTACGCTTTCCTGAAACAAATATACACATTTAGGCTTTTTGGGAAGAAAAGTATTTTACTCGCGAGTAAAAGTAAAAAAATTACTTTCTGCTTCCTTAAAAATTATTTACTCAAAAAGTATAAAACGCTTTCTGTACTCGGGGGGGGGGGAGGGGGGTGAGCAAAAACATAATACTTTTTGCATACGCATACTTTGAAAAAAGTTCGATACTTTGACCAACTCTGTATTTAAGGAGATATTGCTGAGAAGGCATTAGTGCTTCTTCCTTCTCGATCAAGAAGTCTCGCCCGCTTGACTATTACCTTCAGGACAAGTCAAAATAAGATACCGTATATCCTCGTATAAGTCCTCAAGGGAATTATTTTTCCATCAGATTTTTCTGACTGGGGAGTTATTCGAGGAGGTTCTTTTCTCATAGGTATTTTACGTAGAATGCATGAGCAATATTTATGTCTATCATGACTAGTGATGGAAAAGGCACCGGGAAAAATGGCACCGCACCGCACCGCCACCGGTGCTATTCCTCAGAAAGGGCACCTGGCACCTTGGGCACCGGCAAAAAAAAGGCACCGCACCGCACCGGCACCGGTGCCATTCTAAAAAAAATAGCACCGGCACCCTGGGGCACCGGCCGGTTGCCGGTGCTAGCACCTAAAGGCACCGCATCGGGCTGAAAGTTCCGAAGGATTTATCGGGTATTTTCTTAGAGGCCGCACCTTCGGAAGTGCATTTTTCCATGATCCGAAGGATTTATCGGGTATTTTCTCTATCGATTTTGATTTTTGAGCATTCAAAATGATCAGAATGATGTGGTGATCACTTTATGAAGCAATTATAATAATTACAAATGATAGCTCAAATATTTTATCTGCTCCAATACACATACCAGTAGTCACTATTGTCTACTGTCTGGGGTGGATATTGTACAGGAAATGTTTTAAATTTTGTCATATACTGACCACAAATTATGAACAAAATGGCAAAACAAACGTAATATTTATGATTGAAGAAAACACAATCAGGTATTCCCTCTTCAGAAGGGTATGGCACATTTCAAAGTGAATTTGATGAGACGTTTTTTCTAGAAATGACTAAAAACAGTCGAATCTAGACTATTGATCTGATAAATATGAATAAGCACATGCTGTTGACGAAATTTTACACCCAGTTACGACTTGGCCGGTGCCTTTCCCGGTGCCCTTTACTTTAGCTCTGGTGCTAGCACCTTTGGCACCAGCTGAAAAATGGCACCGCACCGCACCGGCACAAGTGCTATTCTGTAAAAAAATGGCACCAGCACCGGCACCGGCAGGGCACCCCCGAAAAATGGCACCGCACCGCACCAGCACCGGTGCTGGTGCCGTTCGGTGCCCCGGTGCCTTTCCATCACTACATGACTGACAATGTCTAGCAATGTCTATTTTCTAAATAGAGCTACCTAAATTCGTTGCATAAACCTGTAAGTCAGAATAGAAATCAGGTAAATCCATTCTAGTGAGCACCAACTAGATAAAACCTAAATAATTATTTTTAATGAACACAACGTTTTTTATATTTACGTAGACGTATACTTCCCACCCATCAAAGGGGAGGGGGGAGGTATTATTGAGGGAGTTATTTTTTATTCAGTCAGCTAACAGGGGGAGTTATTCTACGGGGTATTTTTCGAGGGGGATTTTTCGAGGATATACGGTACATACCTACCTACGTTAAGCACTGCAGCCAATTATTTGCCAGTATATCATCATCTCTCCGACGCCTTTCCGTTCACATTGATAACGCGAGTGCGCTGCATTATTTTACCAGCATTACATTTATTTTTGCAAACTATGGCAGGCAGTACATGTCATTCATAGGATCCACGATGGCGCTGAAATTTGCCTCGCTGAACACAGTGAACTGAACGATTTTTGTTGCTCGGGCAAAAATGTACATAGGTAAATAAATACATTCATGACTATCACTTCATGAAAAGCTGTCACAAGTGGGCGCAATTTTGTATGAAGGAGGGTGATTTATGTGGCTATGGCGCCTCATTTGAAGATCATCAGCAAAAAATTGGTCCATTTTTTATACCTCAATGGTCAATCGTCTGGGGACATTAGAAAAATGCGCCAAGAGCACTGTTAGTGCGCTTTTCCAAAAGAATTTCAAAAACATCTACACTGTAAATTCGCTATCATGTGAACCTTCAACAGGTTCTGGGTGCATTGTTTTGCGTTTTGTCACATTTCCAGCGTAACTACCGTATTTCCTCGAATTACCTCCGGGGTTATTTTTTCAGAGTTGAAATTTTGAGGGGGTTTAACGAGGGAGGCATTTCGAGGGGGGTGGTGGTTTATAAATTCATTGTGTTCATTTTGAGGGGGGGGGGATTTCGAGGAAATACGGTACATCGTAGCTACATACTCATTAGGACGTAAACTCGTTGACAAATATTATAATCACCTAAGTCTAATTAAAACTGTGTGAGGAACGGGGCTTTGAAATTGAAATTGAACTTTATGCGCGTATTCTCATATTTATTTATCTAGGTATGCAAGTCCAATTTTGATGGTTCTCATTTGATAGTTCAGACAGCCATAAGTCAAATTGCTCCGTTGTCAGAATTTATCTGCGACAACATCTCGTGTAAAATCGCCACGTTAGCTAGCTGTAAGCATTTTACGATTATTACGACAGTACTTAATCATGCATCACGTACAATGGCAAATAGTAAATATTTACATATTTACTCTTACAAAGAACCCCAAAGTGGATTCTATCATCACATACCTAATTTTGATGGAGTAATTAAAAGGGTGGATTATATTTTGGTATTCGATGCGACGTATGTATACCAAATATACCACCATTCGTCATTTTCCAGCTGAAGTCATCAGCCATAAAGATGTACCTACCCTAAGTAGAAATGATAATGCTTGACAAAACACCGGAACCCAATAATATGGAACCGAATAGGTCGAATATATGCGAGTTTTTGCTGAAATGTAGAATTAGAACTGGATATGAAGCTGAAAAATATGTCAACCGATTCAGATTTCGTACTTTGAAATCTGTGATTTTGAAAAAATACCAGAAAGGAAAAAAAGTTGTAGCACAAAGAATGCGATAGATAAGGACATAAAACGCGACCACCAACCAACAAAACGTTGACATTCTTCGGGGACGCTTCACAAGCTCCTCTAAAATACCGTATTTCCTCGACGTACCCCCCGGGGGTTTATTTTTTCATAGTGAAAATTTTGAGAGAAAAAAACGTGAAAAATGCAACAATAACCACCATATATAAGTTTTTACAGCCTTATATAAGGATGTAGATGGTATAAACGATGTTCTAACGTAACACAGTACGTGTTTTGAACGTCTGTTATGACTTTCCCGGACCACAAATTCATTGTGCCCATTTTGAGGGGGTATTTCGAGGGGGGGGGGATATTTCGAGGAAATACGGTACTCAGAAAATAGCACTTTTAGTAAATACGTAATATTTATCAAAGTAGCCTGACGAATCGACGTAGAAAGCATGTCTGACGTGTCGTAAACGCCATCAACTTTAATTGGCGTCCGAGTAATTACATAAGTATCCATTTGGGTGAGCTGATAAAAGTTCACCTCAGCTATTTACAAATCTATGACACGTGCAGATAATCATGACGGGCGCGTGCTAAGACGCGCGTTGACGTCAATTCGGAATTTCAACATTTCATTACATACGCAAGCTGTCGGCACTAAATTCTATCTAGGTAAAGGCTTTCTAAGGTATTCAGATTTTAGAAAAAGCTAATTTGATGAGCTGCTGCTCAGATATTGTTGCTACGAGGGATATATTCATCATGATTAGCGACGTCTCGATGCCGCTGATTACTTCTTTCTTCAGTCTGGCAGGTGGTGCAAAAATATTTAGCTGAATGTGGCCGCACACACTAGTTTACTAACAGAAGTAAACTCAATTTGGGTGCCGATAAATCAGCTTTGAGTTTACAAGAAAACGTAATTTTACAGCCACGTCAACTGTAGTTTACAGACACCTCATTCTGGTAAACTCAAATGCGTTCAAAGCTGATTTATGAGCACCCAAAATGAGTTTACTTCTGTTAGTAAACTAGTGTGTGCAGCGCCAATATAGTTCCCCATAAAGCATGCCTCTTTCGCACACAATCTTCAGCCGCAGGTATAATATCAGCAGCATTGAGCCAGTCAGTAGACTTCACAATCTCCACCAGTAGCGGCGCGGCAAGAGGAAAGTGCGACAGCAAAGTGGGCGTGTGCACACTCCTGGGGCTGTACTACGGCAGTGACACGTCGGGAGATGGGAGGTTCGCACCGCCGAAACTCGCCACATGGAAGGGTTAGCGATTGCGTGTGAATTAAATGCCTGGGTGAAATGTCAGGCTTGACCTTCCAGTGAACTCAATCAAACTTGTGAACAAGTAATTGATATATAGAGACCGTATTTGCTTGAATAATCCCCCTCCTTCAATAATTGACCCCTGTAAGACGACTGACTAAAAAATAAATCCTCCCTTGAATATTTCCCCTCTTTGGGCAATTTCGATCGATTTCTTTATGTCCATGGCGTGTTATTGTGTAAATAAGTCATAACTTGTAATTTTTAGAAACATGCTTAAATATTCTGAAGAAATAATCATTCACCTTGAATAGGTCCCTCGCAAAAAGTTAAACGAACAGATAATTAAGCGGGGGATAGATTCGAGCAAATACGGTATTATCACTAAACATGACGCATTACAACGAATTTTAAGCAAAAGATAACTGCAGAATAACTGAGCAAATTGAACAGGTGTTTACGCGGCCACCAGACTGGCGAGAACCTGCATCGGCTCATTGGACACCACATTTCCCGGCTTTCCCGGCGCTGAAATGTGGAATAGCAAAACGGCACTGACGGAAAATTGCCTCAATATGAATATTTGGCTACCCGCATTGCCGGAAAAGCAACGGAACTACCCAATAATGGTGTGGATTTATGGCGGCGGTTTCTTCAGCGGTGCACCGTCACTAGAGTTGTACAATGGACAGCAGTTGGCAAGGAGTGCAGGCGTTATAGTTATCAACATAAATTACAGGTACATATTATATTAATTATATAGCTGAAAAGCTTTTATCGCCAAAAAAATAATTTTTGCCTCATCAATCAAACCAGAGTGGGTCCGTTCGGTTTCGTCTACCTGAACACGAGTGAGGCGCCGGGAAATGTCGGGCTGCTCGACCAGAGATTGGCTTTACAATGGATACACGGAAACGCCAACGCATTGGGCGGCGACCCGAATAGAGTACGGTACACTGATCCCCCTAGAAATACCCCCGCCTCCTCAAAATACCCCCGTACCCTCAATTACCAACTCCCACAGGTCTGAGCGTGCTTATTAAAAAATTTCCACTTTGAGAAAACAAACCCCCTGGCCCTGGGGTATTTCGAGAAAATACGGTATATTTTCCAGGTCTTTCTGGGGAGCCTCAATTTTATGTTCTCTTGAGTTTACCTTGGTTTAAAACATTTCACACCATCATTTCACATCATCAAAAACCCCATTCCAACTTCAGATCACATTATTCGGTGAATCCGCCGGTGCTGCGAGCATCTCGGCACATTTGATCGCTTCAAAATCGCGACCGTACTTTCGCAACGCGATTTTGCAGTCCGGCGCTATAATAAACAAGTGGGCGTCAAACACAGCTGATGAAATGTATGGAAAATCACTGGCTTTAGCGAATGAAGTTGGGTGTGCGGCGAGCGGCGGGGAAGATTCCTCGGTTGTGGAGTGTCTGCGCTCGAAACCAACGCAGAGGCTACAGGTACAGCTTACAATCGGGGAGAAGTTTCGCTCTTTGGCAAGTGACAAAGATAGTGACAAGTAAACCTGAAAAAAAACGAAAAAAAGAAAGAAAGTTTGGTGCTAATTGACAAAACAGTTTTTGTTGCCATTAGTAAATTTACTTGCCGTGTAAATTATGACTTCAACTTTTTCACCATTTTTCCGGAGGAAACACTCCATCATGACGTAATCACTCTCGTCGCCACCATCATCTCTCGTCGTCTTCATGACGTCATCACTTCGTCTTCATTAAGCCTTCCATAAGTTCTCGACTGGCCGTTTGCCAGCCCAAGACATAACTCCTATCTGTTTGTAGAGTATCGTGTCTGCCGAGTATACCTATCTATGTATCTAATAGCAACCTCCTCCCAATAACTCACAGAGAGCCGCCGAAGTAATAGGTGCAAGGGCAAAAAGATTCCTGGAATTCCCATTCGTACCGGTGGATACTGGGCCGGGGGACGCGTTTTTCGACGATTATATCCAGACGAGCATCAACAGAATTTCAGAGTATGGACATCTCAATTTGATAGTCGGTACTAATGCAGACGAGGGACCATACTGGCTGCCGTATTATCAGCCGAAACTATTTGCATTCAACCCAAATCAGCACAAAAATTCACTGCAAAATCAGGCGGCATTGGATCCCATACAGGTAAGCCATACTTAAGAATCCCACCATCTCCCACAATACTAAAATACCGAATAGGCTTGAATAATCACCCGGGTGAATTATTATTTCGTCAGACTTTTTTGAGGGGGAACTACTCGAGGGGGAATTATTCAAGGGGAGGAATCATCACAATTTTCGAGTATGTTTCTATCATCAACTCATTTCATGAAATATGCTTTATTGACACAATAAAATGCCATTTCTGTTGAAATTGATTGATCATGTTATTAAGGGGGTAACTATTCAAGCACATACAGTATAATCAATTAAAAATCACCAGTACCTGCGATCGATCAACAAAACGCTGAACGGTCGAACTGATGCCTTATCAAAGCGAGCGGTGGCGCAGTTATACATGGAGGATGCCATGCTCGACGGACATCTGGGCCAGGCTGAACTCAGGGACGCTGCAGGTGACACAGCTGTATCCAATACATATATTTTTGTCAACACATCACATTTCATGGTAATGATGGCCTTGGCTAGCTGCCAACCAGAAAAAATACGCACAAACAAAATACCGTATATAGGTACTCGAATAATCCCCCCTGGGAATTATTTTTTCGTCAGACTTTTAAGAGGGGGAACTATTTGAGGGGGGAATTATTCAAGGGGGATTAATATTTCGTCAAAAATTTTAAGTATGTTTCTATGAACTGATTTCATGAAATATGCTTTACCTACTTACCAAATGTCATCTAATTTTTGTTCAAATTGGATGCAAAAACTTTACCATATGTGTAAAGGGGGGGGATTATTCGAGGGGGGATATATTTTTTCCCCACTCGTATTAGAGAATTTTATTTATTCAAGGCGGGGGAATTATTCGAGCATATACGGTATGCAGGCCGCCTGCTGGGAGACTTCTACTTCGCGTGCGAAGTGATCGACTTCGCAAAGATTGCATCGCGCGCCGGCGCCACAGTGCATCTCTACTATTTCACACAACGGTTCAGTCTAGTGTTTCGTTCTTTTTGACAAAAAGCGGAAAGCTTCACAGAAGTACGGCTCTGGGGCCAATTCCGCAAAATGTGCAGTGAAATGAGCAGTCAAAAGTTAAAAAAAATGGCTTATCGTAGTTGAATATAACGTATAAATAACAATAAGGACTTTTTCATCGATAGAATAAAAAAATCGGCACATTTCTCACTAAATCATCATTACCGCCATCCGAAACCTTTCTAGAACAGAATTCATTATTTACGTTTTTTAGTTTTTATTATTTTTCTTCACTGCTCATTTCACTCTCATTTCCTCTCTAATTTCACTGCTCATTTTGCAGAATTGGCTCTGATCTATTTTTGAAAAAAAGAACAACAAAAATACACCAATGTAGATCGTCGCCAAATCCGTGGCCCGAGTGGATGGGCGTCATGCACGGGTATGAAATTGAGTACATCTTCGGCGCGCCTTTTCTGGCGCCCTCTCTGTACACAACGGCGGAACGGAAGTTGAGCGGTCGCATGCAACTCATATGGTCGGCTTTCGCCAGGCACAAGTGGGTAGCGCTTGAAAATCTGCATCATGTGTTTATCTCTCTGAACTTTTCGATAAAAATAAACTGATTAAAAGTTCAAAGGAAAATTCTCAACCAGCAACTAGTCCCATCCCAAGCCACAATTAAAGAACAAATTTACAGGGCTGGCAATTTTTTTATAGCATTTAAGGCTACGCGTAGCGGGCCTGCCCTTACAACGAGATCCGGCCACAAAGATCCACCCAAACCGCAGCACCATCGAGCACACGATGCTGCCGTGGCCGCAGCTGGACCCCTCAAACCCGCTGCACTACGAGCTGAACACCCGCGGCGATAGAACTGGCAGCCCTGTACCCAGCCACGCTTGCAGCCTCTTGGCAAGTGTCCAGAGAGACGGAGATCAATGTCGAACGAGTGGCCAGACTGCGGCACTCTCTGTGAGCGACGGGCGCAGGAGTGCCATTGTGCCCGTTCCAGGAATAGTGTGTTGTGTTGCTGTGGTGATGACAATGATTTTGTGATCTTTTTGTTGTGTATAGTATTTATGTACACCTTGATATTTTTTCTTCGTATATTTACTCGGCGGAAAGACGTATCCAGTGAGGGCGGAGAATCAGGGTAGCATCTGACACGTCAACGATTGGAATTTTATATCCATGCCAATGTTTGCGGAATCATGCGTGCATTCTCACATGGCACTCATAATTGCTGGCGTAAATATTTACTTATCAATTAACTGTGCAAATGTAAATTTCGTTGCACGCACGCGCGCATTTTCACACTATGGCGCCACACACGCTGGATGTCAACTGAATTCATGTCAACTAATTTTACTGATATATGTGATTTCAACTTTCCTATCTGATAGAGCATAGTTTATGTTACATAATGACACTTTCATTGTTTCTGTTAAGTGTGATGCTTTTAATTTTTTTTGTGTTACTTAGTTGACACAAATTTGCGATGTCAACTAGCGTGTGGGCCTAATGTAAAATGCGCTGTAAACTAGTTATTTGCACACGAAAAATTGACCTAAAAATCTGATAAGTATTCTAATGTCATGTTATTCTCGGACGGTCGTGTTCGCAAATGTTAGCTTACTAAATGGCTCAGGTAGCGTATAAATATGTTTTTGCGTTGTCTCTAACATGATTATCTATCATATCAATATTTTTTTGCTGCGTTTAAAATTCAATGCCCATTCATATTTCAATCTTCCAGTTATCATTCGGTGTTACCATTTATCAATGAATAATTAATCCATAACCTCTGAATAACAACCAAACAATTTAAAAAACAACAACAGAACAAAACAGCCAACAATGTGTTCTGCAAGATCACCACGATCCATTTGACTGACGCCTAGCTGTGGTGACTGAAGCTCCTGTGTAGATGAGAGAAACATTGAGAATTGGTTACATGGTCTAGTACAACTGACAAAAACAATGAATTTCTATGACGCAAACTGTGAGGCGAAGGGGTGGTTATTTGAAAACTTTTTCAAACGACCGCTTTTTAAACTGACTGAAAATACAGGTCAGTTCAAAAATCTATGAAGTTCAAAGGGGTTGGATAAAAAATCAATTTTTTAATCGCCCAAAATGGGGGTATGGAGAAAAAATATATGTATGTTAAGTGTCAGGAAATGTATTGTTATGTCTATTGTGGTCATATTATGACTGTGGAGGAATGGAATAGCATTATAAGTAGCGATTTCTTTCAAAAATATCCATTTTACATCGACTTATTACATATATCGCCTTTTGTCGAATGTTCGTGACTTCAAGTGAAGTTCGGCATGGAATAGTTCTAAAAAAAGGTTGTAAGAGAAGGCTAATACATTGACAGTGATGTTACACACTGTAGAAGTATGTGGGTAGGGTGGCAGACGGTACGGCCTTGCGGTAAACCGTACGGTACGGTAAATTTTCCATTTTGCGGTAAACGGTACGGTACGGTAAATCTTCAATTTTGCGGTAAACGGTACGGTATGGTAAATCTGAAAAGTGCGGTACGCGGTACGGTAAATTTCCGATTGTCATAAATGTATCAATGCCGGACTACAGACAACTTTTACTTCATAAATTGACACCAAATTCAATGACACAATTTGATAAATGGACTTAAGAACACAATAACAGTATGATGACATACAATTACATTACCCACAATGTAGGGCTCAATATATAGGTTTATACAAGGAGTAGAAGGAAGAAAATGAAGAAAAATTGCTAAAAGTGGGTGAAAAATTGCTAAAAGTAAGTGAAATTTACACTTTTAGAGCGTGTTGAAATGAAAGGGCTTCAAATCAGAAAACAGTGTTTTTGAAATTTGCGCGCTTGCGCGCCAAAACTTCAAAACACTACATTTATTGTCATCAATAAATTGGCATATTTATGGTAAATCTAAGTAAAATTTACCGCATTTTCTGCGGTAAATGAGTGCGGTACGCGATACGGTACGGTAAATTTTGGAAAATGCAGTACGCGGTACGGTACGGTAAATTTCTAAAATTGCGGTAAATGGTACAGTACGGTACGGTAAATTTCCCAAAAATGCGGTACGGAAGGTAAATTCAACCACCCTATATGTGGGAGCACATTGGTTTGATATTATATACTACACTAGCATATCACGGCTTATTATTACATGGTAACATGAATAAATGGAAGATTTTACACTAAAAATCCCCCAAAACCCATGTAAACACCACAAATGGTGATATGTATGAGAAATTGTGCACTTGCGCGCAAAAAAATGCAAAATACCTAGTGCAAGTCTACCAGAAATTTTGCCTTTTGATTTTTTAAAATTAAAATCAGTTTCCACCCTTTGATTTAAAAAAAAATCAAGATTAAAAAAAAATCAGTTCAAAAAAAATCAAGTGCCAACCCTCCTCTGCACAGTAACACTAGGGATGGCCAAAAAAGGTTTTTTCAACCACAGGGTTAAAACGCCTGGGTTTTTTTTACAAAAATAGGGTTTCATTTTAAAATAAAACCGTTTTTTTTCTCCAAAAGCTACCAGATATGATCATGAGTCAACATATACAGGTGAATCAGACAGGTGACAGTACTTTGTGATGTTATATATAACCATAGCATGCTGTGGAGTCATGGGATAGCATTATAAGTGGTGATTTCTGTCAAAAATATCCATTTTATGCCGACTTATTGTGTATATCACCTTTTGTCGAACATTCAAGATTTCAAGTGAAGTTAGGCATGGAAAAGTGCTTAAATAAGGTTATAAGAGAAGGCTAATACATTGACAGTGATGTTTCACACTGTAGAACTATTTGGGGGCACATTGGCTGAATATTATATGCTACACTAACATATCACAGCTTATTATGACACAATAGCATGAACAAATGGAGTTTTCACACTAAAAATGCCTCAAAACCAATGAAAACCAAAGGTAATGTGCATGTGAAATTACGCGCACAAAAATTGCAAAATATCTCGTACTTAGTACTAAAAGTTTTGGCTGAGGTTTTTTTTTAAAGAGTTTTTTTTTGTTTCGATGGTAGGGTTTTTAACAAATGAAACGTTTTTTATTAAAAAAACTCTGGCCATCCATAAGTAACACTAAAACAATCACTAAAAATTTAGGAAATTCTACACATGTCATTAGTACAAACACACGCCGTGTCACTTGCTTTGGTTGTGGCAGAAGCACACACTATTTCTCGCATAGCATTGCTTATTGAGTATCAATCAATCAATAACGACTCACCGCACCAAAACGAGTCAAATCCAGCCAACTAGAGCTGCCAACTCGCAAAACACTTCAACCAAAAAAAACAAAATACACAACACAAATCTAACAACCGACTTGCTCAGCATGCCGTCCTTTTCAGCGAGCCGATTGATGCAATCATCAGCCTCCCCCATACGCCTGAGCGCGCCGCAAATGGCGTACCTCTTGACCTGGCCAGTGAAACGGCCGTTGGCGTCCACCTCGGCTAGGTCGAGCTGCACGGCCGAGTGGTCGGTCGCCGAGATGATCCGGTTTGAGGATGAACTGAGATTGATTGAGATTGGATTGGTGATATTTGGATCAGTGCCAAGTGGGGAGGGACGGGAATAGGGTGGGTTGGACGAACCATTTGCGCGGGACGTAGAGATCCACCTTCTCGCCGGCGTCGTTCTCCATGTTGAATAGCTTTTGGATGAAGGAGAAATGAACAGAACAATGTTAGATACACTCGTTATTCCTTTTCTGAAAATTTTTGGACAACATTCGTATGAATCGCGTATGTAAACTTGGCCCACGTCCAAGTTTCCGCTCGCGTATTGTGTTTTCAGCAATTTTTCGCAACGTTTGCTCGAAATCGCTAACATTTGCTCCATATTGACAGCTTTCAACTTTATAATTTATAACTTTATAATAACATCGTTATGTACACACTGTTAGCTATTTTTAGCCTATTTTATTTATATTGATACCAATTTCGAAATATTTGGCCAGGTGCCAAGTTACATAAGTAACCCAGATACAGGGTATCTCACCTGTGTATCAGCGGAGAAACATAACTTCAAAAAAGATAAATCGACAGATATTGCTCAATGATTACAGCCAGCTGATTCGCAGCTGTTACCGATTTTTCCATTTACTTTTTTCGTTCAATCTCAATTTTCGGTACGGCATGCGATTCCCTTTGCGATCGTAACACGGAAAAACGTAAATGCACGGAAAAGCACGACAATGACGTCATCAATGGATAGTAAATAAAACCGGGAAGTGCTTCAAACCGTGAAAGTGTTCTGTCCAACGGTCAGCTATGTCGAATCTCCACGGCAAAGTGGCGCTTATCACAGGTTCTTATCCATCTTATCACTTATCACCAATTCATCCATCACAAAAACCAACCCCATCCAGGCGCGTCCAGTGGAATCGGCCAGGCGACGGCTATATACTTTGCATCGTTGCGGCCGCATGGTTTGATGTTAACTGGGCGGGATGGGCCGAACTTGGAATGTACGAATAGATCGTGCGTGGCTGCGGGCTTGGAACAAGAAAAGGTGTGAATTAGGTGTCTGGGATTGGGATTTTTGGCAGAGTTTCTTGGCTGTGGTGTTCACTTGGTTGTGTTGCATTCACAGGTAGTGAAATTTGAGGGTGATCTGACTGACATGTCGACTGTGGACCGGTTGGTGGAGCAAACGATCAAGGTGTTTGGTCGGCTCGATATTTTGGTTTGTTTTGACATGTGGCAGGGATGTGGTTTTCCAGTCCATCTGTATTGTTTTTTCCTTTGAAAATGAAAAGTGTGACAAGATTTCGTCATTCATATTCAAGTTACACCTTGCGACTGCAACGGTGCGCCGATTATAATTACGATTTCTGCCATGCAAACATGAAACAGAAAACTCCGCGACCACGAAGCACTGTGTGATTTAATATTTCAACTCTCATGACAGGTAAACAGCGCTGGGATTGTAGTGTCGGGGCCTGTGGAGACGTGTCCGATGTCTGCGTATGATAAAGTAATGGACATCAACTGTCGCAGGTGAATTTCAAAATGCTAGTTGTGCCAGTTTAAAACCTTGTGCTGGTGTCTACTTGCACTTCTCTGCCATCAGTCACCAGTTAACAAGTCCTTTGTAAGCACCACAAATATTTACACTTCAATCATTGCAGCCTCGTGTACTTGTCGCAACAGTTCCTGCCGCATATAAAGTCCACACGAGGCAACATCGTCAACGTAAGCAGCATCAACGGCATTTGTTCGGTTTGTTCTTTTGGCATAAAATTTATAAAAAAACATGAGGCGTCGATTTCAATAAGTCAGAAAAATCATTTATTAGAATTTGCGATAAGTTTTTCGTGGTATGTTCATTGTAGGTGATGGAAGACTATTTTTATGCGTAACTCCATCTCGTCCTTGGATTTTGACTTCTAGAAGTGGACTCCTCATGTGAATTTAAAATGTCATATCACCAGAATCATCGGACATGTCATATGTGCAGTTCGCCAATGTGGCGTACTACTGCATGTCGAAATCAGCCCTGGACCAGTTTACAAAATGTCTGGCGTTGGAAATGGCACCACATCACGTTCGGGTCAACTCTGTAAAGTGGGTTCGAACATTTATGTGTTTATTCACTATCATATTTTTTACACAGAAACTGCCCGTGTTTTAAATTATCCACGCTGTGAACGCAAACGCGACGCGTTACTTTCGTATTAAACTTTTTAGTGAACTTTTATTCCTATTTAACCCAGGATATTTCTTCTACGGTGCTGCAAAATTGTCTAAAAATAAATATATTTTTCACCGCAGTCCCGGTGTGATTGTCACCAATGTACACAAACGTGGTGGAATGGACGAGGAGCGATACAAGCAGGTTAGCCAATGATTCGTCTTTAGTTATAACTACCGTAACCTACCGTAACACTGCTACAGTTCATGGAGCACTCTAAAACTACACACGCACTGGGTCGCGTCGGTGAACCGCTGGAAGTTGCCAAAGCTATCGCTTTTTTGGCCAGCGACGATTCCTCGTTCACAACTGGCCATTTGTTGTCTGTCGACGGCGGCAGAGGCATTATAACGCCAAGATGATGGTCGTCTAGAATTATGGCGCACCGCACACTGCAAAGTGTAGCGATCGGGTCCGGACGTTCTAATTTCCGCCCGGGCAGAATTATAAAGTCAGTTCGGACGATTTTTTTTACGACACATCTAAAAAACTATGAAATTTGGGTAGGTTCGGACGATTTTTAATTCCACCCCTCTTTTTAATTACACTTTGCAGTGTGCGGTGCGCCTTTGAGTTAGATAATGTCCTAGGTTGATTAGCTTAGAGCTCTGATTTATCCAGACGTTGGTGCCCGGTGTGATTAGGAATGGGAAAATAAGTTTTTTTGCAACGTTATGTGGCTTTTACGTGTGATCTGTGATCCATACCCAGTGATAAATGAAGTGAAATACGTAAATGTGGTCACTCCACTCGCGATTCCCATCATATTTACTTTGTCTGTAATTTCTGCTGGTACGGATGTACCTGAATTTACCTGCATCAGGTTCGAAAACGTGAGGTTTGTAATTGCCTTCATGATTACTCATGCAAATATAGAAATTTTCGCCTATAGGAAAGCGGGCCATGGAACACATCTAAATAATACCAATTTTATGTATTTATGTATAACAATTTCTAAGTGGGCCTGTGCACACTAGTTGACAGAGCGAAATATTGGTCTGGTGCATAAGTTTTTGCCGTTTCCGGATCGTTTCGCGATGGAGCGTCCAGGATGATCAGTGTGGTTTCAGCCGGGTTATATAAGCTGGCATTAATTAAAGTGTAAAATTTTACTGTTTTTAAAGTCCAAAACTCTACATGCCCGGCCCACCATTTCCAAAGGTTTCGATTTTTCAGTGAAATTCCAATGTAAGATCAGTGGGACTCATAAAGTTGGTGACATTTATAATAATCTACTTTAGTGTAATCAATTTTGCACTAGACTTTTATTCTTCAATTTTACGTCGAGTCCCCACTGCGACGTCTCAATCCAGGACTATCCAATGGGAGACGATTTTGAAACGGCAATAACTTTTGCACCAAGCCAATATGTATGAATTTCTTGTCAACGCAATTGTAATTGGTGCTCTGCGTTATTGATTAGCAATTCCTGTGCAATTCCATTTCTGGTGTTTTAAAGATGATTTTCAGTGTTCTGACAGTTTCTGGTTTGCTATAATATTCTGGTAAATTAATGCTTTAATGCCTTTGAAAAGCCAGATGATAGAGACATGGACCAGCACTCTGCGGTTGATGTGCACGATTCCAGCTAATGAAAAATTGATGAGTGGATGGACAAATTGCCCTGTCTCAATTCTGTATAATTACTCCATTTTTCACAGGCAACTGATTTCCATAGCGGCTTCCCAGTTTGCTGTAGTAGTTCCTGCTGTAAGCACTGTAAATAAGATTATATAAGCCTGAACTATGCGCGCCAAAAGTACATTGATCAAAAGTAATGTTCAATTGACAGCCATGGTCTGTTGACTGGCGCGTCAACTAGTGTGCGCAGCCACAATATTTAAAAAGACGATCGTTAAGCCAGGTGCGAGATTTGATTAGCTCCACCCTTTTTTGGCCGCCCGATTCATACACATAATGATGCTGCGCCAATCATTGTGGTTCTGCCCGGCAGCCGGCTGACGTATACTAGTGATGGAAAAAGTGCCAGGACTTTGGCGCCAAGCGCCATGGCGTTTTTTCGAACCCAAGCGCCAATGGTGTCAGCAAAATGGTGCCAAGCGCAATGGCGAATTTTGCTTCGGCGCCAAGCGCCGGTCTTTGTTTCTGGCGCCACGAAAAATAGCGCCATGGCGGTTTTCATGGGTGTGGCGCCAAGCCAAGCGCCAATGGCGCCGCAACAAAATAGCGCCAAAAGCTTCTTGGCGCTTTTTCCTTTGGCGCTTTTCCATCACTACTAGCGACATTAAATCGAGCAGCGTGTGATTAGTAATTACATAAAGATCGCCGAATCGGGCTGCCCGAAAAAGTGTCGGGCTAACTTAATCCCGTCTCAGAATGGGAGGAGCCGTGTCGTCTGGCGATGACAATGACGAACTAGTTGACAATTTGACAAAGGGGAATTACATCAAGTCGGAGGCCGTGGAGATGGCCCTCAGGTGCTTGTCTAATTCGCTTTTCTTGGAGTGATATCATATGCGGGTTTGGTATCATTTCAAAGGATAGCTGAAAAACTACTCTAGTGGGTGCGGCGATTTTCTCAGAGCCTTAATGGCGACAAGGTCTTGTTTGTAGTCTATGTAAAGCTTCATAATCAAAAATACGGTTACGTACGTACCGTATTTCCTCGAATAACCTGACTGAGTCTAGTATTTCTGTAGCAAAATGTGAGGTGGGATGGGTTGTTATTTTCATGAAAGTGTATGACAAAGTTGTTGCATTTACATACTCTGGTGTGAAGAACTTCGGTGCTATTCGCACCCTAAATCCTCGAATAAGACCCCAGTAGAGTTATTTGTTCATCATAAGTTTTTGAGGGGGGAGTTATTCAGGGGGGGTATTCGAGGGGGATTGTTTGTCCTCGTGAAGCTTGGACTTGATCCATTGTATTTATGGATGCAGTATGCAAACTCATGTAATTCAGGTATTTAACTGTCCAACAACAACAAAAATATGTGTATACACGCAAACACAAATTGTATCTGCTGCCGCTGCCGTAGGCTGGGTAATATTCTTTTACAGTTTTGTATTGTATCTTTTTCATCCAAGGGGGGGGGGTTATTCGAGGGGGAGTTATCTTCACCTCGCCAGCAGGGGTGGGGGGGGGGGTCGAGGATTTGCTGTCGCCGCGATTTGCAACCGCTCGTTTCAATCGTGACCCCCAACTACGCAGGTGCGTCGACCGGGGGCTCTACGTAATCGAACAGCAGCGACAGCAAGCTTACAGGGACATGGCCTGGAAGTACGGACGTTTGCACTTGTCCGCGCCCTGTATTTACGCAGAGGTGTTGGAAAGTTTGCAGATAGAGAAAGGCATGCGCTTTTTGAACGTGGGAAGCGGTACTGGGTATTTGAGCACCGTTGTGGGGATATTATTGGGTTAGTTTGGGTTGAGGGCTGTTGGTTTTTAATATTAGTTTTAGATCGGATTTGTTTTGGAAAAAATTAATTCAAAAATCAATGTTTTCATTTGAATTTGATTTTTAATTGCCAAAATGTAGGGATTTTAAAAGTACGAATAAATAAGTAAAGTCACACAACAGGCGGCTCGGGCGCCAACCACGGCGTGGAGCTGCACGACGATGTGGTCGATTACGCGCGCGAACGCTTGCACTTCTACCAGCTCACGCAGTACGGCGCAGACAGGTTCGAGACTACTTGGCCGCTGTTCGTGTGCGCCAATGCGTTCGGCATCGACGCCAGGTATAGCATGGTGAGCGGTTATTTTTCTATATCCGATCCTCTGGGGGCAGTCCCGGACCTTGTAAAATGTCAAATGCCATGCAAAGTGTCAAATTCATGTAAAATGTAAAATTCATATAACCGGGTTGCTATTTTGCAGGGCATTTTACATGACTTTTGACACTTTGCATGACATTTGACATTTTACAGGGTCTGGGACTGGCACCAGGTGTCTTTGTTGCTTTTCAGCGTGTCAGTAAATATGTCGATGGTTTGTAGACCTACGATCGGATATACTGCGGCGCGGCAGTTTCCGAAGCCCGCTGCGAGCAGTTCTACCAGCTGCTCAAAATCGGCGGCCTTTGCGTACATCCCACCGATGAAACGGCGCGTTTCTATTTACCTATGTAGAAAGTTTGACTTTGAAGTGGGAAAGGTAGTTCGGATGAAGCGCACAGGGTAACCGCGTGGCATCACCGGAACGCACCCTCCAAACTCAATTTTGGCGGACTGCCAATCCCAACATGTAGTTCCAGTGCCGGGACAAAAGTTCCCCAATCCGAAATCACAAATTATTTACGAATTTTTTTTGTCAAGTGATGAGAAATGCTTCTGATTTCCCCACAAGTGCACCCTTTTCCCATTGATATCGACCGCGCACATTTAGCTGGTGGCGGTGCGGCGCGTGTCGGCCACCGAGTTCAGCAAGAACAACGTGTTGTCCGTGTCGTTCGCGTCCATGGTCGAGCCGAGCGACGAGGACGCGGCCAAGATGGAGCCGGTCCACTTGCGTATGTTTGTGTTTTTTGACTATGTATTGAATTCGAATGGCTGAGAATTTTTGAGCATCTATTCAGCATACCGGATTTATTGAGGGGGAGTTATTCAAGTGGGGAGTTATTCAAGTGGGGAGTTATTCAAGTGGGGAGTTGTTTCCTCGCCTGGCGAACAGGGGGAGTTATTTAAGGGGACTTATTCGAGGATTTGCCGTATTTTTCTTTGTCTTTGCAGCGCCACTGGAAGCTGCGCCGTTGAAACATTTGGTCAGGGAGACTATTCGAACCTGCGTAAGACGCGCTTGTTTGCAAAATACGGATGCTAATCGCGATGGAAGATTTTTGCCCGAGAGGTGCTTAATTGCAAAAAAGGTGAGTTGTAGAACGGGATCGTTAAACAAACGTTTTCATTTTCATCCCTATATAAATACCAGTGAAAACCACACCACCAAAAGTACTGTGCACGAATTCATGCGGACACTCCCATATTTATTTACATTTCATGCCCAGTTTACGTTTCATCTCATCCGTCAACTACACTATATATATATTTTCTGTCGCCACAGCACCACAGCGCGCGGCCGGTGCCGCCGCTCAGTCGGCCGCAGGTGCCAGTCCCAGACTCTGTAAAGTGTCAAATGTCGTGCAAAGTGTCAAAAGTCATGCAAAATGCCCTGCAAAATGGCAACTTTGCACGACATGTGAGTTGCCATTTTGCAGGGCATTCATTTCCCATGACTTTTGACGCTATGCACGAAATTTGACATTTTACAGGGTCCGGGACTGCCCCCAGGCGACCGACTCGGACAACGACTCTGATCGATTCATGGACGACGACAGCGACGAAGACCACTTCGGCACGGGCGCCGGCGCCACGCGCAGGCGATATTTCATGTCGCGCTTTGGACGGCGGGCGCGCGCGCGGGTCCGTGCACAGTTGCTCAGTAGGGAATGCGACTTGACTTCTGGGCCCGGTTCCGCAATTTGAAAAGTGAGAAGTAAAATGGCAAAAGCGAAGTGAAATGGCAAAAGTGAAGTGAAATGGCAAAAGTGAAGTGAAATTGCAAAAGTGAAGTAAAATGGCAAAATCGAAGTGAAATGGCAAAAGTGAAGGAAAATGGCAAAGGCGAAGTGAAATGGCAAGTAAATTGGCAAAAGCGAAGTAAAATGGCAAGTTAAAAAACAAATGTGCCATTTCATTCCTCATTTTACTTCTCGTTTGCCAATTTACTTGCCATTTCACTTGGCTTTTGCCATTTGCGCTTTCACTTCTCCACTTGCGGAACTGGCACCTAGGGTTCAAACGGGATTGACTTTTCGGGATCGGGATCGGGATCGGGATTCACTTTTTGAGATTTCGGGATCGGGATCGGGATCGGGATTAGGGTTTCGGGATCGGGATCGGGATCGGGATTGGTATTTTAAGATTTCGGGATCGGGATCGGGATTGGCCGGGATTGGGGTCACGGGATCGGGATCGGGATTGGGATTGGCATTTTTTCGGGATCGGGATTGGGGTCTAGGGATAGAGATTTTCGTCACTGTTCTGGCATTCACAGTTGTTCATAAAGGTCTCAAAACACTGTTGGATGCCAGAAAAGGGACATAAAATGGACGCTGGGGGTTTGCGTTCACATTTTTGCATGCAAAAATGTCATTTTTTTACTTTTTATAATTTCCACTATTTTTTCCGGGATCGGGATCCCGGACTTCGGAGATTCTCGGGATCGGGATCGGGATTTGAAAGTTTTCGGGATCGGGATCGGGATTGGTATTTTTGGATTTCGGGATCGGGATCGGGATCGGGATTGGGGTTTCGGGATCGGGATCGGGACTGCTAAATCCCGGAATTTCACGGGATCCGGGATCGGGATCGGGATCCCGTTTGAACCCTACTGGCACCTGGATCGATGCGATGATCATTATTCTCATGACGATTGTGAATCAGCATCAAACGGGTCTCTATCGCGACTCATGACAACACCTATTTTTGAACTGCACATATTTGTGAAGTGAGAAAAATCGTTTAAAAAAACTTTTCTTGCAGCGGGCGGCTGAGCGTAATGAACTTGCTGCCGGACCCACAGAGGGTAATCCGCCAGATGCACCGCAAAATGGCGCCGCCCAACAGGAAGAGAGGGATCCTGACCAGGAGGTTAGCCTAATTTTCTTGTAAATTCCAGTGACGTTACACCTTGCCCTTTTGAAGCGTGCCAACGATATTTATCGCGTGTGATGTTCATAAACAGTCGGAAAAGTCATTGCTATTATAACATTTACGTCAACGTGTTCACAACAGTGAATTTTTACAAAATCGCATGCTTTAATTATCATGCTAGATCTTTGATTGGCACGCTTCCAACGTGAGACATAAATCTGTGTGAATGCAGGGTATCAAGTGCGCCCTCAAGAGTATAGTGTCTTTTCTCCATACCCGCCCAGCCAATGGAGAAATATTCATAAACAACTCACCCAAATGAATCAGGGCCAACTAGAGGCCGGGCGGCCAGAAGGAAACGACCCCAACACCGGCCCGGCAGTTTTGCACATGCGGCGCACGGCCACCGGCATCACTGTGCATATTGGTCCGTTGCCAACTATGCGCAATCGATTGGTCGGGTTCAATGCGGCCGACTTTGGAAGGCTGGCTGCTGCTAGGGCTGTCCTGAGAAATAGGAGGGAGGAGATTTATAGGAGTGCTGTTGAGGTGGGTCGGTGATGTTACGGGGCCATTTTGTAACTTAATATGGGAATCTCGCCGACAAAAATTTGAAATTCTAGCTATGGTTCCATGGATGGCAGTTTTTGATAGGTATTGATATTTTTCTGCCACGGAATATTCGGTACCGATGTTGACCCTAGATATGCATATTACGATAAAAAATTTCTATTCTCGATCGTTCCGTGAAACAACGGCACTTTAAGTAGAATCGTTTTGAGAATCAATTTTTACTGTATACAAAACAGATATATACTCAAATAAAAGTCGGACCTATTTTACCACAGCGCCGCGCCCGCACCGGCGAGAGCATGACGGAAGCTCTGAATCAAGAGCTTCTGCAGGCCACACAAAATGATAACGGCACAGCGGCGGGCGATGCCACTGTCGCCGATGCAGAGGGGCAGGTTGATGCCCCATCTGAAGTTGGTGAACAGCGTCGGCGTGCCTCATCTGAGGGTGGAGCGCTGCAAGATGAGAGTGTTGATGAAACGCCGGACCTGCAGGTGGGTTTGTAGGCTTGTAACGATATTTGTCTCGAATTTCGACCATGTTTTGCAATCGAAAGTACGTGAAGGCAACTGAAAACTACGTCTCAAACATGGTTTTGTAACGGGAACGCACCATGTTTGAAAGCCGTTATGTGTGTATACTCCGCTTACTTTACACCTTGCACGCGTGGTTCCAGCTGGAAGTGTGCCAACGATGGTTAACGCGTGCGAGTTTCATAAAAAGATGACAAAATTGATTGTTGTTATAGTGTTATTCATTAACATATACACATCGATGAATTTTTTTCATCTTTTTACGGAAATCGCATGATTTGATGATCATTGGCACGCTTCCAACACGAGACATAAATCAGTGCGAGGGAAGAGTATCATGTACGCCGAGTATAGTATTCAAGGAAGCAAACTTCTCTTTCCCGTATTTAGTGTCGTGACATGAAAAATCACATGTAATTTACAATTTAAATCCGCCAGCAGTTGTTTTTTTAATCCGCTACAGGCGTCGGAAACCGATGAACAGATGGACGTTTCTGGTGCAACGAACGAAGGTGCGGACACGGCCGCGTCTATATCATCGCCCTCGTCAGCTAGCACTGAAGTAGTCCAGCCAGGTGCGTTTGCGGTAATTTCATTATCGTTTGGTCTTGTAAGCGACTTTGTGAAGAGTCAACGAAAAAATGAATGTTTGGGCGAGAGCGCTGAATGGTTGAATTGCTGATTTAATTTTTTTCAGTTTCCGACAACATTTTTTCCCTCAAATGGCGTCAAAATGGCAGCAATTTGCTGCTTCCACGCTTTCACAATTGGCTCACATTTCGGTCACGTTTTGTGACACAAAACGAAATATACTCGGCGTACGTGATACTCTGCCCTCGCACTGATTTATGTCTCGTGTTGGAAGCGTGCCAATGATTATTTAATCATGCGATTTCCGTTAAAATATGAAAAAATTCATCGATGCGAATATGTTAATGAATAACATAAACAACAATCAATTTTGTCATCTTTTGATAAAACTCGGACGCGTTAACCATCGTTGGCACACTTCCAGCGGGAACCACGCGTGCAGGGTGTAAAGTAACCGGAGTATATACACACTCATGCAATGCAATGTCCTCCACCCGACCAGGCGACGAAGTCCTCAGCGACACGAGCAGCAGCGACGACAGCCACAGCTCCGGCGACCGCACTGGTGCCCAACCCGCAGAAGACGATGCAATGACGTCGTCCACAAAAGCGAAGCGCGCCAGACAAGTGTCCCAGCCGGGAAACGGGGCGGCCGCCGGTGAAAGTTCGCGGGATACGTCGGATGTCCATCCAGTTTGGCGGTGTGTTTGTGTGGTGGGTGGTTTGTGCTGTGGAAGGTTTTGAAGAAATATAAACACTGTTCAGCAGATACCTAATTGAAAATTGAGTGACAAAACTCTGCAGTGGAGTGAATAGTCTTCAAAGAATGTACTTATTTATAGTATATCTCAATCAATCGATCAACCAGTAAAAAAGCCTCTCATCCCACCGCACATTGTTATTTTTTACTATTTTCTACCATTTTTTGTTAATCATTTTCATTGTGAACCATGGTGGGGAAAAAATTGAGATATACCTAAATCTCGGTAGAAACTATTTTGTTCAAAAGTGGTTGCCAGGGCCCACATGTGACCGGTCTTCCCGAACATTTAAATAAAGACGACCATGCTCCGATACAGCGGCAGCGATGAAGCCGGCCGCGCGTTCGGGCCCGAGCAACAGCGCAGGCGGGTGCGTAGCGATGGCCAGTACGATCAGGTGCGACCTCTACATTTGTTTCGTATCTCGACTAGGTAGGGTTCAAACGGGACCAGTTTTTCGGGTCGGAACCGGGACCAGAATTTTTTCTCGGGACTTGGCCTGTCGTGTCAGGACCGGGAACGTTGGTGGCTTTTTTGCATTGTCGGCACCTGGACAGGGACCGGGACTGGGGTCTCATTACCGGTACCGGGCTGGCTTTTTTGCATTGCCGTACCGGGACTGGGCCGTCAGGACTGAGACCGCCTCAGTCCCGAAAAATTGGCCGAACCGTGACCGCGGTGCCGTTCGAACCCTAATCTTGACACCCACACTGCACTCTGTCACTCTCGCAGGTGTCCAGCTGGTCGCGTCAAGTAGCCTTGCGACTCTTGCAGCAGCAGCTCGGCGAATTGGTCGGCTTCGATCGCTCGTTGGATGCAGCCGATGGCGGCGAACACGACGCCGGACGCGGCGACGACGAAGAACAGCAGGCGGAACGCGAAGCCGCTCAGCGGGAAGTGTGGCGCGTGGCTCGCGAGGCCAGGAGGGAGAGGGCTGCGCAGAGGCGAGCCAGGAGGGATACGCGGCGACAAAAAGAGAGGGAATTGGTGAGCTGTGTAAATATACTAAGTATTTACATAAACTGGTGGTAATTACTTTTAAATGGGGATTTGCAACAACCATTTGGTAGAAAATGCCACATGCAAGCTGTTGTTTAGTGTGGGGCACAGTGTGATTCAAATCAGTGGTGCTAGTCATGTTTATACATACCGTATATCCTCGAAATATACCGTATATCTTCGAAATACCCCCGTCAAAATACAAACAACAAATTAGTACTGGGAGTTTCTGGAATATCTGGCGAAATACCCCCCTCGTTTAACCCCCCTCAAAATTTTCACTCTAAAAAATTAAACCCCCCGGGGGTATTTCGCGAAAATACGGTATTTGAGCTAGTTCAATGCTCCGTCCTACACCTCAAAAATCAATGATATTGAGCTTAATCACACCCCTCACTTCGAAGCAAGAACAGCAGCGCGCATTCGAAGCGTCACAGCGGGAAGTTGAACGGTATGAACGGCAGCTCTTTTGCAGAGATTTTTCACTGCGCCTGGCGTCATTAGAGCTGCCGCGTCCACTGGTGGAATTTGTCGCATATGGCAAAAAGCTGGCTGAGATTGATCAATCAGAGGTCTGTGAGAATTTTTTTTAATGCGTAGATTCGAGGAATGTAAGACCTAACAGACTAAAATTTATTTAATGTAAAAAAGACTAGTGTAAAAAGACTGCAAAGTGAACGCGGTTAATCAAAGTGCTGATGAAATCGAAATTCCTTTCAAATTGTGGCCCGGCCCTATAATGGCCCTCCAATTTTTGCTGGCGTAAAATAACCCTGTAGGTGTTGCGAAATTAATTTACGTGACACGGTACGTTGCTGTTTTCTACACAGCCCGCGACAGCTGACAACGACGTGCCCCGCGGCCAATACACCGTGGGGGAAATGTACAAGCCTGAATAGTCACGATCCAGCGAGTTTTGATCTTGGAGTGGCTGCTGGGGGGGGGGCGCAAGTGGCAAAGTAAAATGACAAGTGGGATGTAATTTTACTAATGGCAAGTTAAGGGCGGTGCAGTTAGGAGCAGGGGCAAATTTACACCTTCCCAGTACCCGGGTATTTCGGGCTGGAAAGCGTAACCATGTAGGGGTATTTTATGGAAGTGTAAGCGTAAATATGAATACTCAAATACCGGGATATTTTGGTAAGCATAAATACACTTTTGAAGTCTGGTCAAGAGCTAAGTAAAAAGTTAACAGACAAATGAGAATGACAAGAAAATAAAATTTACTCTTTATTTTACCATTTGTTAAATTACTTTGCTTTTATCGATTGTCGTTGCCACTTGCGCCACTTGCGGTCTCGCACCGTGTAAAATGTGTGACATGTGCGGTGTCAGATGATGTGCCACTTTCAGACCCTGTAAAATTTTATGTAAAATGTCAAATTCCACTAAAAATATATACAAACTTTGACAAACTGTTGATGACCATTTCTCTCAGGGGGCAGTCCCAAGCCCTGTAAAGTGTCACATGTCATGTAAAATGTCAATAAAAACAAAAGAAAACATTTTGCTACTGAACTTTGCATAATTATTGACACATTACATTTGTCATGACAATTGACGCTTTGCATGACATTTGAGACTAAACTTTACACTTTACAGGACTGGGACTGCCACCAGGCATGCCCCTAACTGAGGTATAATGTAAGATTATAAATGTCCAGGGTACAATTGATTTGCTTTTCGCGAGCATACCCAGTGAAAAAAGCTTCCTGACATTTCACATGAAACTTTACGGTGCGTGGCACTGGTCTCTGGGAGTACCACATTTGTTTGCAAATTTTAATTAAATTTGATTTAATTTTACGATTTAGAAAATAGAGTTCGATTATAATTGTCCCTTTTAATCTACGAAGTCCATTCCCGTGGACTCTCAACATATCTTTTTGCAGTGAGAAAAACATACTTATCTGGCAAAGTTGTTTACAGTCCCCCGTTTAGTTGAAGTGTACCGCATATTTATGTACTCTTGTGTTCGATATATTTAAGTCAGAGTTAGATAATGTCGGGTGTGCATCATTTCAAATGCTAGTCACTTCAAATGCTGCCAAAAAGCTCGCTTCAAATGCTGTAGTGCATCATTTCAAATGCTACTGTGCTAGAAGTGGTATGAGAAGTGAATTGGGAAGTAGAAACAAAAAAAACAAATGGCAAGTGACAATAAAATGTATCAAAAATTTAAAAAATTCTATTCACTTCTCATGCCACTACTCTATTCATTTCTAATCCTCATGAAGTCCATTTTAGTGCCGCAGATGAGCAAGCATGAGATGATTGAATGGTGGCATAATTACTAACTGTAGGCAGTTGTCGCCTTACAGCATTTGAAATAATGCACTACAGCATTTGAAGTGAGCTTTTTTGGCAGCATTTGAAGTGACTAGCATTTGAAGTGGTCTGGGCTCGAAAATGTCAGGGGGTACAGAAGCCATGTTCTCTTCACGCGTATCAATGTACACAAATACCGTATTTCCTCGAAATGCCCCTCAAAATCCCACTATGAAAAAATACCCCCCCCCCCCTGGGGATATTTGGAGGAAATACGGTACATGTATAGCAGTCGCTTGAGGATAGCTAGGGTTGAGGAGCCTGTGCTTCTTACGTTTGGGTGTCATGCAGCGATTTTCAAATGGGAGTTATCTTTAGGCTTCACAACCCTGCCCTTCTTTTTTTTATTTCCCATTATTTATTTATTTATTTATTTATTTGTTTTTATAAATATATCTGTGTTTGTCGCAATTTGTCGCCGCATTTCGGCATTTATTTCTTTACTTTATTTTGCAAATGCCGAGTGAGGTAACCATTGGCCCTACACACACTAGTTTTCACCGTGACCGATGTGAAAACTGAAATGGCGATATGGCGACATTCAGCCTACTCTTTTTGTATGCTGTATGTGTTTTAGTTAGACCCCTTTCACACCTTTTTTGTGTGACGACTCCGACAACATGAAAAAGTTCAGTAATTCAAGTAAAAAGATCCATATTGATTAGCTAAAATGGCCAAGTATACAGTTGGAGTAGATGTGGGTTGACGCGGGGGCCCACAACCCCAAGACACAGTTGGGAGAGCAAGTTTATTGCACAGTGCTGAACTGAACATGCATCACAAAAGGTCACAGGTGGTGTGCACTTGAAACCTAACAATCGCGGGTTTGGTGACAACCCCAACTACACTACTACTCAACTCCTCGGGGGGTAACCAGATTATACGACCTCGGATAATCATAAAAGATAAGAGATACAACAAAGGTTACAAAGTTTCACATATCTGAAGTTACATCAAAACAGTTGAACAATGATTGCATGGGAAAACCAAAAACCTTATACAAAAGAGTTTCCTAAATCAAATGAACAAATTTCACTTCTTGCATTGACAGCAGGTCTTTTATCCAACATCCATCGACTTGGACTTGTAATGTGCCTTCGTCGATGTCTTGCGTGAACGCTTGACCATTCGGCAGCTGCTGTCGGCAACTTTTGCAGAATCAGCCACTTTCCCAAATTGGTAGGCGGGTGGTTGCAGCTTGATGTTGTAGGATGACAAATCAGCCGAATCCGTTTGTGTGGCAATGTTGTGTAGATTGGCCAGGTTGTTGGGATTTCCAAGCAGGATGGAGCCATCGGCAGCAACCATCTTGACTCCAAGTTTTGTGAGCACGTCTCTGCCCAGTATGATGGAGTAGCCAATTTTGTCAGAGATCAGGCAGGTGTGCATGGTTGTCGAACCAGCAAAATTGATGCACAGGTTGATTTCTCCGTTGACATTTATCGGTGACTGGTTGGCAGCAATCAATTTCGTTCTGGTCAGTTTGACCTGTTGTCCATTGACGTTGATGGAGTTCAGCAGGGATGGGTGAATAATGGTTGCGTCAGCACCCGGGTCCACACGCCAAGTGTCAGCACACTTTCCATTCACAGACGGTGCCTCGCAGTTGGCACTCTGCTTCGAGCAGTTGTACGGTGGATCCATCTTGATCAAATCCACATGTTCAGTATCCGGGTCATCGTAGTAGATCCGGCGGACATTTCGGAGGTCGACTTTGGTGCGATGTTCCTCAGGAACATTCTTCAAGTACATGCAGTCTTCAGTGTCGTGTGTGGGCAGCTCGTGCCAGGTGCACCATCTTTCAGGTTTCTTGTTAGATGGCTGCCATGTTTGACGAGGGTAGCGGGCTTTTCCTCCCCCACTGAATTTGTTTGATGCCATCGGTTTGGCAGCGGACTTCTTTGTTTCAGTGCGCCATTTCTGCATCGTTTCACAATCATCCAACAAGTGGCCATAACTATCACAGGCAGTGCAGTAGTTATTGTTCATGGTCCAGTTGAACTGCACTCGTTTCGCAGCAAACTCAAGTCGTTCAGCATTGTCGAGCAGCTCCTTGAACGACATCATCTTGTAAGTTGGGAGTGAATACAGAGAGTGCTGCATTTCTTGATTATGCAGGCCAGACATGAAGTAGTGCTTGAGCTGGATTTTGAGCGCAGTTGTGCTCGTCTCGGGTAGCGCTTGGCGTACGAGGCTCTCGATCAGCAATCCGTAGTCGCGGACATGTTCATCGGCAGCCTGCCGAGTCATGACCAATTTGTTCATTGCATTTTGAGCAGCAAAATGGTCTCCGTATTGTGATTCCAGGAATTCACAGCATTGCGCAAATGTCTGTCGGTCTTCATCGGGCATGTGCTCGAATTGGCGCAGGGCACTGCCAGTGAGGCATTTGCGCACATGAATCACAGCGAATTCATCAGGGACTTCAGTCAGCTTTACTTGCGCTTTCAGGTCACTGAGCCACAGCTTGAACTTCAGTGGGTCCTCGCCATCAAATGTCAGAAATCGGTCTTCCAGCAGTGGGGTCCATAGTCGTTTCTCGTGAACAGCATACTTTGACGGTGCTGTTAAATTGACATTGGCATGTGATGTAGTGCCAGTTTCCACCTTGCCAGCATCTGTCATTGAGCTCGTAAATTTGCTTGTCAGCAGTGAAAAAATTTCATTTTGGTCCTTAATCATTGCAGCCTGGCGCTCTATTATGGCTTGGGTCTGTTTGTTTTGTTGATCCATCATTGACTGCATGAAGGTACACAGCTGCTTCACAATTTCTGGTGATTCCATTGCAGTAGCAGGGGTGGACGATTCGGCAGTAGTCGCAGCCACAGATTGTTGCAGTGGTAGTGGTCGCAGCAAATCGGTGACGCCAGTGTTGCGAATCAAAGCAGCCACCGTTTTCAGCTTGGTTGCGTAGCGGTCGAAAGATATTTTGCGCCACATTTCTTCATCATCCGGTAAATCATCAGGATTGTGCGCCTTCAAAATGTTGCGCAGCTGGTCAAGTTTCTCTCGATTTTTTGCAGTGGCGTACTGGTCCACGAAGCCGATGAATGCATCGTACGAAATTGACGACATTTTGTATTAGTCTTGTTGTTGTTGAACGGGTACAGCAGTTGTCAGCATGGCTGTAGTTGGGCAGCGTCGCAGGTCGGGCAATGTCAATAGTCAATCACTGCCGAAAATTCACAATGTAGTAGCGTCGTTGACATCGAGTTGGCGATGTCGGTCAAAGTTGTAGTCGGCAGCAATTGTCACTGGAACCCAATGTAAACAAGTCATCGATGTCGATTTGGCGAAGTCAGGAAATGGCTATGAAGTCGGGTAATTGGGCGAAGTCAGGCACAGGTCGGGTAGTCAGGTCCGAGTCGAACCGGGTCGCGGCACCAGTTGGAGTAGATGTGGGTTGACGCGGGGGCCCACAACCCCAAGACACAGTTGGGAGAGCAAGTTTATTGCACAGTGCTGAACTGAACATGCATCACAAAAGGTCACAGGTGGTGTGCACTTGAAACCTAACAATCGCGGGTTTGGTGACAACCCCAACTACACTACTACTCAACTATACATACCACCTAAGCGTATATGTATGTCAAATTGCAGATGAATCGTGCTTGTCGTTTAAGAGTTACAGACGTTTGAAAAAATTTTTGCCGTTGTCGGAGCCCGACCGATGGCGACAATGGCAAAAATTTTCAAACGTCTATAACTCTTGAACGACATGCACGATTCATCTGCAATTTGACACGCATATACGCCTAGGCGGTATGTATACTTGGTCATTTTATCTAATGAATATGGAACTTTTTACTTGAGTTATTTAACTTTTTCATGTTGTCGGAGTCGTCACAGAAAAAAGGTGTGAAAGGGGCCTAATATCCATTAATTTAAATTCCAATAAAAATTACATAAAATCATTCAACCGTGTTCATTAATTTGCATTTGAAAAATTTTCTGTTTTCGCACGAAGTCACGGTGAAAACTAGTGTGTGTAGGCACATTGTGCGGTACATAAATGGAAAGATTGTAACACCGTATACTGAAATTTTTGTTCCGCGACCGAAAGTTTCTGATTCGGCGGGCGCGAAAGGGTGTCTTCAAAAAAATTAATTTTTGAATCTACACGACACCCGTCGAACAAAGTTTGAATGGATTTTGCAATCCTTTGCACAATTTGAATACATGCATTCTCTTTTACTCTTCGAACGGGGCTCGGTAGATTTTTCGTTCCGCGCATTTGAAATTTCGCGTGCAAAAACTTCGCTGCGCCATCGCGCTGTATTTGTGACTAATCCTCATTCCCCCTTATCTTTCTGCGAAAAAACAGCGTTTTGTGTCGAATGTAAATTTTCAAGTTTCACATTGCAAATGGTACAAAATAACCATTCGAATTTAAACTATCCCTCAAACTTGGTGGGGATGCCGAACGGTGAGAATCTGACCGTCTACATCCACAGGGCAGGTAAAAGTTGCATCTTAATACATCCCCGTCCCTGTCGGTGCCATCTAACTGGTCGCTCAATGCAGGTAACATTCGCATTCTGCCCCGTTGTGCGGCTGGCTGCGTTGGTGCTCTCACTGTGAGCGTGATCAGGTGCCAGTTCCACAAGTGGAGAAGTGACAAGTAAAATGGTAAAGGCGAAGTGAAATGGCAAGTAAATTTGTAAAAGCTAAGTAAAAAAAATTATTTTCGCTTTTGCCGTTTTATTTCTCAATTCACTTCTCTTTGCCATTTCACTTCACACTTCTCCACTTGCGGAACTGGCCCCAGGGCGCGCCACTTGCAGTTGGTTAGGCTTTTGGGCATTTTCAGTTTACACCTATAATCATGGTAGAATTATACCCGCGTTATTTTTTGTTGTCCCTACCGAATCACATATTCCGGAGGTTTTGCGGTGCAGAACTAAGAGCTGATTATTGCCTGGCTTCTTACGAACATCGATGGTAAAGATCTATTCCAAGGTGAAACTACAAAAGCACAAATATTGGTGTTTTGACTGTAAATCTGTTGAAATTTGCCCTGTTCTGCTAGAGCCTACTGATCAGGGGCAGTAGGTAAATTTTCGCCTCTGCGTGTCTACTAGTGATGTAAAAAGCGCCAGGACTTTTCCGCCAAGTGCCATGGCGCTTTTCCGAACCCCAGCGCAAAGCGCCGTGGTTTGGTTTGCTTTGGCGCTAACGCCATGGCGATTTTCCATCACTAGTCTAGACAAGGCTGGAAAGATAGCTGGAGCGTTTGAGGATAACTCCATCCCCTGTTGGAGACTGCGACCCACTACCCTTTTCCCAGCTTGAACTGTCCACATGCGCTCAGCGACACCCCTGCATCTGTCCTGTCATTATCTATTGCAGAGGATAACTTCGCCATGCACAAGACTCACATTGGCCATGAGGTTTATAGTGCCTATTTGAAAGATGGGAAACCTTGTGCCTGTGCGTGTCTGTTCAATGAGGATTGCTTCAATTGGATGCCTGAATATGCTGACATGGTCAGTCTGGTTTTGTTGCCCCTTTTTTGTGAAGGTTAGAACTCTAGCCTACATTGAAAATTCTTCATGATATTTGATCTTCTACGATACTTTTCATTGGCGCCCTTGTCCTACCTTCCCACAAATAATGACAGGTCTTGTTGACTACCGCTGAAATGGTCATTCTACAGCAATACGTTAATGATTTTGAACGAGTGAGACCAAAACCGACTGCATGTTCGAATGCACCGAGTGGAGTGCTCGAGACCCTGGAACTTTTTCCTGGTTTGCGTGGTGTTGAGCCCACGGCTCTTCAACTTTCTAAATACCCTGCAAGTCAACTCGAAACACCCCAAGTACAGCCTGACACGTTCCGGACCTCAACTAGTTGACGTTGAGTCCGGTCGCAAGTGTCCTTCGCGGCGTGTGATGGAAAAGCAACGTGAGCATGAATCTATGTTGCGATTGAGATGAAGTTGGGCTTCTGAGAAACGTTTCAAACGTCTAAAAACCGGCCACTTTATTCCAGCACATAACCGCGAACTGGAAAAAACCACCAGTCAACTCAAAACCCGAATCTTAAGAAAACCTGCAAAATCTGAAGAAAGTGAATGACAAATGAAAATCGCGGCCGACTTATAAAGGCCGCTCGAAACCGTGCACTCGCGGATTCATGCACTGCCGCGTGCACCTAAATACGTGTCAATACATGAGTACCCGTATACGCAACACCCCCCCCCATGACAGCCCATAGGGGGGTCACCAAAAAACCCGGGATAAGAAAAAACGGTGTGATTCGAACCCCTATCAAAATAACGAGGTAAATAAATAAATTGAGGTAATTCACAAATGAGGCCTAACCACCTGATAAAACGGTAAAATTGGAAACGTAAAAATTAAAAATTAAAAATTATCGCTAAATTTCACTCGTCGGAATCATCAACTAAGACGCGCCTACTTTTCTTAGGTTTCACTTTGCGGTGCCGGGCGTGATGCTTATGCTTTCGTGGCGCGGCGGGCAAGTCGGGCGGCGTGCGACTGCCGGCGGGTGAGTACGTGGGCGTGGAAATGGCGGCGGTATGTGACAGCGGTGACAGTTGCGGCGGCAACACGGCCAACTGCAAGCGCGGCTGCGCCAAAACCTGCGACCGCACATAACTGTGAACCTGTTGCGCGACTAGACGCGGTAACGCGTGGGGTACCTGCGGCGCGGGGGACTGAACGGCGGCGACTACCTGCGGGCGGACCTGCGGTTCCACCTGCGCTTCAACCTGTGCGGCGACGGCAGCGGGGCTGTGGCGGACTTGCGGCGGCATCACGGTGACCAAAGTGCTGTCGGGCCGCGCGTGCACGAGCCCGAACGTGATGTCGTAGGCGGCCGCCTGGTTGTCGGCCGTCTGAATGGCCGCGCGAGCTGCTAGACAGCGGGGAATTGCATTTGCGTCGGGCAGCGGCCTGTCGGTCAGGGCGGCGATACGCCGCTGGCCGATTAGCCACTCAAGCGTCACACCTTCCGCCAAGTTGCACAAATCCGCAATTTTGGCTGTGAGCATCTGGTTGGCATCTACTAGCAAATTGACCCTACTGCCAAGCTGCTCTGAACTCGCGCGCTCTAGCTCTAATTCTACCTGCAGCCGGCGCACCTCGCATTTAACCTCAACTTCCCTGGCTTCCATGGCATTCTGTAGCTGCTCTTTGTCGACTGCAAGCTGTGTCTCCCGGTTGAGCGCGATGCGGAGCAGCGACAGCGCCTCCGACGGGTTGGCATCCAACTTCAAAAGCGCGCGTTCCAGCGAGGCGTTTTTGGCGCGCAGGGAGATGATTTCCTGCCGCGCTGAAATAAGAGCATTATTTTGACGCTGTGACAGATCTATACAGGAGTTTAGCCGCTCTGCGTATCGCCGTTCACCTAAAATACCCTGTTCCAACGGATTAAAAGCCCTGCGATAAATTACTTCGCAGTCCGGGTTGCGAATGGGGGCGGCTGGGAGACGCGGTACCTTTTCTGAGCCGAATCTAAAATCACCGCCACGTTTTGGCGCTGCGCCAAATGCACCTATAACCCTTGGACACTCTCCCCGCTCTACCTTACTACTCGTGTGCACCTTGACGTAATCCCACGCAAAAGAATCTGCAAATCGGGTACCTGTGCTGTTCGCGACATCCGCGGCCGCGGCCGTGCGGTCGGCTGTATTTTCGGCTTGTGGCGGCGCTTCCTGTCGCTGCTGTTTGGAGAGCGGCGAGCCCCAACGCGACTGGCGCTTGGGCGGCGGCTGCGTCTCGGCCAAAACTTGCCGCTTCTTGCTGCCCGATTTGCCCGTACCTAAAATGGTAGACACCTGTTTTGCAGCCGCTGGGGAACTTTCCGCCGTGCAACTGACTTTTCTCCACCACGCTGGCCATCGGTGCAGTCGGTCGCGTAACTGTTGACGCTGCGCGGCCTGTTTGCGCCGGTTTGTCGCCCGGCGCTGTCGTTGTACCTGCGAGGCACCTGTTGTCCGCCTACGCCCTCGAAACTGAAAAAATTTGCGCGACGACTGACCACCTGTGTTGCCATGGCCCTCAACCGGTACTGGCTGCAAGACCTGAGCGCCGGAAACTGCGCTGGCGCCCAGCAGCGACGCTTGTCTCGCCAGGCGACGGGCCGCGTTTTCGTTGGCAGTCCGGGCGGCGTCTGATAGGTTGCCGCGCTTGTTCGCCTGGTGCAGTGCCGACAGCTGCTCTAGGATCTGCTCTAGCGCTGACATGCTACCTGCGGGGTTGACCTGTTTCTTTCCGTGCTGATTTTCAGTTTTGGCTCCGTGCCAAGGTGGAAAAACCGGCGTTCTCACCTTTGCTTGCGTGCTTCCTGTCGGCGGTGATAGAAAATAGTGCTGCTGCGGCCTGCCGTTCACGAATATAGTGGGTTTAGCGTCCACCTGCGAGGTGCAACATTTGTGTGGGTGGTTTTGGGCCGGTAAAGCGCTTTGGGTTGTGCCCGCAGTCGTTCTATTTTTTATTTTCGCTGCCGGTACGAGTGTGTCTACCGGGACTCTGAGTATGCTACCTGCAATATCTAACAGCGCAATTGATTTATCTAACCCCACCACTTCGTGTGGGCCTGTATACAGTGGTTGCAATTTTTTTTCCACTGACATGCCCCACTTCTGTTGCTTGTAAGTAGTGAGTACCTAAGACAACTTACCCAATTCCACTCTTTTTTTGAAGAATAGCATACACAAAAAAAAAACGATTTTGATTTTCATTTTCAAAAAATGGAAAAATAGCATACACAGAAAAATACACTTTCTATTTTTATTCAATAACCGGTAGAGCCGAAACCCACAGAACGACCGTGAGAGCAACAAGATATATCAACATTATGACATGTGGCGTCTGAGAACCGTTCGCAAATAAGTTGCGCAATTCTGTCACCTTGACATACATGATACCAACTATTAGAATGATTGTATAATATCACTTTTATTTCACCATCGTAATCTGGATCAATCACACCACCTCCAACCTCTATAGCATGGAACATTGACAGTCCGCTGCGAGATGCGAGTCGTCCATAACATCCTTCAGGAAATTGTAGTTTTAAATCCGTTTTTGCGATTAATCTTTCTTTTGGGGGAATGAAATATTCCTCTGAACTGGCTATGTCGAAACCGGCAGCCTTCGGTGTACATTTCATTGGGATTCTTGCGGTATGACTCAACAGTTCAAATTTCAATAACTCACCCGACATCTGCGAATGTAACACCACTAAGAAGGAAATCTTGTTCATATTCTGTAAATAAACTGCTCTCTCTTATTATATGAGTATCCTTTTTCTCAGCTTTTCCTCTTATCCTCGCCACAATTCCATCCCGATGCATGTCGTATTGTAGTTTAATGGGTAATGTATTTACCCGAAAGTGTTTGAACTCGTTCCTCTTGTAGTAGTGGTTCATATTCACTCCATTTATCCATAATGTATATTTTGCATAACTGTTTTTCCATTTTTCTATGCGACAACACATTTGTTCTAACAATGTTACATAGACAGAATTTTTGTGAACACCGTAAAGGTATTTATCAATTGATATCTCATAACCCTCGTAATTAGGTATAATATATGGCCTAGCTCCATGATGAATGTCAAATCTAAATAAAGGTATGGGGGTGTCAATATTACCCCCACTCGACATCAAATTAAATTGTGCTGACCGTGGCAAAATGGATGAATAAAGAAATACAGAGAATTGATAATTAGGTTCATATTCGCACATTTACTTATTTGCACTAATTTACAATTTATGCACTATATTTATTTACCACGCAAAATATCAAATTGTATTTCCTGCACTATATTATTTACCCATGGAGAATATTTGATTAAGAAAGTGTTTTATAAGTTATTGATAGGTTTATGTGGAATGTTTAGGTTAAAAGGTCAAATAAGTTATTATTAGGTGTATTAATATAAAAATAGGCTCATTCAACTCGCCGTAATTTTCTGATCATGATTATATATACATTTGCATAGTTTACTTGCAGTTTACAAAGTCAAATCTTGTAAATATTTACGTGCTGCGTAATTATCTAGGCCAGCGTCCTAATGGAGAAATAGTGCCCTGTATGCAACTAGCATTTACTGTACGTGTTTTACGAAGCCCTTCGCGTAGGCATAATTGTTTAACCCTGTCCACAACTTATATTTATATTTACTTAATAACTATAATACCTTACTCAATTGAATATATTATAGACCCTGCTCAATTAATATACCCATTTACCTCGAATAAGTCCCAATTTGCCAATTATGAAATATACGTTTCCAGGAAGTGATTATTATTATATCGAATATACCCTGCTCTATTTATGTCGTTAGGAACATTTACACTACTATTTACAGTTTCAAACTCTATTTTATTAGTTCCAATGTGCGTCAATGTTTTCTGACAAATTGGAACAAATTAGTAAATCGGCCGAGTTTGCCGACTTCGCGCCTCTCAAGATTAATGTTTTTCTATTAACCCAATTTGTACCTGGTATTTCTTTACCATAAGTATTTGAATGTATGCACGCATAGAATAAGCCAACTGTTTCTGTCAAATGTGTCTTATTGCTATATTAGTGGTTTATTTGTGCATTTGTATTAGGAAATTACTGTAGCTGTTTTTCTATACGTGATTTCCGTGTCTTAGCTACTTTGAAAGTTTTTACTTCAGTCTGCGGACCCACCCCAAGTGAACAAAATAAGCTAGCGATAGAAACTTCGACTAGGAAGCTCGCTAGGCTTTGCGCTTTTGTAACACGCTGTATCTGATCAAAATAAAGTACCTGAAACAATCTCGAAACCCCTTTTCAACACACAACTACGAAATAAACTCAACTTGGCTGTCGACAAGTGGACGTTCGGCAACAACGGGAAATCAACCACTCTAAAGGCCGTTTCTCACTACGGTCTTGAAGCAGCCGGATTCGGTGGTAGAAGACGCTGACTTCGGTAGCTTCATCACATGGCGCAGCGAGCAGGGTGATTGCATGACATTGTGCTATCACCAAGCCGGAACGGACATTGTGCGGCAGTTGGCAGAACTTCAAAAGTCCTGCTGAACATCAATTTGGCCTTGGCTGAGCGTTGGCTGTTGATTTGCAGACAGCATTGTGCCAAAGTCACGGCACTCCTGTCTACATCCTGGGAGCGGTTCTACGCTCACGCGCGGAGGACACTGGAATTCTGACAAGCCTGTCAGGATTTCAGGCAGCTTTCACCAGTGTTCTAGCAAGGTGCTAGACGCTGGGCGGCACCGGCATTTGACAAGGAGTCATTGTCGGACGGTGGTCAAACTTTCGCTGGACGCTCCTGGACATCTGAACTCCAGTGACCGCTCGCACGTCCTTCCTAAGCCAAGGGAGGGTGACCTGACGGAGACAGGATCGCCACAAAGCCACGCTAGTCAAAGGGCTATTTTTTGGGTATTCGCGGAGGTCCCTCGCTCCACTGGGTAAGAGTGGACTCATACCTCGGAAGTGCAAAAGTAGGGGTATCAGTGTACAAAGGGCTGTAGCTGACAGAGGGCTGTAGCTGACAGAGAGTGGATTTGAAAACCAAGTATTAGGATACTTGGTAGCGTGTAGGGGCTTTGCGGAGCTCCCATCAAATATACACGCTGTGCCTGCTCGGTACCATCAGATCAGACAGCACAAAAGTGCCAGAATTCTGCATTGCACAGGCGCAATTGCAGAGCAGTGTACAGAAACACTGCCCAGAATCAGAAAGTGCACCAGAGTGCACAGAAACGTGTCACAGGCGACACGGCAAGCGCAGCACTGCGCACAGCGGCACAGGAGCCGCTCAGGAAAGCAAGTGGCCGGCGTGGTCACAAGGCACACAGGCGTGCCAGAAAGAGCGCCAGAGCGCTCAGAAAGAGTGTGTACGGACCCTCTTTGGGCGCACACTGCTGGGCAAAGAACTTGTTTATTGTCCAGGTGGATTTGACCGGTGTGTTGAAGTCAACGCGTGTAAACAATCACGTCAGGGGCTTTAGGAACACACCTGGTGCCAGTGCAGTAAAGGTCAACGCGTGAGAACACGTCAGGGGCCTGTAGGACTGCATTGGTATTGTGCGTGGCACAACAAATCCGTGGTGCACAGAGCACTGCACAGAAAGACGCAGAGAAGCGTCACAAGCGTCATAGGAGACGCACTATAAAGAGAAACAGTGAAGGAAAATTCATCAGCGAAAATGGTTTCGCCAACGGGTCACATCAGAAAGACCCTGGGGCCAGCAAAGCACAGGGTGGAAAGCAGATTGGCAAGAGAATTTGCCAAGTATGACCCAGAGTTATTTGCGGGAGCAACAAAGGAAGAAAAGAGAACAGAAATGAGAAGAGTGATTGCATCTGTCAAACAGGAGGGTGCAAAATTGGAAAGTGCAATGAATGCAGTGAAAACTCAATTTGACGCATGGAGGGATATCGTCAAAGACATTGACGAACCCGATCAGATGGAACAAGAACAGAAGATATACCAAGACTCATATGAGGAATATGCAAATATGTCAGACTTGGTGACACAGAAAGTAGTAGCCATGAATGTGTACATCGAAGAGTTGCAAGACATGATCCAGCAACTGAGCGGAAGTACTATGTATGAAGTCAATACAGCATTCATACAGCAGATGGCTGCACAGATGGCTCTGACAGCTCAGGGAGCTGCTCCGGGGGCCAGTTCAACCAATGCAACCACAGCAAAGAGCGTCAAATTACAGAAACTGGAAGTGGAACAGTTTACTGGGGAAATTGTCAAATTTCGATCATGGTGGCAAATGTTCGAATCCCACATTCACAATCGGACAGATTTGGAGGACATTTCCAAGTTTTCATACTTGAGGAGCTTGCTGAAAGGCTCAGCATTTGGCATGATCAGTGGATTGAGTGTGACCGCAGAGAATTATGCACCCGCAATTGCAATGCTCAAGAAGAGATATGACCAGCCAGTTGTGGTCAGAAACACGCTGATGAGTAATATTATGAAGCTGCGACAGGCCAGAAATACCTGTCAGGATATGAGAATTTTGTTTGATGCAATTGAAAGGCTGCTCCAGCAGTTGGAGTCACTGGGTGAATCAGTGGAACATCCAATGCTGTTGAGCCAGCTACAACAGAAAGTGCCACCCGAGGTTCTCAGAGAAATCCAGAAGGAACAGGGAACTGAGGAAGCCTTGACGGTGGAAAAATTCAGAGAGCTGTTTGGCAAGCAGCTAGCGCTCAGTGAGGCTGTACAGCACGCACAGCAAACTGAGGCACCAGTTCAGCAATCGCGCCAAGGGTTTGGGAATAATCCCCGCGCACAGCAATTCAATAATCGGTTTCAAGGCAATGGGAACCGATTCAGAGGGCCAGAGAACCCAAGGACCAGCACAGGGAGCATGTCTGTAATCCAGAATGGACAGAGTGCACCACAGGCTGGATTCATGAATCCTGGGAGGCCGTGTGTGTTCTGCAATGACACACAGCAATTACACTTTAATGATAAGTGTCCAAAGTTCAAAACTGCCAGAGAAAGGAGAGTGGTTTTGTCAAAGGCAGAGCGATGCCTGAGATGCCTGCAGAAAGGGCATTACATGAATCAATGTCAATTTACGAGAAGTTGCTTCTATTGCAAATCCAATAGGCACCACACTGCGGTGTGTCCAGAGAAATTTGGTGACAATGGCAATGGAAACGCTGGACGGCAAATTCCAGCGTTCAGAGCGAATGGTCAACAGAATGGCCAGCAATCAGCAAACAATGGCAGAAAGTCTGTGCCGACAGCCGGTCGATCAGCACAGAGCCAACAGAGAAAGGCCACAGTGAATTGTGTCACTGTGGAAGAAGCTGGACCAGAAGTGGTAGAGACAGAAACCATATCCAGCACAGTGGTTACAGAACCAAATACAAAGCAACAAAATACGTCAGTGAACCTGTCAGTAAACAGGAATATGTCAATGTTGATGACAGCCAGAACCGTGATTGAGGCTTCAGAAATGGATACAGAGATGGAGCCTGAACAGCTACCACTACAGATTCAAGCGTTCCTGGACACAGGATCCCAGGGAACGTACATGTCAGAGAAAGTGGCCAAGAAACTCAACTTGAAGAGTACAGGTGAACACCACATCCAGGTGTACACATTCGGAAATGAAAAACCGCACTATAAAGTAGTACAGCAAGTGGAATTCAGAATGCGGCTCAGAAATGGCCAGAAAGTTGATATGGTGGCTGATGTGGTCCCGACATTGACCACAGAACAAGTCAAAGTGCCTGTGTCAGAACAGGACGAAAGGTACCTGCAGAAGTACTTCCCGGATGAGAGTTACTTCGCAGACAGAATTCCCAAGGAAAAAGGGACAGAATGCAAGTTCAAGCCAGACATTATAGTGGGCTTGAATTATTTCTGGGACTTGATGTCCAGAAACACCAGCACCACCAGACTTCCGTCAGGATTGTATGTCATTCCATCAGAATTGGGATTGCTGATGGGAGGTGGGCAGCTGACAAGCAACAGAAATCAATGGACCACGGATGGCGCATATCCGGTGGTGGTCAACACAATTGTGCATCAAATTCAGAGAGAAAAGTGGTACGAGGAAGCACCGTTGTCAATTGCTCCTGTACCAAATGTCAAAGATATGGACAGACTGGATACCATTGGCATAATGGACCAGCCAGACCTCGTCGAGGATGATGAGGCCATCAAGCAATTCAATGAGAGTGTACAGAGAAACCCAGATGGACGGTACTCTGTAAAGTTCATGTACAAACCGAATTTGCATGAACTCCCAGATAACAAAGCAATGGCGTTCAAGAGGTTCAGATACCTCACCAACAGGCTCAAGAGAGACCCAGAATTACTAGAGAAAATTCAGGCAATCATGAAAGCACAGGAGGAGCAAGGAGTGATTGAGAAGGTCCAAGAGGATATTATGGATGGCAGAAAATTCCATATATTGCCTCATCAACCAGTGATAACGCCAGAGAAAACTACCACAAAGGTCAGAGAGGTATATGATGCCTCAGCAAAACCGCCAGGCATGCCAAGCTTGAATGAGTGCATGTACCGCGGTCCAGTGATACTACCACAGCTAGTAGGGATGCTGATGCGATTCCGATTGCATGGAATTGCACTGGTCGCAGACATAGAGAAAGCATTTCTGCAGATCAGTCTGCAGGACAGTGACAGAGATGTGACAAGATTTCTGTGGTACAAGGATCCCACGAAACCATCCATGGAGGACAACATTCAGATTTACAGATTTGCCAGAGTGCCATTTGGTATAATCTGCAGTCCAGCGCTGCTGGCGCTAACAGTCAGATACCACCTGAATCAAGCTGGCACAGAAAATGCAAAATTGATCGATGAAAATCTGTATGTGGATAATTTGATCCTCAGTGTGGACACAGAGCAGAAAGCAATCGAATTGTACCAGGAATCCAAAGTGCTGTTCACAGAGGCACAGATGAATCTGAGAGAATGGAACAGCAACAATAAGAGCTTTACTTGGCAATTGGCAGAGTCAGATGTGGCCAAGGAAGTTGTCACAACAGTCCTAGGAATGAAATGGGACACAGAAAGTGACCAGATGTGGCTGAAAACGCCAAAGACAGTTCAGCAATCACAATTATCAGAAACTGACCAGAAAATCAAACTTCCCACGAAAAGGACAGTTGCAAAGGTGACTGCGGGATGTTTTGATCCAATGGGACTCGTCAGTCCAGTCCTACTGCCAGCAAAGAGATTTTTGCAAACGTTATGGCATTCAGGACCAAGTGCCAAAGAGTGGGATTCACCCCTGTCTGAGGAACAGACAGCAATTTGGCAGCAATTAGAGACAGAATTGCTCAAGGTTGGACAGATCAAGTTCAACAGAAATCTGAATTATCAGAGTGGTGCAGATGCACAACTGCACATCTTCGTCGATGCCTCAGCAATGGCATACAGCGCAGCGGCATACATATGCCAGAAAACAGAAAATGACAGCGGCACGTCAAGCCTGCTGTACTCCAGATTGAGACTCGCTCCAAAGAAACCAGAAGTGACAATTCCACGGCTGGAATTGTTAGCAATGTTGATCGGCAGTAGAATGTCGACATTCATTCACAAGGAGCTTAAGGACGTCAAATTCAGTCAGACAGTTGTATGGTCAGATTCAACCTGTTGTCTGAAGTGGCTAACAACAGCGAAGCCACTGGCATGTTTTGTCAAGAACAGATTGGATGAAATCAGAAAAATTCAGAGTGAGACAGAGAACATGCACATCAGACACATCGCAGGACTGGAGAACCCAGCTGACATGGCCACAAGAGGTATGAATATGTCAGAGTTGAAAGGCAGTAACCTGTGGTGGAAGGGGCCAGAATGGCTAATGACTGGAGAGTGGCCAGAGCCGAAAGTGGAGCCAGTCACGCCAGAAGTAATGGCAGAAATCAAGAAAGAAGAGCTCAAGTTCCCAAAAGCCAGTCCAATTTACCTGGGAGCCACACAGCAAGTGGTCAGTGACCCAGATGCCATCAATGTGCAAGCTGATGAAAGCAAGCAAAGCAACCCATTGGGAATTGAGATTCAGAGATTCTCATCACTGACGAAATTACTGGATGCAACAGTATACGTGATGAGATTTGTGCGACAGATGCACAAAAAGCGCAGCAAAAATGACAGTCAGAATGGATTGTCAGAAATCATGAAAAGTATCTGTGGTACAATAAAACCACAGGGAATTATCAGTATTGAAGAGAGAAAGATTGCGTTGAAATACTGGATCAAAGTGACGCAACAAAATCATTACAAAGGAGTGGCAGAGATTCTGGTAACAGGCCATAGCAAAGACAGCCAGAATGGCAAGAAAACAGCTGCAGATCAGCAGTTGATCAAATGGCTCAATGTGCAAATGCATCAGGATGGAATCCTGAAGTGCCACGGCAGAATGGAGCATACAGACCCACAGGAGGTCACAGTGCCACTCATACTGTTGCCAGCAACGGCTACAGTGACTCAGCTGATCGTCAGAGACCAGCATGAGAAATTGATGCACGCAGGAGTGCAACATACATTGGCAGCGATCAGACAAAAGTACTGGATTACACAGGGCAGACGGGTGATCTACAATGTGACGAGAACCTGCCCAACCTGTAAGAAATTGGGAGCGAAGCCGTACCAGCTTCCACCAATGCCAGATTTGCCAGAAACCAGAGTTCAGAGAGCCAAACCGTTCCAGTACACGGGTTTGGATTATTTGGGACCAGTTTGGTACAAAGTGGACAAAGATCACAGGAAAATGTGGATCTGTTTGTTCACATGCATGGTAACACGTGCAGTTCACCTAGAAAGTGTGCTGGACATGACAGCACAGGAATTCCTGAATGCAGTCAGGAGATTCATCGCCAGGCGCGGAAAGCCTGAGGCAGTGATTTCAGACAATGCGACGCAATTCAAATTGACAGAGAAAGTGCTCAGCACAAGCACGGACAAGGCCATTAATATTGGAAAAGAATGGTCAGAAATGGTCAAAAGTGGAGCAATACAGACTTACTGCTCACAGCAACAAATCCAGTGGAATATGACCACTCCTATGGCACCATGGCAGGGAGGAGTCTATGAAAGAATGGTGGGCATCACCAAGAAACATTTCAAAGCAGCTGTGGGGCACAGAATGTTAACCCTGCAAGAATTGTTGACACTTCTGCCAGAAGTTGAGGCAGTGATCAACAGCAGACCGATTTCTTACATCTATGGTGATGTTAAGAGCCTCAGAGTGCTGACGCCAAAAGATTTCCTGACAGGGGAGGGTCAGATTGGAGCACCACAGTTTGATGCAGACAAAGATGGAGAATTTATGCCCAGAATGGATAACGCAGCGAAACTGCAGAAATATTGGGAGACAACCCAGCAAACTTTGGATAAGTTCTGGGACTTGTGGCATCAAGAGTATATCCCGAGCTTGAGGGAAAGAACTCAGGTGACACACAAACATGGCAGATTGACAGCGACTCAAGAACCCAAAGTGAATGAAGTTGTGCTGATTTATGAAGAGAACATGCCCAGAGGTGCATGGAAGATGGGTCGCATCGAGCAGTTAGAGCCCAGCAAAGATGGACAGATTCGCTCAGCAAAAGTCAGAACTGCCAACAGAAATGTGGTCAGCAGACCACTCAATCAATTGTATCCGCTGGAAATCAATTCAAAGACAATGGATATCCCAGAGACAGCAGTGACAGTCAAAGTGGATTTACTGGACCCAGCAATTGTCCAGAAACATGTCAGAAATCAGAGCTCAAACAGAGACTCTGTACAAAACCCTACTCAGAGGAACTCAGCATCAGATAGAGTCCTGAGGAGTGCAACAGGGAAAACCACGGCAACCACCAGCAGTCTGGTGATTGGAATGCTGTGCATGGTATTGATGCTGACAGGCATGTCAGACTCAGCAACGCTGAGAGAAGCCGGCAAAACTTACAGCGAAGTATTTTCCAGAACATACGTTCTAGAAACCTCGACAGTAAGGCCACCATCATTGGCAGCGCATCATGGATTGCCGCCTTTGCCTTCAGAATGGCCACCAAAATCTGTCAGAGAAATGCAGACTTATGAGAGATTCAAGGATGCAATTAGGGATCATCCTGTGGAACAGGTGATCAATTCACAAAGCCAGAAGTATCAGATTTGCACCAGTGGAAGGCATGGACATGCGCTTACAGTTCCTGAAGAAGTGCAGTGCCATATTCCACCAAGGAATTTTGTCAAAGCAATGAAAGTTACACTTTATGCACAGAGACAGATTCCACAAAAAGAGAAAGCATATAGATGCTACATCAGAATCAAAGAAATCATCACACACACCAGTTTCTGGGGAGCGAAAGGCATTACAGGCAATTTTGAGAAATACCAGCAAGTTGGCGTGGTAGCCTGTAACTATGCAAGAATTCACAAGATGTTCAGAGGAACACCTTTGGTGGAAATGGAACCCAGAGTGTGGACAACCAATCAAACCTTGAATGTGGAATATTCATGGTGTTGTCATGACAAAGAAAATGTTGTCAGTAACTTCTACATGGAAGAAGGAACCGTGGCTTCACTTGATGGAAAGACTGTAATCAGCGACTTGCAAGATTTCAGCCAGTGCAGAGCCATGATGGGACATTGCAGAGACCACAACTATGGAATCACAGTGTGGGACACGGAGAACTTCAAGCATCAATGCGCATATGAGAGAATTGGCCGATTCAAATCAGAGATATCTGGCCAGACAATTATTGTATCAAAATTGCAAGCAGCATACTCCCACAGCAACAAGACAAAGAGGCCAATTGGCTCAGAATGTGTTCCGGGAGACACATACTATACCGATCAAGGAGGTGTATTCATCCAGTTTGACAGAAGAGAAGATGTGCCTGTAGAATGGGCAATGCCAGGAAAGATAGTGGAGGCAAGAGAGTCGACAATCAGTGGAACATTGTATGCCAGATTGGACGACAGAAACTCCAAGTTTCAGTTCCTGCAACATGTGGTCAGAGAGATGACTCAGGCACAATTTGCGATTGTATGGCATCAGTTATGTCAACTTCGCAAGAACCAGCTGGACATGTTGACTCAGCTTTTCCGCATCGATCCAACATTGGGAATTCGAGCCATGCTGGGAAGACAGGATGTTCATGCAGAATGGGCTGGAGAAGCAATTATGTTTTGGGAATGCAAGGAAGTGCAGCCATACATAATTTATCAAACAGGAAGAGTGGGAGAGACATGCTACAAATACACACCAATGAGATTGGACAAAGATGGACCCTTGTGGTTTAAGAGCCCAGGCAGTAGAGACTTGGTGGAGAAATCACCAGAAGAGGACTGCAGCCATACCACACCGCACCTGTACAGAAATGAACATGGACAATGGAAGTCCGCACATGGAATGGTGCACGTCACAGAGACACCGATTGAAATGACATGGAAAGGACAATGGCAGGCCTTCACGTTTGATGCGCCTCACTTGTTCACCAACATTGTCAACAGAGCGACCAATTTCATGGATGTCAGAGGCCAGATTCAGAGACTACAGAATTTAGAGCATGTGCAGAATCAGTTGATCGATTACACAGCAGATATGTCATTGGATCCCAGAGTGATCAGAAATTCAATAGAAGGCATTGGAGCTGGAATTGGACAGACAGCAGCAGGAATTGGCAAAGCATATGGTCACTATATATCTGGAGTGTCAAAAGGGTACACCAACTTCATGGGAGGGATGCTGAAAGGACCCTTTCAAGTGATCATCAACACAATCGCAATACTGCTGGGAATCACAATCCTGATAGCCGGAATTGTAGCTGCAGGATACCTATGGTACAATTGGAGGATTGCCACAGGGAAACCAGTGATTCCACCGTGTGTATACACATGCATATGGAAATGCATAGTGTGTCCATTCAAATGCATATGGCTATGCTTCAGAGCCATCAGATACACTATCAAGAAATCAACTCAGAAAGAGACCAATTATCCACAAAGAAAAGTGCGCAAGACAGAGTTGAGACCAGCAATCAAGAGGAGAGCCAGATCCAACTCAACACAGTCCGTCAGATTTGCCAGGAGAGCAGAAACAGAGGACAGAATGGCAAAGTCACTATCAGCATACGTTCAGCCAGATGAAAGTTCAGCTGATGAGGGACAAGTCGGAGCCAAGAACAGAGACAGTGTTCACATGCCCGATATCCGCAAATTCACCTCACGCGAACGCGCAGGAAGCGACACGGGCAACTATCTGCTTCATCATCAGGCTAGGTCGGCGTTGGCATCACCAGCAACCGGACCTGCAACTTCGCGCACGACCACGTTCACCACCGAGGCGACTGTGGAAACGCCACTCATCACTTTGGCGCCCACCACCACCAGCATGTGACGTTGCTGCAACAACGGGGTGCAGCAACTCTTCCGCCCGGAGTGTGCTGACCGTGGCAAAATGGATGAATAAAGAAATACAGAGAATTGATAATTAGGTTCATATTCGCACATTTACTTATTTGCACTAATTTACAATTTATGCACTATATTTATTTACCACGCAAAATATCAAATTGTATTTCCTGCACTATATTATTTACCCATGGAGAATATTTGATTAAGAAAGTGTTTTATAAGTTATTGATAGGTTTATGTGGAATGTTTAGGTTAAAAGGTCAAATAAGTTATTATTAGGTGTATTAATATAAAAATAGGCTCATTCAACTCGCCGTAATTTTCTGATCATGATTATATATACATTTGCATAGTTTACTTGCAGTTTACAAAGTCAAATCTTGTAAATATTTACGTGCTGCGTAATTATCTAGGCCAGCGTCCTAATGGAGAAATAGTGCCCTGTATGCAACTAGCATTTACTGTACGTGTTTTACGAAGCCCTTCGCGTAGGCATAATTGTTTAACCCTGTCCACAACTTATATTTATATTTACTTAATAACTATAATACCTTACTCAATTGAATATATTATAGACCCTGCTCAATTAATATACCCATTTACCTCGAATAAGTCCCAATTTGCCAATTATGAAATATACGTTTCCAGGAAGTGATTATTATTATATCGAATATACCCTGCTCTATTTATGTCGTTAGGAACATTTACACTACTATTTACAGTTTCAAACTCTATTTTATTAGTTCCAATGTGCGTCAATGTTTTCTGACAAATTGGAACAAATTAGTAAATCGGCCGAGTTTGCCGACTTCGCGCCTCTCAAGATTAATGTTTTTCTATTAACCCAATTTGTACCTGGTATTTCTTTACCATAAGTATTTGAATGTATGCACGCATAGAATAAGCCAACTGTTTCTGTCAAATGTGTCTTATTGCTATATTAGTGGTTTATTTGTGCATTTGTATTAGGAAATTACTGTAGCTGTTTTTCTATACGTGATTTCCGTGTCTTAGCTACTTTGAAAGTTTTTACTTCAGTCTGCGGACCCACCCCAAGTGAACAAAATAAGCTAGCGATAGAAACTTCGACTAGGAAGCTCGCTAGGCTTTGCGCTTTTGTAACACGCTGTATCTGATCAAAATAAAGTACCTGAAACAATCTCGAAACCCCTTTTCAACACACAACTACGAAATAAACTCAACTTGGCTGTCGACAAGTGGACGTTCGGCAACAACGGGAAATCAACCACTCTAAAGGCCGTTTCTCACTACGGTCTTGAAGCAGCCGGATTCGGTGGTAGAAGACGCTGACTTCGGTAGCTTCATCACATAAATAGAGTACATGTGTTCAATGGAATGCATTTTTTCCTGCTCAAATCTGTTAATAGTTTTCTTACCGGTTTTCTAAAATATACCCAACTACAACTATACTTATATTTTGTAAGATATTCCTTATATTTTTCAATGTTTTCCCTAAATGAAATTGAATCTATATTATCGTATTCTAATGGTAGATTATATACATCAACCACGACTCGGCCCTTTTCTCTCAGCCGTTCACACATTCCTGGAAAGTTTTATGAATGACATAATTTGATGGCTCGAACAGTAGCCATATTTGTCACTATATAGTTTAACAAATTCATTCCATTCAACCATATATTAAATAATTTATCCCCCTTATTATAATAAGAATTATACTTTAAAGGTGTTTGTTCTAATATCACAAAATGATATTTCTTATTTCCACTCAATGGATGCACAAAATTTTTCAGAGATAGGCAATCATCTATTATATTATCACAAAATACTTGAAATATAATTAAAGGTAATAAACCATCACTCGCGAGTGTATTAAGTAACTCCAATACCAGTGTATTCACAGTAACACTACTAGACAATTTTTTTCTAATTGGTTCACATTTTTGGAAAATTTCCATATCTTCTGATTTTTCTTCAGGTAACAGCTCTGATGTTTCAAAATATGTTTTATATATTGAAGCGATGCACTCCGAATGAATATGATTATTTTTCATTACAAAATTTTTGTTAGCTGGTGTTTTCCAAATAGCATCTGAAGAGTGTAGGTTAAATGTTTTCAATCATGTAGGAATACTCTTCGCATTCTTTAATATTAATTAAATCAATTTTTGTTGCCACATATTTACATAAAAGTAAATGTGCCTCTTCTTTTTCATTATCGTCTGCTAAACGTCTACACATGAAATTTATCGCCTCAGATTTGCTAGTAAATTTTTGAGCAGATTCTTTTAAATATGGTTCAAAACATTTTTCTCCATCTATTATATCATCATTGTTATAGGTTTCCCAATCTACAACTATCATTCTCCCTTCATACAATCCAGTGTTATCGTAATATTTTTTTACATATTTTTTCAGTTGTCGCATCACTTTTCCATGCGTAGCCATACCTATGAAAAATTGAGGCATCAATGAGCAAGTGTCAAGTTAGCTTCAGACATTGTAAATTTATATACTACAAAAAACTTATATAGTGAATCGCAAATATCGCCTGAATCATTGTCTTTAAGATATTCAAGCGCTTCCATCTCTGAACGAAATACTTTACCGATACCGTTACAACATAGAGCTTTTTTACCAGACAATTCGTTTAGCTTAGTGTCGTAATAATATTGTTTGTCTTCTTCACCTTTTGCCCTGGGAAAAAACAGCACTGATACGAGGTAGAAACTCAGATTATCATGCATGAGTCGTTTACTAATTTTATCTCTCAATTCCACATCTGTATATACCCTTGTTTCAGCTTCACTCATCTGTATAAAAAAATTATTTCATATCAATGCTGCCTTCTCTGGTAGATGTTGACGATTTTTCTGATAAACAATCGGTAATATCGTCACTTGAAATGTATTCATCAGTTAACCAAGTAAATACAAACAACGGGTTTCTGTGGTTTAGATAAAAGTTCAAGTCCTTTACCCAGAAGGACAAGAAAGCTAATCGTGTGTTTGTTTTACTATTCCTTTTTTCTATATGGTAAAACACCTTTATTTTCAGTTTTTTATGTTTGTATTTACTTACTCTTAATAAATCTGACAACTTATTTCTTTTCACATGTGTCCTTAACAAAATGTCCAATTTAATTGAATTGGGTAATATTTGGCACACATCTCTTATCTCGCTAGCTAGCCTACACATAGAAATGGAGTCGTGAACTTTGCGTATACTATACTTTGTTCTATCTACCTTATTATAATGTCTATAGAATTTTTCCCTGTAATGAAAACTACTTATTTGACTATGGATAAAAATGTCCTCGCTCAAAGTAAGTAGTTCCACTTCTATATCCCTATAGCGCCTCATCTGAAATTTTGCATTTTATGTTTATCCCACATACCACAAAAAAATAAATAACAAACTTTTGATTTCCTGTTCCACGTGTTAGATATCGACAGGTAATAGATTGATTAACGCAGCTCGTACCTTGTCAGCCTCGTGGAGCGTTTATATGTTGGTCCTCGGCGGCTGGCTGGTTCGGAAATGTAGACAGGTTTCTCAGCAGAGATCAATAGAAGACCAGCAGGCAGATGTAGACGTATATATCAATGGCGATTGACGGTGAAGAAATCACAAAATTTTACCCACCTTTTATACCAGCATGTCTCAGGTTAGTGTAAATTTTTACACTCAACAATGTTGTAATGTTACAACAATATTACCTAAATGATGTGTAATGCGCGTTACAGTAAAATTATTACACTGTATGACCATGTGGTATAAATAACAGTGTTTTTGCCACAGAAACTTTCATTTGGAAAATATGGAGGATCAACCAAGTTATCGAATCGTTGATAGTCCACCATCGGAGGAGGTTGACCAAAGTTTGCCGGATGTATCATCAGACGAGGGCAGTTTCGATGAAAACAAGATTAACCAGGAGGAAGCTGAGGCCGTCACCCTCAACAAGCATTATGAATTTCTCAAGGACAACATCATGGAGGTTGAGCAGAATGATCCAAAATGGAAGGACCTGTTTAAAATCAAAGAACCATGGCTGGAAAAAAATGGAAAGTTTTATACTAATTATTATGTATATGATGTAGATTTTGTAGCAAATTTGGAGGACAAAGTTAATGACCCTATAACTTTCTTAGAGTATGTATTGTCAAAATGTTTAGAGAAGGTATATGTAGATTATTTTGCGGATAAACAAACCGATGAAAAAAAAAGAATTTTTATAGGCATTAAAGTTATGTCAAAAAGTTTCGACAGAGGGTACATATTAACAAAGATAACTCATCTTCAAAACGTATCTGTGGCTTCAATTTTGAATAGAGTTGAAATGATATTTCAATCAGCTGGAATCGAAGAAGACAATTTGCTAAATGGATTTTCAGTGAATATTACTACCGTAGAAAGGAAGGATGTGGTAGCCAAAGGTTTTGACACCATGACCAAGTTTCTACCAGATATTCAGAGTAGAATAAAATATCATAAAAAAGCTCTATATAATCCACCAACTTTAAAATCTATACCAGATCAATGTTTAGCAGTCTGTCTATTTATGGGAAAAAAAAATTTGTTGGCATCGATTACTAAAAAACGGAGTATATACACAAAATATTTGCGGAAAAGTAGAAAGGGTGAATATGTTAAACTCGAAAGGGAAATGTCAAGGTTTATAGAGTTTGCAACTATAGAGTTTAAATACGACCCAAATTGTAATGATTTGTATAAAAATGTCACTGTTTTGGTTAATGCATTGAATAAATTCCCACCCAAATACAAACATATGATATATAGATGTAGAGTGTGGTCTATATTAGATGGAGGTATTGAAATGATTTTTCAGAGCCCTCCCAATAAAAAAAGCGCTGTTATCGATTTGTTGTACGACGAAGATGAGAAGCATATTGTTTTGATAAAATCAATCAACTCATTAGCTAATTGCTATAGAGTTTCAGAATGCTGTAATAAAATAATTTTCAACAAGGATACACCATGCAAGTGTTCAAAATCCAGTTGCCCAATGTGCTATGCTACTCAAATATGTCCCATTGTAAAAGGTATTAATACTATACACTGTCAGAGATGTAATAGATCTTTTTACAACAATAAATGTTACGATAATCATCTAGTTAATGTTTTTCCACACAAATTTAATGTACTAATCACAAAGATTATGGATGACACAGACGAGTCAGACAACAAAGACGATGACAATGTGAAAAAATTAAATACAGATTCATGCTTACCATTGACTGTGTGCCAATGCGTTCATTTCTGTAACACGTGTAATAAAAAAATTATACTAAGTGAGAGTCACGAAAATTGCGGCTTCACAAAATGCATGTTTTGCCGAAACTTTGTCCCCATTGGTAAAACGTTTAGATCTCACCAATTTGAGTGTTTTTTTCAGAAACCGATACCACACGAAACCAGATTTCCCGGTAGACCTTTTCAGCTTATTTTCTACGACACTGAAACATTTCAAAGACCAATTTTAGAAAAGAGAAATCACAAATTGGGTGATGATCAACCGTCTACATCAACTGCAGCAGTTGTGGATGAAGTGTATCGAAAAATACACGCCACCTACGCAGTTTATTGTCTGAAGAGGTGTAACGAATGCGTCTTTGAAGAACGGGCTTGTGACAAGTGTGCGGAATGTACCAAGTTTTTTTACGGACAACATGCTATTTCAGAGTTTTATTCTTTCTTAATGGATTACAAAAAGCATTCAAATTTAATGGTAATTGCTCATAACTTGAGTTTTGACTTGTGTGAAATCTTATCAATTTATATTAAAAATGGGCAGATACCTAACTTATTGTTATCTAATGCGAGGAGAATTTTTTATATGCGATTGAACAGTAGAATAAGTTTTTTGTGCTCTTTGAAATATTTCCCGATGAGTCTGGAACAGGTTGGCAAGGCTTTCAACTGTAAAAGTCGGAAAGGTAATTTTCCGCATGGAATAGTCACCGAGTATAATTTGAATACTACGTATGAAGCATTACCAAGCATAGAATTTTATGATGTAGATAATATGAAGACTGAACAAAGAAAAGAGTTTTTGGAATGGTATGAACAAAATAAAAACAACGAGTTTGATATTAGAAAGGAATGCTATGAATATATTAAATCTGATACTATGGTTTTAGAAGAGGCATTTATCAAATTCACAAAGGAAATATTCTATACTTTTAATATTATTCCACATCTCAATTCTAAAAGTTTGAGTAGTCTCGCAAATTTCATTTGGAAAAGTCAGCATGTAGACACATCTGTAATCCTTCATACTCCACCGCGCAATAGTTTTAATACTGGTGATATGCAAAGTAAATGGGCTTTGAAAAGTATTTTAGCTATTGCAAAATATTATGATAACAAATATATTCAATACTCTAGATCTCAAGAAGGAGAAAAAACGATATCATGTTACGACGCGGACATTGGGGGTTTTCGAAATTTTAAGATAGATTGTGTTGTGTACAAAGATGAAATTAAATCGGAAATTGATTTTTTGCGCGAGTTTTGCGGTTGCGCAATTCATGGTTGTACGCAGTGTTATCCAATTAGACACGCCAAGTTAAGACAGTCTCATTTGTCGCATAAAGATAATTACAACAACACAATGAGACGCGTGGAATTGTTAGAAAAACAGACTGGTCTCAAAGTAGAAGTGTGGTGGGAATGTGATATTCAAAGATTAAGAAGAGAAAGCTCAACATTCGCAAAAATATACAAGGCTTCCAAGGTGCGGGAACCTTTGAATATGAGATCAGCCTATTACGGCGGAAGGACAGAACTTTTTAGTTGTTTTGCATCAACAAATCCTAATGGAAATCTTTTCGAGGACAATCAAGCGTTGGAATTTAACCCCAACTACACCATAAATGCAGTAGATATATGTAGCCAGTACCCAGCAACTATGAAAAAATTTCCAATGCCAATCAAAAAACCTAGAGTGTTATCACAAGAACAATTAGAGTTTTTATCAGGTTACACAAATAAACCGTTACCGTTTGCCGCCGGAGTTTTACAGTTGGACATTTTACCCCCACAAGATTTATTACTTCCATGTTTACCAATGAAAATTGATGAATTTTCTGTTTACGCGCTTTGCTACACGTGTGCTAAAAAGTACGCATCAGGCAAAGAGAAGTTACCTTTACCAGATGGATTGTATGAATGTAAATGCACGAGAAAACAAAGAAAAATGTTTGGGACTTGGTCAGTTAATTGTTTAAACATGGCATTGGAAAGAAACTATACAATAATTAGAGTGTACGAAGCACTTATTTTTGACAATGTTTCTGTATGGTCACCGGAATCACCAAATGAGGGAGTATTCAGTACATTTATTGATAAAATTTTTGCCTTAAAGGTCATGTCAGCAAAACACAATTTCAAGAATGAGCAAGAAAAGTTGCAATTTTGTCAAAAGTTTAATGACATTGAGAAATGCAAGCTCGACCCTGACAAATTCCAAGAAAACCCCGCAAAAAGTAAAGTATGTAAACTATTATTGAATAGCGCCTATGGACAGTTGGGTATGAATAGTCAAAAATCAAAATACATGTTTATCAAGGACACAAATAAGTTTATGACAACTGTCTTTTCACCCATGAATGACATTGAGGAAATTTTTATAATGAATGAGAACATTGCGAGAGTAAAGTTGAAAACAGCTAATGAACACGTACAAAATTCCCCAAATTCATGTCTTATATTAGCACTATACATTACTAGCTACGCGCGGTCTATGTTGCAGAGGCTGTTGGAACAGTTTCAATATAATCAACTGTTATATACGGACACGGATTCGTGTTATTACATACATGACGACTCGGTGGCGATGCATAATCATCCAGAATTAAACCCGGGTATTCTAGGAGGATTAGACAGCGATGTACCAAACGATGAGTTTATATCCGAATTTATCGGAATCGCTAATAAATTTTACTCACTTACATACAGGAAAAAAATTGACCCACACTCCGCACACACAGTTTTGAAGGCTAAAGGAGTGCGCATGACAAATAATAACAGATATTTGTTGCAAAGTAATGAGCTCAAGAAACAATTGCTTTCCTTTTTTTCACCTGCGATTTACACCCCTTTCTATATAAGTACCGTAAATCTTCAGTTTAGACATACACCTAGTCTTTTGTCTATCACCACGGACAACGTAGTTAAAAGAGTTCACTTTCAATTGAAAAAAAGATATCACTACTGGCAAGGCGGCAAATCCTGGTCGATTCCCTGGGGATATTCAGGCAAAAAACCGCATCATGTCTGAACAATATTTTACTGAAAACGATGTTCAATTTGCAGATTACGGTCAGTCTTATCTTATTATTGGACCTAGTAGAAGTGGTAAAAGTCATTGGTCTCTCAAGTTTTTACAACACGCTCTGAGGGGACAGCTCAACTTGGATCAAATCCCCGACAAGGTTTTTATATGCTCAGGCAGCAATCAACACAACCATCCAGTATATCAACAACTAAAATCAGAGTTTCCAGACAAAGTGCAGATACTGGAACGCAACAAAGTACCCGACTTGTCATCGTTGGAAGATAGCAATTTGGCTCAAATAGTTGTCTATGATGATATGCAATTATTAATGCCGCAATGGTATACTAGCCGTTTAATCACAAATTCGGTGAGTCATTCTAAAAAATTGTTAATACTTGTGCAAATACACGACCCGTATTACTCGAGTTCACTTAGAATTTTACGAAGAAACTGTACATATCTAGTTTTATTTAAGTATCCAACTGAACAAGTTGTAAATTCATTAGCAACTAGTTGGTTCGGCCAAAGCGAACAAAAGAAAAAATTTTTACTGGCATATAGCGACGCCGTACAACAGCCATACGGGTATATAACAGTGTCATTTCAACACATACCTAACCCCATTTTTCAGGCCAGAACCAACGTATTTAATGAAAACGGAGCAGACCAAATACTGTACGATTTATCATCAAATTTTAACAACACGGGCGGCGGCAACAGTGAATCATTTTTGTCTGTCACCGATCAACGCACCCGCAATCAGTCATAATGAAATCTTCCAGGGTAGCCAGGGTGAAAAAGTATTCCAACAAGTTGAACAAAGTAGCAACCATAAAAAGTGATAAGGAACTTCGTTCCTATTTAAGAACTGCGAATAGGCATGTGATATCATCCATTTTGGATATAGCTTATAATATTAATTATAACCGTGATTTACGAAAATTGCTTAGTAGATCGGTGATCCGCTCACTCGACTATTTTACACCTTTTATAAATTTGTTGTCAAATTGCCAGTCTGTCAAAAGTGGCAGAAATCTTTTGGCAAAGCACTCATCAATTTTAATGATTAAATTATTAATAAATAACGTCGCTTCAAAGATATTTCACAGCAAGTAAACATGGATGCTCAACATAGGTCAAACATAAGTGTCAAAGACTTCAAATATGTATTAAAAAAGTTTGTAGATGAACAAGCGGGAAAAGAAAATTTTCAAAAGTTGATAGATGACATAATGAAAAGCAAACGACTGACTGACGTCCAAAAATATCATTTACTTTTAGCCGTGAGAAATAAATTATCTTTAATATTGAATAATGTCAAAAACACTGAGGAAAAAAATTTACTATCTACCAAACTATCATCAAATTATGTAAATCTCGGCGGTTTTGGGGATGATTCAACTCCACCCACAGAACCACCAACAGAAAATACGTCACCACCTGAAACTAAACAAACACCGTTCAATACACCCGAGCAACCCGAGCAATCTTTTTTTCCACTTCAACTATATCCACAAACGACGGGTGAAGCCCCTAAATCATCCAAACAAAGTAGCAGCACCCCACATCGTCCACCCCGGGAAGCATCAGCTAAACGTAAATTACTGAATTTCCAAGAGTCTGTCGCCGCCGCGAAAAATGAACAACAAGGTGACGATGATGATGACGACGATGACGATCAAGATAGTACAGTATCATCCAAAGATAGGTACATTAAAAAAGGTGTGCCCAAAATTCAAATAAAAGATGGAGATTCGAATATATTGTCAGATAAAATGAGGGAAACGCACAGAAGATACATGCATAGAGTGTGGGTCGATACTAATAATCAGATTATTACCGACAATGCAAAGGTAGTAGAAAATTCCAATTATTCTGATATAATTCGATACTTGGCTACAATTGTGCTAAAAAAACTCGGCGAACCCTCATTTATACGATTAAATCCAGCAAAACCAGCTGGGTTTGAAGAATTCTGGCGTCACATGACAACGCTACGACATCACACGCACGCTGACCACAAACGACAATTACTGGATCTAATCGGTAAGGGGGAAAAAAGAAATAGGAAAATCAAACGTAAGCGTTCCAAGATATCAACACCATTTACGCATCAGATTCATTGGCTTCAAAACAACTGGCGGTAACTAATATGAACAAAAAGAAAAGTGAAGAGTTGTTAAAATTTCTCTGGTATGGAAAATATAACAAAGGTAAAATAACGGCCAAAAAAATTACACAGGGATTGTTCTCGAGGACTCAAGTTCTTTACAATGAAGCCCGCAAATACGACACCGGTATCAAGTTTAAATTTGTCGCCAAGTGGCTGAAAAGGCAAGATAGTTATAATTTAACAAAACAAACTAAACGCTATAAGAAAAATACAAGACCTGTTATTAGTACCGGCTTATACGATTGTCTAAGCATTGATCTCGCTTTTTTAGGACCCCCAAAAACAAATTATGGAAATACAGCAGTATTTCTAGCTGTTGACACATTTTTGGACATGATACATTTTAGAATATGCAAAACAAAAGCAGCATCTCACGTGACCAAAAAATTTGAAGAAATTTTACGTGAAATTGAATCTAGGGGAGGTAGCGTAGAAACAGTATTCTGTGATTTTGCAGCAGAATTTTTAAGTAAGGAGTTTACTCAGTTTTTAACGAATGAAAGAATAACGTTGACACCGCTAGCCAGTTATCAAAAGAATTCACCAGTCGAGAAAATTATTTCAACAATTCGTCTTAAATTAGCTAGATTTTACGCAATCACCAAAAATAAAAGATATTATTTCGCTCTACGATCTATCGTTGATGCTATAAATAGGACGCCGCGTAAATATCTCGGCAATAAAGCCCCTATTCAGTTGACTATTCTGGACGATCGCGATATATTCAAAAGAAGGTTTTTACCCAAATTAGAGAGGGGTTCTCTCAAGAATATACCCCACAAGAAAAGACCAAAAGTAAAGTTTTCACTCAATGACCCAGTAAGAGTCCGTATTCACAAAACTTTTGCAAAGTCTACTGATCAAAAGTTCTCATCGAATATATATTACATTGCAAAAATAAAACATAATTTTTGGCCGTACACGTATTACATTTCGAAAGAGCCCGACGCAACTGATTCAGAGATTATGCCCAAAGTTTTTTACGAACAAGACTTGATCAACGCCGACACCCATGAAGAATAGGAAAATGAAAACAATTGAAAACATATCAACACCCACTACACGAAGTAAAACATCCAGCATGGAAAAAATGCAACCCTTCTTACCCGCAGAGGAGGAATATACACGTGGTGATCTAGCAGCAGCAGCAGCAGCGCAACCAATGAGAAAAAATATAAATTGCACAGTCAATAAAAAGTTGGTCTTTCAAATAGGTGTCACATTAATTCAATTATTGACAGTAATTATAATTTTGATATATATATCGACGCGTTTGCCACCTAAACTCATTGCTGAGAAATCTCCCGAAATTTTAAGGGCATTTTTGAGAATTTTTGATAAGAAATCTGCTCAAGAACAAGTTTATGATCTAATTTTTGCTAACATTAAAAACTATACTGCTTGATGGAGCCCAAGTCCAATGAATATCATATTGATTTAATTTTGGAACCACCGAACAAAAATGAGCACTTGGCGGCTAATATGGTTTATAATTTTCCTAGCAATTTACAGTTTAAATTGTCTCAAAATTGGGAAATTGCCATAACATCCTTATCGTGTTCACATATAGATAGGTCAGAAAATGTCCTAGAACATCACAATGAGCTGGATAAATATTACTATATTGTATATGATTTCAATAATAAATTTTATTACGCAAATTTGGATTTTTCCAAACTAACGATCAATGGCAAATTTATTGAATTACCCAGTGCCGAGCAAGTTATCAATTGCTTGAAGGACGCATTCAAAAACGCGGAGGTATGTTCAGATTTAAAAGAGTTGAGAAAAAAGCCACACTGGCCTAATATTTTTGATTCGATACACGCTTATCAAGCCGTAGGAACACAGTTCTACGTTCCCGCATCCGTCAATGGCAGAAAAAGAAGACACGTACCATTCGAAGATTTGAAAGAGCATGACAACGGGTTGTATCGAGTCGAAAATTCTATAGATTTGTATGTTAAAAATAAATTAACACCAAAATCACCACCCGTAGAAAATGGAGAAAAAGTCACGTTGGATTTTCAAAAATGTGGGACAGATGTTTACATTACAAAGACAAATGTTTCTATGCTTTTACTATCAGATGCTTTGAGAAGTTTGTTATCAGTAAAAAATCATTTACTAAATGACGGCATTTTAGTACATCCAAGCAGAGCTTTCTTTCGTGGGAGTCAAATGGTATATATAGCTGAAGTTTCATCACTTCAAAAAACATTATTTGGTTGCAACAAAGTTTCTTTAGGGAACGTTCTATTGGATGGTTCAAAAATTATTCAAAGTGTTGATCTGCGACCTACCGATCAAAAATTTCACCCATTTGATTCAGTTTACACAAATAGACTACAATTTTCATTGTTCTTTGAGAACGGATCAGTCGCTAAATTAAGCCCAGATACTAGAATTTTTATGTCTTTGACTCTGAGAAAACGCCCAATATTACACTAAAATATCATGGATCACCCCGAATCAGAAAAAGAATGTGCAAAAATTCACAAGTTTAATTACGGAGTATATAATACACCAGATGCATCATTTTATGAAAATAACATAATGAAGAAGGCTAATTTTACCGGATTAGTCGGATTAGGTCCACCTAATATTGTTAGTACAAAATCATTAGTTGAACCTGTAATAACTAGTGAAAGTCAATCTGTCACCAAGTCAACAGCAGAAGAAGAAGGGAAAAAGAAAAAACGACGCAAGTATGTTAAAAAGAAAATTGGTAAGGGTAAACGGCGGGCAGCAAAGGGAAGGGGTAGAAGGAAAAGGAGACGTGGAAAGAAATCTTTACCACCCTGGTTGAAAGGTAAAGGGGGAAAAAAGAGAACAGGCAAAGGACGCAAGAAGAGATTTAGAAAGAAAAAGTACCCTGTATCTATTCCAGTTTTTCCACGTTAGTTAGTTAAATAATGACCGACTAATTGACAATCCTATATAAGCCGTAGTCCAAAGTATCATTGCTTCATTTTAATAAGTTTATGCAAAATGGCTGCTTCAAATGTTGTACAACCCGAAACCACACTGAAACAGAAAGTCGACCCCGCATCTTCATTTATAACATCTGATGAAGTGGAATATTGGTCGGCACCCGCAATCGACACAACTTTTGTCCAATCCCAACTTTTTGAAGTACCACTCACTGTGCAGCACAATGATTATAACACCTCTTGGACATGGACGATTGATACTTCTCAGTATTATATCGACCTGTCAAACATTTATGTTCGTATGTTATACCAAGTCGTCCAACAGGATGGAACAGATTTACCAAAAGATATGAATTTAGGTGAGCCACCAGTAAAAACTGAAATTACCGACAAATTAGCCTTGATACCAGGGTTTGGTGAAACTTGTTGGCGTTCAGTAAAACTGTTTAGTAAAGATGCTTTACTTTTGGACATCAACGATAATTATGGCTACATGGCTAACATGAAGCACAAATTACTGGAAAATATGGATGACATTTACAAGGAAAAAGAAACTTCCGGGTTTTTTAATGAGGAATATACCGATGATATACAAGATGTTGAAAGCGACAGTTTCAGAAGGAGGGCGATGCTGATTGCGGGTAGTAAAAAATGTGTCAGCTATGCAAAATTATCTTTGGATTTGTTTTCAACCAAACCCAGATGGCCAGCGGGTTATCCATTAACAATAGAACTGTTGAGACATAGCGACCAATTCTGTATAGAATGCTTCAACCTACCATTATCCGAGAAAGCAAAGAGTTTCAAAATAAAAGTAATGAGGATACAATTATTTGCTTTGCATTTACAACCTAGCGCGCAGTGCGCGATTGCTGTGGAAAAAACGGCAGTTAAGAGGCCGTTAAAACTGCATTTTCTGAATACTCGCGTAATCAGGGTAAATGTACCCGGTAATTTGAAACAAACATCTCAGCAAGCCATTTACGCCGGCAAGTTACCAAACTTTTGTATAGTTCAAATGATAGGTGGAGATCGATATTTGACTCAAGATGTACTCAAGGCAAAATTTTCCTACAAACCACATGGTATACAACGAGCAGCATTATTGTTCGGGGCTGCACGACATCCCATGGTGCCGTACTACTTTGATCGAGACACACCCGACACATCAGACTTGGGCTATCCGATGGCTTTCTCGGAATTGTATCGATGTTTGAAGAAGAATTTCAATGTAAAAAATTGTCTGTCATACGATGAATTTAAGTTAAACATGTTTGCTTTAGCTTTTGACCCAGTAGTATGCCCAGTAAATGCCGAAAAAACTGATTTAATGTCAATCGGTTCATTAGGCATAGATTTCTCTTTCCATGACCCAACTCCACCTGAAGGTCTGGTTATATTAGTTTATTGTTTTTCGATTGCATCACTTCATTTGCATCCCGATAGGACCATTTTGTCGAACGCCAATTACTAGAAGAAGAGGCTTGGTTGTGGAAAGGGGTTGTTGGTAAGAAGAGGCTTGGTTGTGAAAAGGGGTTCGTAAGAAGCGGTGGCTTGGATTTGAAAGGGGTTCATGGATGTGACAGATATCGAAGCAATTATTAAAGGCGATTCGACTTTTAGCAAAAATGGTACGAGATGCATTAATTTAAGTGATAGCGTCAATTTGAGTGAAGACATTCAGGTGGAAAGAGGGGCTGTATGTTTCCTTCAATATCCTGAATTGACATGGGGTCATTTCATATCTATATATAGATTAGGACATAATCACGTGTTTATTTTTGATTCACTAGGGCGAGAAAATCTATCTCAGAGAGTGATCAGTGATATAAAAACGCAGTTTGACCAAAATTGCATTTTTTCATTTAATCATGTTGTGATACAAAAAAAAGCCTCCGATACGTGTGGCTTATATTCGCTCATTTTTGTGAAGTTGATGTGTTTGTGTAAACACATAAGAAATAAAAAAGTCGTGTCGCAAGTTATAGCATTAATTTGTAATCACGATGTGCGGTTTTTATTTTTTACGTTATTTGATAAACTGACGACAACAAGAATGTTGTCAAAAGGTGCGAGGGAGGTTATATTCAATGAATAAATACAAAATTTGTTGTCAAAATTATCACTACACCCAAACACTACTAAAATCGGTATGAACACTGCTCACATCGTCACGCGCATCGAAACCGACGTAGTCACCATCGACGGAGGCTATCATGGCGGTAGTTTCAGCCTCTGCAGCTGCAGCAGCTTTTTCATATTCGTCCTCCTTAATCTTGAAGGGTCTGTCCCATGACAAGTAAGCATCGCCCTTTGCTTGAGGTTTCATCCTATTCAAATAGGGATCTGTAGTACAACTGGTCTCAATCGGTAGTTTTGGCAGGCAGAATTTTTTGTAAGCTTTCCACTCTTTGAATTTGCCGCTTCCATCACTCCCATCGTTGCAGCTCAGGATTGATTCAGGACACTTTGGGGTATACCAGGAACTGCCCCAATATGCATCAATCGTGGGAGTCGCAGCACCAAATCGATAGTGATCGGGATCAATATCTCTCGCTGCATGCATGTAATTTCACACTGTAATTTCACGACCGACCGACCGACTGACCGCGAGGACAACACTCACTACAGTGAAAAAAACTGACCACTAGGTATGGGATTTTTGCCAGCAGCAAAATCCAAGCGCGTCAGAAAATCGTGGAAATCCCGCTCCCCATTATTGTAGTAAGTACTTCGGATGGGTGCGTTCATTGGTAACTCAATCATTTGGGGAATCATAAATTTTTCCAAAACTATGTTTGCCACATGCATACCTCGGAAAACAAAAACAGGGTGCACCGATAAGTTGAGCAACAAAATACCACTATTTCCGCTGCTGTCGATCAAATCTGCATGTAACAAGTGAACATTAGCTTTGCCAAAATGACCAACTTAGCCTTGACCACTAACCATTAATTGCCACGACGCCGTAAAACAACGCAAGACACAGCGTATTCGATACACGGAGGTACACACCAGTTGGAGTCTGGAAGCGCACGTCCAACATTATGTAGCACCTTCCTCCGGGAGGGATGAAATACTCATAAGCCGAGTAGACTCGAAATCCAACATCATCGTATTGATAAATCGGGGTGAAGGCATTCTTGGTGATTTTTTGAAATGCTACTTGCCTCGGCTTTTCACCTCTAAAGATTGCGGGGTGAGGTGGTGCTTGCTGCTGCTGCGCGTCCATGACTTCAGGTGTTGGTATTTTTACTGGGTGGTGATGTCACATACTGCTTTATTTAAATACTCTTTCAAAAGTGTCCTGTTACACAACCATCACAGTTACACTTTGTCGTTACACAGTGCATCGTTACAACGCACATTATTACACTATGGTTATTACACTGCGGAACTTTACACTACACATACTTTGGAACATATAAAAGGATCTCATTTTTCCACAGTTTCTTTCATATGCTTTTTCAAGCAATAGCAGCAGCAGCCAGCAACCTACCTACCGACTGACCGACTGACCGACCGACTGACCGACCGACCGACCGACCGACAGACTGACCGACTGACCTATCGACCAAAGCAGAAAATATGGCATCATACATTGCAGCAAACATCGCCTCCGCAGCCAAAACCGCAGTAGGAACAGCAATCAACGAACATCTCGCCAAGCAGCAAACTCAAAATCCCGATGACAACCCCGAACTGCCCATAATTGATGACACTGCAGTGGCAGGTGTAGATGATGATAGGCAAAATTTGATTGAGAAACAAAAGCAGAATGAAGGTGGGTATGGAGGTATATATGGGCGTGAACGGAAGGAAATTGTGTACAAACGGAGAAAAATGAACTTTCCGCTCTGTACAATGTACGGATATAAATGGATTTCCTTTGCTTTGTGTAGAGTTTGTGAAACGCGCACAAAATATTTACCATCAAAACTGTATTCTGATGACAGTATAGAAGTGCAAGTCCGTTTATGTAGGGGGTGCCGTATTAGACATGAAAAAATGATCGATTCGATTCGTCACAGACCACCCACAGGGGGGGAAAATGAAGCGGGGTCCAATAGTGCAGCAGCAGCAGCAGCAACCACCGCACCCGCCGACGAATGGGGGCGTCCAGCGCCCGCAATCCCTGAATCTCCGCACAACTTCCAACGCCAACAGTCACCACCAGGACCTAAATACAGCAAGAGATATTAATCAAGAGGGTAGAGGTGCAATCAGTAAACTTTTAAAAAAAGTGAAAGATTTGAAAAAAAATGAGGAGGAAGCCGCCGCAGCTGTAGCCGCAAACACCAAGCACTTAACTACTACGGAGGATGTGATGGAAGTCGATACCGATGTGGAGGACAACAACATGGAGGGCGTGTACAATGATTTGCAAAATATAAAAAGTGTGTCAAACTTGCTACAACCATGGGGTATAATTTATCAGTGGGGCAGCGACTCGGCATTAGATCACACGTGTATAATAGAACCGCGTCAATGTCAATGTTGTCACCGTCATCATTGCAATGGTGATGACTGTTGTTGTTGTGGTGTTGGTGGCGGCGGCGGGGAAGACGATGGTTCCTGCAAGGGTGATAAAGTAAATACAGCTCCTAGCGTCGCCGTTCCTGGCCGCTATGGTGGCAATATCACAGTAAACATCAATAACCATTATCATAAACAGTGATCCCTACAACTTTTCAGAAACCTTCCCAAAATTCTGGTTCAACAGAAAAGGTTCAATTTTTACTCTATGTAATCCCAGAGATTTCTATCTTCGATCCGACACCACGCCCAGTCAATTAGACTGCGTGAAACGATTTCTATATCTGGTCGTAAATGAATTTCTAAACATACGCGAAATGTCTTTACAAAATCTAATGGATATGAACACGGCGACGCACATTGAGTGCTTCCAAGCGCTGCGGCACAAACGCTGCCCTTACTCGGGGCGCCCGGGCTGGCTGCTCGCACAAAGGTTCCTCCATCTGCAATACGCACTGTGGCCATTCCAAAATGCTTACTTGATGGGTGCTTCTTCACTAAATGATCTGCAGAATATTATCAAGAATTGGCCCCATTCCGAAGTGAATCTGAATATAGCTAGAAATTATGTTGCGGATAAATACGCCGCGCTAGGTCAAAATGAAACAGACGGTATCTATCACGATTGGCCCCGCAATGGTGAAATAGCCCCCTGCGATGGTAGAAAGGCCATAGTGAAGGCTTGGCAGCTGGTGGGCTACGCGTGCCACCCTTTATTTGACACTACGCTACCGCATTGTCGCTCCAAAGACCCACATGATGACGAGTTCATCAGTTGCGATGGCAATTGTCTTTGGCACAGAGCACGTAATTTTTTCTTTTTTTCTTTTGTAAAAAATGTAAAAAATGTAAAAAATGTAAAAAAATGGCCCGCCTAAATTTTTTACCCTAAATTTTTTACCCTAAAACCTATTTTTTACCCCTATTTTTTACTAATTTTTTACTATCAGCCTCCGAGGAGGAGGCTGACAGTAAAAAACACTCTCTCTCTCGCAGTAGCCCGCGCGAATGCTGGGTGCCACAACAGTTTGGAGGACGATAACCGCCTAGTGATGGCTACCCAGTAATTATTGCACCAGGACACACCAAACCCGACAAGGCCGCCGCAGTGATTTTTTGTTTCTACACATCCACCTACCAGTGACAGTAGGCTATCAATGCATCCGTTATCTTCTGTTTTCCGTTATCATCCGCTACCTAAATACATTTCCGTTTTCTGTCACCGAATAATTAGTTGATTGCATTGATACACTTTTCCATTGACTCGAGTGACATACAAGAGATTATATTTCATATTATGATATCATCAACTGGCGGCTGCGTATATAAATGAAAAAATAACAACAAACTCGAATCACTAATGAACACCATGAAGCTCATGATGCTGGTGCTTCTCATCATTTTGTTGCTGGCTGGCTATCTAATATAGAGCTTCATGGTGTGAGCATCATAACTTTAAAGCTAAAAAATACTAGATAATGCACATTGATTGTAGATAAGTGGCAATAAGTGAATGCCTAGTGAAAATGCCTTTGCTGCTTAGGTGGTGGTGGTCCCAAGCCCTGCTGATGATGCTCATGCTCGCTAGTAATAACTTGGACACTTGGGGGATTGGGGCCCCACCACTTATTGTGCACAGTATTGTGCATAAAATAGCACACTGGAAAGTATAGCACACTGGAATGAATCACTGGTTCCAGGGTTCATGTGCTTTCATCAGAATTCATCAAACTCTTCTCCTGGGAGATTCACTACATTCACATGAACCCTAGAAGAAAAAAAACAAAATCCCCCACACGCTGGCTGGATGTCAACTGAATTCGTGTCAACTGATGGAGAGGCAATTTTTTTCTGATCATTTAGTTGACACTAGAGCCTCTGGGTGGAAGTCAATAGTACGCGAAAAAACACCAAACGCCATCACATGTCAACTCGCGCCAACAACTGTATTTTGCCCGACTTCTTGCCCGGTAGAATTGTGCCCGAGAACGTTTCCGTGCCCGTCACAGTACATTGAGCGCAAATTAAAAAAGTCCGGCTTAATTGCTGGCCGGCGCTACAGTGCTGATACTTTTTGGGTGCTCGCTGTACTGTGACGGGCACGGAAACGTTGTCGGGCACAATTCTACCGGGCAAGAAGTTGGGCAAAATACAGTTGTTGGCGCGAGTTGACATGTGACAGGTGAATGCCCAATCAATGGGTGACATCTCAAAATCGGAGGCAAGACAAACACACGACGCTTCATGTCAACAACGTGTGTTGACATTGAGTTGACACAAAAAATTGCAATGTCAACTAGACAATATCTGGATAACTAGTTGACATGAAGCGTCTCTGGACCCAATCGATGGGTAACTGCGCAAAAAAAGAGCGAACGCAAAAAACACACATGACACGTGGTCAACTTGGAGAACAACTAATGAGACTTTATGCGATGTCAACTAGACTGAACTAAATGGGTAGTTGACCACGTGTCTCTGCGCACCCCAACCAATCAGAAACAATGACGACGCGAAAAACAACACCAAAACCTCACAACGGACTGCCCCAGCAGACGCCAACCGCCGCCGCCGCCGCCGCCGCCGCCAAAAACAACTGCCGCGCGCAAACTGCGGCAACAAAATATTTGTTGTGGTATTTGTTTGGGATAGGATGAGATTTTTCAAACCACCAACCTATAAGCCAAAAAAACAACAACACGCCGCCGCCACACGCACACGCACACGCCCGCCGCCGCCGCCGCCGCCGCCGCCGCCGCAGAAGAAAACTGCGATGATAAGATAGTTGTGGCATTTTTCAATGCAGTGGCGGAAATTATGATTTTTTAATTGAACCCACCAAAAAAACACTGGAAAAAAACCGCCGCCGCCGCTGCCGCCGCACGCTCGCTCAAAGCCTAGCTGCGACAGGATAATTTTTTTGTGGTGGTGATTGTGATTGGAAAATATTTTTCAAGTCAACCCACTGTCACCAAACTCCCACCTAGCGTCGACGCTGCCGCCGCCGGTGCCGCGGTAGTCGCGCACCTGCCTACTGGTGTGGCGGCTGGTGCTGGCGACGCCCACGTTCGATTTGGAGCGGTGGACTGTGCGCGCGCCCGTGTCGTAGTACGTGCGGTCCTCGCTGAACTGCATCATGTCCCGCTCGCTGGGCGTATTGTCGTGCCTGGTGCGGGCGGGGGCGCCGCCGCCGCCGCCGCCGACCCTATCTTTCATTTCGATGAGGGTCTCTGTTTGAAAAGGGGTAATTTTGTGGCCGTTCCACATGTGGCAATGTTTTGAACGTTTTTTGCCTGACTGGCTGGTTGCGCAGGCATCTAGTTGGTTGGCACAGATGAATATCGAATTTATTTTGATATCAAAAATTCAATTTTTGGCTGCCTGCCAACTAGTCGCCTGCGCAACCAGCCAGTCAGGCAAAAAACGTTCAAAACATTGCTGCGTGTGTTTTTTTAAGAGTCAAGACAGCACTGTCAATGAAAAAAACATTTTTCCACACTTCAAAACCCCGCAAACGCCCCCACGCAAGATGCAAACCCCCACCCATTTTGAAAAAACACCAACGCTGGATAGCCCCGAGCGAGTCGGTCACTTCCCTCTGCTCATTGGCGATCATGTCCATCCTATTGTTCATGTCGTCAATGCTGGCATCCCTGTGGGGCCGGGGGGTCGACGACGATTGGCCGCCGTGACCAGCGGCTATTTTCACAAACATTTATTGAACAGGACACGTAGTATTTTGCACATGTCTGTAGCATTTTGAGCAAGTTGTCAACGTACGCGTGAGGGTTTTTTTGCAGTGTGGCTAAATGTAGACCCGATATGGTGGGCGAAGCGCGTTTTTGCAATATTTTCACGCTGAAAGCGCTTTACCCGCCATATCGGGTCTACATTTAGCCACACTGCAAAAAAACCTCACGCGTACGTTGACAACTTGCTCAAAATACTACTGACATGTGCAAAATACTACAGTGTCTTTTTCAATAAATGTTTGTGAAATTAGCACCTGTCGGGGGCCTAGCGAAAGTGATCGGGATGCGGCTGGAGTGGGCGGCCTCCAAGTCTTCATCGCGCGCGGGCCTATTGTGGGGTCTAGCCGGGGGGTTGTCAGTCTGCGTGTTGTCGGTTGGGTGCGGGCGTCGGGGGCCGCCGCGATTCAGCTTGGCGGACATGTACTGCAATTTTTGATACATTTTTGTTTTTAGTATGTCAACAAGTAATTGTGATTGATTGATACTCACGTCAAAAATGAGCCGCAGGAGGAAAACCACGCCGAGCATCACCAAATTGGAGCCCGCGTTGTAGCTGGCATCTTCTACTTTGTAATAGAAGTCGCCCGTATACGACTCTATGCGCGCGTTGCTGGCCATGATGCGGTCGGCTTCTCGCATGATGCGCTCGGAATTGGCCATGAGACGCTCCAGCTGTATTTGTTGAAGAATTATGTATTTTTGTAGGTGAACGGGGGGGTTATTTGTCCATTTTTAAAACTGTCATAGGACATTTTTACAAAAATATTGAATTTTTAACCCCCCTATCACCACCCCTGTCCACTGTTGGGGTTGGGGTGGGGAATTGTAAAAAATGTCGTTAGCTGAGCTGAGCTGAGCTGAGCTGAGCAACACTATGCTCACAGCAGCTAACTGTGGATGTGGATCTAGTTATGTTTGGCGAAACTGGTTGTGAGCATAGTGTTGCTCAGCTCAGCTCAGCTCAGCTCAGCTAACGACATTTTTTACAATTCCCCACCCCAACCCCAACAGTAGACAGGGGTGGTGATAGGAGGGTTAAAAATTCGAGAAAGTATTAAAGTGTTTAATGTAGGGGTTTAATGTAAAGTGTTTAATGTAAAGTGTTTAATAAAAAGTGTTTAATAAAAAGTGTTTAATAAAAAGTGTTTAATAAAAAGTGTTTAATGTAAAGTGTTTAATAAAAAGTGTTTAATAAAAAGTGTCTGAAAATATTTTTTGGTAAAAAATTAAGGGATAAAAATCATGGAATTTGAAAAAATTGTGTCAACCAAATAACCCCACATGTTATGCTTTTTAGTTGTGTGTTAGTTGTTCCACTTTTCAAAGGTGGTCACCTGCTCCAACACCTCTCTGTTAATTAGCACACTTCCGACCGTGGGAACACCCAAGTCCTTCATGACAGTTTTAGCAGTAGGTACACCCAAGTCCGTGATAACCCTTTTAGCACCACTTTGTCGCCTATGCACGACTGAGCCAAACATGGCAGTATCAGTGTGGACGGTAGGTGCACTCGTTGAAGCGGCTGTGGTTGACGGAAAAGCATTTTTTTCAAAAAGCTCCACCACCACAGTAGAACCACTGGTAACAGGGGTCGTCGGGCTATAACAATGAACGAACACAAAACTAGATTTTTGTTATTCAATGTCAGAGTGCAAAAAAATCAACACTGATCAACTCACACTTTTGTGGATGGTGCAAAGTCTGGTGTAAGATCTCTGCAGAGATTTCTCACATAGTCAGGCTTAGTCATAACTATGCTGACATATCTGAGATACTCTGTGTCACTGAGACCAGTAGAACTCGGAGTTGTGGTAGTCGAGGGGGTTGTAGTCGAGGGGGTTGTAGTCGAGGGGTTTGTAGTCGAGGGGTTTGTACTCGAGGGGGTTGTAGTCGAGGGGTTTGTAGTCGAGGGGTTTGTAGTCGAGGGGGTTGTGCTCGGAGTTGCAGTCAAAAACGGGATGGGGGTCGCTGGTGAAGTGCGATTGGGCGGTGACGGGGAAATCTATAAATAGATAGCTGATATTTAGCATTTTTTATTTTACAATCATTCTGATCAAAACACACCCAAATAATCTGTGGAGTCATCCGCTCAACAGTGGTGCACAGGGGTTGGGTTGGACAGGGTGGAGGGGTTGGGCTGGGGCACTTCTTTGCGCATACACCACAGTCACATGACATAGATTTGATCCTACACCAGCTTTCATCACCCTTTGGTGACCGCACCATCCATACAGGTTTGTTGATAGGTGTTGTTAGTTCAGTGGTATCAGTGGAACCAGCGGTTACTGACATGGCAGTAGTGGTAGTAGTAGTATGACTAAAACTAGTCGTGTCAGTAAAAGGGGTTTGCAAATCCGTCAACTCACCACTCAGAACAGGTGGCTGCGTGCCAAACAAACAACTTTATATATTTTATATAACAGCGTGATGAAATTACACAGAGTTTATATGTAAAAAAGATTTGTAAAGTAACCAATTAAGTGGCCCTTTTTTGAGACAGCTAATGCGAGCCCTGCAAAGGTTGCGTGCACAAATTGCTTATTCTACAACTAAATATAACGATATTCAAGTAAAAAAACAACAAGTGAGAACTTTTTGTGCACGCAACCTTGCAGGGGTCGCATTACCTGTCTCAAAAAAGGGTCACTTAAATGGGTACTTTACAAATCTTTTTTACATATAGGCTTATCAAAAATCACGCCCACCTTCTGAGTGGCGCTGACAATGACGTCGGCCAAATCGTCCAATTCAACGTGATCTTCAAAACTTTCCGGCGACACCTCGGAACCCTGATTTTACATTTTTGCATTTTTTTCAAAATTTAAAAAATTGAAATTTTAGCAGACATTTGATACCGACCTCCACAATGCAATTAGACCTGCTCAGGTACGGGAATTTCTTCCTAGTGAGGGCGCACATTTGCATGCTGTCCGCGTTGATAATGAGCCGGCGAATGTTCAGATCCATGCCGTATCTACAATGGATATCAGTCAGATTTTTGAAAAACTAGGTCACGACAATCAAAAATTATCTAACGAATTCATATCGTAGTGGGCCTTGGGGTTGCACTCCGCCAAGTCATCGACGCACGTGCACAAAGTACCATCGCAAGGCTCGGTACCGGTCGCCGCACCCCACAGGAAAATGCAAAAAAACGCCGCCACAAAAAAGCCGCCCGAGTTCGCCATCATGCACCAGACTGCGAGATTTTTAGAATTTGTTGACTAATTTAGAAAAGTCCAGTTTAATTACTGGCCGGCGCGATAGCGCTGATGCTTTTTGGGCGCTCTCTGTACTCCAGCGGGTGAAAATGTTGTCGGGCACAATTCTACCCGAATTAAAAGTCGGGTAAAATGCCATTCCGACGCGCGGTAGTGAATACGTGGTCGGGTTGAATATTGGTCGATGAAGCGTGAAAAGCGCTTCAGCGTATGTGAAATGCACAAAAATTGAGGCGTTTGCCGTCCGCTTCATCGATCCATATTCAACCCGACCGCGTATTTACTACCTCGCGTCGGAATGGCATTTTACCCGACTTTTAATTCGGGTAGGATTGCGCCCGACAACATTTTCACCCGCTGGAGTACATTGGGTGCAAATTAAAAAAGTCCAGCTTAATTGCTGGCCGGCGCTACAGCGCTGATGCTTTTTGGGCGCTCGCTGTACTCCAGCGGGTGAAAATGTTGTCGGGCGCGATTTTACCCGAATTAAAAGTCGGGTAAAATGCCATTCCGACGCGCGCTAGTAAATACGCAGTCGGGTTGAATATGGATGGATCGATGAAGCGTGAAAAGCGCTTCAGCGTATGTGGAATGCACAAAAATTGAGGCGTTTGCCGTGCGCTTCATCGATCCATCCATATTCAACCCGACTGCGTATTTACTATCGCGCGACGGGTTGATATTTTGCCCAACTTTTAATTCGGGAAAATTTTTGCCCGACAACATTTTCACCCGCTGGAGTACAGCGAGTGCAAATTAAAAAAAAGTCCAGCTTAATTGCTGGCCGGCGCTACAGCGCTGATGCTTTTTGGGCACTCGCTGTACTCCAGCGGGTGAAAATGTAATCGGGCAAAAATTTTCCCGAATTAAAAGTCGGGCAAAATAACAATCCGTCGCGCGATAGTAAATACGTGCCGTCTGCTTCATCGACACATCCATATTTAGCCCGACTGCGTATTTACTAGCACGCGTCGGATTGACATTTTGCCCGACTTCTAATTCGGGTAAAATTTTGCCCGATAACATTTTCATGCGCCACAGTACATTGGGCGCGAATTAAAAAAGTCCAGCTTAATTGCTGGCCGGCGCTACAGCGCTGATATTTTTTGGACGCTCGCTGTACTCCAGCGGGTGAAAAACTGGGGCGGGGTACATGTGGCGGGTAAACTCAATGTCGGGCACAAAATCGACCCGACGCGCGATATTTATTATGCGGGCGGGCAAAATCTAGACCCGATGTGATAGGTAAAGGGTTCTTCCGAATGAAAATACATATCGCAAAAAATATCGATGCTTTTCCCGCTGCATCGGGTCTATATTTTGCCCGCGCGCGTAATAAATATCGCGCGTCGGGTCGATTTTGCACCCGACATTGAGTTCGGGTAGAATTTCACCCGACCAACACGGTTGAACTGGGGTGCTTCTGCCCAAATTCGAAGTCGGGCAATAAAGGGGCGTCAAAAGCCGCAAAAAAAGGCCCCCCCAAAAAAACGTACCAATACCCCTTTTCCTAGGTGGGTGAAAAAATTGGGGTGGCCAAAATCGGGTAGTCGGGTAAAAATTTCGGGTTGTAGATTGCAAATTTGCCGCCAAATGGCAATTTTAAAAATTTTTAGCCGGAAATTAAAATTTTAATTGCGGGTCCAAGCGAATTGCGGCGGGTGGTCTGTAAGGGGGGGGGGGGGGGGGGTAAAAATTGTAGTAAAATGAAAATGGGAATTTTCGAATTTAATTGGTGAAAAATGGGTAGAAATATGGGGGGTTAAAAAGCGAAACCTATTTGGGGTGTAATTTTCCTGCGTTTATTTAACTTAAAAATAGGCTTGTAAAATAATTTGATTTGTGAACACAAAATAGATAGGTAGTGGGGGACAAAGAGATAAGAGCGAAAATCTGGCTGTCAGTTGACATTTCAAAACCTACGGGGAACTGGAACTGTTCAGAAAAGCATCCCTGATAAACAGGATGTCAATTATCTTTTTCGCAGAGTGATATACACATTCGTACCAGGGGTTGAGACATAAATTTTGATTTGGCTGCGTAAATTACGTTAACTTGTATTTTAAGCAACAAAAGTTTGATTTTCGTTTTATTTCGATTTAACAAGACATAAGTGTAGGTTTTGACTGCGTAGTTTACATTTTGGGTAAAAAACGCAAACAAAATGGCAATTTTCCTTGTTGATTGAAAAAAAGACTGCATTCAGTTGAAAGTTGGTGAATCAATAGATTTTCGCGTGTTCTATTCAATGATAAAGTGCATTTGTTGCAAATACGTATATTTCTATGCTAAAAACTCCATCTAGTTTCCATTTCTAAAAGTGTACTGAAAAAATCCGTGATTTTACTTCTTATTCAGTTTCATTGAGTGCACTTACTTTTACACAACCATTTGCGGAATTTACCGCCTTGACTTCCGGAATTGATTACACACAAAACTGCGCCTGCCGTCTGCGTCTGCTGTTGCGGAACAACTCGGGTAAATTTGATGCGTGTTGTAACAGTAACGTAACCTGTTTCTAGGAATGTTGTAGAGTTGTTAAAAGTACCAGTTTATGCATATTATGTTTACTTTTGACAAAGATACTTTTTACTGAGAGTTAAAAAGGGTGATATAGAAACTTTTGTCATGATTTTTTAGAAAATATATTAAATTTCAAAAATAATTTTTTGTGTAAATACTTTTGAGTAAAAGTAAATAAGTCCTAACAACTCGGTTGTAGGCAGAGCATTAGGACATGCGTGTGCATTTCTATTTGGTTGCACACTGTATTTCTTCCGTCGTCCTCCGTAATTTTATTTGTGTTTGCGTGGTGCGTGCTGCGTGCGATTTTCATTTGCATTTTTATTTTCTGCATTTATTTTCTGTTGCATTTTTCATCATTTTTTTATGCATTCCACTGTTTCAAAACTTTATAATTAATTCATTCTAGACAATTTCAAGTAATAATTTAAGAATACAGCTATAAAATGCATCAGTAAACTATGTTCTGGGGAAAAATTATCTAGTATAGCTATTTGAGCAATATTTTTTATCCTCAATAACTGTGAAGAGTTACCCAATCTTAAAAAGTTGTTTATCACATACTGATACAATATGGGTGAATTATGTGCTATGAACATGTCATTCACAGACTTTATAAATCCTATAGCTAGGCCCTCTAATGCCCAAATATTATTGAATATCACTTCTCTGAGTGGAGAGCTGAGATTGAATGTTGTGAGCACATTAATAGTGAATTGTTCCACTGTAGTGCCTTGTCCACTTCCTGTCATTTTACCAATGCCCATCATGTGAAGAAAAGTAGCTATTGTGTTGCCAAAAGCCATCTATAAAATTTGGGTTTAATAAGTTGATGTATAAATATGTAAAATATGTGAATATTTGCTTACAAATATTAATAGTAATGCTGCATCATCCAAAACAAAAGTATTTGCCATTTGTTGATTCCAAAATGTAAACCTCTCAATCAGACCAGATCTCACTATTTGACCTAATGTCCTGTAAGATTAAAAAGTGATGTAATTTTTATGTTTGCCTTTTTATGTAAAAATAGAAGAAAAATACCTAAACTGAGTAAATGTATTTAATTGCCTTGAATCCATATTCAAAAAATATCTGTGATTTTGGGTATCCAACACACCATTGGATGGATTTACAGGTGGGGGTACCATTCTGTAGATTCTTTGGAAGCAATTGTTACTTGGTTGGGCAACACTTGTGTTCATTTGCATTGTAGGATTAGGTGTTGGCCTATTAAATAAGGATTTGATTTATAAGTAAAATTATTATTCCACAATTCAAACAAACCATTGATTTATAACATTTGGTATTCTATTTTGTTGTATTTGATTTATTTGTGAATTAATAATTTGCCTATGTTGCCCAGCATTTGTGCCCACAGGTATTGTAGGTATAGTGCTGCTGGATTGAAAGCACTGTGGTTGATTCTGAAAATATATATAAATAAATTTAATATAAAATAAGACTACATAAAAAATATGGCATAAACCTGATGTGCATTTTGCTGCTGACCATTTCCATAAGAATGCATTTGTGAAAAGTTGTTTGATTGAGAATTTCCATTGTTTTGTTGAAGATTTTGATTTGATTGGGTGCTAGATGTAGTATCTATTGCATTGTTATTTTGACCATTGGAAACGCCATTTGATGTAGAAGGAAAAATTTGGTCCATTTCAATGCCCCCCAACAGGGATTCTTCTGAAATTTTTTAATAAAAAATAATTTTGTTTTCATTGATATTGTCACTAAAAATAGAACCACCTGGGTTAAAGCCTCTAACATAATCTCCCAAATCTTCAAAATTTTTGTCATGTTGGGGTCTATTTACATTACCTTTAGTAGCATGAGTAAAAACACATGCATACATGAAAATAATATATATTTTAAGATACATGTTGATAATTTTGGAAAAAATTGCAAAACTTGAACTGAACTAGTGCTGGGGCATTTACTAGTACATTTTATACTTGGGTAATGTGTAAACTTTGCTATTGTGTCACCATCATAATAGAAACAAAAAGGAGAATTTTTAGCATTGGGTCAGCACATTAGGGTGATTAAGAGGTCATAAAAAATCACATTAAAATTTTAGACCACCGGTGATTATCAGCTCCTAAAAACCTTTGATTAAAATTTTTTTGCACGCGCCAGCGTCACCCCGTCACGGCGATCGGTCGCGGCTGGTCGCGCGCGCGCGCGCGCATTACACCACCCACCCACGTCTCCCAGTTAGAGTTGTTAAAAGTATCAAAAAAATATTTTTGGTGTAATTTATTTTTATCTGTAAAACATTTTTGTGGATTGCAAGTGACAAGTTCATTTGAAAATTTAGTTTCAAGCAGAAAAATATTTATATTTTTCTCATGTACTTTTGGAGTAAAAATAAATACGTTTTACTATCAGTATTCTGCCAATTGTAATAAAAACTACGGGGGCAGCGGGCAGCGCAGGTTCAAGTACTTGGTATTTTTACATTACACATACAATTTTACACTTAATTTACGGTTGTCTAGTTACCCACGGCAGCAAAGTTTAATGTTACGGTTGTTACCTGGCTGATAGCTCAATTAAACTCTAATTACTCCCTCACTAATCTTTTATTTTGTTTGACTTTTAAAACAATCAACAGTGTAAGATATTAAAGGGTCAAATTTGAATACAATTATGTGTGTAATTCTATTGTAAAGAAAAAAGTAAAATACAAAGAAAATGTGTCATGGGGATGAGTATAAAAAGGCAATTTTTTGGTATATTTAGCATCATTCAATATTTTCTGCAAATTGATCACCAAACTATTATAAATATAAAATTGGAGTAGCAGAGATCATGGAATCAGACAATTTTGCAGATGGCACTGAATCTTGGTATTTTTGAGATAAATCTTTTACACACATATTTGTACTTAAATTTTTTCCAAAATAAATATATATATATTTTCTTGAATAGACCCTATGAATAATAAACCCTTGAACAACCCCTTCAACGATTTTCTGAAATCTCCAAGATGTATAAATTGCTTGCTTAAAATAAATGCCTCAAAATATGCCCATTATCAAATGACCTTTTCACATATATCTTTACAGCCACACTGCGGAATCACCACATGGGTCACCCAGATATTCTCTGGCGTCACCCCCGTACAATCCTGAGGATTTCTATCCAGACAGCGGCACATTGGCGAGATATTACGTGGACGCGCCAGTCGATGTGGAGGCGCTGTCAGATGGCTCGCTGCCAGTCTGCGCGGCTGCCGCGGGGGCTGTTGATGCAACGGCTGCGGCTGCGGCTGCGGCTGCGGTCGCGCCGCCGGCGGCGGCGGCGGCGGCGGCGGATGGCTCGGCGCCAACGATGAGCAACGACGATACGGCGGCGGCGACTGCGCCGGGGACTGCGCCGGGGACTGCGCCGGGGACTGCGCCGGGGACTGCGTCGCCTACTGCTGCGGCGGTTACGCCGCCACCGTCTGATGCAGTGGCGGGGGCGGCGGTGAATGGCTGGGCGCCCAGCGGCGGCGACAGCGGGATGGCGACGGCGCTAACTGCTGCGGCGGCGGTGACGCCGTTGCCTGGAATAAATACGTTTGCTGCGAGTGCTGGGGCATCAGAATTTTCGCCCACAAATTGGACTTTGCCCTATTCGCCAAATGGGTAATTAATATTTAAAAATTTTATCAAATAAGACATTTCTTTTTATTTCTAAACATGTATTTTATGTGAAACGTTGCAGAAGCGACGTTTCGAAGCCTGAGTCGCCTCCGCCCAACTTCTACCTGTTGCCTGTGCGCATTACTGCAGAAAACGTTGATGGTTTGCTGGGCAGGGGTGAGGAACAGGTAAAAGCTGAGCCAGCTGCACCGCATCAGCTACATGGAGAGGTGGATAGCTGTCCAACTTCATTCACGGATAAGGATGGGTTGGTGTTGGGTTTATTTGTGGTTTATTATTGCTGAATTAGATTCCACACCATACATATAAAATCACCTACATTCAGCAATGTTCAGTGCAACTGTGCTCAGTATCTGAGGGGTGGAAAAGTGCCAAAACTTGAACAGACTCCTGATGTAAAGCAGGAGGTTGAAAGCACCAAATTTTTTAGCTCAGAAAGTTGTGGAGAAAGTGGTGAAATTGATAGCGATGTGTGGTTCAGTGATGATCCCATGGATATAGATTATGAGGAAAAAATGAGTGTTGACAGTGATGCGGATGAAGATTTGGAATATGATGATGTGGATTGCATGAAAAGTAGAATGAGGGGTTCATTCAAAGTCATCAACAAAATCTATTCCAACTATGAGTTGATGTTGGAAAATTGCGACAAAGATAAAGATGTAAGAATAATTATATATTTTATGAAATCCACAAATTCATATTCCAAATCATAATTATTATATTTTATTAGGCGTTGTCGGTTTTGGACTTGGCGCGCGGCGAGTACCTGCCCTTGAATCTGGTCAAGGACATGATTCTGAAAAGCCGCGCCAAAATGGTTGAATGTTTGCACAGCGTGAAAACTATGGGCTTGTGGGATATATTGGCTACTGTGCGGGTGGGTCAACGTCTCTGCGACATGGAGGCATTGCGGGACAATCTCATTATGGAGGTAAGATTGGGTAATAAGTGGGAAATTTGAAAATAATAATTCAATATAAATTTACAGCACCAGTCCTTCCAAAAATGGACCAGTGATAGATTAGTGGAATTTCAGCAGCGAATTGATTTTTTCAATGAGTACATTGGTACTGTGGTGAAGGTGGATGTTGTCAATGGGACTACTGGGGGTGATTTTGACAAGAAAAAATTTCCTATTTGGAAGCTTGCCTGCCCAAGCGTTGACAGTTCACTTTGCTCGACCGGTTTCGAGGCCGAGTGCTTGCCAATTAAATTTATTTTGGCCAAATACAAGAAAAAAAATTTGGAGCATAAAAAGGGTGTTGAAAATGGGTCGCTGAATTGCGCTGATTGCAGTAGTCAGAGTGGTTCATGCAAAACTTTGGACAAAAGTTAGATATATTAATTATTAGGAAATAAAATAATCTTATGCTTAAAAAATCTGCCCATTGCAGTCGAGCGCGCCGCGACGGATGAAATAGATGAACACAAACACATGGTGTTCACCGGTTTTTTTGAGTGCGCCATATGCGAGGAGAATGATGTCACGGATATGGATATGGATGGGAGTGAGTCGGATGAGAGCGACTCTACTGAGGAAATGGAACAGGGCTAAATGTTGAACATTGTGATTACATTTGATGATAAATTTGGATATGGACATTGTTTTCAATGTACTAAAATTTGGAATATTTATGCTGATAAAACATTTTATATTGAAGATGTTATACGCAGTGATGTGGATATTGAATAAATATATTTGCATACTTGATGACAAAAGTGTATTTTTCTGTGTATGCTATTTTTCCATTTTTTGAAAATGAAAATCAAAATCGTTTTTTTTTTGTGTATGCTATTCTTCAAAAAAAGAGTGGAATTGGGTAAGTTGTCTTAGGTACTCACTACTCTTGTACACGAGATCCCCTACTGCTGGTGTATTTCTAATTAATTTATCCCGTGCCATTCTGTATCGCTGTTGCGCGTTGCGCAAGCAATAGTTGGCTTTGTTCCATAAATCTGACAGCTTTCCTGGTCGTGCCGCTTGCACAGGAATTTGGTCTGCGATGGTGCTTAACGTGCGGCGTAACCTAGTGTGGTTGCTGGGCGGATCTGTAACCGGTATTTCTGTGGCCGCCTGATTGCCGGCCTTGCCTAAAATGGATGGCACGTAGCCAAAAAGTAGCTCAAATGGTGCGTGCGCTACATCTCTGTTGTAGGCCACATTCATTCGCAGTGAAATTTCTGGCAGTGCCGATGGCCAATTGCGGGAATTGTTGTTGGTTACCGCCCATTGGCGCACTAATTGCTCTGCGCTGCGTATCGCCCTTTCTGCCAGCCCGTTCGACTGTGAGTGGTATGGAGTCGTTGGTCTGATCGTGAACCCCCATTTTTCTGCGAGTTGGTTTACATCCCTATTAATGAACTCCGTGCCATTGTCACACACGATTTCCTGTGGGGCGCCGAACAGAAAGATCAGCCGCCGTTCAATCGCTTCTGCCACTTGCATTCCTGTCAACTGGCGTAAAGGGGCCAAAATTACTGCCCTGGTTAAGTAATCAACCATTACCAGTAGGTGTCTAAAATTTGCAAAAAACGGCATCGGCGTTGTATCTACTGCGGTTTTTTCCCATGGTCGCGTCCCTGGGGTTACTGGAAATAGCGGGCTTACACAGGTTCTCTGCGCGTCTTTGGTCAGTTTGCATATTGTGCACTTTTCCACAAATTCGGCTATGTCTTTTCTCATTGCTGGCCATCCTGCCTGCTGCCCCAGACGTTGCATTGTGCGCTCTACGCCTCCGTGGGTCCCTGTTAGACCTGCGTGAGCCTGCGCAATGAGTTGTGTCTGTATATGGGTGGGTGCCATGGGGACCGGTCCCTTACTCGCGTTGTACAATACAACGCCATTAAGTGTGCTGTACTGTGCTGTGCCCATGCGCCCATCGTCCAGTTTCTGCTTGATTTCTGCAATTTTGTTGTCTTTTCTTTGCTCTGCAATCCAATCTATACCTGTCGCGTCTGCCCCTTGTGCCATGTGGGGGCAGAGCTTTTCCAGTGGAATTCGTATCACTTCACTCGCCTGCTGAAAAGCTATTTCGTCCGCGTCGGCGATTGGGTTGCGGCTTAGTGCATCTGCGATCACGTTCTGTTCCCCTGGGCAGTATTCGATGACTAAGTCCTTTAGTGACAGTCGTACTGCCCATCTGTGGGTCCAGCGTTCCACTTTTCCTTTCGCTGGCTTGAGCAATGCGCTGACCAGCGCCTTGTGGTCTGTTCGCAATATCACTTTCTGCCCATCAATAAAATCTCCTAGCCTATCTAGTGCCCACGTGCACGCTAGTGCCTCCTTCTCGATTGTTGACCAGTTTTTGTGGCTTGTTGGCAGCCGCTTTGACACGAATGACACTGGGCGCAGTTTCCCACTTGTGTCTTCCCCGCGCTGCATTAGTACTGCTCCCAGCCCATAGTCGCACGCATCTGTGTAAAGGTAGTACGGTTTTGACCTGTCGGGATGCGCCAGTACAGGTGCTGTGCTTAGGCGCTTTTTTAGTGTGTCCCAGGCCTCTTTGGCCTCATTGGTCCATTCTGCGTGTTCCGGGATCGGGTCGTTTCCATTCACCCTGTACTTTCCTTTCGCCATTTGGTTCAGCGGCGCTGCCAGCCGCTGGAACCCTGGGATGTGTTGGCTAAAATAGCCCGCTTTGCCTAAAAAGGTCTTTATATTTTGTTTTGTCGTTGGAACCGGCATTTCTAGAATGGCTGCAATGTTACTGCGCTTGGGGGCAATTCCCCTCTCACTCAGCTCAAATCCTAGAAATTTCACTGTGCGACAAAAGAAGTAACACTTTTCTGGTTTCAATCTGATGCCTGCCCATTTTAGTCTGTTAAATAGCTGGGCCAGGTGCTGCATGTGCTGGTCGGTGTTGTTGCTCGTGACCAGAACGTCATCGATGTAGGCAAAAAATGCCGGCCTGTCTGCTTCCACGTTTAAACCTGTCAATACGCAGTCCATTAATCTCTGGAAACTCGCACCTGCGTTCACTAAACCCAGCGGCATGCGCGTGTACGAGAACTGCCCCTTGCTGCAGACGAACGTGACCATGTCTCGTGTGTCTGGGTCGGATATTCTGACATTATAGTAGCCGAAACTTGCGTCCATTGTGGAAAACAAGCTCCTGCCGCTCATCTGCTGGAACATGTCTGTGATCCGGGGCAGTGGATACGCGTCACGCACCGTCAATTCGTTCAGTTTTCTGAAATCCAAGCACAGGCGGTAGTCGTCTTTCCCTTTTGGCACAATGACCAGGGGGAAAGCCCACGGGGACGCCGATGGGACCACTAGCCCTTTTTTTACCATTTCGTCAATTGTGCGCCAGACAAAAGCGCGCTTGGGCGGCGTTTCGAACCTTGCGGCGCACTTGACAGGCTCCGCCCCTTCCACTAAAGTGATCTTGTGGTCTAGAATTTGGGTTTCACCTATATCATATTCTGTTAGGCTAAATAGTCCTTCCTGCTGAGCCAGCAGGCACTTGAATTTGTCTAGGTCGTGCTTGGGCAGTGCGTCTCGGCTTTCCGCTGGTAACCTGTTCCACACCTGCTCGATGCACGCTTCCTGCGAGGGTGTTAGGGGTGTGGTTCCTATTTTCTGTCCCTGCGGTGGGGGTGGTTCTGGTAGTGCCGTTGTGCCTGTCGCTTTGTCTGCGTTTTCTTCTTCTACGAGCGCTTCTTTGACAAAAAACACTTCGGCCACTTTGGTGTTTTGTGCCAGGAATTGCTCGTGACCAGTCTGATTTACTACGCACAGGGGGAAATTGGCCTGTTCGATCCAGTCGTGCCTGGGGTGTAGTGCTGTGTTGCACACCAATCCGGGCACAAATGTGACTAGTTCGCCTTCTGTGTTCCTGTAATATGGGTCCAGTGCCATTCCCAATTTCTGGCTTTTCCCGTTAATCCATTCTGGCGTTTTTTCTGTCCCTACTGTGATTTGCTGGCGTCCCCCCGCTGGGATGACTGTTTGTTTCAGTACGCGCACGTCCGCTGTCCGAAAACTGCTTGCTTCTTGGTTCTGCCCTGCAGCGAATGCATTTTGCGATTCTTCATAGGCTTGCGCCAGCCTGTCCAGCTCTGCATGTGCATCCTGGATAATTTGCAGTTTGCCCCAAATTGCGGCTCGGCCGAGCAGCAGTGGGTCGGCCGCTGGCAAGTGTGCCATTAGTTTTACTACTGCCGGGAGCGTGTCTCTGCGCGTAACCTTGTCTGGGGTGACGTGTGTGACCTGCATCTCATAAATTCGCAGGTGTTTCCCTGGAATCGCTTCCCCTGACGTGCGCACTCTGCTATATGGGTATGGTTTGAACTTTTGCCTTTCCGCCGCTGCGTCGCAGCCCACCGCTGTCCAGACGCGTTCTAGAGCGGTGTCTTCAATGAAAATCCCTATATTACACCCTGTGTCGATGTGCCCCTGGATGTCTATGCCCATGAACTGTATCGTTGCGACTGGGTCCGGATCGCCGGCCTGCATGCACCTGTGGTCGCTTCCCGCGCTGTCTGTCCATGACGCGATGGGGCACCATGTGTCGATGTCTCCTTCCTCCCCGGATTCACTAATCGGTGCATCCCAGTCGTCGCTTGGTGGTTCTTCTTCTGCGCATTTGGCCACCTTACCCTCAGGCTGATACTTTACCCCCATTTCCTGGCATTTTTTCTGCATCCACGCGATGGCATCGTCTTCTGTCTTACCCCGCCGGGCTAGGCCCTGTCGTATGCGTTCTACTCTGTCTGGTTGGAACGCTGCTGAGCTAGGGTTGACATAGCATTTTGCCGGGTCGTGGGGTTCGGGCTTCCTGTGCATGTAGTGGGTGCACCAAGGTCCCTTATGTGCCCGTGGGTCGAACGTAGCCTTTGCTTCTGGTTCCTCTGCCACCGTAACCTGTGCCCTGAAATTTGGCGTCCAATTGGGGCGTCTGTCGTCCCGCTTCTGCGTTCTATTTTTCTGAATCTCGATCCGCGCTGCTTCCATTTTGGACACTGCTGTGTCCAAATCGCATGAATTCTCCTGCCATCTTTCCCGCCAGACATACCAGCATGCCGTCGGGACCAATTTTGTGACTTCGATAAATAGCTTGTCGCCAATCATCTTTTCCCGATCTTGGTCCGACATGGTGGTGCTGACGTGATGGAACGCTGTGCTCAGTCTGGTCTGCAATTCCACTATGGAGTCGCCCGGCTTCGATTTCAGGGCGTACCAGTCTGCAACTGAGTGCAGGCGGTGATCGATTCTGTAGATGTGTGTCAACCTGTCAATGACGAATAGTACGTCATGTCGGCGGTCTGCTCGCACTGCCTGGAACCTTTGCTGGGCTTCTCCGGTCAGACAATTGGCAAACACTAGAGTCCAGTACATCTGCTGATGCGCATCTGGCACACCGACCGCTTGTTGCGCAATGCCGTGGATCCACCATTTGAATGGTCCGGTGGTTGCGTTGGACTCGCCATCAAATTCCTGTTGCTTCTTTGCTGCCCCTGCGACGTGACCTGCGCCCATTTTGTCCCGCGTCGTCGTCAGTAGTGCCGCTTGGGATAACGATTGCATGTGATCTGCAGGGGTCATGACAAATAATTCTATGTATTGGATAATCTGGTTGAGCAATGTGTCCCGCCTCAGCATGGCTAATCTGGTTTCGGTTGTTGCCTTCCAGCAATCTGTGCCTGCATTGGTTGGCATTACCGGTTTCACGTCTGGCGGCGGTGGTGATTGGCTACTGCTTGCCATTGCGCTCTGTCCCTGTTGCACCTGCGCTGTCAGTTTCGCGATGTCCGCCTGTTGCTGCTGTAGCGCGGCTTGCTGCTGCCTCATTGTGTTCTGGACTAATTGAATCAAATCGTCTACTTTGCTCGCTGTGTCGTCCTCATCTGGATCGGCGGTCGCGTCTGCGTCACCTATGCCGTCCCCGTAGGGATCGTCAATGACCAAAGTGGTGTTTGACGCGAAATACGCTGTTGCCATGGTCTGCAGGTCTTTCGCCAATGTTTTTGTGGTCGATTCTGCTGGATTTTTGAATTTCGGCCATGTCGCCTGTCGTTTTTCCAGCAATTTGAATGCCGTGAACACGAGTGCTGGTCGCTTCCGCCCCGCCAGCCACTCTGTAATTTTGTCTGTAAATTCGTCGCTGGTCAGCTGTAGCTTGCCTGCCATCCTGCGTGAATTTACACTCTCTGGGCTGAAAAAACTGTCGTCGCTCATTGACGACTCTCGCTCCACGAGCGATTCTTCTGCGACTCGTGCTCAGGCACCCTGAGCTCACACAGAAATACCTTTAGCCGACGCTCGGCCGGGCGCACCACCCTGTGTAATCTGCGTGAAGAGCGAAGGATTCGGCTGAAAACTGGTCACGTTTTCAGCTGGGTACGATCACCATGTTGAGCCCACGGCTCTTCAACTTTCTAAATACCCTGCAAGTCAACTCGAAACACCCCAAGTACAGCCTGACACGTTCCGGACCTCAACTAGTTGACGTTGAGTCCGGTCGCAAGTGTCCTTCGCGGCGTGTGATGGAAAAGCAACGTGAGCATGAATCTATGTTGCGATTGAGATGAAGTTGGGCTTCTGAGAAACGTTTCAAACGTCTAAAAACCGGCCACTTTATTCCAGCACATAACCGCGAACTGGAAAAAACCACCAGTCAACTCAAAACCCGAATCTTAAGAAAACCTGCAAAATCTGAAGAAAGTGAATGACAAATGAAAATCGCGGCCGACTTATAAAGGCCGCTCGAAACCGTGCACTCGCGGATTCATGCACTGCCGCGTGCACCTAAATACGTGTCAATACATGAGTACCCGTATACGCAACAGTGGTGATGACTTTTTTCCCATCCTGCATGTGATTGTTCGTGAATGTGACTCTGTCTCTATTTTCTAGAGGATAGGGTTCAAACGGGGTCTTCAAATCTCAGACTCAAAAGAAATAATTGTCGAAATATAAAAATGTTAGTGTGTTTCAGTCCCAAATAATGATGGGACGGTGCGATGGCGCTAGCGCCATTCGATGGCACAAAAAAGCGCCATGCCATGGCACCGTTTGTGCTTGGCAGAGTGTGGTCATACTGACATATTGTGTACCCTAACATATTATGGAAACTGACATACCGCGGTGGGAATCTGACATGCCCAAAGGTGAAAGTGACATGCCCAGTGTGAAACTCCCAACGTACCAACGTCCAAAAGCCCAATATGCGCAGCGTGTGCCCAAGTAAATACATGTGGTCTCGACCTCGCGGCGTGTAATCGTGTTAAATACATAACTATCAGCAATTGATCATTATCACCCTGATTTCCAAGGTGTGAGTGCCATGCATGTGCCCCGAGCAGAATTAAAACTGACCTCATATCACTTAAACAGGTAGCATAATTGTTAATCATTTGTTAAGATCTGTTTGTTTTTCTTGAACTGGTCAATTTGTTGATTTCTTTTTCTCAATTTCTTTCTCAAAGTCTCAATTTCTCAAGTAAAATTTCTTGAAGTGGTCAAATATTTTCCCTTAGCACACTCAGAATTGTGTTTTGTCAAGGGTATCAATTCGAGAAAATACATTATATAGAACCTCAGCATTGGAATGTCCGTATTATCTGAATACTATTTTAACCCTATTTTTTATCTTTTCTCTCGATTTAATTTGTCATATTTCCATTAAATATTTGCCTTTCATTTTATTCAGAGCATTTAGCATTCAGAGCACCGCGTGCAATGATTTGGGCTAGTCAGTTCCACCCGGCGCATTTTATGTTTGCGTTTGGACATGGGTATGTCAGTTTCACACTGGGCATGTGACTTTCACCTTTGGGTATGTCAGATTCCACATTATGTCAGATTCCCACCGCGGTATGTCAGTTTCCACAATATGTTAGGGTAGACAATATGTCAGAGTGGATTCACCCTACTTGGCAACCCTGACTCCTGTCACCATTTTTGATGGGCCGTGTGATGACATTTTTATTGCGCGCCGCTTTCCAAATGGCGCCAAAAGCATTTTTACATCCTGGTATTGGTACATTGGTTTTCTCTGGCATTTATTGGCGCTAGGCACCCCCTTTGATGAGCACCATGGCCCATTTTTTCTGTGGTGCCTTTGACATCCTTGGTAATTGACGCCATTTTCCCTTGTGCTTTTCCATTACTAGACTCAGCAAATTTAAGACCAGAAATAAGACCAGTCTCAATCTCGAAAATTTGAGATTTGTGTCACGGTCTAATGAAGTCAGTCTCGTTTGTACCTGGGACTGCAAATTTAACAGAACTGCAATAATTATAAGTCAAACTATGTAAACCAATAAATTTTATTTCGACGAATCACAAATTTCAATTTATTTTGTAGATGTACTTATGTAAGTCTGTATACCCTTGATAAATCTCGATTTGCTTGTATGGTAACTTCTGTAGACTCATTACATCGACAAATTGTTTATTTCCAAAACAAACACACCCATATCAAGCGAATTCACAATCATTATAAATAATATCTTTTTAAAGCAACAGTGGGAAGTGATACTGCCCCTACCAAGTAAATAGTTGCCCAGACAAACATTGAAAAATGTGTTTACAAGTTGAATGTCGACTGATACGCATGCATTTTCTATAGATAAATACATTTATGCGGTATTTCCCCGAAATAGCCCCAGGGTGAATTTTTTGCCATCACAACTTGCGGTGGTATTCGAGACGAGACGTCATTCTTTTATTAGCGTTTGAACAAAATACTCTTTTTCAGTCCGCGGCAGAGCGATTATAAATATTTTCGGAATAGTCCAACCCGGGCGCGGTTTTCTATTTTAAGAGCCACAAACTACATTATTTTAATTTATGACGCGCGCTTATTAAACATTATTATTATTATTTAATATTACCGTATTTCCTCGAAATACCCCCCGGGGGGTGATTGTTTCATAGTGGTCCCGATAGGGGGGGGGGTTAAACGAGGGGGGGGGTATTTCGAGGGTGGGGGTTATTATTTCACAAGAAAAGTTTTTAAATCGCAGTACGAAATTGTCATCTGAAACGACCGCAGACGTCGAAAAATACAACAAAAACCGCCATTTATAAGGTTATGTACCGTATTTCCTCGAAATACCCCCCCCTCGAAATACCCCCCCCCTCGTTTGACCCCCCCCCCCCCTCTCGGGACCACTATGAAACAATCACCCCCCCCCTCGAAATACCCCCCCCCCCCAAATTGAGTGTAAAGGGAACGTACATGACAAATACTGCAGTTTGTGTTCTGTGTACTGCAGAACACACGTTAAAACAATGTCGGTGTCACGTTAGAACAGTGTACATACCATCTACATACTAATATTAGTCTACAGAACCTTATAAATGGCGGTTTTTGTTGCATTTTTCGACGTCTGCGTACGTTTCAGACGACTATTTCGTACTTGGTTTTCAAAAATTTTCTTGTGAAATAATAACCCCCCCCCTCGAAATACCCCCCCCCTCGTTTGACCCCCCCCCCTCTCGAGACCACTATGAAACAATCACCCCCCGGGGGGTATTTCGAGGAAATACGGTAGACTAATATTAGTACGTGGTAGATGGTATAAACACTGTTCTAACGTGATTCCGACATTGTTTTAACGTGTGTTCTGCACTACGCAGAACACAAACTGCAGTATTTGTCATGTACGTTCTCTTTACACTCAATCTGGGGGGGGGGTATTTCGAGGGGGGGGGGTGATTGTTTCATAGTGGTCTCGAGAGGGGGGGGGTATTTCGAAGAAATACGGTATTAAATAATTATTATTTTCATAATATTAAATATGACTTATCATTATTATTACGGAATTAATTATCATTATTATTTTTCACTGTTGGCGCTGCGCACACTAGTATACACTACCGGAATCTTGTATTTGTTTTGAACACATTTGAGTTTACCAGAGTAAAGAGTTGTCAACTACCGTTTACAGCGAGCAAAGATAATTCATTCTGGAGAGCTCAAATGTGTCCAAACCAGATTTATTAGTATCCCAAACATCAGTTGTCTACTAGTGTGCGTGGCCACATTGCGGTGATAACGGTAAGGTGTGAATAATATTAAGGTATACTCGGCGTACCGCAAAGTATGTGCAGAATCCTACCATAATTTAATGAATAAAATCTTGTGATAAATTTCGTCATCAATTATTCCATAGTAAAAACGAAATATTATGATGAAAAAACAGCATAATTTCTGGTTCATAATTCAGACGGGTTATGGTAGCTTTTCATACAAAGCGTGATGTCCGCCGAGTATATAAACAAAGTTGGTAGTCTGCCATCGTCAATCAACATTAAATGATGATTTTCACGGCTGCGCGCCGGCTGCATTTGCCGACGCGGGCGCCTGGCCGCAGTCGTGCCTGGGCACCATCGGCCCGAAGGGGTCCTCCTGACGGACCCTCCTGACGTTGCCGTTCCCGTTGCCGTTGAGTCCCACTGCGATTGAAGGGTGGTTTTTGTGAACTGGTAATAATCTACCCGTTGGTAATCCGTACCATTGGGTATCCAATTGAGATTATAAATCTGTACATAATGGATTTCTATTCGAAGATATTGGATCACTATCTACATATTTAATGGTGAACAGCTCTATGAATGTAAAAAATCTGTAAATGGATCTGGATTAAAGAGCAACAGTATCCTCCCGGTGAACTCTCGTTTATCACCCGTCACTGTCTTGATGTGATGTGATTTGTGTGACACGGTTTCATGTTAACCGGGCTGGTGTAATTTTAACTGAAATTATGCGCCCCATCAAATTAAGTTCATATTTATTTGAGCCATGTTTGTTCTGTCTGCGTAGTATTAAATATACACTGCGTTCTAAAAGAAATGGTCACCCCATAACATTTTTTTTATTTTGGTCTGTCAGTTCTGATAGCTGGGTGAAAGAGGGTGTATGGGGTGGATCAGTTGGGTTTGGTGCAGGGACGTTTAAACCCCCCCCCTAAATTTTTTACCTTTAGGGTGATAGAATGGCGCCATTAGTAGGCGCCACACCATGGCGCCATTGTCGTTGGCGCCAGCCCCATAAACGCCGTATATGTACGTAAATATACATACAAATACAGCGAAAAAAACACCGTTAAGCGAATTTAAAAGGATTTGCGGCGACAGGGGACAATATGGCAGAGTTGTTAAAATACCGGTATTTTTGGAAAGTGTAAGTGTAAGTGTAAATACACTTTCCAAATTTTGAGTATGGATACCAAAAGTGTAAGGTATTTTAAAAATACCTAGGAAAGTGTAAAAAAAGTGTAAGTGTAAAAATTTTTTTTAGAAAGAGCTCTCACTGTTGAGCATTAAAATACACCACTGTTTTCACCTTTAGATCGATATATTTGTCATTTTTATGCATCATTTCACATTTTACTGCCTTTTATGAAACATTTCAGACCGTAGCAAATACTGTAGTGGTATGAAGTTCACTAATAATGGCACTTTTTCAGTGTTGATATTTACTGATCAAGCAATGCGATACACACTGCTTAAATGCAAGATTGGACATGCAAATGTCAATGCAAAAGCCAGTTGACTTTGTGTCCAGCTGGTGAATTTCCATTGATCTTGTCCTTTTTTCAAAAGTATGATGAAACTGTAGAATACCATGAGTACTGATCAAAGGTTGGAGATCAAAGGCCAGTTTGTACATTTGCTATATTTTCTACATTCAATGCATAACTGCATGTGTGCACTGTGCAGTTATTTTTGGTACATGACGACCCTATTTTATGCTTTCTCAAAAGCATAAAACAGGGCCATCTGAAAGAAAAAAATACACTTTCTGTACCCGGGTATTTTGCTCAGGAAATTTGAAAAAAAAGTGTATGGGTATTTTATGAAAGTGTAAGTGTAAGTGTAAATATAAATACCCATTTACCCGGGTATTTCGGGTAAGTGTAAATACACTTTTGCAACTCTGCAATATGGTAATATTCCGTACGTCTGGTAAAACGCAAAAAAATTTGTATTACACCTTGGTGAATGGTGCCGAAAGTCGCCTTTTTCCGCGTTTTTCAGGTCTCACCCAGACTGCAGCCCCCCCCCCCGCCCCCCTGGATACGGCCTTGGTTTGGTGTGGTCGACCCTCTCCGCAACTGACCCACCCCATAGAACCCCTCTGTCACCCGCTGGAGTTACATTAAATACATGATGTCAACGTATGAGTGGATGTGGATCCTTTCTTTATGAATTCAGTCTTTTTATTAACAACGAGCCCCCCCCCCCCCCCCAGAAAACTTGTCTTTTTTTTGTCTCTTCCTTCGGCGACTGGGCTTTTTCTCACCCTCCTTAAAATTTGAACTTGCCGAATGTCAAAGAAGCCACCCGGAGTTCGCAAAGTGTAAACTCACTCAAGGTGCGTCGTAGGCGATCAACTGAACCGGCATCCGCCTTCTGCGTTGATATGCCGAACAGTAGCAGCACCAGGAACAGCGCCGATATTTTCATCATTAATGTATTTATTTAACTGGTCGCTTTCTCTTCTGAAAGTGCAGTACAAACGTTGTGGTGTTAAAAATTGAAAAAATGCCAGTCAAAGCTTATTAGTGAGATTTTTTGGATTTGTACCAAAAAAGTGCAGTGAGTGCGTAAACGCGACTGCCCACTAACTTGCATTTTTCATCAAATTACCATTTACCGTATTTTCTCGAATAGTTCCCCCGGGGAATTATTTTTTCCTGAGACATTTTTGAGGGGGGAACTATTCGTGGGGGGGGGGAACTATTCAAGGGGGGGGGGAATTATTCTTTTGTCAAAATTTTCAAGAAAAGTTCTTTCAATTTATTTCACACAACATTCGTGTTTAATGAAACAACATGCTATTCTTGTTCAAATTCAACCACCAATTGATCATGGGCCTAAAATTCAGTGTATACACAAATGGAATAGCGTATACACAACATAAATACACGTGTCCCCCAATGCGTATACCTATGCCCTTTCCCATCTGTAGTGCACATTCCATTGTATTTTTGTACACTTGGCATTTGCATTGATGACGCATTCAATGCCCAGACGCAGCAGCTCTTTTGCTTATGCATGCGTCATCGATAGTTTTTAAGTAGGTATGTGTAGTATTTTTTGAGCGTCAGTGGGGGGGGACTATTCGAGGGGGGAATTGTTTTTTCCTCACTCGGCTAACAGGGGGGAACTATTCAAGGGGGGACTATTCGAGAAAATACGGTAGATATGTGTTTTTTTGCATTTTGGGCTTGGCTTGGCTTGGCACCGAGGGATTATTTACGCTTGTCAGCAAACATGTTTGCAGCCATTCAGTGGTACCTGGGTGTGAAAACCCATTGTACAACGTGTCAACTTTATTCTGCATGCAAACGTGTGTAGTGGTTGATTGAACTACACTTGTGTCGTTTTTCCAAAGTAACATCCTACTTTGTGCACTGTGCCCTACATTACCTTGGTATATGCATTAGATGTATTTACATGCACGATTTGGGACTTAAGTTATTGAGTCAAGGGAATGGTGTGGATATAGAATGAAAAATAAATAATTTTCCAGGATTGGCCCTACACACACCATATTTCTTGGAGTATAATTCCCGGGGCACTATACAAATTTGTGGGCTTTTTTAAACATTTTCCAAGTGCTGTACATAGTGCCCAGGCACTATGAAATTCATGTAAGGATGCATGACCAAGTGTCAAATATGTCTTTGTTGTCTTTACAGGTATTTATGAACTCAAGAGAAAATTCAATTGATAATAATTAACATAAGCAGAAATGAATGAATAACTAATTGTTGTATGAATAAAAACCCAGCCTTAGCATGCATACAGCCACATCTGGGTCCAATTGAAAGGCAAAAACTCCTATATTAACATGAAATTAACTGTATTAAGATCATGGTCTCAATTATTTTAAAAAATATGAAAAAGTAGTTGCATTGTTATCAATTCATGCAATCAAAACATGAAAACTAGGCATTCAATTTTCTTTTTTTAACTGACACAGATGAAAACTCAACCAGGGACGTATCCAGGATTTTTGAGCGGGGGGGGGGGGCTGCTTGTTTACGGAGCCCGGCGAATGGGGGGGGGGCTCAGCCACCCCCCCCTTGAAATTTCGCCTACATAGTGACAGAATGGCACCATGGCGCTAGCGCCATTCATAGGCGCCACACCATGGCGCCATTGGTGCTGGCGCCAGCGCCAGAAACTGCTGTATATGTATGGAATACACGTTCATACACAGTGGAGGGCACACAATTTCATGGATTTGTGTCACCGGGGACCGATCCGCTGATAATTATGTGTTGGAGGGGAGGTCGCGCGCCAGCGCGCGAAATTTTTTGCACCTACCATGAAAAATGTATAGGAAAAGTTGCTTTTCCCGGGATTTTTTAGGTCTCACCCCGGGAGGGGGGGGGGGGGGCTGCAGCCCCCCCTGCCCCCCCCCCCCCTGGATACGTCCTTGAACTCAACAAACAGTAAAACCAAAAACAGGCACATAGCCCTCAGGAGTCTTCATCCACTCCAGGATTTGTTCTCATGGTTCAGGCATTTGGTAGATCTTGTCAGCCAGCACTGAATTCAGATTTTAATAAAAATTACAAAAAAAATTTACCATGGGTCATATTTTTGCAAAAAAGATTGTCATGCAGTCACCCAGAATCAGGTGCATCAGGTGCAACACTTTTAGCAAAAAAATGTGCAAGGTTTTTTATTGGGTCAAATTTTTATTTGTTTTTTTCCCATGTCGTGTGACCCACCATTAAATAGAGCATAAACTTCTGTAAAAAACCTGCAAATATCAACTTTATCTGACCATCCAGTGTCTTATAAATGTAATTTTTCAATGGTGGTGAGAATGTGAAAACACAAGGCACATGGCTGCAGTTTTGGCAACATTTTGGCAACATTGTGGCAGCACACTTGGCACTGGTGTTGCCATGGTGACAGTTTTCCTCAGTTGTAACCCATATTGGGAAACTGGCACATGTCGCCACATCTCCATGGAGTATGGTGACATGTCACCATTCAGTTTTCACATTATGAATAAATGTTGCAATTCAGTTTGCACATTATGTATGCACTGACCAAATGCATGTTATTTGTGAAAACAAAAGAAAACGTTGCATACCATATGTGAAAACAGTATGGCGACATGTTGCCATTTTTTGCCCTTTTAGTTTTCACACAAGTCACGATGAAAACTAGTGTGTGTAAGCACATTGTTCTTCACTGATGATGTAGTTCTAATGAGGGACTTTATAGAAATAATGGATGTCTATAGCAAATGGATATGTGATTTGAATGTCACTGCAAATGCCTCAAAATTATTGGTCCTGTCTGGGGAGAACCTAAAACTGACATGAAATTGAAATTGGACAGAATCAAGAAAAGGTATCATTATCTAATCATATGAAGCCCAATACTTGATAAATAGGTGATAGGTGAAGATTACCTAATGAACAAACCCTTTCAAGAATGACAAAGAAGTGAAGTCAAATGGCAAAGGCAAAGTGAATGAGAAGTAAAATTGCGGAAGCGAAGTGAAATTACTTGACTGTTTTTATAATTTTACTGCGGCATGGGACACATTTTCTCAACTGTGATATTTTCAAACATCACTTGTTTTAAAAATCACGTTACACTTTTTAATGGGCACTGTTTAGTCTTCACTGTCACGAAAATTAACTCGGTTTTATCCGACAATTGCATTTGTCAAAAAAATTGAAAAGATTTGAAATCTTGTTTGCTCAACGTCCATAGCTGCCCATCACACTGATCACAAAAACGACACGGACTTGATTACTGTAAACCCTTGAAATACCCACAGTGGATAGTGATGTAAAATGCACCAGTGCCTGGCACTTATCTGACATCCAGATCCAAGTTCCAATGGCACCAGAGCAAAATAGTGCCATACATTGAGCACCCTGGCGTGTGTCTTTGGTGCTGAGGCCAAGGGAACTTGCAGGTTTAATAACAAAGGGAACTTGCAGAGGGTATTAAGCTCAGAGAGCTTGCTTCAAATAAATCAGTGCAGATGGCAGTGCTTCTTGGATCTCAATGGAACAAAGCTAAAAGAATCGTCTGAATCTCCAATTGCAGCGATGCAGCTGCCTGCGACAGGTCACATAAACGGCCAAAATTTCTTGTCTGTGTAATGAAAATGATATGTTCATATTTATTTGTGTAAATACAACTAACGGGGTTGTCTGCGGACGTTTGGTGATCCAGTTTCATATTATTCTGCACCTTCACACATACTACTGGAATATTTTTTATGGACATCAATTATCAATCCAACTGGTGTTAAACACTGCATTGGTTCAGTTTCTCTAGGTTATGCATGTCAGGTTGACTAAAATGAAAAATGCATTACCAAAAATAATAAACAAAGTTGCTTCTAACTTGGGAATAATGTAACACTAGTAAGCTGCACAAACTCTGTACAGTGCCTTAGTGTGAAAAATTGGCGGACTGTGTGCATGAAGCTGCTACTTTACACTGCTGCGTAAAACTGTGCTGGGGCCTGTGTGTCACCATAGCTGATTAGGTAATACATGTTTGTATGTGCTGGTGCTATTTCAATATATACATGGGTTTTCAACAAAGCTCTGGGTTGAGTTGTCCAAGCACAGCTCAGCTTATTAAATAGCTCTGCTTTACTATTTATTTTACATCATTTACTATGAAGCGCATGTATACAAAGTTGCATATATTTCACATGTTTCAACATGTCGCCTATGAATATGTTTATTTCATTTATTAATTCTTCAGTAAGAAATTATCGTGTAGTATTCAATGGAGGCTTATTTTTTCCCAGCTCACTTTACAATATGTATTTGGGGGGGGGGGTGAATTAAGTGGTGTTAATTAAAATACCATGTTTTCCTGTTTTAATTCGGATTTACAGTATAACGATAAATAGAAGGTGATACGACAAATAAAACGTCACCGATAAATCCATTATTTTCATGTTTTCAAGTTTTTTTTGTTGAAATAAATGTTCAATACTCTGATAAGAATGAAAAAAATTTCATATGGGAGATGTTAAATTCGAATTTGAATGAAAAACGTTCAAAAAAATTTGTCCGCCGACAAATCAATTTCACGGTGACGCTGGATTTACAGCATAACGATCAATTGGAGGTGATGCGACAAATTCAACGTCACCGAAAAATTAGTTTTTTTCATTTTTTCAAGTTTTTTATTAAAAATTCATGTTTAATAATCAATATTTTGCAAAAAGTTATTATGTGCGAGATGTGAAACTCGAATTTGAATGAAAAACGTTCTATGAAAAATGGTCCGCCGTCAAATCAATTTTGCGGTGAGGCCCTAAAATCAATTTGTGGGCAGTCATTGCATGCAATGGCCACCGACAAATTGATTTTAGGGCCTCATCGTGAAATTGATTTGACGGCGTACAATTTTTTACCGAACCTTTTTCATTTAAATTCGAATTTCACATCTCGCACATAATAATTTTTTGCAGAATATCGATTATTGAACCGAATTTTTCATAAAATACTTCAAAAAATAAAAATAAGTAATTTTTCGGTGACGTTGAATTTATCGCATCACCTCCTATTGATCGCTATGCTGTAAATCCGGCTTGATGCCCAAAAATCAATTTGTCGATGGTCATTTCAGGCAATGACCACCGACAAATTGATTTTAGGGCATCACCGTGAAATTGATTTGTCGGCGGACCATTTTTCATCGAACGTTTTACATTCAAATTCGAATTTAACATCTCCCATACGAAAAATTTTTCATTCTACCGTATTTCCTCGAAATACCCCCCGGGGGGTGATTGTTTCATAGTGGTCCCGAGAGGGGGGGGGGGGTTAAACGAGGGGGGGGGGTATTTCGAGGGGGGGGGTTATTGTTTCACAAGAAAAATTTTGAAAACCAAGTACGAAATTGTCGTCTGAAACGTACGCAGACGTCGAAAAATGCAACAAAAACCGCCATTTATAAGGTTCTGTAGACTAATATTAGTATGTAGATGGTATGTACACTGTTCTAACGTGATTCCGACATTGTTTTAACGTGTGTTCTGCACTACGTAGAACACAAACTGCTGTATTTGTCATGTACGTTCTCTTTACACTCAATTTGGGGGGGTATTTCGAGGGGGGGGGGTGATTGTTTCATAGTGGTCTCGAGAGGGGGGGGGGGTCAAACGAGGGGGGGGGTATTTCGAGGGGGGGGGGGGTATTTCGAGGAAATACGGTAATCCGAGTATTGAACATTTATTTTTAAAAAACTTGAAAACATGAAATTAATGGATTTATCGGTGACGTTTTATTTGTCGTATCACCTTCTTTTTATCGTTATGCTGTAACTCCGGCTTTATATTTATCTACCGGTAACATTCAGGGGAACGCATTTACGTATACAAAAATAAATATTTACATGCCCTTCTCATGACGGAATACTCATTTACTTCGTTGTAAAGTTAATAATCTGCGTATGTTTGTATATTTTACTTAAGGGCGTCGTATGTCTTAAACACACCGTTTCCGCACTCTAACCGTTTGATTTATAGATCAGCCAGTGTCCTTCTCGAGTGGCGCATCAGTATCGTGACACTGATAAATGTGTAGTTTAGACAGAATCTACCTTGCAGAGGATAATAGCCACCTTTTGTCTGCATGATAAATAGATAGATAGCTGTGCGACCTATGGGATAGACTAGTAGATAGATAGATAGCTGTGCGACCTATGGGATAGATAGATAGATAGCTGTGCGACCTTTGGGATAGATAGATAGATATACTCCAGCGACATTACACCTTACAATGAAATCTACCATATCCCATCTGAATAACAGAACAAACATAAAAAAATTTCATCATATTTATCAAAGCAATTTCATAAATATGATGAAAAAAATTTCATGTTTGTTCTTTTATTCAGATAAGATATGGTAGATTTCATTGTAAGGTGCAATGTCGCTGGAGTATACCTTTGGAGGGTCCGGGGGTCATGAAAAGTTGAGGGGGAAAGTAAAATTTTAAAGATGTTGAGACAATTTTTTTTAAAGTTCCGCAAACGTTTTAAAGTTCCGTTTAAATTTTGAGCTATATAGCACACGCCATGACACACTTAGTTTCCCGCGGTAGAAAAATGAGCAAAATCAGTACGGATTTGCTCATGTCCCATGTAAAGAAAAAATGAAAAAAGGTTAGATAATGCTGTCACCCGGCTGTGTGTAGAGTCGCCGGATGGTGCCATCTGGGGACTATATAGGGAACACTTGCGTGCACCCCCATACTGAACGCCACCCCCATAGCTGCCATACGGGATAGGATAAGATGAGATAAGATAAGGTATGAGTTAAATTTTTATTTTTATGAAATTCATTTCCCAAGTATATTTTCCACCAGTTTATTTCGGTGAATCAAGTCATCTGATAAATTCCGTACCATCGTAGCCAACGCTGAAGGTAATTGGTATAGTCGGCAGACATGATACTATACAATGAGTCGCATGATGTCATATCATGCACGCTGTATCCAACCCGTAGAACTCTGTACTGGTGACTCGTGCTTACGCATATACGGAATGAAACTATTCAATTGTGCCCGCACAATTCAGACCCCCGTCAAAGTGTAGTTGAGTTTTTTGGCATGATGCCATCCAAGCGTCGTCTGGATCTGAATAAATACAAAGCGGGAACGTTTTCTGAATTCAAAATTTTGAACGTAACAAGTTTTCGTCAAAATGAATCGATAGCGTGTAACTTTTCTAAATATGAATTAGATTAAACATAGGTAAACGTATAATCAAAAATTTGCAGCACCTATCGGCACAAAAATTGGAGTAAACGAGTGCGTAAAGAACAGCACATTTTTTTTTCCTTCTTACTATCTTTATATTTTCTTTTTTACTAAATTCCTTTCTCGTTCGCTCTACAAGAACAAAATATAACTTTCCAATTTTGTAGAATGATATGTCTGTCGACTATACATATTGACATATTCACGACCCACTGTGCACCGTTTTTCTACCGTATTTAAGATGTATCGCACTTCGCTGTTCAGTAAGATGTTGAATTTCATTGACGCTCAGCGAAGGGTAACATATAAGTGGACCAAACCTGTATAATATCATGTCTGCCGACTATACTGGTAAATGGTAATTGTGTTAACTGTTTTTGGTTTTTGTTTCATTTTACAGATATAACTCGGCGAACATGATACTCTACCACCGCAAATATTTATGGACCTTTTTTATCAAAATCAAATATCGGAGTCAAATTGAAAACTTTAAGGACCGGCCTTTAACAAAAAAATTAAGAAATGAATAGATTTGCCGATATGCCGGCCAACCCTACTTTTTTCAAGTAAATTTGTCACGTTTCCGGAGCCAGAAATATTGCTATAGCGGAACTTATAGCAGGCTTTTTCAATGTGCGGTGAAACGTTTAGAAAATTGCCTTTAGAATCAGGAAATATTCCGTTCCAACTACACATCGAACCCGCGCATTACACAATATCGAATCGATCGATCAAATATTCCAGATTATTTTTTTTTGTATTACACACTGGAACGAGTTGGACAGCGGCGAAAATTTACACCGCTGGAGTGTTTCCTCGGGAAAAATGTACGGCATAAAGTAACCCGAGTATATGGTATGTATTCTCTCAGTGCGATGTCGGCAGTCAGTAAATAGAATTATCATAACTAATAAAAATGACACTTCGAGATTTTATTTACATATTTCAGATCGCTCAAAATATCCACGAATTGTGAGAAATATGAATACCTAGTCAGAAAAATTAACAGTTCCTAAAACACTGAGAATGTGAATTTCCATACTTTATTTATTGTCTTCTAACACTATAAAATCGCAACAGTGGAATAGAATGGGGATATCGCTGGTGAAGATATCACTGGTTATCGTCTATGCCATGTCGGAGATGTTTCTGGGTGCGTAATTTAATAAGATTTAATTTGACCTGTGGTTTATTGCATTTTCGATGCTGGAGAACGCACAGAGACAGCTGAGAAAATATGAGGGGCGGGGCGGCCGCCAGAAATTTGGCGGGCGGCGTTTTTGCTTGCATCGTATAATCCGCTGATTTGAGATCTGATGATCTGCTGATCGTTGCGCTGAGATCTACAACGTCCCATCTAAAAAAATTAACCATAATTTAGGTATATATTTTTGAGAGCAATAATCGCTGTCCGGTATCACTTTCGAATATATTGGCGAAGAATAGATGTTAAAATACATGACTAAACATGTTAAAATGTTAACTAAAATCAAACTGTTAACTCTGCATGTTCTCACGCTGACATTCTGCGCAAAGTCGCTATTCACTCGGCATACTCGCAACGTATTTTTTTGTAATCGAGTAATAATTATTGTACCTAATTACATCACATCAGAATTTTCGTTATAAATAGTTGAAGGTGGATCGAGCCTGACGGTGGGCGCAAATCAAAATTATCCCTGTCTCATCTACAACAGCAGTGAGCTGCTCAGGTTAATGCGACGCAATAATATAATATTTTCAAAGGACTTAATGGCACAGAGCCCAGAAGATGCCTTGGCTTATTTCACAGACCTCAGAGACGGAGAAAAGGTATTGACTGTTTTAATTTTGGGCTTAATGATTAGTTCACGCAAACGCAACAGTCAGGGAGATCGTAATTAATGATTAAAAAGTGCCCAAAAATGCTCCGATGGCGCCATGGCTCGGTGCACCCGGATTGCCATTCCAATATTCCATCACAAATTGTAATGCAAACATCGAGCATTCTTGAATTATTCGATCCAATGCCCTTTTTACTTCGTCGTATTTGTTTTGCAATGTTTATGGCAAGGGGGGCCTGTGTTTCACCGGAAGTTTTGCCATGTAAACTATGTCCGACCCCCCCCCCCCAACCCCGAAACAATTAGAATTTCAATTCGCCATCGTTAGCACCCAATAGCCGGCGGTGGACTTCGAATGCGACCACACGTGCACCGCCAAGCACAGGGCCATCCGCAGAGACTGGCACGAGCGCGGCAGGGATAAGCGCGGCGTGATGCCGCCAGGCGCCAGTCCCAGACCCTGTAAAATGTCAAATGTCACGCAAAGTGTCAAAAGTCGTGTAAAATGCCCTGCAAAATGGCAACCGAGTTGCCATTTTGCAGGGCATTTTGCACGACTTTTGACACTTTGCCTGACATTTGACATTTTACAGGGCCTGGGACTGCCCCCAGACAGCAACGATTTTCGACCGCAAGTGTATGATCGGAATTTCGAGGGCCCTCTGTGCTCCAATGGCATTCCGAGTAAGAGCATTCCCTGCAAGGACTGCGCCGCTTGGGACTGCAGACAGTGAGTTTGATTAGACGCATGTGCTTCTCTGAGAGGATCGATTCTGCATCTAGTCGAGAGTATAGAATGTCTAGCGTCTAGAAACAATAAAACCGCATGTGAATGAAAAAATCAACTTCTTAAGTCTCCTGAACTTTACATATTTGTTTCCACGTCATATGTGGCGTTATTCCGATAATTAAAATACAAAAAGATGCCTGTCGTCGCTTGATGCCGTGCAGAAATTGGTCCCGCCGAAACCTTTCTCACTACATTCAACGGTCAAAAACACTTCTTTCACAGAGTAATCAATGGTCAACATAGGGCAAATTCAGTGACCAGAAAAGGGCAGCGGGGTAAATTGCAAAGAACTGGGGCACAGCAAAGTTTGCTGGCGCACGTGGCCCCGGTCAAACAAACGGAAATATTCGGCAGGCGCCAGAAACGGGCTCCCAATGATGATGTGCTGATCGGTGAGAGAATTTGGGTGCCACGTCGGCTGACAGTGGGGAGTTTTTCGTTGGAAATAGAAATAAAGGAATATAAAGGTATCTACCTCGAGTTAAGATGGTCTTACAAAAAGAAAAAAAGTGTCGATAAAAGCTGCTCCACTCGTCCCAGTAGTCAGAAGCCGACAATTTAGGTAGTGTGCATTTGCCAGCGACTTTTCTGACCGGCCAGTGGACCACCTCTTTTTACGCCCTTTTGAACTTTCCAGTCCACTGGCGCTGTCAAGCAGCAAAAACGCAGGCGAGACGATAATGCTAGGTTGTTCCGACTTGAGTGCCGACGGCGAGAAGCACCTGTGCACCTCGTGCCGAGCCATACGAATTCTGCCGGAGGACTTCTATTTCCCGCGTTTCATCAATGAAGTGGTGTGCAGAGACAGCAGGTGCATCAACGGTCGGTGTCCACCATCGTAAATATGTGTGAATTCACGCTGCTGATTGTCGGTGTCGATAAAGAATGTAGTTGTTAAAAGTATTAGGTTGTAAACTAAATAACCTTAATTTTTTGCGATTTCACATTCATGCGTCCCATTTTGTTGTACATTGGCGGAAGTTAATGCTGTTCTAGTATGTTGGGGTTTTGGGTTGGGGCTATAACGAAAAATTTTTGTTTCCTCGAATAATCCCCCAGTCCCGAGATAAGTGGGGTCCATAAAAAGGTGGTCGTTTTGAATGGCCGATCTCGATGTTGGACGGATATTTGAAGCTCCACACATTGGCCATTTCTGGGCCGATTTGGGTCGATCAATGCTTAAAATGATCAGTAAAACTTGCGGATTCCATTTTTGTGGTCGGATTAGTGATGTAAGTTGAGCAAATCTTCTCCCAGCAGAGATGCGTAAAGGATATGCATATGGAGAAGTTGCATTCCCGCCGCTTTATGCGGTTACCTTTTCGTATAGTTAGGAGGCTGAATTTCAAAGTGCTATAACGTTTGATTGGAAAGAGATATTTAAAAAATTTTTTTGCGTAAGATGAATTCACTTTATCTAAAGTTTATGATCCTATGAGATCAGGAACACAAATTTCTGGTTTTATAAAACTGGGTCAAATCAGCATACGAAATTCAAACATCACTAATCTGACCACAAAAATGGAATCTGTGGGTTTTACCGATCATTTTAAGTGTACACTGATTCAAATCGGCCTGGAAATGGCCGATTTATGGACCTTCAAAGTCAACGTCCAAAGTCATCGGCTATTCAAAATGACCACCTTTTTATAGACCCCCATTATCTCGGGACTGGGGGATTATTCGAGCAAACAAAAAGATTTCGTCATAGCCCCAACTCCAAACTCCAACATACTTGAACGGCAGTTATATCCGCCAATGTACAACAGAATGGGACGCATGATTGTGAAATCGCAAAAAATTAAGGTTATTTAGTTTACAACCTAATATTTACGTTTACTCGAAACATACGTATACTCGAGTACTGGGTAAATACTTTTACGTTTCCTCTGTAAAAAGTACCTGTAGTTTACATATACTTTTTGTGAGTACTCGAATACAGAAAACGTATTTCATATAGGCATTTATACATTATAGGATTATTCAAGGCATAGAAGATAGAAGGGGAAATGGGGGAACAGCGTAAAGGGGAAAAATAGACAAGAGTGGGTATATAAGCACAGATATAGCCAAAATAGCTGAACATAGGATAAAGTAAAAAAAATTGCTTTCCGTTTTCTGTACTCGGTGGTGTGTAAAAAATTAATACTTTACATTTGCATATACTTTAAAAAAATTCAGTACTTTTAACTACTCTGCATTCTATCTAAGACAGCTTTTGCTAACCAACCACAACTTGCTCACCAGCCCAATACGCAGACATCGGACGGTGCCGGCAGCGACACATACAGGCGCAAGTGCTGCGGCAGGTGGGCAGCCTCAACTGTCAGGTGTGGCGCCCAGAAACCATATGGATCAGGTCATGTTGCGACTGCGGCATCGGCTTCTCGCATCCCTTCTGGGGAAGGGTCTACTGAATACAGTTTTGATAACTGGGGCCAGTACCGCAAGTAGTAGGGTAAAAAGGACAACTCTACCCTTCACCTTTCCTTTACTCTTAAATTTTCCATTTGTGGAACCAGCACCAGGGACAGTCCGAGAGTGTCAACAGTGTATACAAATCTTACGTTTCGTATCCCGATCTTATGTATTTGTATCCAAATCTTGTTTTTGATACTAAGATTTGGATCCAAAAACACAAGATCCCCAGTAGTGATGGAAAAGCGCCAGAAAAAAGGGCGCCAGGCGCCACGGGCGCCATTTGAAAAGTGGGCGCCAAGCGCCAGGGGCGCAACAGAAAAAGGGCGCCAGGCGCCAAGGGCGCCATGGCGCCATTCGGAAAGTGGGCGCCAGGCGCCAGGGGCGCCACGGAAAGAGGGCGCCAAGCGCCAAGGGCGCCATGGCGCCATTTGAAAAATAGGGCGCCAGGCGCCAAGGGCGCCAGTATAAATAGGTGCGTACAACACCCTGCGTGTGCTAAAAATGCTTCTACAGCACTTTAGTACATGCATTTACATCTTAATTCACGTTCTCCAGGATTTAATTAACAAAAACAAGACTAGCAGCAGAATATTTTTATATAAAATCCACATGACAAATTCAAACACAATGGAAATTGTCATTAGACAACAATCCATTCACTTCAAATAGACTTTTTCAATCAATGTTCCCTTGAAATGGACAAAAACGGAATTGCAACGATTTGAATCCATTGATTTATGATTTTGCAAGTTTGATGGTCCATCATTCTTGTCTTCTGATCGGTCAGGCACATCTTATGAACCATTCGACGAAAGATACCCACCCACTCAAACCACTTTGTCCATTTTTCCTGCGAATTTAGATCATCCACGGATGCGTTGTTCATTTTTTTCATTTATACAACGCTCACCTTGAAACCCTGCTGGCGCCTTTTTGGCGCCCTTTTAAAGCAGGGCGCCAGGCGCCAAGGGCGCCACGGAAAAAGGGCGCCAAGCGCCAAGGGCGCCATGGCGCCTTTCAGAATGTGGGCGCCACAGAAAAAGGGCGCCAAGCGCCAATGGCGCCATGGCGCGGCGCCCTTTGGCGCCCTCAAATGGCGCCAGCGCCATGGCGCCATTCCACCACTAATCCCCAGGGGCCAGTTCCTCAAGTGGAAAAGTTAAGAGTTAAAATTTAAGAGTTGAGTAAAATGACAAATGACAAGTTATGAGTAAAGTTAAGAGTTAAGAGTTGAGAAAAAAGACAAATGATTTCACTCAACTCTTAACTTTTAACTTTCTCTTAACTTATCATTTATCATTTTACTCAACTCTTAAGTTTTAACTCTTAATTTTACCACTTGCGGAACCGGCACCTGGATACAAAACATAAGTTTATGAAAAACTAAAGAGTAAAGAGTAGTTTTCCTTTTCAACTCTACCACTTGCGGAACTTGCCCCAGATTACTGCTGCTGCACGCGGCGCACTCAGACAGCGCCGACGACAGAACACTTTCTTAAAACCCGCATGAAACACGCTACACAGTAACATTAAGCATCACGTTCGATTCCATTTTGTTAATTCCCATTAGCACGACCTCCCCCACTGACCTTTGTGTAGATTTGTCACCTACCTATTTAGGAAAATAGTCATTTCAATTCAGGGATTTATTTAGTCTGTTTGAGAGATTTTCTATGATTAGTTCTCCAGAAACGGCGATCCGTTCACGCGGAGTTTTGGACAAAATTAGGTAAAGTGTTGATCAGTATATACTCCAACCACTTTTATCTAATTTATTTGCGGTGAAATTTTACGTATTGGTGATATTGCATTTTTAGGTCGAACTGTAATCAACCATTGAACTAGTGCCCGGAGCCATATTGTGCAAAAACTTTTTTCAGTCGCATTTACACACGACGCAGGGTAAGAAGGACCATCGGTTGAAATATATTTTTTTTGTGACGCGCTAAAGTAGCCGAGCAGAGGTGCAATTCATCCACTTTGTGGGAAACTTTATCTACACATCTAATATTTATGCATGCATTCCATTTCAAAAGTTTAGGCATTTTCAACCAGTCCGCAAAATATTAAATGTAAAGTAATCGTCAAATGTCAATTGATTTTTGAAAAAACTTGATTTTGAAATTGAACAAAAAAAACTTGAAAATCTTGAAGTTGATTTTTGACATTTGACATTTTACCTTTTACTTTACAGGGTGCGGGACTGCCCCCAGAACGGTATTGGCATACGTAATTTTTGCCGATTTTTGTTGTACATATTCACACGTTTAGGTACTAAACTCATCAATAAAACGCAAGTTAAGTTACCATCCGGTTCGCATTGCCCAACGGATATTATTGTATATCCTCGAAATACCCCCCTCAAAATGGACACTATGAACTTATAAACCACCCCTCGAAATACCCCCCAAATTGAGTGTAAAGAGAACGTAAATGACAAAGCTGCGCGGTTTGTGATGCAGGCAATGTAGAACAAACGGTAAAAACAATGACGTTGTTACGTTAGAACATGGTTTATATCAATTAGGTACATACTTAGGTATATAAGTCTATCATGTCGATCGTATACATGGTGCTTATTGCATTTTTTCCACGTCTGCGTACGTTACAAACAACAAATTAGTACTGGGAATAAAAAAATTTCTTGCGAAAAAATAACCCCCACTCGACATAGCCCTCCCCCCACGTTTGACCCCCCCTCAAAATTCTCACTCTGAAAAAATAAACCCCTGGGGGTATTTCGAGGGAATACGGTAGTTTGCTGTTGCAACGCGCCACACATCTACGACGGTGCCGAACAGAGCACTGCTTTTTCACGCCCAATAAACCACGCATGTGAAAAGTTCACAAAAACAAGTAAAAAGACTGAGGGTAGGCTATTTAACAAAATAAATACTCAATTATGGTGAGCATGAGTAATCGGGTAACTTTTTCGCCAAGAAGTCAGGCCCCTTTACCATATTTATTTACTTTCATAAATATCACCGCGTTGTAATGTCACATGAAAAATAACACCTGCCAGCGCACCGCGCATGGAATGTTTTTATAATCACGAGATAAAAGTTTTCAATGATACACGTCATAAACTTTGGCAAACTGGAAAATACAATGTAAAGTGACGCGCGGTGGCACCGATTTGCTTCGTATATATTTTTTGATAACTCGATATCTTTGAATTTTAATCAGATACATATTTTTTATGTGTTGAGGTATACTGTGCCGATTGCACGCTTTACAGCAAGATCGACTAACCCAAATGAAAAAAGAGTCTTTTAATATTATCTTTTTATTATTATTTTGCTTTCAGTGTGTGTGAATTAGGTGCCGATTTACCATGTGTTTTAATTCATCTAAATATGGTAAAATACTCTGTGAAGCATGCACTCCGGCTAGTGTTAATATCTACATATTTGTGCGACTTATTTGGTGTTCGATCGGGGCCACCGGGCAAAGAAATATCACAGTTTTTATACATTATTTCTGTGAAAAAAATCATCGACCAAATATAGGCAATTATTCACATCCAACGATACAAATATTTTACATAATAACGAATGAGTCTGTCAAAAATGTAAGTGTCCAATATTTCAAGAAAAATCGTAAGAAAAATCAGGAAGAAACAAAAAACGAAAGACTAAAAGCGTCCTTTTTTTGCGAATTTGAAACATAACTGAAGGTTGACTGTATGCAAATATTGACGATAATATTTAGTTAATTGTAATCGTTTTAAGGAATCAACAATGTTTACCTCAATTATAAATTATTCATGATTTGAGAAGTGCTAAGCTTTCAAACGAAAAGCTACTATCTTTGACATTAATCTATTTATCCAAAATATTTATAGGTATATTGTAATAAAAAACGGCAATAAATAGGCATAAAAATATAATACTGATAAACAAAACTATTAAAAAAATGATCGAGGCGCAAGGGTGACAGTCGTCATGAAACGAAATCCAAATTCAGCACTGCGAATGTGATAAACAAACTGATTGTTTCAAATTACCTGAAGATCGGCACTGGAATGCTTTGTGTTCTCCGTTCAAAAACTTTGGTATTTTTACTTTGAGTTCTTTTTACAAAAACTCTCTACATTCGATGTTCTCTGTTAAAAACTCCATTCCCGCTTCAGCGTGTACTCAAATGTCCCAACATATCGCATAGATTCATAGGTATTTGTAAATATAAATCAAATGTAAGTATTTGATCAGATGTAAATAAATAGGAGACTGAATTTAAGCTTACAACAACTAATAGAGTATTTAAAACAACAACTTGAAAACATGAAATTAATGGATTTATCGGTGACGTTTTATTTGTCGCATCACCTTCTATTTATCGTTACGCTGTAACTCCGTCTTTATATCTACCGGTAACATTCAGGGGAACGCATTGACGTAAATATATAAATACAAAAATAAATATTTACATGCCCTTCTCATGACGGAATACTAATTTACTTCGTTGTAAAGTTAATAATCTGCGTGTGATTGTATATTTTACTTAAGGGCGTCGTATGTCTTAAACACACCGTTTCCGCACTCTAACCGTTTGATTTATAGATCAGCCAGTGTTCTTCTCGAGTGGCGCATCATGGGACTGTGCATCAGTAGCTGTGCGACCTATGGGATAGATAGATAGATAGCTGATAGATTTGGAAGTTGTAACCTGCTTGGGGTGGCACCTTTGGAGGGTTCGGGTGTCATGAAAAGTTGAGGGGGAAACTAAAATTTTCAAGTTGTTGAGACAATTTTTTTAAAGTTCCGCAAACGTTTTTAAGTTCCGTTTAAACTTTTAGCTATAGCACACGCCATGACGCACTTAGTTTCCCGCAGTAGAAAAATGAGCAAAATCAGGGCGGATTCGCTCATGTCCCATGTAAAAAAAAGAAAAAGGTTAGATAATGCTTTCACCCGGCTGTGTAGAGTCGCCGGATAGTGCCATCTGGGGACTATATAGGTAACACTTGCGGGTACCCCCATACTGAACGCCACCCCCATAGCTGCCATACGGGATAAGATAAGATGAGCTAAGTTAAGGTATGAGATAAATTTTTATTTTTATGAAATTCATTTCCCAAGTATATTTTCCACCAGTTTATTTCGGTGAATCAAGTCATCTGATAAATTCGTAGCCAACGCTGAAGGTAATTGGTACTTGTAAATGGTAATTGTGTTAACTGTTTTTGGTTCATTTTACAGATATACTCGGCGAACATGATACTCTACCACCGCAAATATTTATGTAACTTTTTTATCAAAATCAAATATCTGAGTCAAATTGAAAACTTTAAGGACCGACCTTTCACAGAAAAATTAAGAAATAAATAGATTTGCCGATATGCCGGCCAACCCTACTATTTTCAAGTAAATATGTCACGTTTCCGGAGCCAGAAATATTGCTATAGCGGAACTTATAGCAGGCTATTTCACCGTGCGGTGAAACGTTTAGAAAATTGCCTTTAGAATCAGGAAATATTCCGTTCCGCCTACGCATCGAACCCGCGCATTACACAATATCGAATCGATCGATCAAATATTCCAGATTATTTTTTCTGTATTTCACACTGAAACGAGTTGGACAGCGGCGAAAATTTACACCGCTGGAGTGTTTCCTCGGGAAAAATGTACGGCATAAAGTAACCCGAGTATATGGTATGTATTCTCTCAGTGCTATGTCGGCAGTCAGTAAATAGAATTATCATAACTAATAAAAATGACACTTCTTAGAGATTTTATTTACATATTTCAGATCGCTCAAAATATCCACGAATTGTGAGAAATATGAATACCTGGTCAGAAAAATTAACAGTTCCTAAAACACTGAGTATGTGAATTTTCATACTTTATTTATTGTCTTCTAACACTATAAAATCGCAACAGTGGAATAGAATGGGGATATCGCTGGTGAAGATATCACTGGTTATCGTCTATGCCATGTCGGAGATGTTTCTGGGTGCGTAGGTTAATAAGATTTAATTTGACCTGTGGTTTATTGCATTTTCGATGCTGGAGAACGCACAGAGACAGCTGAGAAAATATGAGGGGCGGGGCGGCCGCCAGAAATTTGGCGGGCGGCGTTTTTGCTTGCATCGTATAATCCGCTGATTTGAGATCTGATGATCTGCTGATCGTTGCGCTGAGATCTACAACGTCCCATCTGAAAAAATTAACCATAATTTAGGTATACCGTATTTCCTCGAAATACCCCCGGGGGGTTTATTGTTTCAGAGTGAGAATTTTGAGGGGGGGTTAAACGAGGGGGGGGTATTTCGAGGGGGGGGGGTTATTATTTCGCCAGAAATTTTTTGAAATCCCAGTACTAAAATGTCGTCTGAAACGTACGCAGACGTCGAAAAATGCAACAAAAATCGCCATTTATACGACTCTAAAAGACATTGATAAGTGTGTAGACGTACAAACACTGTTCTCACATAACAGAGTCATCGTTTTTAACGTGTGTTCTGCATTGCCGGGATGACAAACCGCAGCCTTTGTCATTTACGTTCTCTATACACTAAATTTGGGGGGGTATTTCGAGGGGGGGGGGGTATTTCGAGGGGGGGGGGGTATTTCGAGGGGGGGGGGGTATTTCGAGGAAATACGGTATATTTTTGAGAGCAATAATCGCTGTCCGGTATCACTTTCGAATATATTGGCGAAGAATAGATGTTAAAATACATGACTAAACATGCTAAAATGTTAACTAAAATCAAACTGTTAACTCTGCATGTTCTCACGCTGACATTCTGCGCAAAGTCGCTATTCACTCGGCATACTCGCAACGTATTTTTTTGTAATCGAGTAATAATTATTGTACCTAATTACATCACATCAGAATTTTCGTTATAAATAGTTGAAGGTGGATCGAGCCTGACGGTGGGCGCAAATCAAAATTATCCCTGTCTCATCTACAACAGCAGTGAGCTGCTCAGGTTAATGCGACGCAATAATATAATATTTTCAAAGGACTTAATGGCACAGAGCCCAGAAGATGCCTTGGCTTATTTCACAGACCTCAGAGACGGAGAAAAGGTATTGACTGTTTTAATTTTGGGCTTAATGATTAGTTCACGCAAACGCAACAGTCAGGGAGATCGTAATTAATGATTAAAAAGTGCCCAAAAATGCTCCGATGGCGCCATGGCTCGGTGCACCCGGATTGCCATTCCAATATTCCATCACAAATTGTAATGCAAACATCGAGCATTCTTGAATTATTCGATCCAATGCCCTTTTTACTTCGTCGTATTTGTTTTGCAATGTTTATGGCAAGGGGGGCCTGTGTTTCACCGGAAGTTTTGCCATGTAAACTATGTCCGACCCCCCCCCCCCAACCCCGAAACAATTAGAATTTCAATTCGCCATCGTTAGCACCCAATAGCCGGCGGTGGACTTCGAATGCGACCACACGTGCACCGCCAAGCACAGGGCCATCCGCAGAGACTGGCACGAGCGCGGCAGGGATAAGCGCGGCGTGATGCCGCCAGGCGCCAGTCCCAGACCCTGTAAAATGTCAAATGTCACGCAAAGTGTCAAAAGTCGTGTAAAATGCCCTGCAAAATGGCAACCGAGTTGCCATTTTGCAGGGCATTTTGCACGACTTTTGACACTTTGCCTGACATTTGACATTTTACAGGGCCTGGGACTGCCCCCAGACAGCAACGATTTTCGACCGCAAGTGTATGATCGGAATTTCGAGGGCCCTCTGTGCTCCAATGGCATTCCGAGTAAGAGCATTCCCTGCAAGGACTGCGCCGCTTGGGACTGCAGACAGTGAGTTTGATTAGACGCATGTGCTTCTCTGAGAGGATCGATTCTGCATCTAGTCGAGAGTATAGAATGTCTAGCGTCTAGAAACAATAAAACCGCATGTGAATGAAAAAATCAACTTCTTAAGTCTCCTGAACTTTACATATTTGTTTCCACGTCATATGTGGCGTTATTCCGATAATTAAAATACAAAAAGATGCCTGTCGTCGCTTGATGCCGTGCAGAAATTGGTCCCGCCGAAACCTTTCTCACTACATTCAACGGTCAAAAACACTTCTTTCACAGAGTAATCAATGGTCAACATAGGGCAAATTCAGTGACCAGAAAAGGGCAGCGGGGTAAATTGCAAAGAACTGGGGCACAGCAAAGTTTGCTGGCGCACGTGGCCCCGGTCAAACAAACGGAAATATTCGGCAGGCGCCAGAAACGGGCTCCCAATGATGATGTGCTGATCGGTGAGAGAATTTGGGTGCCACGTCGGCTGACAGTGGGGAGTTTTTCGTTGGAAATAGAAATAAAGGAATATAAAGGTATCTACCTCGAGTTAAGATGGTCTTACAAAAAGAAAAAAAGTGTCGATAAAAGCTGCTCCACTCGTCCCAGTAGTCAGAAGCCGACAATTTAGGTAGTGTGCATTTGCCAGCGACTTTTCTGACCGGCCAGTGGACCACCTCTTTTTACGCCCTTTTGAACTTTCCAGTCCACTGGCGCTGTCAAGCAGCAAAAACGCAGGCGAGACGATAATGCTAGGTTGTTCCGACTTGAGTGCCGACGGCGAGAAGCACCTGTGCACCTCGTGCCGAGCCATACGAATTCTGCCGGAGGACTTCTATTTCCCGCGTTTCATCAATGAAGTGGTGTGCAGAGACAGCAGGTGCATCAACGGTCGGTGTCCACCATCGTAAATATGTGTGAATTCACGCTGCTGATTGTCGGTGTCGATAAAGAATGTAGTTGTTAAAAGTATTAGGTTGTAAACTAAATAACCTTAATTTTTTGCGATTTCACATTCATGCGTCCCATTTTGTTGTACATTGGCGGAAGTTAATGCTGTTCTAGTATGTTGGGGTTTTGGGTTGGGGCTATAACGAAAAATTTTTGTTTCCTCGAATAATCCCCCAGTCCCGAGATAAGTGGGGTCCATAAAAAGGTGGTCGTTTTGAATGGCCGATCTCGATGTTGGACGGATATTTGAAGCTCCACACATTGGCCATTTCTGGGCCGATTTGGGTCGATCAATGCTTAAAATGATCAGTAAAACTTGCGGATTCCATTTTTGTGGTCGGATTAGTGATGTAAGTTGAGCAAATCTTCTCCCAGCAGAGATGCGTAAAGGATATGCATATGGAGAAGTTGCATTCCCGCCGCTTTATGCGGTTACCTTTTCGTATAGTTAGGAGGCTGAATTTCAAAGTGCTATAACGTTTGATTGGAAAGAGATATTTAAAAATTTTTTTTGCGTAAGATGAATTCACTTTATCTAAAGTTTATGATCCTATGAGATCAGGAACACAAATTTCTGGTTTTATAAAACTGGGTCAAATCAGCATACGAAATTCAAACATCACTAATCTGACCACAAAAATGGAATCTGTGGGTTTTACCGATCATTTTAAGTGTACACTGATTCAAATCGGCCTGGAAATGGCCGATTTATGGACCTTCAAAGTCAACGTCCAAAGTCATCGGCTATTCAAAATGACCACCTTTTTATAGACCCCCATTATCTCGGGACTGGGGGATTATTCGAGCAAACAAAAAGATTTCGTCATAGCCCCAACTCCAAACTCCAACATACTTGAACGGCAGTTATATCCGCCAATGTACAACAGAATGGGACGCATGATTGTGAAATCGCAAAAAATTAAGGTTATTTAGTTTACAACCTAATATTTACGTTTACTCGAAACATACGTATACTCGAGTACTGGGTAAATACTTTTACGTTTCCTCTGTAAAAAGTACCTGTAGTTTACATATACTTTTTGTGAGTACTCGAATACAGAAAACGTATTTCATATAGGCATTTATACATTATAGGATTATTCAAGGCATAGAAGATAGAAGGGGAAATGGGGGAACAGCGTAAAGGGGAAAAATAGACAAGAGTGGGTATATAAGCACAGATATAGCCAAAATAGCTGAACATAGGATAAAGTAAAAAAAATTGCTTTCCGTTTTCTGTACTCGGTGGTGTGTAAAAAATTAATACTTTACATTTGCATATACTTTAAAAAAATTCAGTACTTTTAACTACTCTGCATTCTATCTAAGACAGCTTTTGCTAACCAACCACAACTTGCTCACCAGCCCAATACGCAGACATCGGACGGTGCCGGCAGCGACACATACAGGCGCAAGTGCTGCGGCAGGTGGGCAGCCTCAACTGTCAGGTGTGGCGCCCAGAAACCATATGGATCAGGTCATGTTGCGACTGCGGCATCGGCTTCTCGCATCCCTTCTGGGGAAGGGTCTACTGAATACAGTTTTGATAACTGGGGCCAGTACCGCAAGTAGTAGGGTAAAAAGGACAACTCTACCCTTCACCTTTACTTTACTCTTAAATTTTCCATTTGTGGAACCAGCACCAGGGGACAGTCCGAGAGTGTCAACAGTGTATACAAATCTTACGTTTCGTATCCCGATCTTATGTATTTGTATCCAAATCTTGTTTTTGATACTAAGATTAGGATACAAAAACACAAGATCTGGATACAAAACATAAGTTTATGAAAAACTAAAGAGTAGAGTTTTCCTTTTCAACTCTACCACTTGCGGAACTTGCCCCAGATTACTGCTGCTGCACGCGGCGCACTCAGACAGCGCCGACGACAGAACACTTTCTTAAAACCCGCATGAAACACGCTACACAGTAACATTAAGCATCACGTTCTATTCCATTTTGTTAATTCCCATTAGCACGACCTCCCCCACTGACCTTTGTGTAGATTTGTCACCTATTTAGGAAAATAGTCATTTCAATTCAGGGATTTATTTAGTCTTTTTGAGAGATTTTCGATGATTAGTTCTCCAGAAACGGCGATCCGTTCACGCTGAGTATTGGACAATATTAGGTAAACTGTTGATCAGTATATACTCCAACCACTTTTATCTAATTTATTTTGCGGTTAAATTTTACGTATTGGTGATATTGCAATTTTAGGTCGAACTGTAATCAACCGTTGAACTAGTGCCCGGAGCCATATTGTGCAAAAACTTTTTTCAGTCGCATTTACACACGACGCAGGGTAAGAAGGACCATCGGTTGAAATAATTTTTTTTTGTGACGCGCTAAATTAGCCGAGCAGAGGTGCAATTCATCCACTTTGTGGGAAACTTTATCTACACATCTAATATTTATGCATGCATTCCATTTCAAAAGTTTAGGCATTTTCAACCAGTCCGCAAAATGTTAAATGTAAAGTAGTCAAATGTCAGTTGATTTTTTAAAAAACTTGATTTTTGAAATTGAACAAAACTTGCAAATCTTGAAGTTGATTTTTGACATTTGACATTTTACCCTTTACTTTACAGGGTGCGGGACTGCCCCCAGAACGGTATTGGCATACGTAATTTTTGCCGATTTTTGTTGTACATATTCACACGTTTAGGTACTAAACTCATCAATAAAACGCAAGTTAAGTTACCATCCGGTTCGCATTGCCCAACGGATATTATTGTATATCCTCGAAATACCCCCCTCAAAATGGACACTATGAACTTATAAACCACCCCTCGAAATACCCCCCAAATTGAGTGTAAAGAGAACGTAAATGACAAAGCTGCGCGGTTTGTGATGCAGGCAATGTAGAACAAACGGTAAAAACAATGACTTTGTTACGTTAGAACATGGTTTATATCAATTAGGTACATACTTAGGTATATAAGTCTATCATGTCGATCGTATACATGGTGCTTATTGCATTTTTTCCACGTCTGCGTACGTTACAAACAACAAATTAGTACTGGGAATAAAAAAATTTCTTGCGAAAAAATAACCCCCACTCGACATAGCCCTCCCCCCACGTTTGACCCCCCCTCAAAATTCTCACTCAGAAAAAATAAACCCCTGGGGGTATTTCGAGGGAATACGGTAGTTTGCTGTCGCAACGCGCCACACATCTACGACGGTGCCGAACAGAGCACTGCTTTTTCACGCCCAATAAACCACGCATGTGAAAAGTTCACAAAAACAAGTAAAAAGACTGAGGGTAGGCTATTTAACAAAATAAATACTCAATTATGGTGAGCATGAGTAATCGGGTAACTTTTTCGCCAAGAAGTCAGGCCCCTTTACCATATTTATTTACTTTCATAAATATCACCGCGTTGTAATGTCACATGAAAAATAACACCTGCCAGCGCACCGCGCATGGAATGTTTTTATAATCACGAGATAAAGGTTTCAATGATACACGTCATAAACTTTGGCAAACTGGAAAATACAATGTAAAGTGACGCGCGGTGGCACCGATTTGCTTCGTATATATTTTTTGATAACTCGATATCTTTGAATTTTAATCAGATACATATTTTTTATATGTGTTGAGGTATACTGTGCCGATTGCACGCTTTACAGCAAGATCGACTAACCCAAATGAAAAAAAGAGTCTTTTAATATTATCTTTTTATTATTATTTTGCTTTCAGTGTGTGTGAATTAGGTGCCGATTTACCATGTGTTTTAATTCATCTAAATATGGTAAAATACTCTGTGAAGCATGCACTCCGGCTAGTGTTAATATCTACATATTTGTGCGACTTATTTGGTGTTCGATCGGGGCCACCGGGCAAAGAAATATCACAGTTTTTATACATTTTTTCTGTGAAAAAAATCATCGACCAAATATAGGCAATTATTCACATCCAACGATAAAAATATTTTACATAATAACGAATGAGTCTGTCAAAAATGTAAGTGTCCAATATTTCAAGAAAAATCGTAAGAAAAATCAGGAAGAAACAAAAAACGAAAGACTAAAAGCGTCCTTTTTTTGCGAATTTGAAACATAACTGAAGGTTGACTGTATGCAAATATTGACGATAATATTTAGTTAATTGTAATCGTTTTAAGGAATCAACAATGTTTACCTCAATTATAAATTATTCATGATTTGAGAAGTGCTAAGCTTTCAAACGAAAAGCTACTATCTTTGACATTAATCTATTTATCCAAAATATTTATAGGTATATTGTAATAAAAAACGGCAATAAATAGGCATAAAAATATAATACTGATAAACAAAACTATTAAAAAAATGATCGAGGCGCAAGGGTGACAGTCGTCATGAAACGAAATCCAAATTCAGCACTGCGAATGTGATAAACAAACTGATTGTTTCAAATTACCTGAAGATCGGCACTGGAATGCTTTGTGTTCTCCGTTCAAAAACTTTGGTATTTTTACTTTGAGTTCTTTTTACAAAAACTCTCTACATTCGATGTTCTCTGTTAAAAACTCCATTCCCGCTTCAGCGTGTACTCAAATGTCCCAACATATCGCATAGATTCATAGGTATTTGTAAATATAAATCAAATGTAAGTACCTATTTGATCAGATGTAAATAAATAGGAGACTGAATTTAAATTAAACATAATTTTCATGCTAGCTTTCTCTACTTATCCGTTGACAGTGAACCATTCTCCAAACAAATTATTAGAACTGAGAACCCAAATTCTCGGTCTACGCAAGAACATGGACACAGAGAAAGATCTAAAAATCTCACCGGTAAATAAATACTATAATAAATAACTCAAATAAAATACACGAGCGTGGTAGACTCCGTAGTCACACTCTGCGTTCAGCCCTGCCCTCGCCCACGTGCCGCACATGGGCGCCATCGAAGTGCGCGTCGTCGAGCACGTCGTGCACGTTGTGGTGCAGGTAGTGCACCGTGCCGGCCGGGTGCCGCATGTGCACGTGCTGGTGGGGCACGCGTCCGTTCGTCCGGTGCTGCGGCGCGCCGCCCGCCCCAGACCGCAGGAAGTAGTTCGCCTCGGTGGGCGAGTCGCTGTCGCTGCAGCCCTGAGCCGGCGGCGGCGGCGGCCAGTGATGTTGGTCCAGCTGCGAGCAGTGCGCCGGCGCCGCGGAGCCCCGCAGCAGCGGCTGGTCGTGCTCGTTTGACCCGTGCGCGTGCGCCCCGCCCGCCGACGCTAACATGTGCTCTTTCTCGCGGTCGCAATTTATAATAACTGGTTGGCTCATCGAGTGACTGCCGCCGTCCCTGCGTCATTTTTTGCGTGGTGAAAAGTTACATATTGTCGTATCCTAATCATTTTTTGAAGTTTAAAATTAAACGCAAGCAGATGCAGTGAATGTTTCACCTATAAACATTCCCTCTGAACACCGCAGCACTGGGACTATTGCAGGGGTCCGCGACGGAGCCCACCGAGGTGCCCAGGTCAGCCTGCAGCGTGCGCGCGGCGACCCTGTGCTTCACCGGGTGGCCGGCGCGCGGCTCGTACAACGGCACCGCCATCAGCGCCGACAGGCGACGCAAACGCCGCCGCGGTGTGGTCTGTCCGGTGCCGGATGATGCGCAGTGGGCCGTCCGGCGGCACTCCCGCAACAGAGCGGAGCACAGCGACACCTGCGTGAGGATTAGCCAAGTGCTGAATGGTGATGGAGAAGCGCCGGGAAAATGGCGCCATGGCTCCAGCGCCAACTGGAGCTATTGAAGGGCGTCAGCGCTATGGCGCCATTCCATCACTTGTGTGGATTACACAAGCGAATTTATCAACCCAGGGTGTGTTAGTTTGGGCAACCCTGACTTATAACGTTGCTCATTCTGACCTTTGCTAATTCAGGGTCGTGCCGCTTTTTGTAGAAAAATTCGGCCAACGCGATGAGAAAAGCCGCTGCCAGCCCACCAAATAATATGAAAAATATACCACCAATATTTTTCAATTTGCGCGCACTTTGCTTGCCAGTTTCTATCTGCAAAAAAAAATCGCGGTATTGTCAAACAGATAAACATATAAATGATGTTTTTCAAACACACCTTATAAGCTTTACACTTCGATCTGCTCCACCATTTATTCTTCAACGTCTCCAACGTGGTTTTCTCTTGCAATTTCAAAATGGCCTGTGATATGGGCTGTCTAAACGGGCTCCCCTTGGGCAGTCCAATACCGTAACCCTTTGAATCTATTAACCCGCCAATTTGCATCAACTCGCAGTCTCGTTCGGCGTAGTATTCGAGCATGGTGGATTCCATTAGATAAGCGTAGTTGCCAGCTTTTACTCTGGCTATGCCTTCCTTGCTGGTGTTCACGAACGCTGACTTGCCCGTGCTCTCCATGAACTGCCACATGCGCTCGTAGGTAGGTATTTTCGATTCCTGCATGTTACCGTGGACGTTGTTGTATTTTTCTGGCTGATTTTGTTGTCTGAGCCAGGGTATAATTTTTCTGCATACTATTTAACAGCACCAATTTTTACTGTAAATTTGTGCTATTGTGACAAATATTATTTATATTTTTTGTGATGAAATGTGCCATGGCATGCCAATCAATAGAAGCATCAACACGCATTTTGTATTGTCGGCACAACTTTCGACACTCTCCCGGGCATGGTCGGAGTGTTGTACCGTATTTCTTCTGATAGAAGAGTGCAGTTCTATTTTTTCGTCAACTTTTTTTACCTGCCGTTCTATTGGAGCTGCCGTTCTATTGGAGGCTGTCGTCTATTGTTTCCGTGAGTGCAAAAATCCTGCCGTTGTATTGGAGGTATGCGGTTCCATTAGAGGAAATACGGCATTCGTATAAAAAGTAAGGCAGACCCCGACCGACTCTAAAGAAATTCATGGTGGACCCGCTGCGCAAGGACCCATACTTCACTTTCTCCTGTTTCGCCAAATCCTCGGCGCTCTCAATATCCGTGTGCATTCTGGCGACGGTGAGAAACGCGGCCAACTTGGCAGTGTAGCTGGATATGAGCACGACTGTGAAGAACCACCACACGGCGGCCACCATGCGCGTGCTCAGCGCTCGCGGCGCCACGTCGCTGCCCTGCGAGATTACAAATCAGTATCACAAGGTGACAGTCCCGCACCCTGTAAAGTGTGAAGTCAAATGGCAAGTAGAATGTCACACAAACTCGATCATTGTCACGATCAAGTCTCAAAATTTCAGTAAAAAATGTTTTATTTTTTTATTTTGATTGACATTTTACATGAACCTTGACACTTGACTTGACACTTTACTGTGTTCGGGACCGGCGTCAGACATGTCCACAAGTGATCCACCCAAAGCCAACCTGCTGCATGAGCGAGCCGACGCTGAACCAGAGCGAGTTGAGCACGGTGAACTGGCTGTCGGCGGTGTCGCTGGGGCAGTGCGGGTGCGGGTTGTACCACTCGTAGGGGCTGAAGCGCGCCAGCAGCCACATCATCAGCGACACGGTCATGTAGCTCAGGCACAGGTACACCCACACGCCTGCGAACACGCGGCGCTTTACATCAATTGACACTGTCCTGCACATCTATTGAACTCATAGGCGGCGTAAGTGCTTGTGCGCTTGTGAATGTCACAAGCAGAGTTTTTGGTGTCACAAGAAGAAATACCTATGTTTACCTAGTAAAAAGTGCACAAAGTCAAATTTTGGCCAATGTGATTGTGAATGTCACAAGCACAAATTGGGACCTTGCGCCGCCTATGATTGAACTGTAAAATTCAGATTGTTGGCAAATCGCGCGTCTCACGCACTTCACGTGAAATAGCGGCATTCCGTTCACCGTTTTGCCAGGCAAATTTGAAGGACAAATTTCAGACAACGTGGGATAAATAATAAAGCAAACCCTGGAAAAATGAAGCAATGATTAAAATATTGTTCTCAGATCGTATATGTTAAGTTTAATTAACTAAAAAAAAACAATTAAAAAGACTACTTCAAATCAAAATCATTCATCAGCAAGGCTCAACTCTTAACAAAAAACACACAAATACACATAAGCAACCTAACCAGGACTCAATGGCTGCAGAAAAGCGAATAGCTGCGACTGCACGCTGGCCGGCTTTCTGTACAAGATGGAGATACCCAGGTGCATAAATGGTACGGTGAAGTCGATCACCTCGGACCGTGACGAGCTAATTGTAGTGGCTGCCACTGCCAAGTCCGCTTCCTAAGTGAATGATTGGGAGATTGTGAGAAAGGTTTGAGCGAAAACGTTGGATTGAAAAACGACGCAGAATCTCTGGTTATTTGTGTCTGGAAAAGTGATGTGAAATGCACTGGCATTTTGATGGCTAACGACAAGAGCACGTTTACAATTTTTGGAATGGTGCATCAGGCGTTCATAAAAATGCCATAACAAGTGCCTATCTCTGCTCTATCTGGAACACCTCAATCATCACTATATAGTGATAATACCAATATAAAAATTTGTGACAAACTATGGGGGATGTCGTCGTTATCCCCGCTACATAGACAGCAGCGTGTTTGAAACGATTGACATTTACTCGGCGGACATCACACTTAGTAAGGAAACCTACCATAACCCATCTGTATAATTAACCAAAATTATAGAGTTTTTCATCATAATATTTCGTTTTTACTAATTACTAATTCGGAATAATTAATTACGAAACTTATCACAAGATTTTATTTATAAAGTTAAGGTGGACTCTGCGCATACTTAGCGGTCCGCCGAGTGTAGTAACCGCAAAAATACCCACCCCAAACTCACCCCCCTCTGCAACTCTCCAATCATGCCGTTCCACTCTCCATTGACCATGTGCTGGCCGTAGATCTGGTCGGCGACCTCGTGCAGAGTGTAGTTGAAGCCGCACTCGGCGGCGATGTAGCGAATCAAGTCGACGCTGTAGCCCACGAAGGCCGCGTTCCCGTCCGACTCGGGCGACTTGTTCGGCAGCAGCATCACGAACGGCTCCTCCTGGGTTTTGAAAGGACATGGAAAAACACTTATACATGCAAGATACGCTTACGGTTCCTCTTCAGAAGTAGGTACCTGTACTCGCTTTTACGTACTCTTTTTGAAAGTAGTCGAGTACGGAAAAAACGTACTTAAGACAGGCCATTTTACAAATTTCAAGGCACAGAAGAAGAGAAAGGCGAAAAAGCTAAAAATATGTAGAAAATATAGTCAAAAATGTGTAAAAAATACAATGTGTGTAATACATATTTATATATTCAAAAAAGCAGAAAATAGGCAAAAATACATGAAATGGTGAATTTGAAGGTGAAAATGGGCAAAAAGATGTCGATAAAAATGTCAATAATAATTAGTGATTTTAAATGAAAATAGGGGCAAAAATTCCCAAGAAGCTCAATTTGACTATTTCTGGAGAAAAAGTATTTTACCCACTCACATTTACTTTACGTTTTCTTTACTCAGTGGGTGAGTAAAAACGTTAAAAATACTTTACGTTTACGTTAAGTACCTTTAACAACACTGCATAAACGCCCACACTCGAATCTCTTATACCTACAATGCAAACCATTGCCACAAACTAACCAACATGACCACGATTCTCAACGTGCGATTTCTCAAATCGGCCGCGATCTCGGTGAGCACCTGCTCGTGGCTCGTGTATCCGTCCGCGTGCGACCACATTCCCACTTGGCTGAACCGGCTTACTCCCTTGGCATTTACATTCGGGTCGAATTGGAGCACTGCCAAGTGGATGTTGGTGCGCTCGCCGCTGGAAGACAGCTCGATCTGGCCCGTTGAACCGGATAGAGTTGTCTGTGTAGGGTGAGACTCGTATTTATGGACACATTTGGTGGAAAAAGGGGCGTCGGTATTGAAGTTGTAGTTGACTGGAGCAGAGACAGTTCATGGATCTCGAATTTTTTGACTGAAATTTTGTCAGCATAGATTACATTTAATTCACAACATTTATCAGTAGTGATATTAAGCTGGTAAAGGTGCGACGGGCGAGTGGTTCACACGGGCGAGGTTGTATCGACCTCACTTTTTGAAGTTGGTATTTTTTCATATTTTTGTTATTCTATAGGATTCTATGGGATGCAGATATTTTATGTGAAATAATCATTGGTATCCCGATATCGAGGTCTCAAACCCACTAAAAACTCACTTCACTGAACACTTTCATCCAGTTGCGGCCATTCGCCCAACTCTGATTGGCGGTGCACACGAGCTGCGCAGGTGCGTAATTGGCGCGGTAACGGCATGGCGCGGCGCCAAAAGCGCCGCCCGCTGCGCACACCAGCGCTTTTTGAGCCGCCTCTGAGATTAGCAGCAGCGTGTCCACCGCTATTGCAGCTTCGGTCTGAAGGCCGTTGCGAAAGGATGTTAAAATGAATTATGATATTGGGGAAGGAAGGGGCTATTTATGCCGTATTTCCGTTTTTGTGTAAATACCGTATTTCCTTGAAACACCCCCCTCCCCCGAAGAAAAAAATGTCACGAAAAGTTTGGACGAAATCACCCCCTCGTTTAACCCCTCTCAAAATTTGCACTATGAAAAAATCACCCCCGGGGGGTATTTCGAGGAAAAATGGTACCCCAAAATTATCGTTCCGGTAAATTATATACCCCACGCACCACTAGGCTATTTGGCAGTGAGATATTCCTGGTTAACTGATCGAGCAGAGCAAAATCGTGCCATCTCTGGGCGACGCCGTGCCGCGCGGCGAATTGCGGGTCGACCAGCCGCACGCCGGTCAGGTTGCACTTGAACAGCTTCGGGTCGATGTCCAGCCGCAGCGTGTGCAGGTCCTGCGAGTGCGGTGCCATTGCAAGGGTGATTGTGCGTTCGAATGTGAGTGTTACATTGGCACTTTCTGTCATTTTACATTTCATTCTTTCATTCATATGGTGGGAGGTGAGTTTTTCGTAGACATTGCGTAATGCTGAAATACTTTTTTTGTGATATCGGCCCCTGTTGCACTGGTAACGTCATAGAACTCGGGAAGTTAATTGTTATGCATAACTGTAAATAGTATAATTGCAACTGCAACACGTGATCGGATTTGTAATTAAGAGATGTGACTGGTTACAACCAATCATGCAAATGCGTCTTGTCAGATGAGTCTACATTTCTAACTTTAGCTTCCATCAGGGGGCACTCACAAACCCTGTAGAAATCTATATAAAACGTCAAAATACGCGAAAAGTGTACAGACTTATGTAAAATATCAACAAAAAAATTACCGGGCATTTGACTTTTTTCATGACATTTTACACGATCTGGGAGTGCCAATAGATCTCTTTAGAAGAAAAGAAATAGAAAAGTATTTACCTCTTGTAATTACCTCTAGTAAAGTATTTACCTCTTGTATTTATGTAATTATCTTGATAGCGTGCCAAAACATAATTGGCCAAAGTGTCGCTCAATGGTAAAACAACGAGGTCACAACGAAACATTTGAAAATGATGCCACGCAAAAGCAACAATCAAACCAATTTCGTTGACCATGAGATCGTGTATTCTCAAGACCTATCCCAGACACGAATCACCATTGACTCACCAACGTGGTAAATATATAGCTGTACCTCGCGGCGGTCATCTGCATGCCCCGGGCCACCTCCAAGAACCGGTCGATCCGGTCCGCCCTCAGGTGCACTACCATCTTGAAGTGCTCCATGGTGTTCTTGACGAACTTCATGAACTTGGGGTAGCGGCCCAACTGCACGGGCATCTGCAGCGTTTTCACGTCGGGCGCCGAGCCGAAACTGTGGCTGGACATGGTCAGCAGGTCTTGCAGCTGCACCAGGTCTGGAGTGGGTGGGAAGGTGGTGCCGTCAAGTGACAGTGAGTAGTTATGCAGTTTGTGACACTTGACTAAGGTTCAAACGGGATCGACTTTTCGGGATAGAGATTGTTTTTTTGAGCTTTCGGGATCGGGTTCAGGATTCGTCTTTTTTTGTTTCCAGGGTCGTAATTAGGGTTTCGGAATTGGGATTTTGGACAAAAATACATATACAAGGTTTTTGAGAAATTAGCCATAAAAATGGTCTAACAACACACCCGGATGCGAGAGAAGTAGCACAAATTGGACGCTGGAAACATTTCTGACACCACGTTTTTGAACACCAGTTCACATTTCTAAGTGCAAAAATATGATTTAACGAAGGTGGCAAATTGTTCCGGGATCGGGATTATGTAAATTTTTTGGGATCGGGACTGGGGTTTTAGAAATTTCGGAATCGGTATCTGAATTTTGAAATTTCGGGACCGCAAATTCCGAAAATTTTCGGGATTTGGGATCGGGATTCCGTTTGAACCCTACAAGACAGAAGCCTTTGACCAAGTTGCTGAGTGACCAACTGACAAATTAGAAACGAACTCAACCCACCTTCATCATGCTCATAGAGCACCACAAAAGACCGCCAGCCAAAGTGAGCCACGAGCGCGGCTGCCGCCTGCCCTATGAGCCGGATGGGCGGATTCAAGTTTATGATGAATGGTTGTTTGTGGTCAGTCGAATGTGTAGCCATTACTGCTGCTGGCGACGGCTGGAATGACACCAAGGGCACCTGTGGGTGGGTAGTGTTTATATTTAAATAGGTAAGTTGGATGCAGGGAAATGAAGGATTTTGGAACTCACTGCCACCGTTGAATTCCGTTGAGTTATTTAGTGGAGAAGAGCATAAAGGTAGTTGACATCGTCAACTAAATCGGTGTCAATGTCCACTAAATAACACCCTTAAAGTGAAGTGAAACAATGAAGATAAAGTGTCATTATGTAAAATTTACTATGCTCTATCAAATAGGAAACTTTATATCACAATTCACTAAAATTGATTTATTTGACACGAAAGCGTGCGTGGCGTCAAACAGGGACAATTTTTCTACAATTACAAGATATACAAGTACAGAAATTAGATCTACATACGTAAATGCTGAAAATTAAAAAATAATTTCACCTTTCAAAAGTTTTTTAGCGACGTGCTTGTAAATACCAGCGGGAAGCTTCATTTCAGCCAAAAAAATCCCACCCCCGTGCACTCACATTGAGCGCGGTGGCGTAGTCGGTGATGGGGTCCAACTGGAGCATGTCGGGCGGGGCGGCCAGCGCCACCACGCCGCGCTGCAGCAGCGAGCACGCTGCAATGTACGACACGAGTCCACTTTGCGTGCCGCCAGTGTGGCGCCACAAGGCGCCCCGTGGCGCCGTGGCGTCGGCGCCATAATGCACCAGTGTTACGTTGCTATCGAACAGGGTGTAAGTGGAGGGTTCCGGTGTTGTCGCTGTTAGAGACATTTCTACAGTTCAGAAAACACTTGACATTGAAGTTGGCATTTCGCAAGCTCGGCGACCACTTTATATTTAGTTCGTAGTAAAAATAGAGTAGCGCCTCCGCCCTACCTGCATAGCAATATGAAAGCATAGTAAATTACAGTATATCCTCGAATAACTCTCCCTTGAATAATCTCCCTCGGATAACTTATCCCACTTTGACCGGTAGAAAACATTTCACAAGTGCAATAGACGGGCAGTGCATTATTCCGCATGTAAACCCATCCCGCATGTTGACCCGGAACACATTTAATTATACCTGGCATGTTGAACATAGGTAATAAAACACATGACCTAGTTATTTTGAAGGTGACAATTATAGGAAGTATGAAAATTAAGGAATTTTGGTGAAAATTAGGGTAAAATTGCTCAAAAGCGCTCCAGATAGCTAGATAGATAGGCAAATTGCGGGTGTGGGGGTGTTCAAGGGAATGTGACCAAAAAAATTTGCGCCATGGATAGATAGATAGCTGGGCGTTTTGGGGTGGTGTTACCCACCCCCTTTTCTTACCCCTGCAGGCATAATGTGTCTATAATGGGTCTTCATGCGGAATGGGCTTTGATGCGGAATGGGTCCTAGCCCAATAGACGTTTTATGCATATATTATGTAAAAATATCTACAATCTTGCAGCCCAAGTTCACTAACAATGATTTATGTAACCAAATTTACCCCAGTTGTGCAGTAAATTAATAATATATTTTACTCAAAACTCTGACGAAACTCTGACCCTCAAATACCCCCCCCCCTCAAAAACTTCTGACGAAAAATAACTCCCAAGGGGTCTTATTCTAGGATATAGGGTATTCATGGTTCAGCTATTAGGCCGGAATTAGAGCTCAGCGTCGATTCGACGTGAAATGATGACGTGAAATGTTTTCGTGAAATAAATTTCACGAGTGTGGATCATGCTACGGGTCTACAATTTTCTAAGGATAATATATGAATCAATACCTTAATCGTGTCCAATACTGAGTGTTATCAGCCACAACTAGAGCGAATTGAAAAATTCAATTTTTATCATTCCACGTCATCATTTTACGTCAGGGAACAACTTAACATTTCACGTCAAACTATTGCAAGCAAAAGTCTGACGTGAAATGTCAAGTTGTTCCCTGACACTGTGACGTGAAATGATGATGACGTGAAATGATAAAAATTGAATTTTTCAATTCGCTCTAGTTGTGGCTGATAACACTCAGTATTGGACACGATTAAGGTATTGATTCATATATTATCCTTAGAAAATTGTAGACCCGTAGCATGATCCACACTCGTGTAATTAATTTCACGAAAACATTTCACGTCATCATTTCACGTCGAATCGACGCTGAGCTCTAATTCCCGCTTTACAGCTGTCGTTTTGACGGGCACACAAATTAAAGAACACGTATAGAAACACTACATGGATACTTGTAACAAAATATAATACCTATTTAGAAGCCACTTTGTTTGGCACACTATTCTTTGCGCGCATGACTGAGCAGTCAAGCACAAGTACGTTTCATTGGGCATCCATCTACTTCATGTGATTTGTGAGTTCATGCGCACTAGGGACAATAGGATCATGAGCCAAAACTAGCAATAAATGCGCTGAAATTATATAAAAGTAAAAACTGCGCTTCACATAATTCACAAGCTATGGAAATGGGCAATTCTGTAATTCCGAGGTGTCCAACGTATTATCAATACCGAAACCATGATAATTAATATTATATAATATAAAACCAAAGGTAATGTTTTTTTAATTTTATGGCTATCAGGCAACAAGGCACTTTCGTTAACAACAAAATTACTTGCGCAAACCACAGACATAAATACGTTTAAAAAATACCTATTTACATAAAAATTGGTTACTTCAAGTGATAAAATGTTTTAGTACTCCATTGAGTATTTCTATCAAATAAGGAGTAAATGAGGTCCACAGTCTTACTGATTTCTGATCTGTGAAACCTGAATAACTAGTTTTACACGAGTGAGCTTTTTACTAATTACATTTTGTGCTTAAAACATTCGGCGCTTACGACATCCGACGCAGGCATCAAGGGGCATTTACAAAACAAAAAAATTTCTACGCCATACTAGGGATGGTCAGTGTTTTTTTCAGAAGTTTTTGAAACTTTCTTTTTCCATCCCTAGGTGAAACGTACAATAATAAATCAGCCGACACAAAATCAATTTTACGTTGACTCATTTTCCATTCGTCATTGCATGCAAGTTCCTAGTTTTGAATACGGAATCACACTTAAAAACCTGTTTCCAGACCACAACCCCTGTCTTTTTGCGGACACCTGTATTCACATGAACGCTTGCTAATTGGCTTCAAAAGACCTTACACAGACAGCGTGAAAAGCGAAACACGACCTGGGTAGAAGAACTTCTTAGATTTCCCTGAATATCGTTTATTTGCCACCTGACAAACCTCTGTACCAGTGCAATTGTACCCAACCCATGTGGCATTCACAAGTAAGTGTGTATATATGCAATGTACAAATTTATACAGACATGCCTCTGGACAAAAATATTCACAACTGAATAACTAATGATTCTCATACACACGCAGCACACGATTCGAAAGCAAGCACTACCTTGGCCCGTGCAATGGATACAGCTAAAACAAGGAAGTATCCAGGGGCAGGGGGGCTGCAGCCCCCCCCCCGTTCCCGGGGTGAGACGTAAAACGTCCTGGGAAATGCCACTTTTTCTATGCAATTTTCAAGATATGTGCAAAACTTTGCGAGCAAGCGCGCATTTCTCATCCGTGCACTAGGCATTATCAGCGGATTGGTCCTCCTAGACAAAAATCCCTGAAAATGCCCTCTATCGTGTATATGTATTTACCTAAAAATGTATTTTTATATAGACTGAGGCTCGCTGTGCATGTTTACCCGCTGTGCATGTAGACCCTAATTTTCAATCGCTCATTTTCATACCATTTTATACATTTTCACCTTCAAAATCACTAGTTCATGTGTTTTATTGTCTATTTTCAGCTATTTCTTGTAGTATATGTGCTTATATACCCATTTTTAGTAATTTATCACCTACTTTTAGCGATTTATCTACCTTTTTTCCTCATTATGAAAAAGCCTATACAATGAACCCCCACGAACCCCCAAACCCCCCCCCCCAAATTTTTTTTCTAGCTATCTATCCCTCCAGAGGAGCGATTAGCCATCTATCCAACCCCCTGGAGGGTCATAGTCTTGAATACTCCTGACATGCACAGCGGGTAAACATGCACAGAGGCACAGGCCCTTTTACATACATAAACAGTAATTCCTGGCACCAGTGCCAACGCCAATAGCGCTATGGCGTGGCGTCTACGAATGGCGCCATTCCGTCACTGTCGGCAGAGCACCCCCCTTTCGTCGGGCTCCGTAAACAAGCAGACCCCCGCTGAAAAATCCTGGATACGTCCCTGAGCTAAACTCGGGAATCCATGCATGGATCAAGATCTGAGCAGCCAAACAACAGCCAAACATGCGCAAATCCTTCTATTACTATTTAGGTATATAGGTATTTAGATTAATCTGATGATGCATGTCTCACCGCATGAAAATATTGTGAATGAACAAAATACATATGCTAATAATAGTTTCAACACTGTAGTAGCAGAGTAGCACTAGGGATGGAAGAAGCGATATTTACAATGGTCACGCTTTTTTCACAAAAGTGTGCTTTTTTGCTTTTTTCAAAAAATATCCATTTGACACTCCAAACACACTGCACTTCACAGCTGTGCAGCCTGGTGAACATTCTTATAAGCTCATTGTAATCTTCAAAATCACAAATCACTTTGAGCTATTTTTAAGCCATTTTAAGATATTTTTCCCTGTACTGTTTCTATAACTTGAAAATCCCTATATATTGTACCCCTCAACACTCCCATAGCTACCTATCACAAATTTTATAGCTACCTATCCCCTTGGAGTCCAGAGGATCCATTTACTATCTATCTGATGGCCCACAGGCATCCAAATCATGGGGCATGTTTCAAAATATTTAAATACCGTATTTCCTCGAAATACCCCCAGGGGGTTTATTATTTAGCCAGCAAAATTTGAGGGGGGGATAATTCGAGGGGGGGGGTATTCGAGGGGGGGGTCTATTATTTCGCCAGAAATTTTCAGAAATTCCGCAGACGTAGGAAAATCAAGCGTTTACATAGACGTATATGTGTTTTTAGGCATATATAACTGTATATACACATAAACCCTTCCCTAACATCACTCAATCATCAGTCTTAACGTGTGTTGTGACTTGTACAGATCACAAACTGCGGTATTTGTCATGTACGTTCTCTTTACACTCAATTTTAGGGGGGGGGTATTTCGAGGGGGGGGGTTTATTATTTCCTCAGCCGGAATTTAGGGGGGGATTTCGAGGGGGGGGTTAATTCAAGGGGGGATAATTCGAGGTAATACGGTAGATAGTTTCAGGGGTAGGAATCGCTAGGGGTACATAGATAAATATAAGCGATTTTAGTAAATCTTGGTCACAATTGACCAAACCTAATAAAAAAAATAAAAACTACGGAAATTTTTTTTGGTCAGTGCTTTTAAAAAAAAGCGCTGGATCCCTTGCGCATTTAACAAAAGCAGAACAAGCAGAAAAAGAAAGCTGTTGACAAAAATCGCTGGCCATCCCTAAGTAGCACAATAGGAACGCACAAATCCATCAATCTCAAAAGTGATTCACTGCTGATGTCAGCGGCGCCAGGTGTCAAATTCAAGTAGCCCGACACTGGCCGCGCAGGCTCGCAGCACAGAATAACGTGCGGGACCAATACAATCCGAGCACGCATCACGTCACCACGCGGTGGATGAAGGTGTCCACTGTCCTCACGGGGGTGTCTACAACAATGGCGGTCAACACACTAGTTGGCACATGTGTGTCAACTAGTGTGCGTACCGCCAATCGAGCTGCACATCGAGCAGCCGAGCACAATGAGGAAGCGCGCCTGGGGCGGCAGCGGCGCATCGCCCGGCACGCACATGTATTTCGCATTAAGCCCACTGTTGTGCTCCGCTGAGCAGCGCACTGCAAATGCGGCATTACATGCGGTGGTGCGCGGCAAAGTGATCCACTTGCGTTACGCTACCTTACTTCTTCTGAGTGTTACTTTGCTTGACAAGGCTCAACAGTTACAAACACAATACGATGGGCTGACAAGAAAAGTTATGTTTTTAGAAAATGTGTATTTAAAGATGGTTTTCAGTTGAAGTCATGCCAACTGTTAATTACCTATTTGGATATAATGGGCAGATTGGGACAAAAGTAGACGAGCTGTAGTGTTTCTGAAAGCAACCCCCCCTTTCTAATTACGGATATTGCAACAACTACGGAAGAAATAACGCACCAAAGCACTCGTAATCACCAACGTTGACCGTACTAAACGTGGCATTAATCTGGCGTATTTACATTATACGTTAAACTTCAGACGCAGACCGGCAGACACCAATGCGATATTTTATCAGTACACGCGAAATATTTTCACATGCGCATATAGGAAAAAACGTTTGGTTCCGAACCAAAATGTCCGAAAGGAAGCCGGAACAAAATGTATGCAAATATGGATATTGGGAACCTGCACACGAATGAAATTGGCGGGATACAACCGGGTAGAATCTTAAATGGATGCTATAAGTCAGTTTGATGTGCGCTTGGAATGATAACTTTCAAGTTTTTTTTTAGCATATGTCCAATTTAGAAATGGCTCTTTTTCAAAATCACAAGCAAGGTGCGGTGAAAGCAAGAATATAACTGCGGTGGCATGTCAAAATTCTGCCTTCTGTAGTCATAAAAATAATGGTAGTAGAGTCTTGGGACTCGGGAGCAAGGGAAACGTCCACCCTCACTCGAAAACTTATTATTTCAAGCATACAGCGTTCAGTTAACCAAAGAATCCCGTGATACATAGACAGAAAACAGGATTTGAAAATAATCTGAAAAGCTGACGTATGAATGGCTTAATCATTTCGCATAGAGCAGAGCCGACTTTCACGGAGCCACGGCTGCATGGAGATGCGAGAAGTGCGCGCACCGAGGTCATGCAAATGTGATTGGAATGCTCATGAGACGTCACATCACTGCAGCAATGATCAAGCGGCCATTATCTTGGAACTGAGCGCCGGTTATCGCTGAAACCCTCGCCCCTGTGTTGGGCGGCTGAGGCAGTTTTTATCTGATTTTCGCCAAACTTTCACGGTCGACAATCGGCCAGTGCACTGACAAAGAAGTGGAATTCGACTCAATACTGGATTGGGAATTGGTGCTTACCGACACCGACAGTATACACACAGATTTTTACTAGATATGTATGTACGTGAATGTATTTTTATCAAAACAGCGGCATGTGTATAGAGGCACGTGCACGGCCATATGCGGGCTTAAATAAAAGTAATGTAAAAATTCAAGCACTGACAGCCGTAAAATTGCTGCATGCAGAACTGTAGAAATGTTGAAGTTAAAATCTGCACATTTAAATGGAAATAAACGAACAAATTTTTGTCCAAAAAACTGAATGAATGTTGATATCTACATGTTGGACACTGATCTATAAAAGTTGATACATAGAAAATTTGCTCACAAGGCTGATTTTCCAAGCATAGCAGGGAATACAGTAGTGGGTCACTGCAATAAGTTGATAAGTCGACCATGCTGCCTATAACATTTTTCACAAGCAAAAAGTCGGTAAGCTAAATGAGATTTCAGGTAGAACTTGGTAAGTGGACCTCGGTTGTTTTTTTCAAGTGCAGTAAGTTCACCCGAACAATCGTCTTATTGGGGGCATGCTGTATGGATCCAGCAGGAAATCTTTTATTTAGCAGCGACTTAATACTCAATTGCTCAACATATATCAAAAAAAGCGATTTATGTAAAATGCCACTCTTATCGGACCACATTATTTGATATAAAATAGAGAGCAGAGGCAGAAAAGTGGCCTATATTACAAAAAATTTGGTACATTAATATTTTCAGCCAAAAGGTGTATTGGAAATGGACTGGTATCACTTGTAGAGAGTAAAGCTTGAAAGTCTTGATCGCAATTACTCGTAATTAAGTGCACTTCAACTTATAGAAATCAAAACCTCAATTACCTAGGTAATCCCAACAGGTGAGATCACGGACACATTTTACACAATTTTCCTCTCAGATATTTACTACACAGGTAAATTTTTTCCACTCAATCCACCCACCGAACCTCTCCCAGTGGCAGCCAACGGCAATGCATCACAAAAACGCGCGTCGCAGCGGCGGCCACATTGCGTGACAAGTGGGAAAATTGCGGATGGCCGCGGTAAAATGCCAAGTGGTCCAATGCGCGTAACGAGCACGCATTCAAGCTCAAGCCAGCGTAGGTATGAAAGCGCCGACGCGCCTAGTGCGCGCTTCGGAACGGCTCGGACACACCTCAGCAGTCAGCTACGTGCGAGCGCGCAGCCACGCTGAAGTGAAGCCATTGGAAGGATGACTTACTGCGCGTCAAGTAGGGTTCCGATTAAGGATGGCCGAAAAAGGTTTTTTTCAACGACCTGGGTTTTTTTAAATTAAAATTTTTATTTTATTTTATAATCCGTTATAAAAAAAACCTTTGAAAAAACCTCGGCCATCCCTAGTTCCGATTTTGCCATTCCGGCAACGAGACTATGGGGTTGGGATTGGGACAAGGTCTCAGAGAATTGCGGGATTTATTATGAAACTGTTCATGCCTAAAAGAGTCTGTAGTCTTTCGCCATAGAATCCAAGCAGGGGTTCAGCAGGGGAGAATCCCATGAAACATACAAGTCCATGAAACAGTTTGTATCATTACACATGCCCATGTGCCCATGAAACAGTTTGTATCATTACACATGCCCATGCGCCCATGAAACATGCCGGTATGCCAATGAAACATACACGCGCGCGGTGTCATAGCAACGTATGAGTGCTGCAATGTGTGTACTGAAAAATTGATAATTAGAGCAGTGATAATTACTCGATTGGTAAAGTGTGAATGCGCGACTGGCAGCATGGATAATTTGAATTTGCCAAATATTGATTGCGTCATGCATAGCCATGCGTGCATAGGTATATCTGTTTGGGGATCAGTTGAGGAAAAATTCTGTTACATTGGTTATTTTCTTGTGCTATGGCGGACTCTGGTCCGTGTTTTAGTGAGGATTTTCCAGTCGGTTTGATGATAAAAGGAAAGAATACGTTGTACTTTTATAAGTCCAGAGATTGGCCAGGCTATGTCTTCAAGTGGAACCAGAACAAGACCAACAAGAATGGCAGCTAATCATTTCAGTGCTTTTCAATCAATTTTAGTTGCTTTTCGATGTGAATTTTTTTATTGTGGAAAGTCATTCATGGTAACATAATGTATACTTTGAATATTACTAATTGGTCTAACAATATCTACACAATTTTTAACAGATCATCTATTGTTAACATTTTTATGAATGGCTGCATATTTGTTGTGTCACAATTAATTGAACTGATCTAATGAATAAATTGCTTATTTGTATATATATAATCATAATTATAGATATTTTTGCATTAATTAATTTTCACACGATTTGCACATCTAAATTTTTTTACTCTTGCACAAATTAACCAATAAATGCATTCACGCTTTTTGAATCAACTTATTTTGACCCAATTTAAACATCTAATAATTTTAATAAATAATTACCCAACTATCGAAGGCATACACAATTTGGCACGCATATACATCACATAAAGCACTGAAAATGGTCCATTATATACAAAGAATAAATATGTAGATGTGACGCACGCACATACGTTGCAACAACACCGCGCGCGGGTATGTTTCATGGGCATACCTGCATGTTTCATGGGTGCATGGGCATGTGTAATGATACAAACTGTTTCATGGGCACATGGGCATGTGTAATGATACAGACTGTTCCATGGGCTTGTATGTTTCATGTAGCACTCTCGTTCAGCAGGGGTGGGGTGGGCCATTATTGGATGACACTAGGGTTCAAACGGGATCCCGATCCCGATCCCGATCCCGGATCCCGTGAAATTCCGGGATTTACCAGTCCCGATCCCGATCCCGAAATCTCAAACAGTGAATCCCGATCCCGATCCCGATCCCGATCCCGAAAAGTCAATCCCGTTTGAACCCTAGATGACACTCATTTTACAGCTTTTAATCTATCGCGCGTCGAATTTTTTTCTGTGAGTCTAACGAAATTCGTAATTTACAGCCGCAAAAATATCCCGAATATTCATGTGTACGCACCTATATCGAAGCAATTATAGCGGCAAGAAAATCACGACTTCACGAGTCGGGACCAAAATGTCATTTGATACCCAATGCCGGGTGCGCGCGCTATCATGGCCTCACAGCAGGGGTATCTTGAATTTTGACCCTCCGAGTGGTTGGATAGATAGTTGAGCGGCCTTCGGGATAGATAGATAGCTGGAAAAAATTGGGGGGGGGGGTTGGGGGTTCGATATATAGGCTATTTTCGCTAAAAGTAGGTGTAAAATAGCTCAAAATGGGTATACAAGAGCATTTAGTACTAAAAATAGCTGAAAATAGGTAAATAGGAACAAAAACTAGTATTTTGTAGGTGAAAATCCATAAAAAGGTGTGAAAAATCTCGATTTTGAGCGAAAATTCGGGTATAGTTTCTCGAAAATCGCTCCAGATAGGTAGATAGCTGAGCGATTGGGGGGGGGGGGGTTAAGGGATAGTAGCCCAAAATTTTGCCTCCGGGTTAGATAGATAGCTGAGCGGCTTCCGGGATAGATAGATAACTGGGCGGTTGGGGGGGGGGGGGTAACCCCCCCAACCCACCCCCATTCGAGACCCCTGCCTCACAGTGTGAATCACTCTTCAAGGCGTTGTGGCATTATAACGCAGCCACCTGACTACAAGCTGCAGTCACAATTTCACGGTCAGGTTCTCAATTAACAATGTGAATTTTTGCTGTTTTGGGAATCATATTACCCCAGTTTCTGATCGGGCAGAAACGTTTACATTTACTATACCGTATTTCCTCGGAATACCACACAGGGGGTGTGTTATTTCGTCAGCAAATTTTGAGGGGGGTGGGTTAATTCGAGGGGGTCTATTAACGTTTAGGAAAGTGCACATATTTATTTATTCAGATGTGGAAAATTGAACAATAACATAGATGGATATAAGCGTCTATAGGCATAGACGGTATAAGTCTTTGTCCTCACCTGAATGCAACTCACTCATTGTTTTAACAAGTGTTCTGCTTTACATGGATCACCAACCACAGTTTGCCATTTATATTGTCTTTACCTACACTCAATTCGAGTGGGGTATTTGCAGGAGGTTTATTATTCCCGCAGCCCGCTCAAACCTGTGGGGACTCAAGCGGAGGGACAGGGGCGGTAATTCGAGGAAATACGGTACCGTATTACCTCGAATTATCCCCCCCCTTGAATTAACCCCCCCCCCTCGAATTAACCCCCCCTCAAAATGGGCTGGGGAAATAATAAACCCCCCCTCGAAATACCCCCCCCTCCGGAATGATGTACACTATGTATGCAATGTACATGATGTATTTATTACTACTTATTTGCATTGCAGCTACTCTTATATGCTCATTTGGGTACAGATGTACATCTATAGCCCCAATATAACCTATATTCTCACATTTATCACAGTTTTTGTGTAAAAAATAGCGTATTCTTTACTACGAATTCCACGAAATTTTCTGGCGAAATAATAAAACCCCCCCTCGAATAAACCGCCCCTCGAATTAACCCCCCCTCAAATTTTGCTGGCGAAATAATAAACCCCCATGGGGGTATTTCGAGGTAATACGGTATATTCTATGAAAAAAATCTTCGAAAAACACACTATATCTTCTAGAAATATACACGCTTCAAGACCAAACAAATGCAGTCAAACAAAACTAGCTGCAGCCATTTACGAGCCTGTTATGGCTACGGCGCCAACAAATGACTCACTCAGGGACAGGGCCGTATACAGGGGGGGCGGGGGGGGGCTGCAGCCCCCCCCTTCCCGGTGCGGGACCAGAAAGTGACCGGAAAATGCGACTTTTTCAACGTCAGCGTAAAAAATTTTGCGCGCAAGCGCGCATTTTTCACCACACATGAGGTATTCTCATCAGATTTGCTCCATGTGGCCGAAAATCTTTATAAATACACTCAATGGTGTGCTTTTTGCTGTTTTTGTATGTATATTTACATACATATACAGCGTTCTATGGCACTGGCGCCAACGCCAATAGCGCCATGGCGTGGCGCCTACTAATGGCCGGCCTCCGTAAACAAGCAGCCCCCCCACGCTCAAAAATCCTGGATACGCCCCTGCTCAGGGATGTAGTCAGAATTTTTGAGCGGGGGGGGGGGATTGTATACTGAGCCCGGCGAACGGAGGGGGGGCGCCGCCATTGATGCCAAATACCGCTCTAAATGCAGCGACGTAGGCAACATTTTTTAACGCCCCCCTGCACCCCTTGGCTGCGTCATTGGACCTACTCGAAGCGTTAAAATCGTATTTCAATTCTAACAGACTGGAGCTCATTGCCTAGTCAGGTGTGATCAAATTGAACGCACCCGACACATTTCAGTTGAGACCATTTGAACCGCACAACTTACATTGGTGGGTGGTGATCGCAGAAACCATTACAAATAATTACATCAAGTCAGGTTTTTCAACAATGATAGATTACCGTATTTCCTCGAATTACCCCCCGGGGCAGGGACGTATCCAGGATTTTTGAGCGGGGGGGGCTGCTTGTTTACGGAGGCCGGCGAGGGGGGGGGGCTCAGCCCCCCCCCCCTAAAATTTTATCTACATAGTGGCGGAATGGCGCCATGGCGCTGGCGCCATTAGTAGGCGCACGCCCATGGCGCCATTGGCGTTGGCGCCAGCGCCATGGAATGCTGTATATGTATGTAAATATACATACAAAACAAGCAAAAAAAACACAACATTGAGTGTATTTATAATGATTTGTGGCCACATGGAGCAAATCCGATGATAATACCTTATGTCTGGTGAAGAATGCGCGCTTGCGCGCAAAAAATTTTTACGCTGACGTTGAAAAAGTCGCATTTTCCGGTCCACTTTTGTGGTCTCGCCCCGGGAGGGGGGGGGGGGGGCCTGCAGCCCCCCCCCGCCCCCCCCTGGATACGGCCGTGCCCCGGGGGTTATTTTTTTAGAGTGATAATATTGAGTGGGGTTTAACGAGGGGGGGGGGGGTATTTTGAGGGGGGTTTATAATTTATAATTTTTGGAATCCCAGTACTAGGGTTGGGAAGATATATCGTATCGAATATCGAATATCGGATATCGACCTGTTTTTTCATATCGAATATCGAGTTTGAGAAAAAGATATCGAATATCGAATATCGATATCGAAAAGTCATATCGTCCCAAATCTACCCAGTACTAAATTGTTGCTTGTAACGTACACAGACGTTGAAAAATGCAACAAAAAACCGTCATGTATAAATTGGGGGGAGGTATTCCGAGGGGGGTTTATAAATTCATAGTGTCCATTTTGAGGGGGGTATTTCGAGGGGGGGGTATTTCGAAGGGGGGGGTTATTTCGAGGGGGGTATTTCGAGGAAATACGGTAGATTACAGGTGCCCCCCCCAACCATAATATGAGCTGGGGGTGGCGTTTTAGGAAGAGGGGCATGGCTTATAATGCCACCCCCAGTTCATGGGGCATGGATTATAATAATTATAAATTGCCCCAGAGTCCACCACACCTGTGAAGCCTGACGCCTGAACCAGTTGATTGAATCATTGACGCATTTCTCAAAGTGGACAGGAGGGGGAACAAACGCCCTCCCCCCACACTTAGATTTAGGTTATCATTCATTCGAACAGGAATGGAACTTACTGAACGAACTTTCATGCTAAATTAAAAACAAGAAAGTGTTACAATTGCAATTAATCCTCCCGTGCACCAGGCAACAAGGAGGCACAGATGGATAAACTGGGATGAGACAAAATTGGATGAAAACTAATCAACGGTGAAAATACTGGATGACGACATGAAATGTCTCATTTTACAAATACCGACGGCGGAGAATGCCCTGATAGCATGATGATTAGCATTCCAAAAATCTCGGGTGATTTAGGGTTGGAAAAAAACGTTTTTGACTCGTTTTTAATGATAAAAAAACTTTTAAAAAATCGATCATCCCTAGGGAGATTTCCTTAGTATAGAACAAATAAAGTCTGATACCGGGTGGAAAAAATCAATTTTTTTCAAACCTCTGATTTTTGTAATTGATTTAAAAAAATTAAATCAGATTTTTAAAATCGTCCAAAATGGAGGTATAGAAAAATGTTTATGTTAATTGTCAGACTTTGACACATATGGTGGTCATATTTTGACTATGGAGTCATGGGATAGCATTATAAGCAGTGATTTCTTTCAAAAATATCCATTTTTATGTCAACTTACCGTATTTCTTCTAATAGAACGGCAGCCTCCAATTGAACGGCACCTCCAATAGAACGCCAGGTAGGACTTATGTTGGGAGTGTGCCAAAACACAAAAATCAGTAGAAAATGGATGGTGAGAGCATTCAAAGCATTCAAATAGCTGCTAAGTGTCAAATTGATGCTCTTACATTAAAATATTGCTCAAGCTTTAATCAAAATAAGGCTCATACGAGAAATGTGTGAAAAAATTGGCAAAAAATATAGAACAGCAGCCTCCAATAGAACGGCACCTCCAATAGAACGGCAGGTACAAAAGTTGACGAAAAAAATAGAACGGCGCTCTTCTATTAGAAGAAATACGGTATTACGTATATCGCTTTTTGTCAAACGTTTGTGACTTCAAGTGAAGTTCAGCATGGAATAGTGCTAAAATAAGGTTGTAAGAGAAGGCTAATACATTCACAGTGATGTTACACACTGTAGAAGTACACTCCTGGAAAAAATGTCTTTATCCTCCTGATCAGGAACAAAAAAATTCGATGCCTCCCCTGCTAACCCTGTTCAGTGCGACCCGTGTAGGGATATACATGGGATGAATTCTTGCAGACAAAAGTACCTTTATGCCACATGTTGATTTTTAGGTTTCTGGGTGCCTTGATGCTCGATTGACAGCGATCCAAAGTCAAATTTCCGATGGAAAAAAGTCGTTATCCCTTAGCTAAAACGTTAAAACAAAGAAGAAAACATGGTGAGACGATGCGACGATGAAAGATTGCGACGCGATGTAAAAAAACGATGCACTGCTCTAATGTTTATCACTTTGCCAATTTGTATTCAAAATGGTATAGGCAGTGGACTTAATACTCTGCACTCACATTGATTTCGCATCATGTTCAAAATCGTCTGCCGTCGGTTTGCATGCAAATATCTACCCAGCATGGTGCAAAATTTGAAATTATGAACAAAACGTAATGTTGGCACCGTGCCAGCTTATGGCTGCGCGCATTAAGCGAAATGTAAAAAAGCCAAAAAATTCGCATAAGGCGCTGCTGCGTTCACGGTTAACAAAATGTTGAGTATATACGTAGGAGGGAGGGCCATCTTTCTACTATGGGGGGTTGACATAATTACCCCCTCTATGTATGAGTTTCACCCCTCTGTGACCCATATTTAATGTTTGGTTCACCATTGAACCAAAAAAATAAAAGGGATAAAGCAGGGGTCTCCAAGATTTTGGCCCTTGCGGGGGCTGGATAGATAGCAAATCGCTCCTCCGGAGGGATAGATAGCTGAAAAAAATTTCTGGGGGGCTGGGGGGGGCTTGGGGGGTGGCTCGCGGGGGCAAAATATATAGGCTTTTTCAGTGCATAGAAGGCCGAAAGGGCAAAAAATCGTTAATAATCAGTTAAAAGTAGCCAAAAGTAGGTATAAAATGGTAAAAAAAATAGGTATATAACGATGTATATAGCCGGAAAGCACGATTTTGAAGGTGAAAAACTATAAAAAGGTGCGAAAATTAGTGATTTTGAGCGAAAATTGGGGTAAAATTTCTCAAAAACGACTCCAGATAGATAGATAGCTGAGCGATTTGGGGCGGTCTTTGGGGGTAGTAGCCAAAAAATTTGCCTCGGGATAGATAGATAGCTGGCGGATTTGGGGGGGGGGCAGCCCCCCCCCCCCCCCCGCCCCCCCCCCCCTTGGAGACCCCTGGGATAAAGACATTTTTCCAAGAGTGTAGTGGGATGGGAGTACAGTGGCTGGATATTAGATACTACATTAGCATATCACAGCTTATTACATATTACACAGTAGCATAAATAAATGGAAACTTTTAACATCAGTTAGCACCAAAAATGCCTCAAAACCCATGAATACATCACCAATGGTAATCTGTATGAGAAGGGAAGGACTGATACGCACATCTGCCCGTTACGCACATTTGCCCGTTTTTTCACTTGACACTTTTCCAAGTGATTTTCCGATATGAGTGAAGTGAAAAAAGTTCACTAATGTCATTGCGCAGCGTTTTTCACTTCACTCATATCTGAAAATCACTTGGAAAAGTGTCAAGTGAAAAAACGGGCAAATGTGCGTAACGAGCAGATGTGCGTATCAGTGCACCCCCTATGAGAATACCTAATGCAAGTATACCAGAAATTTTTGCCTTTTTTGCCTTGATTTTTTAAATTAAAATTAGTTTCCACCCTGTGATTTTAAAAAATCTGTTTGAAAAAAAATCTGTAAACATAATCCAGTGCTAACCCTACGGATACCTATTTATTTTCTCCAGGTTTTTCTGGTGCAATTTTATTTTATTTTGTATTGAGAAGAAAATAACTCATCTATACTTATATAAAAATATTTTAGCCGCGGTTTCGGAGACGATTTCTGACATTATATCCAATCATATTTTTTGAAAATCACCCATTTTTTGACGCTAATCCAAATCTGTGAATTTTTCACTGTTTGACACTTAAATAGGTTTCAGGCGCAGGATACCATATTTCTTCTAATAGAAGAGCTCCGTTCTATTTTTTTCGTCAACTTTTTTACCTGCCGTTCTATTAGAGGTGCCGTTCTATTGGAGGCTGCCGTTCTATTTTTTTCACCAATTTTTTCACAGATTTCTCATTTCAACAGAGTCTTATTTTTAATGAAGCTTGTGTAGTATTTTTCTATCAGAGTATCAATTTCAGATTTAAAACCTATTTGAATGCTTTCAATGTTGTCACCAACCATTTTTCTATTTGCTTCTGTGTTTTGGCACACTCCCAACATAAATTCTACCTGCCGTTCTATTGGAGGTGCCGTTCAATTGGAGGCTGCCGTTCTATTGTTTTCATGGGTGCAAAAATGTGCCAAAACCTGCCGTTCTATTGGAGGTGCCGTTCTATTGGAGGTATGCCGTTCTATTAGAAGAAATACGGTAACCCTGGTTGGTCGCTAAATAACTTTTCTGAGGAGACAGTAAGGACCTTAGGCAATGAGTTACTATAGAAGGAAGCCATAATACCTCAATGTGTAAATACGCGTGTAAGCACAGTATTTTAACAATACCATATGCGTGCGTTATTTATGCAGCATAAATTTACAGGTAATCAAACCCGACCGTCATGTAGACCAGGTTATACCGATATATGACTATGATCCGAAAATAAATACAAATTCGAATCGAACTATAGACATCATAGCAGTTGACATGTCGCAATCCACGACAAAAACACTCAATATCAAACAGCATGTTTAAATAATGCAGCTAAATATAGGAAAAGGAACATGGATTAGGTGAACATGAATAGGCTTGACTGAACACATTGCATGTTAGTAATACTTACTTGGAAATCGGAAAAAATACCACTAAAAGGGCGTCCATTTCTAAAAGTCGACAATCCCAAAATTTCGTAAATTTTTCACCACGAGGGTTCAATAAGGTGTAGAAGGGAGAAAAAAAAGAAAATAGGTTAAAGATAGGGAAATATAGCTTAAAAGTAGGTATACAAGCACATATATGGGTAGCCAAAATTGCGGAAAATAGGTCATACTCATAAGGCACATCAACAAGTCATTTTGAAAGTGAAAATAGGCAAAAAATCTGATTGAGGAATGCGGGTCAGTGAATAGAAGCCAAATTTTTTGCCAATTTTGGTATTGATCAACCCAGGTCAGCAATTTGGTAAATCATCCCTGCGAGGGTCATAAGTCAAAACCCTGGAGACCCCATCAGTTCACCCTTATTTGTAGAAATCTTCAACAAGAAAGTCCATAAAACCATTGTAGACACTGATTTCTAAAAGTATTCAAGCACACCAATTGTCCATAAGGCATTTGCCATTTGCTTTTCTTGGCCAGAAACAAAAAAAAAACAGAAACGAAAAACAAAAGCCAGGTGAGTAAGAAGACGACAACCCGATTTGTTTTCTGAACTACTTCCTAGATGCTTTTTGTTCCTGTCCAAATGCATTTTGTGGAAAGAACATTGGCGCAAAGGAGCAGGAACAGAGCAGATGCGAAAATTTTAAACAGTTTATTATCAAAATTTGTAACTTTACAGTAGACAGCGAGCATGCCCATTGAACATTCATTGCTGGCAAACTTAAAGTGCAATATTCTCAAAATCAACTTTTTGGATTTATTGACATTTACAAGTACAGATTTCAAATATAGAACGAGCGGTGATAAACAGCCAGGAAAACCGACAGTCGACATGGTAGCTTTTTAGTCTATTTTTGATTAATGAAACTTAAGCATTTTACATGCATGAAAGCGGGCACGAACAGCGTCAGAAAAAAGCAACGCACTTATCATGTAAAGTTGAAAAGGAAATATTTAGATAAAAAAGTAATCTTACGGCTAGCACTAAATGTTGACAGTTCCGGACGGTTAACTTCAAAAGGAACAGTTAGAAAAATGCCTCGTTAGAAAAAGAAAAAGTGAGAAAAAGTCGTATCTGTTGACTGATAAAAATTTTAAGCATGGAAGCATGCGAACGGCCGGTGTCGACATTTTTTATTATCAGTACTTCCCTCATTTTTGTTATACAGGGCGAACATCACACTTAGTATGGAAACTACCATAACCCGACTGAATAATGAACCGAAATTTATACAGTTTTCATCATAATATTTCTTTTTTACTATGGAATAAATTATTACGAAATTTTTCACAAGATTTTAATCATTAAAATTTAAAAAAAGAAAAAAGTCGAGAAAACGACCTCCCATCAGAGGGGTGAGTTTGAGGCTTGAAGTTGAGAATAAGAGGGCAGGGTGCATCAGACCAGTCATTTTTTAAGACCGCTGATGACTCGGGCCAGATTGATTAATAACTTGGACATAAATGGCCTGTTCCCAAGGTGTAAATACACCGCTCATGAGAAGCGGGAACAGTGCCAAGAAAATGTCCGCCATTTATTGGCTAGGTATATTTCAAATATGCACGTACGCATTTGCTACCATATCTCGGGCAAACAAGTACGAGTGTGACATATACCCTAAGAGTTATGGTCTATCTGAAAAAGATACGACATATGAATTGAGAATTGAAAAAATAGCGAACATATATATTAATAAAGTTCGGAATGCGTTCGGAAATGCTAATATTATAAATTTCCAGTACGCGGATTGTTGTTACCAATCAATACTAATAACGAACAGAACGATTTTAAAATCTAGTCCGTATTACTTTCCGATGAATTGCGTATGTATTCGAGATTATTCGAGAAAAGCAAAATATCGGCGAACGTTGAAGCTGAGCGAGACGGTCGGTAAGGCGGATTCGAGCGATATAATTGGTGAGTGGGCGGTGAAACTGAATGTTTCACATTACGCGGGTCTCTCGTTCGTGCGGGTGCACATACAAAGCCGGTATTTACCGTGCTTTGTGTCCCAAACGAAAACGAGAGTTTTTTTTGGCTTTACATTTCGATTGAAAGGTTTTTTCGCGAGGTGTTTATATCGCGAAATTTTCCGATAGTTCAATTCAATTGGTTGAGGAGAACATCTATCAAACGAAATGCGACAAAGTTTTTAACAGTTATCTCGATATCGAAGAATAAGTATATGTTGGAATTTCGAAATTCCTGGAAAAGATTTTGGGCATTTGAAGCCAATATTCTAAGCCATTCAGTGCCTCTATCTTGTAGGATTATATGGCGCTCGTTGAGGAGGTGGAAAACGAAAACGACGGTTTCGTTGACACTTCACAAGATTCCCAAGACCCTGCGGGCACAAAATCGCAGCCGTTGCGACGTTCGGGTCGCAAATCGGGCAGCTTTCGGGTGCTGGCGAGCAAGGGTGGTGCGGTGCAAAGCGGAGGTCCGAAAAAGCGGAACGCTACCACGGTTAGTGGGACAGTGGGCTAGGCATCTGCGTACTGGTGAGAGGCACTCGAGTGTCAGTTCCAGTTCTCAGATGTCATTGAGTTTTGCGATGTTTTCTTCATTCATTAGAAATTCATGGTTACTGTCTTATGAGTTTTATCCGCCTCGCAGTAGTGGGCGTCATTTGTGGAGCTGGGTATATCGCCAAATGCCGGAAATTAATTATTTATGTACAAAATACCGTCTAAAACATTGGCATTTACAGTGTGTCCATTCAAACATGCTATACGTATTTAGAGTGAATAAATCTAATACGCATTACTGCGAGGTGGGTATGACTGGGCGCACACCTTTGATTGACATGTCCCACATGCGGTTTGTTGTGATGCAGGCGCTCTCGCATAAAACAAAGCGTGAAAAGATTTTCACGGCAAACCGCTCGGAAATGGACGTGGAATTTGAGGGGTTGACAACGTCCTCGATGGCAACCGCGGAAGACACGGTCGCTATGAAGACAAAGTTCGGCACACTGACGCCGCGCGAACGCGTCAGCTTCGTCAATAACCTGGTGGACACCAGGTCGGGCAAGTACGTAGAGTTGGCGGAGCAGATGAACACGATGGAGACGCTGCTGTCCAAAGGTCCCATTAATGTTGGTTCCGGGGCATGTTTCTACGATAACAGCTTTAATTTATGCCTGATTAATAGAAATCTGGTTCATATTGTTGGATATCCTATCGGGTCATATTGTATACATCATCTCAAATTACTGCGAAGAAGGAAAAGGGAATGTTTATTTACAGTAGTTTTCTACTACGTCATAACAATACCATGTGCTGTAATGTTTAATACACATTCCGCTTTCTCGCAGGCCGAATCCCTGGGCGCTTACACATGCCAAACCAAGGAGATCCTTGCAAAATTGAAGCATGCCATTTATTTAAGTGGTCAGATCGACTTGGGGCAGGCAATGATTGCCGAGACGATGCTGCTCGACTCACAGCGCGTGCAGTCAGAATTATTTGACGAGTTAAAAACGCAGCGCGTGATGATCGAGCGAATGCAAATGAGTTTGCAAGCCAAGGGGGTGGATCTGACGGCCGATGTGAACAACATATTTATGTTGAGTAGCACCGAACCGCAAGATCCGATGTCCTTCTTTTATCGGACTGACTTCCTGGCTTTTGGCATCCGTTGGAAGTGTCTAATGTGCGCGCTAATTTGGCACAAAGGTGAGACGTTGGGTGTGCCGGCTCTCAAAGAAGAAGCCATAAGGTGCAACATTTCCTATACGGAATATGATCCCTTGGCACCCCTAGTCATGGCCAAGTGCTGGGCAGAGTGGCGCAACGAGCAGTGGAAATTGTATTACGACGATACCGACGACAATCAAGCCGTCTCATGGTATGATAAGACAATTTCCGGTGATTCTGCTCGTATGCGAAGTACACCGGCCTACCGCTCCCTAATAGCAGTTTTGCAAGTGTGCGTAAAGGGTAACAAGGCTTTCGCCATGTACCTGAAACTGACAGGGGGGCGGCAAATTCAAAATGCGGCACGCGCGCATCGTTACCTCGGCAACGGCTTTAATAAAACTGCGTGGGATGGCGTGACAAAATCGAGCGACGGCCGGAACATGAATATGTACGGCCTCGCGTTAGAGGAAGTTCGCGCCTCCCCGGAGTTTACCTCTCTGACTTTCACGTCTGAAGAGGAGCAGGCGTACAATGCCGAGTTTGTGGCCCACGAGGCAGACAAAATGTGGACTGTGGGCCCCGGGATATCGGAGCACAAAGAAAGGGCGAAATCCATCCACCAAGGTAGGTTGGGTGGGTTGCATAGTTTCAGTGTGAAACGTGGAAAATGGGAGAATACCATCCTTAGTATTCAAAATTACCTTGAATTCGGTATAAAGGAATCTGAGGTAGAAGACGGTGAAATAGTGGAATTTCAAGTGAAGGATATCGTTATTAAACGCTATAGTAAATGTCCGGAACCAATACGCCACACACATTCCTCTCTCTCGATGGTAACTGTAAACTCCCAATCCCTTTCAGTGAACCAGTTCAATCAGACGATGAACAAGCGCAAAAAGGGCGGCAAGTCGTCGTCTAGCTCCGCGGGCGCCGCGGTCATTGCGGCGGCGGCGGCTGATGCCCCTGAGGAGCTCGGTGAGGCCGTAGATGATGACGGCTCCGTGGACATGGAAAATGAGGTGATTCAGCGTTTTCATCTGGACCATGAAGACAATCCATTGCGGTTGTGGGCTGGTAAATTCGCGGAAAAGAGCGGAAGTTTGACCCCTAAAATGGTGGACATACACTCGCCGGCGGCTATCAACGCTGCCAAAATGGCTGTCACTACTGACGCTATGGGCGGTACCACAAATTGGGACGATAAAGTATTTGTCGCCGATTGTGGATGGTTCACCATTAGGGATCTCTTGCGTTCGTTCGATCATGACCCCTCTGAGTGGCAGCCCTACCTGCAAAAGGATGTAAAAAGACCAATGACCTGGCAAGCGCCTGTATGGTCACTGTCCCCCCTCCCATCGAACTTCTTTTCTGACAAGTTCTCGCGCGATGACAAATACGGTCAGGACCATACTGGTCTGCGCGAGGGTTGGGTGGGCATTTCGGTCGATTTTATCCCTGTGCGAGTTTGGCTAGTAGGGGACAGCACCGCAAGGTCGGTGAGGGTGCCGCTGCTGGACTTTTTGCGAAAAAGTATTGTCCATACTGAGGCGGCGCACCTTCCCCATACGGTGTCTGTGTCGAACGTTGCCAATTGCTACTCGGGTTGTAGAATGGCGACAATGAAAGGGGCGTGTGCGCTGATCGATTTTAGCGAAGTGAAAGTCGTGGTGTGGAAGTCTGTTCTGGACTACATAGACACGGTCTTCTGCACTGTTAAATCGGGCGAATCGGATGGCATTTTCCAGTTCGTGAGGAATGTTTACGTGACTTTATTACAACTGCGTTTCATCCTCTTTGAGCAGGGCTTGCCGCACATTCCGATAGTGTGTTGCGTGACCCAGCCGTTTTTTCCGGCACAAGAGGGGATCGCACACAACGCGTACGCCGAAGCTATAATTTGGAGGTTGGGCAGAGACATCGAATCAGCGTTGTCTCGGGTGTGCGCCAATATACCTGGCGTAACCATCTGCCAACCACTGAATTATATATTGCGAAACAAAAAATCCGCAATAATTCCGCACTTGATGGGGGTGGATACCATGCGCCTATATGAAGGGATTGTAGGCACGGACGGCATCCATCTGAGCAAATACGGGGAGTCGTTCTTTGGGCGCTTATTGGCACGGGAGTGCGCGTTCGCGCTGGAAGGTTACAGCGCGCCAACGCTAGCCAGGTGGGCGAAAGTAGATAACGTGCTAGATATAATAAGTAGCCTAGATCACCTGTCATGGATGCATGTTTGTATTAGATCTTATTGTACCCTATCTCCTACAGGTGGCGCCAGATGTGCGGCTCAACCGATCCCGATCTCTGCAAAGAGGGGCAAAGGGCGGTGGCGGACCTGTTCACCAAGGCGAAGGAGGTTTGTTTCTAAGCTACCATGTGTTAACACTGGCCGCTGCGTAAAAGCATCTGACTCGAATATTAATAAATCGGTGCAGGAAGTTCGCATAAGCGTGGCCGCGGTGCTCGTGGAGTCCCGTACGGGCGCGGAAATGGCGGTGCGGCGCAAATTCGTGGCGCCGGGGGTAGCCGAAACAGTTCGGTGGGCAGCGGATCCGAGCGCAGAGGAAATCTGCAGCAGAATAACCGGTCCGGGTGAGTTAGTGCCGAGTGAAATTCCGTCTATTCTGCTATTTGTCATAATTTTACTGTGCTCGTTTACATTGGTTACGTATATTCTAGTAATACAATGCATACCTCAGGGGTTCCGCGTCAGCCGGCGCCGGCAACAATCGCGGAGCGAACGGCGGCCGTGGTCGCGGCGGCCGAGGTGGGGGCCCACCAGGAGTTCCGCCTGGCGGCAGCGGCAAAGGCTTGTGGTATGTCTACCGCGAATAAAATGGGAGCAAGCAGCTCGGTTGCAAAGTGATCTGTTTTTTAGGATGTTTCAGCGTGCGCGCCTCTGTTTCAGAAGGCGCGACATCCTGAATTATTTTTGCATTGGCTGCGCCACCATGTCACTTTTTTGCTTAGTTAGCAATAAGTTTATATATGGCGTAACTTCACAAGGCGTGGTTACTGGATCATTTATGGCAGTTCCTAAAATGTGCCTTAGGATATTTGTGGATAACATGTTAATATTGGCACTACTTTGTGAAGAGACACCTTTTTGCGTTCTGTTCTTATGTCCGAAATACATGGCGATATGTGCATCAGTCGGTAGAAGACAGTTAATAATATCACTAACTGTTGGGCTGAAGGGTAAAACCATTTTGAACTTGCAACTTGACAGGTTGGCCATGTATTTCAGACAGATATTATCTGTTTTATCATATTACAAGACCGGTAATTTAATTACAACTATAAAATGGTTTCGTAATACATGCCATATTATCGCGATTCGGGATCTCACGTGTAATTTAGTGCTTTACCGACCAACGGCAATTTCATTTATGTCATTATATAATTACCTCCGGGTGACGTGCATTTTTTTACGTAGCATGATAAGGCCAGTAAATATACATCATGCTGGTCTAACTGGGAGAAATGTGGCACAATGTGTTACGGGCATATCACGTAATGTAAATATGCCAAAAGCCGATACTCTACAAACAGGTACTGATATTCGGCACCAGAGTGTAGGGTTGGCCTTAAACACAGCCACCGACGAGACAGCGAATGTCCGGTGCGCCTCTGATCTCAAAGTTTTTTACCAAAATGTGAACTCAATAAGGCATAAGCATGCGCAGCTTCATAATATTGGGAATATGGACTATGACTGCATTGCTCTTTGTGAAACCAATGCTGTACATAAAGTCCACCTGCCGGATATACAGGGTTATACGCTAAATGCAATCATGAAGCCGATTGATGGCAATGGCGGTATAGCCGTGTATACCAAAGTGCACTTAGAATGTTCCGTTTTGGGAGGTGAATATTGGGAAGACTGTAAAAATGTTTTATGGCTCACTCTGCGATGCCAAAAAACATCAACTTTCATTATGCTTGCAGTAGTATATCTTTTCGATTCAGGAAAAGTATCCAGGAATCGTGCGTATTTAGAGCAAAATGAATGCATTCTATCCCACCTATCGTCTCAGATATCTGAAAATATAAAACAGGGCAGTCCTACCTTACTTATAGGGGATTTTAACGGTCACATTGGGAACACTTATCCTGGGCTGGAGCAAAATAATGCTACTGTAAATGACACAGGGAGACTTGTGAACTCATTTATTACGTTGAATGATCTCTATGTAGGCACATCTGTCACTGATATATGGTGGTCTTATGAAGCAGGAGCAATACACTCACTATTAGATATAGCTTTATTCGACTCGAATGCGGAGTGGGTAAGTGAACTCTCGCATCATAGCCCGACCAGTGATAGGTCAATTGCTTCAGATCACTGCTCGTTGCACTTAAAACTGTCTACGCTCCCCTTACATCGTGTACAGCCGACTGGCGATAAGTATTCACATGAGTGGGTGGTGAAGGGGGAAGATGTCATCGAGCCATTCTCAAACTGGCTTGAAGAGTCTTTGTCATCGTTAAGTGATCAAGAATGTACATATGAAACTGTTTTGAGTCGCTTACAAGATGTTGCCTCTAGACGTTATAGATTAAAAGCTAGTACAATTCAGCCAACATGCGTGGCGGTAAAAATTCGGCGCATGAAGGCAGAAATACAGAAATTACGGCGGCAACTACATTTGGATGCCATCGTATATTCTGAGTACAAAGCTAGGGTGTCGGTTCTACGGGACTGTATACGTTCCTGTGAACAAGAGTATGAGAGGGAAATCAAGCGCAAACGACTTGACATTGAACTACAATCAAGTAGTACTAAGACGGATTTGTACAGCCTGGCTCGGCGATATAGAGAGGCTGGCATTTTGTATCCGATGTTAAGATCGAATGTAGGCTTGGCAGATACAAAAGAAAGAATATGTAGTGTACTGCGGGGATTCTGGGATAAAGTTCAAACGGCAAATCCGATGAGCTCAGACCCAGATAACTGCAAAACTACACTCTCTGGTATCATCTCAGGTAGCCTTGCGGTCAGTCTCGATGAGGGAATTAGCTCGGTAGAAATAAAACAAGCTATTAAGAGACTGAAACTAGGAAAATCTCCAGGTACAACGGGAGTCTATCACGAAATGTTACGTGGTAGTGGTACTCATTTAGTGAGAGTGCTTAAAATACTTTTCAATGGTTGGTTTGATGGAAATCCTATACCCCATGCGGCTAAAACCTGTAAGCTGTCTTTACTGCATAAGAAAGGCTCTAAATCGTGTATTGATAATTATCGATCTATTGGCCTGCAATGTAACCTATTAAAGCTATACTGCTCTGTATTGAATAATAGGCTACTATCAGCATTCGAGACCGTGGATGGATTCGGAAGTATGCAGGGGGGGTTTAGGAAAAAACGCCGCACCACGGATAATCATGTTATCATTCAGGGCTGCGTAAATGGTAATGTTACCGTTTCCGCATGTTTCGTAGATGCGGTTAAGGCTTTTGATAGGGTACCACGTACCAAGCTATGGCCTAAACTGCTGGATTATGGATATCCGGCAAAGTTTGTGAAATCGATATCGAGCACGTATGACGATCTGCGGTGCGTGATACAATACGGTTCTACGTACAGCCCTGAGTATATGTATCCTCTTGGCGTACGTCAGGGGTGTTGCCTATCTCCTAGTCTGTACGTTCTCTATTTAGCAGATCTACGTACTGATCTAGAAAGTCTGAATATAGGAGCACAACTGGGGCCTTTAAAAGTACCAGCAGTGTTCTTTGTCGATGATATTGCTCTGCTAGCGAATAGTGCACCTGATCTCCAGATTATAATGGATAAATTTACGGAGTGGTCATGGAGATGGGGGGTAGCAATACACCCGGATAAAAGTAAGATTCTGCACTTCCGTCGTAAATCCAATCCATCATGCCATTGGGCATTAGGAAAGGATAAGAACGGTAGTCTCCAATACATATCTGAGGTGGACGAGATAAAGTATTTAGGTATTACAATAACGTCAGAAAGGGATATGTTTCGTAGACAGCGTCAGCTGCTGCTCCAACGAGCGCAGACGGCTGCCATAATGGTGGGAGAACTAGGAAAATTGTCATTACGTCCATTTTGGGCAGTGAACAGATTGTGGACACTATACGCAATGACAAAAGTATTCTACGGTGTAGAAATCTTTGGCTTGCCAAAGCAAACTTTGGCAAAACTGGTTGGCATACAAATGTCTGTTTACAGAAAGGTATGTCACTCCCCCCTGCACCTTTCAAACAGGTGCCTAGCTATTGATGGTGATGTTACAACAATGAAGGCTTGGTATACTAGCATAGTTGTTGGTCACTGTCGATACTTGGAGAGTGATAAAGTAAGCTCTACCACTAAGGTAGCATTTAAACTCTGGGGTAAGACAAAGTCGAACCAACCAAGGCGTTTTAGTCCCACTGGGCGGACTTCTGTACTACTTAATGATGCAAATATTGATCCTATGTTGGGCTTGAAGAGTATTAAACTGCTAGCTAAACAACAGGCCTGGATGGATGCATCGTTGGGCTCAGTAAGTCGGTCTCGATCACGGGTAGAACGTTATCTGGGCACATGCCCAGCCCCTTTAAACACCTATGAAATATATATTGATGATCTACCGTGGGTTTTTACTCGACACGGTTTGTTGCAAAATGCGCAACAATTCAGATTAAGTAGGACGGGGAAAAAACAGTGGACCTCATGCAAATTATGTAAAAAATATGGCCATGACTTCTGGCCAACCCTACAACATTATCTGTACGGATGCCAAGATATGAGTATTATATACTGGCGCGAGAAACTGCTAAGGGAATTATGCTCTGAGTGCTGTGAAGAAAAATGTGCACAAGAGATTTGCTCTGTGGATCCGATATGCCGCTTTGCACAGATATCACGAGCTATCTGTGCAAAATCGCGAAAATTAATATCGACCAACATCACAGCATTAGATAAGTATATTACTAGCCTCTGATCATGATCAAGTAGGTATTTATATACGTATCAAACTGTTCCCTGTTTTTAGATAGATCTTTGATCATAGTAATGTGTATATTGATATGGCGAAAAGTAGGTTAAAATAGTATTATAACCTACACCGTGAGGTAGAGGACACTGGCATCGCTTATATTCGGACAAAGCATGGGATTTTAACTTCCACATGCAGCCCGACAGTTTATTCAGCGATACATACACTCTAGACTCACTAGGCCAAAATCGAATACTACATATACCTACCAATCGTTGTACTGTCGTTTAAGAGTAAAACCAGGGCCCTGGTATCTTAGATTCTCTCTCTCTCGTTTATATTTTGTTATAGATCGCTCGCCTTAGTGGTAAATTTATGTTACTAGTATGTTGAACTTCTGTAGGGCTTAGGATATCTTTGTTTTATATTCGTGGTATCACCTACTATATAGTTCTGTCTATTTGCGTGCAGTGGTATCATGTTAGTCTGCCTTAAATATCGATTGTATTCGAATAATTATTACCGGTATTTTAAAAAACAAATGGTTCTCAACTTTTGCTCTTTGTTAAACATGAAAATGTATTTTGATTTCAATATTGCTCTCGACTATTTTTCTTTTGTATGTTGTTAGTACATGCCCGTGACTTGTAGAGCCAGTAGCGGTACGAGTGTTAAATAAAAATAAATAAATTAAATTATGGTAGGATTCTGCGCATACATTACGGTCCGCGGTAATTTATGTACACAACGCACGCACAATAGTACTGTTAAGTGAACCAATCAAAGGTTTTACTGCTCCCTAAAAATTTATTGACAATGAAAAAGTCAGTAAATTTGCATGTGTAAGTCGATATAGCAACAACCACGCGTAGCGCACCAGAACCTCCCAAATACACGATTCCAAATGAAATCGGAGAAAATAAAAACGTCAAACAAACCTCGAGTGAGTGCGATCTGAGGTTCCACCAAACCCTGGTCCAACCTTTCAACCAAAAGTTTCACATTTCGCTGCGCAAAGCCCAAACTAAGCGGCAACTTGTCGCCCGAGCCGGACTGTCCACGGCCGGCCAAAATTTCCCTCTGCAGGTAATTAAAAATGTTGGCGTCGCGCCGGTGACCGGTTGCGTCTGATCCCGGCAGCAGCATCCCTGAACGTGAATTTTAGTGTTTATTGTTGCGAATGTTTCGAAAGTCTGGCACGATGCCAATTTTATTTTTGAGTTCGGTTGTGGTGTCTTTCGTACGCGATAATTTGTTCTGGATTGCGGGTTGGAAAATTCATGTGAGTATGCTTAATAAATATGTGAATGGGGCTGCGCACACTGAAACCGAATATTTCGGCATACACACGATTACATCTGCCGAATCCGAATTAAAAAATTGCTGTTCGGACGGTTTTGGACGAGCATTTAGGGGTCCAGACATTCAGCGTCCGTACGAATTCAGACAAATTCGGATGGATTTAGATCGTTTTCCAGTATTTTTGGACATATGCTGAATTCAAGAATTCAGCATCTTCTGAAAAAATTGTATCTGGTCACTTTCATTTCAGCAAACCAGTTCAGCATTTGGCAGAAAATCTACTGCTGTAAAATGATCCAGATCTCATCCAGTTTTTCATACATTGTCATGAAACATTTTTGATGAACATGTATGAACATGATCTTCAAAAATGAAGAACAGAAATTTTTTTTAAAAACTGCTCATTCTTGAGATATCGATGTTCAGCATTTTCCAAAAGTGTGTAAACAGAAAAATGTCAGAACCATTTGGGAATTTGGGTTACAATATTAGGATGGGTGTCTGCCAATACCGTATTACTTCAAATTATCCCCCCCCCTTGAATAAATCCCCCCTCGAAATACTCCCCCTAAAATTCACCTGAGGAAATAATAACCCCCCCCCCCCTGAAATACCCCCCTCCCTAAAATTGAGTGTAAAGAGAACGTACATGACAAATACCGTAGTTTGTGATCTGTACAATGCAGAACACACGTTAAAAGTGATGGCTAAGTGACGTTAGGGAAGGATTTATGTGTATATACAGTTATATATGCCTATAAACACATATACATCTACGTAATTGTTTGATTTTTCTACGTCTGCGTATGGGGAATTTCCAAAAATTTCTGGCGAAATAATAGACCCCCCCTCAAATAAACCCCCCCTCAAATTATTCCCCCCTCAAATTTTTGCTGGCAAAATAATAAACCCCCTGGGGGTATTTCGAGGTAACACGGTAGTTTGGTTAGTTTCTTAGTGGCTGTAATTTCCGAACAGCATATTTCCACAAATTCTCAACTGATTTCGATGGTTCAGCACTTAAAATGATCAGAATTTTGTGGCGATCACTATAATGAAGTGATTTGAATGATAACAAATGATAGCTCAGATTTTTCATATGCCCCAATACTAGGGTTGGGATGATATATTGTAATGAATATCGGATATCAACTAATTTTTCATATTGAACACCGATATTGAAAATTTTGAAAAAATATCGAATATCGACCTTGTTTTTGACATTATGGAAGCACATTGGCGGGAAATTATATATTTACTGCACTAACACATTTCATCTCATTATTACATAGCGTAGCCATCATAAATGGAAGCTTTGACAATTAAAATGCCATAAAACCAATGTAAATTTGTAAATATGTAATAGGGTTGGGAACCCGACCCAACTCGAACCCGATACCCGCACACTTTTTGGGACTGAAACCCGATACGCGAACCTGACTCTACTACCCAAACCTGAACCCAATACCCAACTTCAATACCCGAACCCACACTCAATACCCTAAAATACCTGCAAATATTTCCCACAGTTCAATCTTTTCACTATTTTTGGGGGCCTCAGCCACCATGTTGTAAGGGTATCCCCCTACAAATGGAGCTATGCTTTATGTCACAAACCATGGTAATGCTTTTTTCTTGAGCAAGATTATCTTTTTTGGAAAAACTGCTGCATTTACACATGTGTTATTGCACCAAGTTATGCACCTTGTGATAGATACACTACACCATGCTGTATTTTTGCTGTTCAATCCAATACCAGATGATTTTATTACCCGATACCCAACAATTCTATTACCCGATACCTGACATTTTGACCTGAAAACCCGACCTGATACCTGACCTCAATACCCGAACCTGAACACGATACCCGCAAATTTTTGGAACCAAGACACAATACCTGACCCGAATTTTTTTTGGACCCGATACCCAAAGTAGGGATGGAAAAAAAACGTTTTTTTCAACGACCACATTTTTTTAAAATAAAACATGTTTTTTTCCAAAAAGTCCCAGATATGGTTATGGGTCCCCATATACAGGTACATTAGACAACTGGCAGTACTTTGTGTTGTTTTATGTAGCTATAGAATGACTGTGGAGCCATGGGATGGCATTATAAGTGGTTATTTATGTCAAAAATATCAATTTTGTGTCAACTTCTTACATATATCACATTTTGTCAAACATTTGTGATTTCAAGTGAAGTTTGGCATGGAATAGTGCTTAAATCAGGTTATAAGAGCAGGCAAATACATTGGCACTTTTTTTAATAAATGTCAGCCTAAAGTTTTAGTACTAAGCACTAGGTATTTTGCTTTTTTATGCGCGCAAGTAGGGTTCAAATGGGATCCCAATCCCGGATCCTGTGAAATTCCCATCATCCCGTGAAATGAAAAATGCAAAAATGTGAACACAAACCCCCAGCATCCATTTTATGCCAATTTTCTGGCATCCAACAGTGTTTTGAGGGCGAGATCTCGGCCGTAAAGTAAACCCGGCCGTAAGGTAAATCCCGCCGTAATGCATAGTTGTACAAACGTATTTACGTTTACTCGATAAATACGTATACTTGAGTGCTGCGTAAATACGTTGCGAAAAAATACCGTACTCAGTTACTCGCGTACTTTTTGAAAGTACGCGAGTACAGAAAACGAGTATTGACAGATATTTACGTTTATACACCTTTTACACAGCGTAGCACCCTCTACTTTACGGCCGGGTTTAGATTACGGCCGGACCATCCCCTGTTTTGAGACCTTTGAACAACTGTGGATGCCAGAACATTGGCCAAAATATCTATCCCAAGACCCCAATCCTGATCCCGAAAAAATGCCAATCCCGATCCCGTGACCCCAATCCCGATCCCGATCCCGTAATCTCAAAAAACCAATCCCGATCCCCAAAAGTCAATCCTGTGCGAACCCTACGCGCAAGCGCGCAATTTCCGTACATATTACCATTGCTGGTGGTTTCCATTGCTTTTGAGGCATTTTTAGTGTAAAAGCTTCCACATGTTCATTTCCATATGTTTCTCATCCATATGTATGTATATTTACATACATAGACAGCAGTTCTTGGCACCAGCGCCAACGCCAATGGTGCCATAGTGTGGCGCCTACGAATAGCGCCAGTGCCATGACGCCATTCAATCACCATTAAGGTAAAATTTTAGGGAGGCGAGGGGCTCAGCCCCCTCCCCCTCGCTGGGTTCCGTAAACAAGCAGCCCCCCACCCCGCTCAAAAATCCTGGATATGTCCCATGCTCAACTTCACTTATTATGTGTATTGGAGCATATGAAATATTTGAGCTATCATGTGTAATCATTCTAATCACTTCGTTATAGTGATCGCTACATCATTCTGATCATTTCAAGTACTAAATCATCAAAATCAGCCGAGAATTCATGGAAATATGTGGTTCTGAAGGTTTTGTTCAGCGGTTGTTAAACTTTGTATTCAGCATTTGAGATTTTATTTGATGCCGAATGTTTCAGCGTTAAAAAAGTGTACGGACGTTGTTGCACGCTGAATTGACAAACCGCCCAATTTTCAGGAGTCCGGACGATCTCGATTCAGCAAGTTTTTGTCTATTCGGCATTTAATTCGGCATTTGTCAAAAACGTGCGTATGCCGAAATATTCGGTTTCAGTGTGCGCGACCCCATTAGGTATGTTTGTCCTCCTTTGGTTCACTCACGGCGAACGAAAGATAGAGCCGCGTTCCGAGCATAGGGGATTTTCTGGGTAGCATTTGGGGGGGGGGGGGGTCCGCCAAAGTTCGCATGGCTATAACTTTGCAACCACTTGGCGAAATTTGGCGGACCCCCCCCCCCCAAAAAAAATGCTACCCAGAAAATCCCCTATGCTACCGAGTGCCGTGTTTCTAATACATGGAACAGCATACCCCCGATAGAACGGCAGGTAAAAAAGTTGACGAGATAATTTCGATATTAAAGGCATATATTTATATCCGATATTAAAGGGAACAGCCGGTTGAACTGGATCTTTTCATTTTTTTAACGCGCAGAGAAAAAGATAGATCCTCCGTTTTGGTTCAGTCATCTTCGCTCAATGGGGAATAATTTTCGGGTGTGATTACCTAGTTGTGATTTGTGGGCTTTTTTCTCGAAGAAATACGGTTTATACAGATTAAATCTCAAAGAGGACACCAAGTAATTTGAACCTTGAAGCTAACCGATTTGTACCAGCGGCGCCTCAGCCATCGCCGAATGTCCCATCCACTGTTCGCATAGAATCAACAGGCATAGGAATGTAAAAATCTTGTCAAAAATTCTGCCCAAATTCGAATCGCATTGTGGCGTTTTTGATGGTGGATGGGCGGGTCACCCATCTGACGCAGATAGAGGCCATTTTTAGATCGGTTTCGTATTGATTGTGGCTGATAGCGCAGTGATTGTGATTGTCCATTGAAGCCGCAAGCTGACACATTTGCCGCAGCTGGTGCGAAATATAATTGACCCGGCACATTTTTAGAGCGGTCCGATTTATTGCATCTGCCGTATTACCTCGAATTATCCCCCCTACTCGACTTAACCCCCCCCCCTCGAATTAACCCCGCCCCCCTCAAAATGGGCTGGGGAAACAATAACCCCCCTCGAAATACCCCCCCCCCCTCCGCAATGATGTAAATATGTCATGTTCATAATAAATACGTTATGTATGCAATGTACATGATGTACCTATTTATTACTGCTAATTTACATTGCAGCTACAAAAAGACTAGTTTGTGACTGCTATTTACGTTTTTATGTCCAAATATATCCTGTTTGGACACATTTATTACCTGTTTTGGGTACGCAAATGCCTACTATTTATTTACTTCAAATGCAAATGCCTACTTTTCCTTACGAAAATTTCTGACGAAATAATAACCCCCCCCCCTCGAATTAACCCCCCTCGAATTTTGCTGGCGAAATAATAAACCCGCATGGTGGAATTTCAAGATAATACGGTAAATTTATATACCGTATTTCCTCGAAATACCCCCAGGAGTTTTATCATTTCGCCAGCAAATTTTGAGGGGGGTTAATTCAAGGGGGATATCATTGCCTCAGAAATTATCGTGAACGATCACAGTAAATATTAGGCTTTTACATGCCCAAAACTGGGTTTTTACATGCCCAAATGTGATAAAACGGGTATACCTTTGTTACACAAACTAGTGTATGTGTGGTTAGCTGCGATGCAAATTTGAATAAATTTATACATTGCATACATGGTGTACATTATTCCAAACGGGGTATTTCGAGGAGGTAAGTTATTTTTCCTCAGCTGAATTAAACCTGGGGGGATTTCGAGGGGGTCAAATCAAGGGGGTAATTCGAGGAAATACGGTACTTACCGCTTATAGATCACTCAATCTTGACTGGCAAAGATAACCACATTGGATCAGGGGAACAATATAATCGGGCTACTAAAAAAAATTAGTCGGGCTAATTAAATCCCGTCCCTGGACAACTGCTGCGGTCGCGTATTGTTGCCTCCCGGTGCAAGTCGATCACAAACACAGCCCCAAATACCAAAATGGGGCAAATTCTATCATCAACAAGTAGTAATAGGCATTAAATAGTATAGTTTCTTGCTCTCGGGCCCTGTCCCGTTCTAGTTGGGACATTTTATGAATCGCCTATAGCGCGCATTGTGACTTGATAGTCGGCTCGGCGGCGGCGGGCCGCTGAACGCTGAGCGCCGGGGCGGCAAGCGTGAAATTGCCGCCATCAGTTTGTGCGCATCCAAGCGCCGCCCGCCCCCATGTCGCGGCCTGCGCGAAAATGACCTAAGGTAAAAAATGGTTGAAAAGCTGCGCAAATACAGTCGTAGTTTTAGTGGGAATTGTGGCTGATGCGAAGATTATTCTTGTACGGTTCTTGTTCATGGAGCGTTTTGACGGGTACATATTGTATATATTTGCGTGCATTTTCGCGAATTGCAGCTAGAAAAAGCGCATCCAATCTTTTGAATGTGACTTTACCTCGTTTCGAAAGCGCGCATTGTGCGCCGCATTCAAAAAGTGCGATCGGCGCCGACTATAGCTCGTTTGCGACGCGTCCGCGCCGCACCGAGAGTAGAATTGCAAAAATCATCAATTTTTAGAAAATATAATCTCAGAAAATCTCTCAAGAAAAAAACATCATTAAATCTCTCCCAAAAAAACGTGGAAAAATATAAATAAATATAAAAATCAGAATTTGAGAGATTTTCTGATATTTTTAAAAATCTCAGAAAATCACTCAAAAAGACAATATAATTAAATCCCTCTAGAAAATAGTGAAAAAAATATGTATATCAGAAAATCTTATATTTTCTGAGATTTCAAATATAAATCTCCTAGAGATTTTTTCAACGCCAACCGAGGGTAGGCACATATGCCACCGCGACGGGAGTGTGCGCGCCGGCGCCGCTGGGGAACAGCCGGTCGGCCAACTTGAATGCGGCAATAATTGAAGAGGGGAACCACTCCGCAATCCGCCACGCCCCAGGCTGGTAATCAGATATTAGCGCCGCCGCGGCCACTCTTCCGAAGCGACTACGCTTCGCCATGTTTATAAAATACATAAAATGTGAACTTTGCTACGGATGGGGCCTGGGCGACGCTGGTGTAAGGCATGATGATTGATGACCATTCGGTCATGATTGTAGCCCGGTCAAGGGGCGGCACTAATGCTGTGTACAGTGCGCGCAGAAATTCCTGTACATATTGGCACCGACCTTAGTGCCACTGTTACTCCGCGCACTCGCGCCAGCCTACATCTTAAAACTGCACGCGAATTTTGGCCCGGCCGCGTGCCCCGTTTTCCCTATACAAACTTGTGATTTTTACGAACATTTTGAGGCCCACCACGCGCTTGAAAATGGGAATTGTGGGTCGAGCATATGCACAGAGGGCTAAAAATACATGCGTTCTCTGTCAAATGTAAAAAATCGTATAAATTTTACTGTCGTTATTGAGCTCACACACAAAAAAGGCGAGCCTGACGGAACGTTCGTGATTTTTGGGGTTAGCGCTAGAGGGCATTTACACGAAAGTGGGCGGAGCTTGCGCTGTCCGCCGCATGCAAATCAAAATATCTGCGCGCACTGTAGTGCACCGCGTGGTGCGCTGCGCAGTCGCCCAACTGGCGCCAAGGTGCGTCGCGCCTAACTGCCGTGCCTACGCTGATAACTACCGTATTTGCTTGAATAATTCACCTCTTTGATAATTCGATATTTTGAATAATTCCCCCTACAACATGAGTATGGAAAATAATTCCCCCGTCCTTGAATAATTCCCCCCTTACGCCAATTGATCAATTTGTTGTGCCCAATTTGAACAAAATTTGCATGTTATTGTGTTAAAAAGCATATTTTGTGAGATGAGTTGATAGAAACGTGCTTGAAAATTTTGGCGAAATAATATTTCCTCCCCTTGAAGAATTTCCCCCTCCAATAGTTTCCCCTCAAAAAGTCTGATGAAAAAATAATTCCCCAGGGGAATTATTCGAGCAAATACGGTAAATGTGAATACCGGTGCCGATCATGATGTTCAGATGTTCAAATCATGATGTTTATGATTTTACCTAGCCTATAGTGTGTTGCGCGAATTTTCAATTCAGCTGTGCACTCAGAATCACTGTGATAATTGGAGCAGACAGTGGCTGATTGTGCTAATTGTGCCCTGTGGCATGGTTATAAACATATTTATCTAGGTTCATGGCACAGATTTCTGTTCAATAATGTAAATAGAAAAATAAATATATGGTTGGATACACAAACACAATATCAATGCTGCCTTCTGTTGAAAATTGATGTAGGTGCCTACCTATTATATCTTTAAAGCATTTAATATTCAACTTCGAAGATACAGATTACCTTTTGAATGAAAAAAAGTCATTGAAAGGTGTAAAATGTAATTCAGTTACCTCAAACTCAACATAATTATTATAAATTTGTATAAATGTTTTCCAAAATATGATGCTAAATATGTATTAGCTTTTACATAACTGGAATTTTGCACAGTATTAAAAAACATTTCCCTCAAGTTATTTATGTAAAAGTATTTTTATGTAAACTGCGTTCGGATCAGGTCCGGCAGTCAGTTTTTGAAGTTACTGCTGACGCCATATCTCCCGCTATGGTGGGAGTCAAGATGTCAAATTTGGGGAGGATGTAGCCCACATCCACCCCCTACTATATACTAACGCAGGTACGCCGGCGACCCACCTAAATGTCGGTCACTGTATATGCAGTAAAACATCGATATTTTATCTGTCCGCATCAAGTCCGGCACCCAGTGGATTTCGACCACTTCGGGTGCCGCACCTACAGAAACGCGGGCATGATGAAGTTGAAACTTGGGAGGATATAGCCGACATCCCCTATCCTAGTGTACACTGCGGGGAGGGCACCAGCGTCCAACCGAAGGTGTCGCTAGCCTCGATTTTCTGTCTCCTATTGATGTTTTCCGCCAGTGGAATATTTTGATGATATTTACAATAAAAAGCATTTTTTTAGTAATTATTAAAATTCCACAGTACCATACCATTTTGTGCAATACAGTGGAATTTCCTGTTCAGCACCGCTGAATGGTAACACCACAACCCCCTAGAGTCGCATACCAAAAATTCACTTTAAATCAATTTTTTGTTTTACACTGTTAAAGTTGGTTTAGGATGCCCTCTTTGGGAGGGTTTAAGGTATAAAATTGCGTAAAAGACCATACCCTAAAAATGCCTCACCACGGAATTTTAATGGGGGTGAATGTGATTACGTCATTTATGACATCATTTTGTACTGTAATGATGTCATAAATGACATCATTGCATGCACCCCCATAAAAATTCTTCAGTGAGGCATATTTGGGGTAAGGTCGTTTACACCATTTTACACCTTAAACCCTCCCCTAGAGGGCATCCTAAACCAACTTTTCAAGTGTCATTGAAAAAAATTGATTTGTGGTAACTTTTTGTATGTGACTAGAGGGGGCGGGTGTAGAGTTCCTGTTAAGCAGTTGCAGAAAAAGCGATTTCATCGCATGGTATGGTGTGCTACTGTGCTATTATATTGTAAAATGAGTTATCCATTGCCTACTTTTTTGAAAAGGCCAATAGGTGCCGGACATGATGCGCACACAGCTTTAAATGGATAATGCATGATGAGCATTGCTTTTGGCTGGCCGCTGACACTTGAACTAGTGCACAGTGTGGTGGGGATGTCGGTTTTATCCCCACCAAGTTCCAACTTCGTTGTGCCCGCTTATCTAGAGGTCCGGAACCCAAAGTAGCAGAAATTCACTGGGTGCCGGACTTGACGCGGACAGCGAAAATCGCATAAAATTTGTTGCCTATGCGATTACCCTACACCGAGGGGTCGCCGCTGCCCCTCAATTGGTATATAGTAGAGGGGGGGTGTCATCTATATTTCCCAAAAATACAGGTTTATATGCCCCCCATAGCGGGAGATCCGGCGTCAGTTGTAAGTTTGTAAACTGACTGCCGGACTTGATCCGGACGCAGTTTATAAGTATGAATCATCTTCAGTTATGTTTCACACCTTTTAAACTTAATAATTCATTTTAATAATATCTACCTATGTTAAATTGATCCACCCATCTAGGATTTTTAATAATGAGGTATTATGTATATACCATATTTCTTCTAATACAAGAGTGCCGTTCTATTTTTTTGTCACGGTGTTCACCTGCCGTTCTGTTGGAGTTGTCGTTCTATCGGGGGCTGCCACTCTATCTTTTTAACGTTTTCACAGATATTTTTATGAACATAACGTATATCCTCGAATAAGTGAACCTTGAAGGTAGTTTCCGTGTGGCTTTGTAGTTTGTCTGAATTCATACTCATTGATACAAAAACAACCGTATGGTGTTATTAACAGTGAAAATTTTCAGAAATTTTTACTACTGGTACCGTTTTTTATTAACGATCATTATGTGGGGGGTGGGAGTTCGATTTCGATGTCTCTCTTGTAGATGGAATCAGGCGGCAAGCGACATGAAGTCACCCAACGAGGAAGTTTTAAGTGACAAAAGTGGTCACATCATTTCCTAGCTGGAATCTCCATCGTAATTTAGATCATTGTGCAAGAAACCACTCAGCATCAAGCATAGAAACTCAGTCAATAGTACACAAACATTATTTATAAACATTTTGCATGCGTGGTTCAGAAATTTGGCTTGCTCAACTTGAAGCTCTGAAGGCTGCATGCATAATCTAGTAAATATGTACATACCTACATCCTAACATCTACATACATCCATCCATCGAAATCCTCAAAAGTTTACATGCACATTTATGTCATGAAATTGCGGTATGTCCAATGTTGTCGCTCTGATTTTGGGGCGAAGGGCGAGGTTGCAATATCGAGTAGTGTTTGTAAGATGGCACGGAGTTCCTGTTTTTGCGATAAAGATGTACAATGGCACGTCGTAACCTCTTGGGTACAATCTTGTCGATTTCCTTAAACAGTAGTCCATGGACGGACCATTTCTGTAAACTAATAATTGCACCCTACTAGTGCCAAGTATTGCCCTATTGCCAAGTTTATTTAAGTGGTCAGTTACGGGATGGTGGAAGCGCCTATCAGCGTTCGCTTTGCCATTCAGTTTTTGAATGAGTTTTCAAATTAGAACCATGAAGACTAGCTTGTGTGGCCACAATACTCTAATCACTGCCACCGCATTTATGAGTCAAAGGCGCTACAAAGATATAAAACAGAGCAGAACGGTCGCTGGCACAGTGCCAGGGCACTGTTGGCATCAGACACGATGTTATTATACCGGTGGCAGAATAAACCAGAAAATAGTGTCCAGGCACCAAAGTTGTGTTGAGTTGAGGGTGGCTGCCATGCCACCGGAAACTGGCATTGGAGATTACGTGGTATTGTTACATTTGTCGTGGCACTTCGCATGGGCCACACAAATAAGAGCGCTTTTTCGGCGCATCACTCTACCAACACACTTCAACAAAATTCATGTTACTATACTATACTTGTGCGAAAAACATTTATGTATTTAGGTATGGTCGCGAAATTTCTGCGGCTGGAGCTGGGTGTGGGCGGGTTGACATTAATCGTGTCGACGTGGACAGCAAATAGCGGAAACGTCGTTGCACACATCGATTTCGCGAAAACGTCGGCCGGCCCACCGAATGCGCGCATATCACTCGCTCAATCACATCAAGCCAGTGAGCACACGCTCGCATTGACTGTCACAGTTAATTTACCGCCGCCAGCTGGACGATGCGGCGCGCTGCATTCGCTTGCGGGCGGCCGTTTCAAAGCGCGCGAAAATCCGCCGCAAAAGTCCGCACATGAACGCGCCGTGCGCGTCGCATGCGAGCGGAAGCGCGCCGCCATGTGAAAGTGTGATGTAATTTAGACGGATGGCCGAGGAAGCGGGCCCGGTGCAGCGGCGCGGCTGCAGCCGCACCGCTGGCGGCACTCAATCAATCGCGGCGCTTATGTCCCGCGTGCGCTGCGGCGACCGGAAGTGTTCAGCGAGGGGGTTGCGTGGAAGATTCCCTTTTTACTGGCCGCGAAACGTCGAAATGTTTTGGATGTGCATGGGGACATTTTTTAAACAAAAATGTGCTTTTTGCAGCAAAATTTTGGGAATTTTATTCGACCAGATTTCACGTAAATGAAGGAATATCCCGATAGGTGAAGAGATGTAATCTATAGGCTGGGGTTAATTTATGTAATGAAAAGAACTTTCTCTCTACTTTTGATTATAGAAAGTGTCGAACATGTTTGGGCTCCATCTCCACGCAGATCAATGAATGTTCGCCAAATGTTCCCTGAGATTTAGCGGCATCAATCAGTGCTCGCGTCGAGAAAAATGTAAATAGATATACTCGGCGGACAGCAAAGTATAATATGTGCAAAATCCTAGCAGCATAATTCATTGAATATAATCTTGTGATAAATTTCGACATTTATTTTTCCATAGTAAAAAAAAAATATTATGATTAAAAACTGTCTAATTTTGGTTCATTATTCAGATGGGTTATGGTAGTTTTCCATACTAGGTAAGTGTGATGTCCGCCGAGTATATGGGGAGAATGCTCTTTTACCTTTGTGGTGTTTTTACCCTGCTAATTTGTTTACCCTCGCTACTTGTGTGTTTACCTTTGGTATGGATCTACCCTGCGGACATAAGATTCACCCTCGCAACATAATATTCACCCTCAATGGGGGTACATATTTACCCTCACACAAAGTATGCACGCCTGTCGATGTTAAATCCAGGGTTCAAATTCACCCTCGTATTTAGATAGGGATTAATATTTGCCATCAAATGTCAAATCTCTATGAAACAGATTATCGCTTTACATTTTCATGCTGCAACCCCCAGTAAAATAAGCATAAAATATTTAGACACCATTGAAAACTTTGAAGTGCCATAACTTTTGATTGGAAAGAGATATTGAACTCCTTTTTGTTTTCAATGAACCCTCGTTGTCTAAAGTATATGATGTTAACATGTTTAATAAAATTATTTTTTCTAGTTCAAAAACTGGGTCAAATTGACATACGGAATTTAGACATCACTAACCGACCACAAAAATAGAATCTGCAGGTTGTCCCAATCATTTTAAGTGTTGAATGATTCAAATCAGCCCAGAAATGGTTGAGTTATTAAGCTTCAAAGACACTCATCCAGATTGCACATTTTTTGTATATTTATTGACCATCTTTTTATAGACCCCCCTTATCTCAGGCCCGGGGGACTATTTGAGCAAACAAAATTTTTTCGTAGTAGCCCCAGCATTAAACCCTAACATACTCAAACGGCATCAAAATTGGGCAAGGGACAAGAAATTGGGAAGCAAAAAAGTGCAGTGGACCCCCAGCCTACTGTTTCTTTATGTGTGAAAAGTCTCAACTATTCTGCACGGTAGTGTATTACAATGAATTCATTTGCACATGCATGTTATTCTCTGCACAAGCACAAACAAAACACACCAAACAGACACACTTCATTTGATAGCCTTTGATTTTGCCGCCCTATACTTAACGTGAGGGGGAATCCACGCACACGATGGTACATTTGTGCCACTTGAAACTCACCCTCAGGGTAAATGCATACCATGCGATGGGGAATTTTACCCATCGATGTTAAATATTTGTTTTATTAAATGCACCAGAGATCAAGGTACATCTCCACCTATACAATTTCGAGAGAACTGCGTGCAAAGGATGCCTAATGCAAAAGATAGGGGCACAATCACAGCCTCATTTTTTGCCCGATTCGTGTGTGTTTTTGCACACAATGCAGTCACTATTTATTAGTACAAAATGCCCTTTACAAACATGTTACAATCTTGACAAACAGGGTTAGTAGATGGCAAAGTTGCTTCCCAAGAATGCAATTGCACATGTATAGGGGGTGAACTTGAGTTTTTAGGGGCTGAGTTTTCAATTCAGGGTTGAGTTGATGGGTGTTTATAAATTAGGGTTGAGTTGACAGAAGTTTAAAAATAAGGGGCTGTTGACACAAGTTTACAAATTAGAGGCTGAGTTTATGGGAGTTGAGTTGATGGGTGTTTGCCAAATTTGGGGCTGAGTTTATGGGAGTTAACAATAACATTACCATAATCCTTCAGTGAGGCCCCCGGGGCTAAAAAATATAAATTGTGATATGATGCATTTGTGGGTTACTGATTACAATGATTTGAAATATGCACTCCATTCTGACAGTACATTACCATAACCCTGAAATTGAATCCCTGGGGCCAACTTTCAAATTGTGAAATGATGCATTGTGGGTTTCTAATTGCACTGATTTGATATATAATGCACTCCATTTTGACACTACATAACCCTGAAAACTACATGACCATAACCCTGAAAATGAACCTCTGGAACCAAAAACTTTCAATTTGTGAAATCATTCATTCTTGGGTTTCTGATTGCACTGATTTGATATATGCACTCCATTTTGACACTACATTACCATAACCCTAAAAATGAACCCATGGGGCCAAATACTTTCAATTTGAGAAATAATGCATTTTCGGGTTTCTGATAGCACTAATTTAAAATATGCACTTCATTTTGACACTACATTACCATAACCCTAAAAATGAACCCCCTGGGCCAAAAACTTTCAAATCATAAAATGATGGATTTGTGGGTTTCTGAGTGTAACGATTTCAAATATGCCCAGGGCTTCAAAAATTAGAAATTGTGAAATGATTCAATGTGGGTTTCTGATTACACTGATTTGAACTATGCACTCCATTTTGACACTACATAACCCTGAAAACTACATAACCATAACCCTGAAAATGAACCTCTGGAGCCAAAAACTTTCAATTTGTGAAATCATTCATTTTTGGGTTTCCGATTGCACTCATTTGAAATATGCATTTCATTTTGACACTACATTACCATAACCCTGAAAATGAACCCCCTGGGCTGAAAACTTTCAAATCATAAAATGATGCATTTGTGGGTTTCTGATTGTAGCAATTTCATATATGCACTCCATTTTGACACTAAATTACTAAAACCCTGAAATTGAACCCCTAGACCAAAAAATTTCAAATTGTGAAATGATGTATTTTGCAGGTTTCTAATTGCACTGATTCGAAATGACTCAATTTCAACTCTACATTACTGTAAGCCTTAAATTGAAAATTGAAAATAAATTAGAAATTGTGAAATGATGCATTTCTGGCTTTTTGATTGCCTTGATTTGAAATATGCACTTCATTTTGACACTACATTACCATAACCCTGAAAATGAACCCCCAGGGCTAAAAAATTTCAAATCATAAAATGATGTGTTTGTGGGTTTCTGATTGTAGCAATTTCAAATATACACTCAATTTTTACACCACATTACTAAAACCCTGATAATGAACCCCTGGGCCCAAAAACTTTCAATTTGTGAAATGATGCATTTGTGGGTTTTTTATTGCAGTGATTTGAGATGTGCACTCCATTTCTACTCTACATAACCATAACCTTTAAGTCTAACCCCTGGGGCTAAAAAATTGAAGATTGTGAATTGATGCATTTGTGGATTGATGCTAGAGATTATTTCAAATATTCATTCTATTTTGACACTACATTACCATAAACCTGAAAATGAGTTTACAGGAGTTTCCAAATTAGGGACTGAGTTTATGGGAGTTTCCAAATTAGGGGCTGAGTTTACAGGAGTTTCCAAACTAGGGGCTGTGTTTACAGGATTTAGAGGGGGTCCCCATGGGGTGCCATTTTTGGGGGGTCTCCAGGGGGTGCCATTTTTTGGAGGCACATATGGGGGTGCCATTTCAAGGGGGTCCCAATGGGATGCCATTTTTTGGGTGGTCCCCAGTGGTGCCGTTTTTTGTTGGTCCTTAGGTGGGTGCTATATTTTTTTGTGGGGGGGGGTCCATAGGGGGTGCCATTTGGGGGGGGGTCCCCAGGGGGTACCATTTTTGAAGAGTCCCCAGGGGGAGCCAACTTTGGGTGGGTCCCCAGGGGGTGCCATTTTTGTGGCGGTTCCTAGGGGGTGCCATGTTTGGGGGGTCCCCAGGGGGTGCCATTTTTGGGGGGTCCCTAGGGGGTGCTATTTTTGGGGGGTCCCTAAGGGGTGCCATTTTTTGGTGGTCCTCAGGGGGTGCCATATTTGTGGGGCCCTAGGGGGTCCCATTTTTGGGCGGTTCCCAGGGGGTGCCACTTTTGGGGGGTTCCCTGGGTGATGCCATTTGGAGGGGGGTCCCCACTGGGGTGTCAGTTTTTGCAAGCCTCTGAGTAGTGGGTACCTATAGCAGGATTCTCTCCAACCTTCAGTTGGGTTTTGTGGTTCTCTACAATTTATACCACAAGGATTTACAAACACAAAAAGAACAGCAAAGCACAAATGTAACAAATTTAAGATAACAACAAATTTTGACACCTTGCAAAAACCACACTATCATATCACAAAACCTATACCACACAAAATGCACACTGCCCAACCATTTTACAGAAGTTTACAAAAAATCCATTCCAAAACATTGCATCTTTGGTATTGGTCTTGTTATTGTTGGTACATTACATACCGCATTTCAAAACACATGCCTAGCATGTGGGCAAACTTAACTAAACTATCATATTTCCTCCAATGGTATTAATTGTAGAGAACCACAAAACCCGACCGAAGGTCGGAGAGAATCCTGCTAGTTAATTACAAATGGGGAATACGCGAAAAGGTAAATACGGAGGGTCTCAGTATATGCATCATACACGCTTTAGCCGCAGCAAACACTCAGACATGGTTAAGATAATGTCTCATTGCATCGGAAAGGATCATAGCTTTAATCGGAAATAAAAATATAGGTATGCGGGTATTATTCAGGCTATGTGGATATTGTTTAGTCTGAACAGAATCTGCGCATTGCAATGCGGCAACTGAGTGCTAGTCACCGTCGACACTGGACGCTCCAGATCACCGATCGGTTGATAAAATAAAGCTCATAAAAAAGCTACCTCACACAAAATTGCTGGACAAATTAGTGAATGTGACATGCCGTAACCACATTCACTCAATCACTTCACTTGAAAATGGTATTAAATTATCAATTGTTTACTAAATGTATCCAATTCAGTACATCGTTACAGAAATTCCACACAAATTTTATGTTGTGTACTTGTGTGCGCAGCCACAATGGCACATACTGAGCTTTAAATGAATAGGTATCACTGGAAATGAAGCAAATGGAACAAAGGAAAGGTATTTAGTTATGTTAGCTTCACAACCACAGCATATGGTATTAGGAAGACACTTTATTTTAACATTAAATACTGTATTTCCTGGAAATACCGCATGAATTAACCCCCCATCGAAATAGCACAGGTTAAAGCGAACTGGAGAAACCCACCTTACCTCGAAAAAATGGGGGTGCACTGATACGCACATCTGCCCGATACGCACATTTGCCCGTTTTTTACACTTGTCACTTTTTCAAGTGATTTTCAGATATGAGTAAAGTGAAAAAAGTTGCGCAATGACATTAGTGAACTTTTTTCACTTCACTCATATCTGAAAATCACTTGAAAATGTGTCAAGTGAAAAAAAACAATGAAAAAAAGCCTTTTTTCACTGTTTTTCACTTGACACATTTTCAAGTGATGTTCAGATATGAGTGAAGTATAAAAAGTTCACTAATGTCATTGCGCAACGTTTTTCATTTTACTCATATCTAAAAATCACTTGAAAAAGTGTCAAGTGAAAAAAACGGGCAAATGTGCGTATCGGGCAGATGTGCGTATCAGGCCTGCCCCGAAAAAATCTGGAATGATGTACATCATGAATGCAATGTACAGGATGTATTGATAGCTGCCAATTTGAATCGCAGGTACACAGGCGGATACACAGGCAATATAGTTTGTGTAGCTTCTATCTACGTTGATATGTCAAAATATATCCTGTTTGGTCACATTTATTACCAGTTTTGGGTAAAAGCCTGTTCTTAACTACAATGTCTGAATAATTGATAAAACCCTCTCGAATAAGCGCCCCCACCCGAATAAACCTCCCCTCAAAATTTTCTGGCGAAACAATAAACCCCCTGGGGGTATTTCGAGGAAATACGGTAAATGGTAAATACAGAAAGGATCGACTGCATGATGGAATTAGAGTCGTGTGCTCCATGTCCATACTCGGATATGTGCATTGCACAGTGCACACTGCCACCTCTGATTAGCGAGCGGCGCCAGCACAGCAGTGCCTTTTGATTCGGCGAGTATGTTTCCACCAGAGTCGGGTGGTGTGCGCCAGCGGCAATAGTCCACATGCACGCGCGGTCATTGATACTGCCGCCTGCCAGGTGTGCGTGTGCACCGCGCTGGCTATGGCTGGGGAACAGTGGCTATCATGGGTGCTTAACTATCTACTGTCCTGTGTTGAAAAAAGTGTTCACCGTGTTGGTGGTTACAGTTACAGTTAACGTTGGCTTGGATTTGTTCGAAGTTTTGGTGTTTTTTTATTGAAGTGTCGAGAAAGTTACAGTTGATTTAAGGATTTTAGACAGTACTTGAAATTTCTACGTTAAATTGTGTTTGATAGAAAACCGACGTGAATATATTTACTTTTGTAAATTACCAAAAAAACGTAAATATTTTGCATTGCTGTGAAGTTGAAAATCAAGGAGGCAAACACTTGCAACTTCAAAGTTTATTCCTGTATGTCACAACCAATCTTCAAAGACAGAGTCATTTTCCCAACTCTGCGCATGTCATTACATTTTATATTTATGCTTCTAGTCACATAGGATTCATGCATAATCTTCGAGACAACCGGAGGGAAATTGCATAACCGTACTGCAACGCTTGACGCCGTTCTGAACCGAGGAATAAAGAGCGAGAATGCTATTATTGAGATCATAAACAGGAGCTAGAACACAAAGGCGAATGGGCTTGGCAGCTTTTCAGTAGATTGCGTTGCGCTGTAGAATGGTATTGGTGTTAACACGTATTTACGTGTACTCGAAAAATATGTGTACTCGAGTACTGAGTGAATACGTTCAAGTTACATTTGGAAAAAGTACCAGTACTCACCTTTACGCGTTCGTTCTGAAAGTACGCGAGTAAAGAAAACGTAAAACTCAAAATTAACGGGGTGAATAAAAATCAAAAGGAATTGAAATGCCTGCCAAAATGGCAGCGTAAATGATCAGCAAGTGCGATTGGTAGGGCAGTGATTACCGTATTTCTCCGTGTAAAGCACCCGGGTGCTATACAAAATCGAGACCCTTTCCAGCAACCTTTTTTTAAAACGTGTATAACACCCGGGTGTTAGGACGGGGGTGTTATACACGGAAACTGGACTAAACTAAAAAAGTGTGCTTTCGTTTTATTTATGATACACGTCACAACATATTTAGGCTTTTTTGGTTCCCAGCGTGCAGCAATCCAATGGAAAAATGCGCGCCGCGGAATTACAATGAGTGGCGCGCGCCATTTAAGCGATATTTAAGCAATTCAAATCAGTGATTTTTTGAAACCTAGCATAGCACCCCGGGGTGCTATGCAGCTGTATAACACCCCGGGTGTTGTGCACGGGGGGGTCCTTTACACGGAGAAATACGGTACTCTCACTTCCCCTACCCACTTACTCACTTTTATGTTTTTCTCGGTAGAAAATCGTGGAAAATGCTGGCTTTTACGTTTTCCCTGCGTAAAAATATAGGTACTTTTACGTTGACTCACCATTTACCGTATTTCCTCGAAATACCCCCCCCCCCCTTGAAATACCCCCCCCCCCCTCGTTTGACCCCCCCCCCTCTCGAGACCACTATGAAACAATCACCCCCCCCCCCTCGAAATACCCCCCCCCCCAAATTGAGTGTAAAGAGAACGTACATGACAAATACGGCAGTTTGTGTTCTGTGTACTGCAGAACACACGTTAAAACAATGTCGGTGTCACGTTAGAACAGTGTACATACCATCTACATACTAATATTAGTCTACAGAACCTTATAAATGGCGGTTTTTGTTGCATTTTTCGACGTCTGCGTACGTTTCAGACGACAATTTCGTACTTGGTTTTCAAAAATTTTCTTGTGAAATAATAACCCCCCCCCCCTCGAAATACCCCCCCCTCGTTTAACCCCCCCCCCCTCTCGGGACCACTATGAAACAATAAGTAAAAAATTATTTTACGTTTTCTGTACTCAGGGGCGACTAAAATACTTTACGTTTACGTTTACTTTTAAAAAGTACAGTAGGTACTTTTAACAACTCTGCGGCCGTCGCGAATGAACAATCAGAGCGAAAGCCTGACGCCGCTGCGAAAAAGTGCCACCAGGCTCCAGCCTCAGATTACGAACGGCTGCCACCTGATGTGCAAAATTAATGAGATTCGGCGCGCAAAAAAACCCAGAAAAGACAGGTGGTAGATAGACTGGCAGTTCCAGCGTACCGAAAGACACAAATAAATACATCAGCATCACTAGAAGGCGACGGGAAGAAAGTAGCGCCCGTCTATTGTCTTCACACTCACATTTCGCATGGATGCACCTCGTAAACACAAGTGGCACACTCGCAAACACACGCGGCAATACTTATGTCTCGCATAAAGCTTCTCTACATACACACGGAGCGAATGGATGCAGTTGATATTTTGGAAAGTACGGCATTTTCATGTGTGTTTCAAGCAGCAAAAATCGCATTCAGGATCTAGCTCAATGTAGAGCGCGCACTAAGTGCATTTAAATATGCGGCCTGCCTGTATGTATGCCGTAGTGGATAATGCCAATATTTGTTTTTAGCTTGACATTGTGATTTGGTGCCTTCCACCCGTATGCAAATATTTATGAAATTCTGATCAAAAACGGCGACACAGCGACAGGTAGAGTGTATGAGGCCGTGCCAGGAGCCAAAGAAGAAGTGGGTACAGCACCCAGAGGGTTCAAATGCCTTTTGGTTCCTAGAGCTTAGGGGGCAGTACCAGAATGTCTGTAAAGGATCCTGTAAAATGTCATGCGTCATGAAAAGACCCTGTAAAATGTCATGCGTCATGAAAAGACCGTGTAAAATACAATGTGCCATGTGAAAGACTCTGTAAGTATCCTAATCTTTTTCTGTTTCTAATCTGTTTCTAATCACCGGCGGTTTAGTGCCCCTAGTGTTTGCTTCTGGAGGTGCCGGCAGCAGTGCTTTTATCTAGCAGATGCCATTCCAATGCAGTGTGACGCAAATGTGCCTATTCATTCCCTTTTCTGTGTGCAGAGTTGTCAAAAGTACAAAGCTTTTTACAAAGTAAGAGTAAATGTAAAGTATTTTCTTTTTACTCACTCCTGATTACAGAAAAATTGAAGTAAATTTGCGTATAAGGTGAGTAAACGTAAATACCGGTATTTTTAGTCAGGGAAAACGTAAAAGCAAGAATAGTTTTCCATTTCCAGTAAAAGTAGAGTTGGTGAAGCTGGTTGGTGGTTGCTGGTTCATTGACTGGAGTGCTGTCTACTGGCCTGGTGGGGCTCAGCTATCACATATTTAAACAACGAATTGGGAAGAGGGATCAGACATGTATCACCAGATGTACTTTTTGTTAATTCACAGTTGTATGCCTAGGATGACTTTTATCACTTGAAGTCACTGCTAACTCCTCGGGGGGTGCAGGAAGTATTTGGCCTCAAATACCTAAACCTAAATTATATCACAATATCACCTGATTTGATCCTGAAATCCTTGGACTGGTCTCCTGTCGATCCTCTCCTAAGTACCTGTACCTAAAGAACGGGGCTGCAGCATGTTAATGGGTACAACACGCACTTTACCATTGCTAAATTTTATGGTTGCAGCCTTGGGTGATGGGAATGAAATGATTTCACCCTCTTTGGAATTGGGTAAGTCCAATTTTGCTTTGCGACTTCCCATGGCAGGTGTGTCCTTCACAAAAATGGTATCACTTATTTTGAACTTGGTTGTGGAATTTGTGACATAAGCAGAGCTTGCTGCTTTCTTTTGGGCATTTGCCACTTTTTTATTGATCATCTGCCAAAATATGACAAGTGGCGGTGCAACTTCAAACTCATGCCCAGTTGTTGCACGCTTTGAGCCATAATGAGCTTCAAATGGTGACACACCTGTAGCAGAATGCTCTGTAGCATTGTAGGCAGCCACTGCATCAGGCAGGATCAGGTGCCAAGCTCGGTGGTCATCAGCTCGTTTCTTGGACAGCACATCTTGCAGTGTGCGTATGGCTCTTTCACAGATGCCATTGCTGGTTTTGGAACCAGGTGTGGTGACATGCAGAACTGTCTGGTGTTTCTGCAAAGCGGTCTCAAACTCACGGCACTTAAAATGTGTCCCACTGTCAGTCACAATTTCTTCTGGGACCCCATGTCTGGCAACAATTTCATTGTACAGTTTGACTGCACTTTTTGCATCAGTTGCATTGCTGTGCCTTGCCTCGATGAAACGCGACATGGCATCAATTGCAACAAGGCAATACTTTGGCCCTTTGTAACTGTTTGGCATAAATGTGGAAAAGTCCATGTGCCAGCGCCGACGTGGCTGGTCAGGAGGTGGCCTTGGCATCAATGGCAGCACCTCATAGCGATTTGATCGCTGCTTGCATGTGTTGCAATTTTTGCAATACTCTTGCACATCAGCTGCAAGTGTGGGCCATATTCCATGACCATAGAATGGTCTCAGGCGCTGGTACGTTTTCTGGGCACTTGCATGTGATGCCCAGCGCCCTTCATGATGCCAGCGCAACATGTCCTTGCGCTCTTTGTCACTTGCCAATGCAATGTTGTGCACAGCACTTACCTGTGGTGTAGCCAATTTGGCTAACATGTGTGACACACTAATGAAATTGATGTTGCACACTGTATCAAGTGTGACTTCAGGCTGGTCAATTGAGCCATTTTCCCCCATGCGAACAGGAATTGTGCCAGCAGGTGCCCTTGAAAGAGCATCAGCCACTAAACTTTTTATTCCTGGCTTATAGCACAATTTCACATCAAACTGTTGCAACACAAGACACCAGCGGTAGAGCCTATGGGAAGGGCTATTTTTCTGAAACAGCTGTGTCAGGGGATGGTGATCAGTAAATACTGTCACTTTTTCTCCAGTAATGTATGGCCTGAAAGTTTGAAGTGCATAAATAACTGCACGCGCTTCCAACTCAGTGGCACAGTAGCGCTTTTCGGCAGGTGCAGTCACACGACTAGCAAAAGCAATTGGCTGCAACTTGCCTTGCTCATTTTCCTGCTCTAGCATAGCACCTAATCCATCGGCACTAGCATCAGTGGTTATCACATAGTCATTTCCTGGCACAGGCATTGCTAATGCCCTTGGATCACCCATCTCAGTGCAAATCTGCCTGAACAATTTCTCTAATTCAGGTGTCCATTTCAATTGTGCTTTACTGCTCTCAGCAGCTTGGAAAAATTTGCGCAATGGCGCCAACCTATGGGACAGGTTGTGGTGAAAACGTCGCATGTAGCTGACGAGTCCCATGAATGAAATGCCTTCTTTTTTGGTGGCAGGCAATGGGTAATTTTGAATGGCTGTAGCTTTGTCTGGATCCACATGGATTCCATCACCACTGATCACATGCCCTAAATACTGAATTTTGTTTTTCAGAAAATGGCACTTGCGTGGATTCAATCTCAATCCAGCTTTGCATGTGGTTGCAATCACTGCCTTCAGGTGAGCAATGTGCTCCTCAAGTGTGGTGGATGCCACAATGATGTCATCTAAGTAGGCTCTGCAGTAGCCTTTATGTTCAATCAGCATGTTGTTAATGGCTCTTTGAAAAGTAGCCGGAGCCGAGTGAAGCCCAAATGGCATGCGCTTCCACTCAAACAACTGATCCAATGCAGTAAATGCAGTTTTATGCTGATCTTCCTTTTTGATGCGGATGTTGTAATATCCACATTTTATATCCATGGTGGAGAAAAATTTTCTCCCAGCCCACAAATCAAGCATGTCATCCATGCGGGGCAATGGGTAGCTGTCACGCTTTGTGTTCAAATTCAACTGGCGGAAATCCACACAGAATCTCCATGAGCCATCTTTCTTTTTCACTAGCACAAAAGCACTGCTGTAATTGCTATTTGATGGCACAATGCACCCTTGGTCAAGCAAGTCCTTGAGCATTTTTTCTACCTCTGGGCGCAGTCTAAGTGGAATGCGCCTCGGTGGAACTCTAAACGGCAGGGTGTCACCAGTGTCAATTTCGTGTTCCACATCTGTGCACCCAATTTCATCCACATTTTGGCATGCATCTGTTTTGTACATCGAGCTGAATGCATGACGCAGCTCAAACAGTGCATCCACTAGGTTGGCTTTTTCTCCATCTGAGCAGTTGCCAATGTTGAGCCTTTTTGCCCATTCACTTTTGTCCAAATTTTGCACTTGTCCTATGAGCACTTCTGTGGGTGACTCATTTTTGTGCAGTGGCACATGGGCAGCATGCATGGGCTGGCCCTGTTTGTCCGAAAATATGACCAGTGCTGACTGGTCATCACTGTCCAATTTGCAGTGTTTGATCAACTGCTTTTGAATGTCATTTGTGACAGGCACATTTTTGGCCTCTGGCAGCAAATTACTGCCATCTGCAGCTCTCATGTAAATGCCCAATTTTGGCATCACATCTTGTCCCAACAGGACATCATAGTCAATGTCATTTGAAATTTGACATGTATGCATGGCTGTGCCACCTGCATAATCAATTTGGATGTCTACGCACCCTTTTGTGTCAATTGGTGTCTGATTGGCAGCAAGCAGTTTGTGCTTGGTGGGCCTTGGCATCAAGCCAAGCCTTTTGACCACATTTTCAGTCACAACCGTCACATCAGCACCACTGTCAGGGCGACAAGTGTCAAATTGTGTGCCATTCAAATAGGCACATGGCTGATTGACTTTTGAGCCAGTTTTTGGCTTCATTTGCAATCTCTGTGGCTGTGCCACATGCTGTACTCTATTCACAGCACTTGGAGGTCCACCCTCCTGGTTGCAATCAATTTTGTGCACTTTGGACTTTGTCCATTCTCTTTTTACAGGTTGCTCATTCACATTATCCCTTTTGGACATCCAGCAATCCTAAGTGTCATGTGTGACAGACTTGTGAAATTTGCACCATTTTTTCTGGTACATTTGGCTGTTTTCAGCACCTGCAGCATGTTGCTGCACTTGAGGCGGGAAGCGATTTGCATTCCACTGCCTGGGCTTGTTGAACCCATTTGCTCCAGGCTTGCCATTGTGCCTTGCCAGCTTTTCATTTGCAATTCGCTTGGCCTGGCTGGCAGCAATGTCACATTCCTCAGTTGAATGTGTGTGTGTGCCATGCATGACACAAAATTTCTGTGCATTTGGTGCATGCACTTTCACTCGCTTCTCAGCGAATTCCAGCCTTTCAGCATTTTCAACCAGCTCCTTGAAGGTCATGAGCTCAAATGTTGGCAATGCATACAATGCATTTTGCAGGGTCTGATTCTGCAAGCCAGACATAAAATAGTGCTTCAACTGCACTTTGAGAGCTGTTGGTTCTGTGTTTGGGAGTGCTTTGCGCACCAAGCTCTCAATCAACAAGCCGAAATCCCTGACTTGTTCTTTAGCTGATTGCTTTGTGATGATCAGCTTGTTCATTGCATTTTGTGCTGCAAAATGGTCACCATACTGTGACTCCAAAAATGCACAGACCTGTTCAAAGGTCATTCTGTCCTCCTTGGACAGGTGCTCAAACTGGCACAGTGCTCTGCCACTCAGGCATTTGCGCACATGGATCACTGCAAACTCATCTGGCACTTCAGTGAGCTTGATCCGGGCCTTCAAATCGCCCATCCACAATTCAAATTTCAGTGGATCTTCACCATCAAAGGTGGAAAATTTGTCATTTAACAGGGGCGTCCACAGTCGCCGCTGCTCTGATGTGTACCTTGCATCACTGGTCAAATCATGCACAGCATTTGGTGCAGCTTCAGTGTGCTTGATGGACAAATTTTCTGAAAACATTTCCATCATTTTGTTCTGCTGTTTCAGCATTTTATCCATGGCAGTTGTCTGTTTATCTGCCATGCGCTCTTGCTGTTTCATCATGCTTTGCATGAATGTGCACAGGTGCTTGACCATATCACCTTGGTCATTTTTGCTCTCAGCAGCACTTGCTGCTGGTGCCTCAGCACTTTGCCTTGTGGCACTGCTTTCTGTGGCACTATCACTCATTTGTGAGCGAGTGTGATATGCAGGGCCTTCATTGGCTCCCTGTTCATTGGCCATCTTTTAGATGCCAGTTCTGTAATACGTGTGTACTTTCACCTTTACCAGTGCCTGTGTGGCAGTGTTTGCGGTGAAAGCAGACCGTATACTTAGTCAAGCACCACTCCAGGGTGGGCAATCACTCAAAAGTGATAAATAGGTCCTTTTTTTTACAATTCACTGCCTTGTGGCAGGTTTGAGCGTGTGCCTTTCACTTTGTGCACTTTTGTGCATGCTAGGGCAGACCTCAAAATAAAGCTTTGGTGTGAGTCCGGACCTTGGAGTCCACCTTGCAATTGATGCAGGCCCAATGGGCTTTGACTGTTTCACTTTGTGAATTGTCACTTAAGTTAGGTGTACAACTAACTGGTACACACTAATTATAACAGTCTAACAGGCTCTCAATGCCTGCTGCATACTGGTCCAGTTGTTGATGCCAACAGGTTTAAAAGCCTGCTGCTCACTGGCCAGGAGGTTCCACTGCTCGGCGTGGTCGCGGCACCAGTTGGTGAAGCTGGTTGGTGGTTGCTGGTTCATTGACTGGAGTGCTGTCTACTGGCCTGGTGGGGCTCAGCTATCACATATTTAAACAACGAATTGGGAAGAGGGATCAGACATGTATCACCAGATGTACTTTTTGTTAATTCACAGTTGTATGCCTAGGATGACTTTTATCACTTGAAGTCACTGCTAACTGTAGAAGCGAGGGTCGTCGCTTACTCTACCTTTCGCAACTTCCACCATTTCCGCTGCCATTTTTGCAGCCGTTTCAACTAGGTAGTTTTTGCTTTTTATGCAGCCCAAAATTTTTTCTCAATTATGTTTACTGTACTAACGTACTTTCAAAAAGTACGCGTGAAGAGAGTACCGGTATTTTTTCGCGAGGAAACGTAAACGTATATACGCAGTACTCGAGTACCTATCCGTATTTATCGAGTAGACGTGAATAAGTTTTAACAACTATATCTAAGTGATAGAAAATCAACTTTTTTTGTGAGCCATCGGACTTACGGCTCAGACATTTCCGTTAATGAAAGGATTTTATTTCTGCGTTCCACATTTTTACCATCTACCGCATTTCCTCGAAATACCCCCCCCCCCCCTTGAAATACCCCCCTCAAAATGGGCACTTTGAATTTGTGGTCCGCGAAATGCATAACAGACGTTCAAAACATTTACTGTGTTACGTTAGAACATCGTTCATACCATCTACATCCTTATATAAGGCTGTAAAAGCTTACAAATGGTGGTTATTGTTGCATTTTTCACGTTTTTCTCTCAAAATTTTCACTCTGAAAAAATAAACCCCAGGGGGTAATTCGAGGAAATCGGTAGTAAAGACGCGTATTTAGTGAAATGTTCATTTGTTTGTTGTCGTTTTTTGTTCAGCAGAAAGCAGCGTAGGTAAGTTATCTTGTTAAGGATCACAAAAAAAAATACTGTGCGAGCGTAGCATAAGGGAAATAAATACAAAAATTCAAAAAAAAAAAGTTTTTTGTACATATACATTACCTACATGGAAATAACAATGTGTCACAAATAAATTTTTGGCAAGACATAATCGTGGCTAAAATACTGATTGCGGACACTTTTGTGCATGCCCTCTCGCATTAAAATTACATGGTCCGGCTGAAAAGTCCCCGGGCAGTGCTCGCCATTCGCGCTAGGGGTACGCTACGGTCATAAAATTTTCACACGTTAACATATCAGGTGTTTTGAGTTTTCACCCAAAATTTCACCCCTCTAGCTCCACCCACCGCGGAACTGTGGGGGTTACAATTTCGGTCATTTTGTACTGATGTACAAATGGTGCTCTAGCTCAATGCTGCTTTAAGTTGTGATCATGAAACGTTGGCTAGTGTAAGCTACCAGTGCTGGCAATGTGCTGATAGTATTCAACACTTTCATCAACATCATTGCTGTTAAGGTAAAATGAATATGCAGATCAGGGTGATGTGCAAGAAACGTGGGAACTGTGATGGATGTTTTTGGTGATCATGTGAGATCATGTTGTATTGCAATGATTTTAATGTTGTTTTGAAATGTGCAGTAAATGGTTATGTCAATCAAATTTCATTTGTGTTTCATTACTAATCTGTAGTAGACACATTACCTGTGTTAAACAGCAGTGTGCATGCAAAATGCATCCTGTATTAACCTGCATTGACCAACCGTAGAGGCAGAATGATGAATTTGGTAGTGAGAGTAGTGACAGTAATGACAATATGGACTAGGCTTATGATATCATAGCTAATGTTGTTAAGTGCTGGCACATTGCCAACACTGGTGGCTTACACTACCCAAAGTTTCATGATCACAACTTAAAGCAGCATTGAGCTAGAGCACCATTTGTACATCAGTACAAAATGACCGAAATTGTAACCCCCACAGTTCCGCAGTGGGTGTAGCTAGAGGGGTGAAATTTTGGGTGAAAACTCAAAACATCTGATATGTTAACGTGTTAAAATTTCATGACCGTAGCGTACCCCTAGCGCGAATGGCGAGCACTGCCCGGGGACTTTTCAGCCCGACCATGTACATTAGGTTGCTGTATTTCTTCATTAATGTTGTCACTTTCTTTTCCACTGAATAACAACGACACGGTCGGGAGAGGCCCCCTACAAGAGAAGGGCGTGCACAAATAACCAAGAGAAAGGCGTGCATAAAAAAAATCAAATCGAATTGGAGAAAGTTGGAAGGAACTCTGTAACACAAAAATAGATCGAACATAATATCGAATACCCGAACAGTGATAATATGCACCTTGTGACCATGTGCGCGCATGTGCAGTGCAATTCATATACCGGGTTGGTGCAGTATTTCGGTCACCGCCAGCCGCACATGAATATCGCGATATTGGGCTAAATTTGACAGGTAAAACAGCTCAACAAAATCTTCCTGTATTTCTCTGGACTTGCTCCTTTCGTCATGGTCGTGTGCAAAAAGGGAGCGACGACACAAAAAGCAGAAAAAAAACGTGAGCCAAGAGCCGTTTTCGCGAGAATCAGACGGGTTTCCGCGCAGGACACGATAAATCACGGTAGAAGAAAAGGCTCTCAATCACTTGGCATCGTTGACGTGCCTCACCTGCCTGGGGCCGGTGCCGCCCGCCGACAACTCGCTGGTTTTCTGCCGCGGCTGCGCCCTCTTGCCGCTGTGCACAGTCACGAAGCCGTCGAAGTGGTCGTCGGGCGGCGGCACGCCCACGTAGTCGGTCGGCGGCCGTTCCAGGGTGTCCTGGCGGCCGCCGCGCTCGCGACCGGATGCGGCCGACCGCTTCCTGTCCTTGGCGCCGGCGGCGTTCATCAACTGCGGCTCGTTCAGGTCGAGGTCGTTGTCGACCTGGTCGTCGGCGCGGCGGACGTAGACGCACCGCTTGGGCGGCGGCCGGTCGATCATGCCCACGGTGGTCTTGCGCACCGGCTTGGTGTTCGTGTGGCACGACATGGCGAACTGGAGCTCCTGGCACATCTCGGCGCACAGCGTTTGCTGACAAGCGATATTCATTTGAGTTCGCAAGTGAGTTCATTTTTGTCGACATTAAATTGATCGACTCGACCAATTGTCTGTTATACCCAGACGGACTCGCTATTTACGCTTATTTATTTTCACCCTTTTCACCTGATTGTGCGTACTTTTAGATATTTAGTTGAAATGGTTTGTTTAACAAAACTGCGTGGCGTTAAAATTTTGATACAGTGCATTTTTGGTAAATTTTTCCTGGAGATTTCACAAACACGCATTTTAGGTCAATATGCGAATTTAGGTTAGACACATAAATACGTAAGGTACAATAGAACCGCTCTTTTCCTTGGCAGTCCCCCAGACGTTCTTGCAGGCGATATTAAACCACAGTTACTCTAAATATCTACCACTATAGGTGCAAAATGTAACCAAACTCCCCGCCCCCTAGTTTGAGAAGGCCGACCTTGTCCTCAGCGGCGTGCCGTCTGCTGTGGTGCACGAACTCGACCACGGCGATGATCAGCGCCAGCGCCATGCCCGCGCCCAGCACCACGAACACGCCGCCCACCTGCGATCACAGTTGACTGATGTTTTTGGCGCCTGAATGGCGAAATGCGGCTCTGCAGCACACTAGTTCACGGCAGAAATTTCGGAAACTGATTAATCCGTCTTAAAGACATTTCAGTTTACTAGAATGAACAACTTTAGATCTCGTTATCAGAATGTCGTTTTACCGGTAAACGTATATGCGTCCAAAGCTGATCTATCAGTTTCTGAAATTCGAGCTGTAACTCAGTGTGCCTGGAGCCAATACTGTTAATTTTATCATCCATAATTAAGGGTGTCAGTGGGTGGGGTGTAGGTGCTATAGTCTTCTACAAAATCATTGTGATTTGGGTGGTGTTCACGGCCAACGGGTGCAAACCGCATGCCATGTCTGGTTGCTAAGGAAGGAAGGAACTAGTGGAGAGTGTTGTTGACGAGGAGCATAACAAACGCATTCTTTTTTAGAGCCTAATTATCATAATCTTAAACCGCGTTCACGATTTTTACGCATTTACATGACAACGAAAATTTCGAATATCAATGGTGAAAATTGAAAATTATTTTATCGGCCATGTTGCTTATTTTACAACAAATATTTCAACAAATAGACGACCTCGTGTTCGTTGTAAGCGACAAGGCTGATCAACTTACGATTAATCAAAGCATCACACATCTTCAATTTTCCATTTTCATCGCAAAAAGATGACTGTAAACTCGAAATTTTTGTCGGCACAGAAAAACCATGCACGCGGTTTTAGAAATCACTACGGTATATAGTTTATAATATGCAAAGTTAGATAAATTCTCTATAAAATTTAACGGATGAAAGCAATAATAAAAACATAAATAAGTATGCAGCTTTCTGCAGAATAACCGGTGATAATAAAGTGATACATCGCTCACAAACGACAATTGGGGACGTGGGACAGCGGCAACAGAACCACGTGAAAATAGAATCGTGCAATAAAAGCGAGAACTAATTTTGCACCGAGCACGGGGACAAATAGCAGTTAGAAATGAACAGGCATTTCCTCAAATGATCCCCCAGTGGACACAAAGTCGATGAAAATTTGTCACATGCGGAAGATCTGTGTGTATTTCTCGAATGCATCCTCCAAGCTAAAAAATTTTTCATGATAGAGCAAAATGTAGGAGTAGGACTAGTAATGTAAAAAGCGTCAGGACTTTGGTGCCAAGCGCCAGGCATTTTATTCCTGGCGCCGGGTAAAGTAGCGCCAAGTGCCAAAAGCGCCCTCAACTTCTCATGGACACAGCGCCACAGAAATAGAGAGCGAAGCGCCAAAAACGCCATGCACCAGCGCCGTGCTGCTCTTACACCACTAAGTAGGACTACACCATGGATGTGAAAGAACGCGGCAGACCATTTTGTAGCGCTTGTATTAAATACAAAGAGTTGTAAAATGCGACGACGTAGTATACTCCGGTTACTTTACACCCTGCACGCGTGGTTCCCGCTGGAAGTGTGCCAACGATGGTTAACGCGTCCGAGTTTCATAAAAAGATGACAAAATTGATTGTTGTTATAATGTTATTCATTAACATATTCACATTGATGAATTTTTTTCATGTTTTTACGGAAATCGCATGATTTAATAATCATTGGCACGCTTCCAACACGAGACATAAATCAGTGCGAGGGCAGAGTATCACGTACGCCGAGTATACAGGGCACGAAGGCACATCAGGGGGAAGTCCCAAGACCCTGTAAAATGCCCTGTAAAATGTCAAATGTCATGCAAAGTTTCAAAAATGATGTGAAATGCCCTGAAAAATGGCAACCGAGTTGACATTTGACATTTGACAGGGCATTTTACAGGGTCTGGGAGTGGGGCATCAGGGAGCGAATCTCAACCGATGGAACCGAGCTGCCAACACCAAGACACTCATTCGGTCAGCCTGCTTTGTCCGTGAAGTGAAACCCATAGGAACAACTCAATCGGATCCATTTGCTGAAATCGAAAAAGCCATCACACTATACATACACAATTTGAAGTCCAATTAGTCGACAGTCAGTAATATCTGCGCGTCCCAGCCGCGTCAAATCGAGTAGAACTCGACCCTGGAACAACCAAAACCACAGACACAATATTATACAAACACAGCCTGTACATACTCTGTTAGAGTGGTGGGAATGTTGCACAAATTGTGGGAATTCAGTTGGTAGCAATAAAGATTTGAAATTTGAATAATTTGAAAAATTGCGGAATGTGAATTTCCTATCAACTACAGTTCATGGGATTTCAGTCAACTCAAATGTGTTCAAGTCTGATTTATGAATTTTCGAAATTTTATTTGAAAAACTTCATCACTCAGCACGTTCTCAGCGAAAAGCGTCTCCCCGCAATGTGCGCAACGCGTCCACCGACAAACAATACAAAACGAAAAGTGAACGTGCACGTCATGCCACAGCATCTAGCTCACACTGGGCCGCCATTCGTGCACGCGCCACATGGCAGCCAGCGTGTCCAAAACAGCCGGCGGCACGAAACTTCCCTCCGTCGGCTTCTTGGGTCCGGCCAGGTCGGGCAGCTCGGCCGACATCGCCGGGTCGGACAGGTACACGGCGCGCGACTCGGAGCTGGACTCGTCCTTTCGAGGGTGCGGGGTGGGTCAAACGATCGAGGGGGGTTACGTTTGGATGAGTTAACGGGCGCCCGGCAAAAATCTAGTAAATACGGTGTCGGACAGGTGTAGTCTAAGGACTGCACGCTTCGCACTGAAATCTACCATACTGAAACTGAGTAACCGAAAAGTTTTAAAAACAACGTTGTTTTCGTCAAAATACGCTTATGTCCGTAAAGGAGTTACCTAATTAAGAACGGAATTGATCAGATGACTTATTCATCGGAATACGGTAAGATTTCGTGCAAAGTTTGCGCCCTGGTCAGTAACATATAGGTGCAGCGCATATTTAGTATCCGGTCATATCAATACAGTGGCTCAAGCTGGGCGTGGTGAAAGCATCACGACTACGGGTGTTTTTCAGTTTAACTTTAGTTTGAATTTTTAATTCAGTGCTTCACGTCCATTTTTTCCAAATCTCAAGTAAATATTTATATCGCCACAGCTAAATATCTCAAAATTTCCATGAAACACAAGCAAGCTAAAAGCAAAGCCGGCTTAATTGTAATTTATCGGCGATTGTTGAGAAAAGTTAGTTACACAGAAGCATCTAAAATACATAAATACATTCAGGTGCAAAAATACTGCAAAAATGGCTCGATGGGTCTTGCGGTATCTTCTCCATATTTAATCATGCCCACCCAAACTTCTACATAAACAAGCAAAAAAATTTACCTAATCGGACAACCTAATTGGTTATGGGAAAGCACCACTATATACCTTATGCACTGCAGACATTGCCTTCGATAAAAATTTTTAGTTTGAAAACTGAAATTAGCAAAAAAAAACTCCAAGACGTGCGAAATCACACAGCTTGGAGATTGGCATTGGTGTAAAACTGTTTTCAAATTGGATGCACCGATCCCTTACCGTCATACTATCCAACTTGTAGAAGGGCAACTAAAGGAAGTTCAGGGTTGTGGGTGAACCCGTAAATATTTGCATGTCAAAATCAAGTACACCGACAAATAAAAACAGTGTTTGTAAATCCCATTTTTGGCAGATGTTAATCGGTGTGCGTGCCGATAAAGTACCTAGGTATATATTTGGATGACTGGTGAGTGACAAACGCCTGGCGCGCTCAGTAGTTCACTGTAAATTAAGTGTTTGTGAAGTGCACAGAAGTGGTCTGAAGTGCCCACTGTGATCACACTCCAGAGCCTGATCACACCTGATCACCAGGCATTTCACACTGCACATGATCACACTTCAAGCCTGATCACACCTGATCACCAGGCATGTCGTGGCCCGTGATCACACTCAGAGACTGATCACGCCTGATCACGGATGGCTTGCACTTCACATACACTTCACGAAATTCGTTACTAAATTGTTTACACCTATAATGGTTGAATATTACGTTGAGTGTGTAAGAGTATCCGCGTGAAGCCACTTCACCACAGATCACGGCAGATCACCAGCATTGTTTTGCTGTGGTTGTATGGGACAGCGATCAAAATGTACGAAATCAAAATTGAACATCGATTACACACCGATTAACAGTCGAAATCGGAAAGTCAAGTAAAAATCAAGAAAATCAGAATATAGGTAGCTGAATAAATGTGCTCAAACAAAAAACTGTGTGAACTCAAAACACATTCTCCTTTGCAATCTCACCCACATTATGTTGGTCAACTAATAATCTAGAATAGGCAGAAATCGCCCCGCCACCGAACTCACATTCTGCAGACCCAATTCGTTATGTTTTGCCGATTTGGAGGACTCCTCCCGACATTTTCCACCGCCCCGTTTGTGCTTCCACCATTTGATTTTAAGCTCAGTGAGGGTGGTTTTCTCCTGCAGCATCAAAATGGCTGAGGATATTGGCTCGCGAAATGCTGAGTCTGTGAAAAAATGATTTTGTTGGAGTTTTGAATTGGAATTCTATGTATGACTAGAACCGTGTAGGTAGTTGGGTATACTCGGCGGACATCACATTTAGTATTGAAACCTACTGTAATCCATCTGAATGATGAACCAAAGCTTATACATTTTTTTCATCATAATATTTCGCTTTTACTATGGAATACGGAAATTATTTACGGAATTTATCAAAGATTTTATTCATTAAATTATTGTAGGATTCAGCGCAAAGTATGCGCTTCACTTGGTATATTAGAACACTGAACTCAGTATGTGTGCCAGCAGACCACTCACGTTTTGGCAAGCCAATACCGTAACCCTTCGAATCTAGAAGTCCACCAATCTGCATCAGCGTACAATAATCACGCTCCACATAATATTCCAGCATCGATGACTCCATTAAATAGGCATAGTCTCCCTGGAAGTCGGTTTTTATCCGGGTTCCACTTTAAGCGTTTGGTACGTAAAAGCTAAAAGGGGGACTAAGAGAAGACAACGACAAGAAAGTCGTCCTTGCAACGAGCATCTGTTGAAAAATTGTTAGCTAGCTGAAATTGGATGGATATTTTTGTGGTGAAATAAAATTCACCGGCTGATGAAATTCTGTCAATGTCGTTTAGCCGACTCGAATTCAACAATTCCAAGGCGGTAGGGCCTCTGAAATACAACACAACATGATAAAAGGGTTACCTTTCTGACTCTATTGATGCCCTCCTCACTTGTATTGACAAATACCGAAGGCTGTGCACTCTCCATAAAAGCCCACATTCGCTGGTATGTTTGAATTTTAGATTCCTGAAAAAGTCAAGGTTGAATGATGGCAAATGGATATCATAAATTTATTTGTGACAAGGCAACTATTTTTAAATCAGTTGTGGGTTATGTGTTAGGAATAACCTTCATCTTCGACTACAGGTACAGACACATAGAATTAACTGTTTACTAAACAGACAACCTGAAGGGTTAGTAACCTAAGTTGGTTTTCAATATCTCCAAGGGTTGGCGGCCAATTCCACATTCTGTCAAATGTCAAGTTTCAAACATATTGAAGCTTTGTAACGAACACAGATAAATCTCAATAAGTAAGTGCTTGAGAACGATTGAGAAAATCGAAAATATCTGAAACCGCATTGGTTTGGATGTGGAATTGTCTCTAGATGAACACAAACTCCACTACGCACCGCAGGTCGATTTCACGTCGCAGCGTCATTCACAACAACGCGTCAACACAAACGAAAAAAAACGGCACTAATATCTGACGATTTACTGCTTTTACGAGCTTTTTAAACTGCTAGAGTCACACAAACTGAATGACGCTAATCGACGAAAGTCACCCATGATGTAATTTTTGGTACTTATTTTGTTAGACACAATTGAATCACCTACACTGTGAACTAACCTCCATTTGCATCTGAAATTGTTGCAAACGAATATTTATAAGCATGCTGCTAATTATTGATCACAGCAATTTTTTGAGGGGTGGATTATAAATTATATTAGGTACCTATTTATGACTGCTAAGATCGGGTGCAAGCTCGTAGATGTGAACATGTTAATTTGGGTTTAGCGTTGCAATTTTTACTGCGATTCCTAAATGATTTTTATATATGTATTTAGGTTACCTAATAGGTAGTCTGACCACCATACAGATTTCCTGTCCTTCACAAAATCCAAAATCCAAAATGCAGATATAAACAGAAATAAAAAAGGTAAGTGAAATACCAATTTTTGTTTTTTTATAACTTACATAAACCAAAGATAGTGTTCCAACTTTCACTTGCAAAATCAGTATACAAATTCTTCTTTAGAATTAAATACATCGGTGAAGAATCAGCGGTTAAAAAAGGCGACAACTAAGAGATTATTTATCTGTATTATAAATGATTAATTTTACAAAAAATTGTAGATTTTCGTTATCATGATGAAAAGTGCTACGAGCTTTCATTGGCACTAATGTTAGCTACTACATGCGATGAAAAAGTGCCATAGTAAGCGATAAAATATTTGCATATCATCAACACTGAATCAATCAAAAAAATGCGCGCAATGGCGCAGCAGATAGTTTTCGTTGTGTAAATTATGCTGAACATAAACAAATCATGAACATTGCGCGTGAACCGCCTTTACAATATACAGGCACCTCTTCAAACACCGACATCTCGGCATTATCTAATGACAATACAGTCTAATGTGACAGCATTATCCACAGCATCATATTAGCATGCACCCTAGTATACTCCCAAATCAACGGTTTATAAATTCCGCCAAAACCAATCAACTAACCCTAAAGAATGCCTTCGTTGAACCAGAACCTAAAGTGCCGTACTTTATTCTCGTCTGTTTGGCGAGATCATCAGCACTCTCAATAGGCGACACCATTCTCTCGACGGTTAGAAAGGCGGCCAGGGGGCAGTCCCAGACCCTGTAAAATGCCCTGTAAAATGTCAAATGTCATACAAAGTGTCAAAAGTCATGTAAAATGCCCTGCAAAATGGCAACCGAGTTGCCATTTAGCAGGGCATTTTACATGGCTTTTGACACTTTGCATGACATTTGACATTTTACAGGACACTTCACAGGGTCTGGGATTGGCACCAGGTTAGCCGTGTAAGAGCTGATGAGAATGAGTGTGAAGAACCACCACATGCCGGCGACGAGTCTCGTGCTGGCCGCTTTGGGCGTCAGGTCGCTTCCCTGCTGCATCAGCGAGCCCACCGTGAACCAGAAGCTGTTCATCAGACTGAACTGGTTCTCGACCAGGTCCGACTCGGCGTTGCACGGGTGCGGGTTGAACCTGCGGGTGGGCAAGTGGCGGGCTGGGGTGTAAAGGCAGTTTGACAGTTTTCTTTAAAAGCATTTGCGTGTTGGAGGCAAAAACAGCTGGCGCGTTCATAACGGTAACTTGAACCAATAGTTGTTGCATACTGTCCTCAATATCCAGAACAGGCGCTACGACCTTAATAAAATGGCGCTCATTGTATGTTATCAATATTTGAGCACCATCATAAATTAGCTCTTGTTAAAGGCCTTTTTAATCAAATGATAAGTTGTAATGCCCCAGAACAAAGCCAAAAACTTCGGCGCACCCAACGCACCACTCATATGGACTGAATCTGGCCAAAATCCACAGCATCAAAGAAACGCCGATATAGCTGGCCAACATGTAGATCCATACGTCGAGCGACAGCGGCGACAGGAACGTGAACAGACTGGGGTCGTGTTTCTCGGGCTTCTTGAACAGGATGGAGATGCCCAAGTGCATGTAGGGCACGGTGAAGTCAATCACCTCGGATCGAGAATAGCTGATTGTCAGCGAGGCCACGGCCAGGTCTGCTTCCTGCGTTCGAGTTGCAATAAGTAGCGGTAAGGCAACTGTGCTTTGCAACAGGGCAACTGTTGCATTCAAAGTAAAAATAATAAAAATTGGTTTCACGAATCGATAGCATCAAAAATAAATTACTCGATAATATTTTCAGACCAAAATATCCAGATGGACCCGATGCGTGTTCATTCTTCAGGCTGCCAAATTCCATTGTAAATAAAACACGCCAGCCTGCCAAACATATCCACATTGGAACCAGGCGGGTCAAAAAGAACAAACTACCATAAACGACCGTACAGAATCCCGCAGCCAAAAACCAACCCCGCGCATCAGCTCGCCCACCATGCCATTCCACCTGCCGCTGCCATCTTTGGCGCCGTACGCTCTGTCCTTGACCACGTGAATGGTGTAATTGAACTTGCGCAATTTGGATATCTCTTGCAGAACGTCGATGCAGTAGCCTTCGAAGCGGTCATTGCCGTGTAGAGCTCGCTCGGTGGCTTTGAGCATGACGAATGGGGCTTCCTGAGTGGTGGGATTTTGTGCTTGTTGGGTGTAGGGGGCAGATTCGATTAGAATGTATAGAGCAATAAGCTCGTAAGCTCATGAACCCTGGCCTGCGCCCCGAGATCATGATCCCCTATCACGATTAGATCTAAAATTGTCGTTAAAATATTGATTGAGACAAACCAAGTAAACGGTGACACGCAGCGTGCGATTTTCCAGCGTTTGAATAGCTTGCTCAACATCTGTTTCGAACTTCCGGGTCACCTGCAGCCCCGTTGTAGAATTCCATATTGCCAGCTGCGTGCCCACAAACATTTCTGTGGTTTACAATTGTCAATATCCAGTAGTGCATTGAACAAAGACTCTAGTGGAGTGTGAATCATCATCAAGACATCAATGGCGGCCCACACACTCTTTAGTTGGTACACGTGTGTCAACTGGTCTGTGTCAACTCAGATTTCGGCTTCACGTGTCGCAGAGCGATTTCCTAGTGCACATGCGGCAATGTTAAAAAAGATATTGAGGCAAGTGCATTGGAAGGTCACTCTTCGACACATGAAGAAATATGAGTTGACGCAGACCATTTGACACACATGTATTAACTAGTGTGCGGGCTGCCAATAATAACAAACTACAATGTACCAACCTCGCTGACTCCACCCTTGTCCAGCTCGAGCACGGTGAAGGCAAAGTCCTTGCGCTTGCCGGAGTCGTCCAGCCGCACCAGACCGGTTGTGCCGTTGATTTCCGTCTGTCAATGATGAACCGAGCATTATCACAATGGGCTCAGACACACTAGTTGACATAAAAATGTGTGTTAACTAAATTAAACTAAGTTTTTACTAAGTATATCTATATGTGATTTCAACTTTACTATTTATGTGATAGAGCATAGTTTATTTCATATCGTGACACTTACCGCGGTAATTTTCATTGTTTCTGTTGCTTTGTAATGCTTTTTATTTTTTAATGTTATTTAATTGACTTTCAGTTGACACGAATTGACGATGTCAACTAGTGTGTCTGAGCAAATTATCAGCAAACTGAATGAAGTAACGTAGCCATTACAAAAACTCACAATCCTGAGCACATTCATCAACGTGGTGCCGTATCTCCACGTGCTCGAGTCATCGTCGCATCTGAGCGGAGGTGCGCCAGAATTTGGCAGTCCGCCAAGGTCGGCCCTGCGCAGCGACTCGGCCACCAGATGCACAGAGTCGTAAAGAACGGCCATCGAAGTCTGGAAGTGAATAGAGTGAAATTTTGTCCGGCGGACCTTTTGCGCGTCTGATGAACGTTATAATATGCCGTTATGCTATAGTATGCTTTTGCTTTGATGCAACATCACCGTTTATGTCGGAGAACATAAATTTCTTAGACTAACTGGGAGTCTGAGGGCTTTCAACTTCATAATTATGACTCCCCAATCTTGACTTTGCAAATTCATACCACAAACATGGGCGTACAAACTTTATTGGCGGCTCACACATAGGTAAAAAGTTGAAAGACAAATGGCAAATGACAAGAAAATGTAAGGAAAAGTGAAAATTGGCAGTCCACTGAAAATACTCTCGATCGTCATTGGCGGCCCGCACAATAGTTGACACACGTGTGTCAACTGGTCTGTGTCAACTCAGACTTCGGCTTCACGTGTCGCAGAGCGATCTCCAAAAACACATGCGACAATGCCGAAAAATGAGTACAACGGAAACTGCATTGTAATATCGCTCTGTGAAGCCGAAATCTGAGTCGACACAAACCAGTCGCGAGAGTCGACTCACATGTGTCGACTAGGTAGTGCGTGTGCCACCATTGACCCAACAAAAAGCCCATCTCACCGGCACTCCAATACTCGGCATAACAAACGCAGCACCAGTAGTGGGGCTGGCGGCGAAGTGCCTCAAGCGCGTGGTGAGCGCCTGCGTGCCGGCCGAGTCCAGGTCGACCAGTCTGAGCATGGTCAGGTTGCAGCCGGCCGACTGGTAGTCGGACAGGTCCAGGGTGTACGTGTCCTGCGAGGGGCCGCCGGGGAGGGGCTAATGTCGCAGTGCTGGCGTGAAGTGTGTGAAGGCATAATGCTACTTAATGGATATTTGTTTCGCCTGTTTCACCTTGAAAGTTGAAACATGCTTGAAAAGTTTAACGGAATAATAATTCCCCAGGGGGATTTTTCGAGCAATTACGGCACTAACCCCACCCCTGTGACCCACCAAATGTGTCAAAATATAGTGATAGTTGCTCGTCAACATTCCGAACTCAGCCGCATGCGCCAGAAACATCCTGCTAGCGGGCAGGCTGGCGTGCACGAGCACGTTGCTCTCCTCCAGTCCGTTCCTGGGCAGTCTCGGACCCTGTAAAATGCCCTGTAAAATGTCAAATGCCATGCAGTGTCAAACTCGTGTAAAATGCCCGGTAAAATGACAAACTTTTTCATTTTGCATGGCATTTTAAATGACTTTTGACACTTTGCGTGACATTTGACATTTTACAGGGCCATTTACAGGGTCTGGGATTGGCACCTGATGTCCTTGAGCAGGGGTCTGATGTCGTGTCTCGGCTCTAGCGAGACTCTTCTGATGGCGATGCGGATGCCAGTATTCTTGGCGGCAGACGATAGAGCAAGCACGTCCTGTAGATCGGACAGGTCTGCGATTGGGTCGGTGATTGAATTAACTGACTGGGTTGCATGCAAGCAAAGGTACTTTTGATCTTCGTCAAAACGTGGGGATGGAAAAAGTCATTTATTACACGGTCCCGATATTTTTTAAAGCGCTTTAAAAGCAACACTTTTTTGCTTTTTTAAAAAAATCTCCAATTTTTTTTCTTCCAAATTTGCCGATTTCACACTCAAAACACACTGCACTTCATAGCAGGTAAGCATATTTAACCTGTTGAGTATTTTGGTGACATTTTTGCTCATAGTAACCTCCCAAATCACTATTTTGGGTTTTTCCTATGCAGGGACGTATCCAGGATTTTTGAGCGCATGCTGTTTGTTTCCGGAGCCCGGCGAACGGGGGGAGCTCTACCCCCCCCCCCCCGCTCAAATGTTTCCTACAAAGTAATGGAATGGCGCCATGGCGCTGGCGCCATTCGTAGGCGCCACGCCATGGCGCCAATGGCGTTGGCGCTAGCGCCATGAACCGCTGTATATGTACGTTAATATACGTATAGTTAAGGGAATTGTTTTGGGGTTCCTCAGCCCCATGTGGCAGCCAGCTGGTGTTGTTGTGTTTATTCAGTATTCATTGTGAACTGTTCACTTGTTATTCTTGTACTGGCCTATGTATGCTGCTTATACAGCCCTCAAATGGGATGTCACTCACTGGAAGTGATCACTCACTATCACACACTCAACTCCTAGGGGGCACAAGAAGTATTTGGCCCAAATACTCAAGACTGAGTTCATGAATCACATGACATCACCTGTCACTGCTCTCTGTTGTTTTTGTGTTGTTGCACTGTTTGCCTGGTTGATGGATTCTGGATCCATTGACTACAGTTTGAAAGCTGTAGATAACTGGTGGGTGCTGCCTCCCAGTGACACCATTGACTGCCCATGAACACCTTGCTTTTGCTGCCAGTGTCTGTGTGGCTAATACACTCCAGAACCAGTTGTGCTGGTGGCCCTCTGTGTGACCCACTGAATTGTGCAGGTTGTGTTGGTGTGTGGATGCCATCTCTCTGAGTCTGGCACCATTTCAGGCTTGTGCAGTTGTTTTTCAGCTCACTGAGACTGCCTGTGGTAGTCAGCAGCTGGTTGTGCTTGACTGTGTTGGAGCAGGTTGTGATTTCTGATGTTGTATTTGGAGTTGGTTGTGTTTGCAGTTGTGTTTGGGTTGTTGTTGAAGGGTGCTTGTTGTTGTTGTTGGCCAGTTGTGTTGTTCACTGAGCTGTGCTCTGTTGTTTCACTGTCAGGTCTCTTGTTCCACGGTCGCGGCACCAGTTAAGGGGATTGTTTTGGGGTCCCTCAGCCCCATGTGGCAGCCAGCTGGTGTTGTTCTGTTTATTCAGTATTCATTGTGAACTATTAACCTGTTATTCTTGTACTGGCCTATGTATGCTGCTTATACAGCCCTCAAATGGGATGTCACTCACTGGGAGTGATCACTCACTATCACACACTCAACTGTATATTTACAACGAGAGGTTACACGATTGAGTACAATTTCATTGATTTCTGATTATGGGGACAGAACAAAAGATGATATAAGGTATAACGGTGAAATGTGCGCTTGCCCACAAAATTTTTACACAAATGTTGAAAATTTAATACCAAAAGTCGCATTTCCCGAGGGTTTTTAGCTCTCACCCAGCCCCCGCCCTGGATACGGCCCTGTACGGCTGTACCTATGTATGTACTTATATAGCTACTTTGAGCTATTTTAAAGTTTTTTTTGAGTTCTTTCCTGATATCCTTGTCATATTTCTTCATTCACAATCAGCCATTAAGCCGGAATTACAGCTCAGCGGCATTTGACGTGAAATGATGACGTCGTAAAATTGATTACATCAAAATAGACAAAGGTACAGCATTGAAATTTCAGAATTAGATAGTTCTAGTAATTGTGTGCAATGTCTTAAAAATTTATCATCAAATAATCATTATTTAAGTAGTTATTAATTTAACATCAAAATTTTTTGGTTACGTAAAATGTTTAACATGAAATGTTGACGTAGAATGTGTAAATTTTGACGTAAAATAAATAACTTATTTAATAATAATTATTTTCTTAATTTTTTTAGGACATTACACACAAACTAGAACCTATCAAATTCTGAAATTTCTACGCTGTACCTATGTCTATTTTGATGTAATCAATTTTACGACGTCATCATTTCACGTCAAACGCCGCTGAGCTGTAATTCCGGCTTTATCATGCCAATGACGATTACCAGTCACAATCGCGCCACTCACCAGCAGTGTCCTCATACAGCAACACGAGCGATTTCCACCCGTAATACATTATCAAAGTGGCGGCCGCCCTGCCCACGCTCTCCCTGGGCGGGTGCACGCTGACACTGAAGCCGTGGTGCTCGGACGCGTCGCGGCCGCGCAGCGTGGCCCCAGGGGCGGCGCCGGTGGACACGTGCGGCAGCTCCTTTGCGTCGCACAGGGATCTGACGTGGCCGAGCGCCGGCTCGCTGGAGGGGCCCCACACGGCACTCACTGCCGACAGCAACAGTGAGCAAGCTGTGGGGGGGGGGGCGAAAAAGGTACAGATCTATGATTTATGATCTACCTAAAATTAGCATCCAGTGCTCACTCACATTACCCCATTCACTTGATCTGGTGCCAGTTCCGAAAGTGGATAAGTGAAAGCGCAAACGGCAAAAGCGAAGTGAGATGACAAGTAGGTAAATATATGTGAAGTGAAAAGTGAAATTTTTTTGAGAGACACATTTGTTTTTTAACTTCGTTTTACTTTACTGTCGGGTTTACTTCGCTTTTGCCAATTTACTTGCCATTTATTTCACTCCGCTTTTGCTGTTGGCTTTCACTTCTCCGCTTGCGGCTCTGGCCCCAGGCAAGACTAACAATAGCAAATAGGTAGGTAGATATTTTGAATTTTTTTTTTGAATTCCTCTCACACAAAATCATATAAAAATTTTTTTAATCAAAAAGAAGCCATTTATCACGGGTAATCACGCTGGGAGGAAATCCCTCACAACCTCACAGCCATTCAAAGCCAACTCTCTCAGAAAAGACCCCCCTCACCAGTTCTATGCGCAGTGAGGGCATCATCCCCATCAGTAGTTTGCACCACGCTGCCCCAGGTGGTAATTCGCTCGCCAGTCTGTCCATCTCTACTCTGCTGTTCATTTAGAGAATCGACCGCGAGCGCAAATGTCGACCTGCCAGCCACGTCGGTTGAGGAAAACAGACCGCCTGGGTTTTTATTGTGTGGATTGGAGGTCAAATGTGAGCTCAATTTTGGGGTGGATTGTTTTTAGCGTTCCAAAAATGGGTGTTTTTTCAGCAAATATAAATGAATATAATCTCAGAAAACTTCTCAAAAGATAAAAAAATAATTAAATCTGTCTGATAAAACGCAGAGAAAGTAGAAGTAAATATATATCAGAGATTTTGGTATTTTTTTCGTCTTTATAAAATAAATATACCTAGGTAATAAAATTACTATTGCAAAAAATGGAGAAAATATAAAAATATATAAGATATTTTTATTTTTATTCTATAATTTAATGATATTATATTAAAAAATATTTCTCCCGAGGTTTTTAAAACGCAAACTGTGATCGGTCTCAGCACAAATAAACTGTATAAAACGAGCTTTATTTTATAAAACAATCTATTGACTAACCAAAATTGATAGCCGGCGGTAGGCAAGAGGCAATTTGAAAGCAGGACGCAATTAATGAAAGACACAATAACAAATGAGCTCTTCTCCGCGATAAGTCGACCACGGTCATTCTATCGACAAATAAAATCGACGAAAATTTCGAGTAGTTTTCAGTCTCACTTCCTGTTGATAATGATAAAATCTATGACATATTTTAGCAAAGTGTCCTTTGACTGATATGAATCAAGATGTATTTATGTGGTAGATATAATAGGCGATAGGTTTTGGATAGGCGCTCATGGTCCAATGTAGCCGTTACTCATTTCATTACTGACCTGCGTAAACAATATAAGACCCGGTGATGAAGTTTTACTTTAATTACACGGAAATTGGAGTAAATAATTAGTGATAAACTTAACACTGTCTGTTTAGCTGTTTGCATGCACACATGTGTATATTTACTCCATTATGCCACCCGCTAATCACCACAACACACTTTTACGACACCCCACTGGGGGGGGGGGGTCTGGGGTGTCAATTGACAAACACAACGGCCGAGCGCAGAATTTACGTAAACTCCGTCTAGACGATATACTGCTCGTTTCCACCCACATGTCATGCAGCATACTATAACGCGATCGCATTATGGACATGGAGGTGTCAGAGAAATATCCGGCCCTACAGTCGAGAGGTAGCCTCACAATCCATTCATCTACTAATTCCTGACAGCGTGTAAAAGAGATCCGCGCGGCTGTAATTGTTGTGTTAGCTGGCGCGCAAAAACTCGCGCCGCTAATGCGCTTTACTAGCGGCTCAAACGCTTATAGCTTATTCTCCCTACAGCCCAAGCCACCCTGCTAGGGTTTAGTGAATTGCCAGGCGGTCCACAGTCGCTCGCGAGATGGAAATAAGCAGTCAAGGCACGCACTCAATACACAAAAAGTCCATTTGGCAAGGGGACTTTTCTGGACCCGAGGTGAACTTAGCATGCGCCGCGCCGGAGCTGCCGAGGCCAGAAAACTTAGGATGCTAGTCGTTTGGTATGCTGCCAAAAAGCTCACTTAGGATGTTGTAAGGCATCGCTTGACGTGACAACTAGCTACACGTTGTATGCCACCATTGAATCATCTCGTGCTTGCTCATCAAATGCGACACTTAAGATGGATTTCGTGAGCATTGGAAGTGAATTGAATTTTTAAAATAATTTTTAAGCATTTTCTTGTCACTTGCCATGTGTTTTTTTTACTTTATTACTGCTCAATTCACTTCTCATTTTACTTCTCAATTCACTTCTAGCACAGTAGCACTTGAAACAAAGCACTACAGCATATAAACTGTGCATTTCCGCGTCATACTAAGTGACTAGCATACTAAATGATGCACCCCCGGAGCTGCCCCCCAATCCGATATGTGCGATTTCTGCGCGCTAACAAGGTTGCCTGAAACTGGGCGCGCGCGGGCATTTGGGCCGGCGATTTTTCCCCACGCGCCACAATGGAGTGCCGACGGATTTCCGTGGACTCTACCTGATGCGAGGTGCTCAGAGCGACGTTGCAGCTATGTACATTTTTAATCAGCTGATAGCCCGATTATGGCAACCCTCGGTGGTGTGCAAAACCGGTGGCCGCGAAACACGCATTATGGTTATCACATCACGCCGCTTTGTCACTATCAACATGGACAAATCCGGAAAACAGTCAGGTTTTAGACCACATTTCAGAGTTTAAGAAATTATTCATATGTATAGGTATGGTCGGAGTTTTTTACTGTGTTTTCGAGAGCGAGGGCAACGAAACCGTTTTTTTATATTTCAAAAACGGCAGCTGAAATTTTCAGTGCTGATTCTCTAGGTATTTTGAATTGGTTCGCGCACCAGCGTATTAACATTCACAAGCCAATTAACGTTAGGGGGGTTGTTTTCATTGGTTTTGTTATGTTTTTGTGGCAAACAATCCATTTCTGTTTGGCACACTGTAATAATAAGCAATGATAGTATATGAGATCAGCCAGTATATAAAATGCTTTATGAAATATCACTCATAATGTATTATGTATTCACGTTCTTTCAGCCTGTTAGAGCGCTGTCTTATGTTCAAGGTAACCTGGAGTCATGAATGTCTGATTAAGGGCGATACACGAAATGTGTCGACAAACAATGGATTTTTTGGCAGAAATCACCACTTGTAATACTATCACATGGCCCCACAGGCACAGCATTATGTGTCCACAGTAGACATAACAATAAAATTATGTCTTTTGTCAGATACATAGCTGTGTATGTTGACTCTTCTTACCTATATTTGGGCGGTTGAAAAACGTCGTTAATAAAAAAATGTGGCATTTAAATGAGGATAAATAGTTTTTAATTCCACATTCTTATTCACTTCATCATTAAATCATCATTAAGCGGCTGCCAAGAATCAGAAAAAAATTCTAGGCTTGATTTACGTCACAAACGCAAAATTTTCGCAAAATTTGCGCCAATGCAGACAAACCGAACGTGGTTGGTGCACGGGCGGGAAATTCTACGCAGAGTCGGCAGTATGCACTCGGACAATCGCACTGCAGGTGGGGCGGTGCACTGCACGCAACCTGGACTGGAGTCACGTGCGGCACAATGCAACACGCGACACAATAGCCGAAGTTTCCCACACAATGACAACCTTATTTTAATGTAGGTGGTCGGGAGAACGACATAATGCGAAATGGGAAATTGAATTGTGATTATTGTTCGTTTAGCTGCAATCATTGCAAAAAAATTTCCAGAGGAACAACGATGTAGTTTCCTGAGCGATTAGGAAAGTCTTCGTAAAATGTTTGTTACGCTTAAAAAAATAAAAAATGCGATAATTAAAGGGATTCAACAAATCCTAAAAAACGTTTCCGTCAATGTAGTGCCCTGCCATCACCTAAGAATCGTAGTCAAACATACAGTGTTTATCGGCGCGCACGCTACGATTCGTGCAACGCATTCAAACGCGAAAAGTGGATGTATGAAAGAAAGAAAGTGCTCATCATGCCTATTTCCCCCGCGCACTATAAGCATTCATTTATGGCAGCTGGGAATCCTGAAATGCGACGGCTAACCACGCTACACAGGGACAATAAAATGCCCAGAAATGGACCGATTCTGGAGCTGAACTAGAGATCTCGCACGCCAATAATCATTGAGCGAGCACTATCAACGCCGCACCGTGTCGAATTCCAACTTCACAATATACGGTATCATATCATCACAGCGAAAGCTCCATCAAGCACGCTTAAAATATATCGCCGGCGTATGGCACTCGCGGGAGTCATGAAACCGTTCCAAACCGGCGACCGCGTGGAAGCGAAGCTGTGCGACGGCCGTAAAAAGTGCCTCGGATGGGGATATCGCTTAAAAAATAGAAGTTACCGTCGAGCGTGTGCTGTGATGGCGATGAAATATGACTGGGAACAGGGTTATTAAACAGAACTGGTTGGAACTGCGGACGTCAGTGCTTACTTTACTGGCATAGTTGTTAAAACATATTTACGTTCACTCGAGAAATACGTATACTCGAGTACTAACTAAATACGTTTACGTTTCTTCCAGAAAAATACCAGTACTCACCTTTACGCGTATTTTTTGAAAGTACGCAAGTACATAAAACGTAATTGCTGAAGAATTTTGGGGTGCACAAAAAGCAAAAACATCTCAGACAAATTGAAACGGCTGCAAAAATGGCAGCGGTAATGATAGAATTTGCGATGGATAGGGAAAGCTTTACTTTTACACTTTGTTACGTTTTCCTAGGCACAAAATCGGGAAAAAATATCACTTTTACGTTTCCCCCCAATAAAAATACGGGTATTTACGTTTATTCACCTTTCACGCAGCGTAAAACTAATAAAAATTTACTTAAAGTTTTCTGTACCCAGGGCCAGGGGTGTATAAAAATAAAAAACTTTATGTTTACGTTTACTTTTAAAAAGTTCAGTACTCTTAACAACTCTACTTACTGGTATCTGAGGGATATCCGGATGCCTTTTGGGTGCAGACATGTGTAGTTAACGGCGTTTGAACGCAGCATGGGCATTTTTTTATAAAACAAATATTCCCACACCTAAATGCACTCAAACGAGAACGCTAGAAAATTATTAATTCTGAACCTTAGCCGTTCCGACGTCACTAACGTCCAAAGGAATCAGACAAGCATGACTGTCTTCCACTCAAAAACACCAGCGGTGGGCATTGCGAACCTATTTACGTTTCTGTGTCACCACGCCAGAGTTTGTGGCCGGCGCCATTGCAGCTTACTTTATGGGACCGAAAACACCCGGCTCACTCGGTATCGCTTACATTCTTGCGCGGCGCCATTTTCTCAGGCGCTTAACGTCACTACGCGACAGTCACTTGAAGTCAGCCGGAAAGCTTTCCCGTCCGGACACCATTCCTTCGATTGTCTCAAAAGCCGCGCCACGCTTGCGCGCAAAAAAATGATTGACATTTAAGCACGTAAGTAAGGTAGCCGAGTTATCTCCTGTGGTGAAACAAAGCCATTGCGAGTTGCGACGGGTGGGGTTGCCAACCCGACTTTTGCGACAGTCCGACTCGGCTACAATCCGAGCCAAAGCAGGAAAATTTGATTCAAAACAATGCAAGGCCAGGCAGGCAATACAAATGGCCATGACCGATGGCAATTCATGTTGTAAAAAATTTTTTTCGCTTGCAGTTAAGTTTGACATTTGTTATTGTGTCTCAAAAATGCACCAGAAACATTACCTATGTTCGCTTATTTCAAGACTTATTCTCTTCAAAACTACGGTTTTTGAAACGCAAATGTCATCTCACGGGTTTTTGCTTTTTTGTGGGTGCAAACATGCAATTAAGATACAAAAGGATCTGGGAGGTTTTTTATAGTGTTTGTGACATCACAACTACCTACCTTCAAATAACAATAGTTAGGGATATAGTGGCATAGCGTGTACAATTCAGAGTACACTAGTTTCGTAGTAAATGCCAAATGTGCTTCCACATGCTTCTTCTGAAGTATCAAATATCACATTACCTAGTATACCATGTAATGTATCATGCCCATTGAAAGACTCGGTAGGGCTATTTTTATCGGGCAGCGAAAAATTAAAGTTGCTACGGGTCGGGCAGCGAAAAACGCTCCCGGCCATAAAATAGAACATGGTCCAAGGGTCATTCCATTCGCGTCGGTGCAGCCAACTCGAGTGCAGCGCAATACAATTGATTAATAGATAATTGAAACAAGGGTTGACTGCAACTTGAATGTGCACTGCACGCGCACAGCATCGCGCACATAGAACACAAAGCGCACGCTATTCATAAGAAATGGCATCACTGGAAGAGAAAAATGCAATCAATAACCGCATCTTCACTGTAGGCATTTTTATATTTTATATATTTCGATTTGGAGCAGTGCACTGCCAACTGAATATCAACCAGCCACATAGGGTTCAAATGGGATCCCGATCCTGAATCCCGAAACCTCAATCCTGATACCGATCCCGAAATCTGAAAATCCCAATCCCGATCCCGAAAATTTTTTCAAATCCAAATCCCAAAAAACAGCCCTGAATCTGGATCCCGATCCCGGAATATTTAGAGCAAAAGAAAAAAAACGTGAAAAATGACGTTTTGCACTGTGAAATGTGAACCGAATATTCACTGTGTCTTTTTTTTATATTCAACTTCTCTCGAACTCATTGTGCTTTTAAAACTTTCTCTGTGAAAAATTTCGAGAAAAACACTCTATACCAGAACTTAGGCCAAAATCACGACCTCTTAACCAGGATCGTGAGATAAACCCGATCCCGATCCCCAACTCAAAAACGAATACCAATCCCGTGACCTCAATCCCGATTCCGATCCCGAAAAGTCAATCCCGTTTAAACCCTACAGCCACATGCATATGACAAATCCGAGAACCTTGCCACCTCACCCATCCATCACCATTCAATTATTTATCCCCATAACAAACAATTCATATACGGTTGTTTCCTACTGAAGCAAATAACATTGCAAAAGACAGTTGCCCGAGGGCGTCAAGTTTTCTTTTTTCAGCGCGAGCTGAGAAAAATTGACGATTGATTTTCCGTCGCGTTGCCAGATGATGAGTGAGGTTTTTCAGTTGAGATCTTTCTGTGAGTTCAGTATAAATAGTACATAATAATAAATGAGTGTCAGAGTTTTATAAATATGGTGCAATTTCTGCGCAATGATTTATGCATGATCCGTCTAGTGGGGAATATCGCGGGCGGGAATTTTCGCGCATGTATCCAATCTTATCATTAAAAATTCCACTGTAACTAAATATTAACTCAAAACGTAAAAGTAAAAATTATTTAGCTTGTGATTCAAAACGTAAAAATAAAAATGATAAAAATGAAAAATTCATTCAGAGTGTCACACCTTCATACCAAAGGCTGTGACGTGAAAAACTGGCACTGTTCGCCATTAAAAAGAATGTATCCACGAAATCCGAAACCACTATGAATTTGCCTGATAAAACTCTGAGATTCATCATTGCCGCGTTGCAGTTGAGCCACCGCGTAGCTAAACTACGGGAGCAATAGTGCCGCGGTGACTAAATGCTAATGGACACATACTTGCAGCTGTAGAGTCGCGGCTGCAGCGGCGGGCAGAGGCGACGCCAAACCGAAAATGGCTCACACGCAAGCCAATACTACCTCGGGCCCTCTCCCAATGTGTGCATGAGTAAAAGCTGTTTTTTTTCCATCTTGTCACATTCGGTTCAGAGCACACAAACTGTCCGCAAATCACGTCATCGCGTACATAAAAAGTTATACATAAAGTGCACATATGCATGCATGATTTAGTATACGCATTATTGTGACGTCAACCACGTGAGGAGATACCCAAATGTGCTATCTGCATGTGTAGACCTGCATTGCTATGTATGAAGCGTTCCATAGAATTTATTTCCTGAATTCAGATGCTGCGCGAAGCCACTTCTGGAAATGTGATGAATTGACATGCTAGCTAGTGACAATTACTTCCCTGTGTTTAATTTGCATAGATCATCAAAAGCAGTTGCAAAATGCGACGCATTTTTACCACCAATATAAACACCTTCCCGGTCACGTCCGGCACCCTATTTTTGATTTTACTTGTGACATCCTATTTCCAGTTCTAGGGCGCGCCAGAAGCTGAAACTTGGGGGAGATATTGGCGCAACCCCTCTCTACTTTGCATGAATTGGGGGGGGGGGGGGTCGCGGCAACCCCTCTCAGGGTGGGCCACCTTAAGTGCAAAATTTTTATTGGCTTTTTGGTGTCTCACACAGGTCCAGCATCCACTTATTTCTGAGCTGTGGGAGGGGTATAAATCTCAAATTTTGGGGGTGTGTTACCGACAACCCTACCCTACTATACACTGTTCAATAATGTGAGATCAATGTGAAAAATTTCTAAAAAATTATCTTATTCTCTAACAAACACCCCCAATAGATGGATGACAAAAAAATCACTTTTTTGAACTTTTTTATTAGACATTTGAAAAGCTGGTTTACGATACTCTAAAGGGAAGGGTTTGATGTTTAAAGTTATGTAAAGAACCTTATCTCTAAAATGCCTGCATTGCAAAATTGACTTGGGGGGAATTTCAAAGTGTAAATTTTGTAAATTTTGTTCCTGCAATGATGTCATTATGATGTCATGGAATTCCCCCCCAAGTAAATTTTGCAATGCAGGCATTTTAGAGGTATGGTTCTTTACATAACTTTGAACATCCAACCCTTCCCTTTAAAGTATTGTAAACCAGCTCTTAAAGTGTCTAATAATAAAGTTCCAAAAAGTGAATTTTTTTGTTATCCATCTATTGGGAGGTGGTTTTTTTTAGAGAAACAGATAATTTTTTAGAAATTTTTCACATTAATCTCACATTATTGAATAGTGTATAGTAGGGGAGGGGTGTTGGTAACACATCCACAAAATTTTAAATTTATACCCCTCCCACAACTCAGAAATAAGTGGGTGCCGGACCTGTGCGGGACACCAAAACAGCCAATAAAAATTTTGTACTTAGCGCGACCCACCCTGTAAGGGGTCGCCGCGACGCCCCCAAGTCATGCGAAGTAGAGGGGGGGTTGCGCCAATATCTCGCCCAAGTTTCAGCTTCTGGCGCGCCCTAGAACTGGAGATAGGATGTCACAAGTACAATCAAAAATAGGGTGCCGGACGTGACCGGGAAGGTGTTTACTATAAACCGATATTATCAATAGGATCATCAATGCAAAATACTAGGACAGAAAAACGCAAAAATTTTGCTTTGCACCGTATAGAATTGATTTCCACAATTTCCGAAATACTTAGCTATGGTAAATCCCCGAATAAGTCCCCCTCGAATAACTCCCTCTGTCAGCTGACTGGGAAAACTCCCCCCCCCCCTCTTTGATGAGGGACGCCAGCGCTGTAAAATGAGATGGAATGGGTCCACAGAAAAGTTCCGGAGCCGGCTTTATTGCACACGCTTCAAAACCCATTCCATTTTAAAAAGCATAGGCATTTATCAGACAAAACTTTATAAATATGTAGATAGATGACAATTTAATCGCAAACAGTCGTGTCACGCATTCTATTCGGCTAGAAAATGTCCAAAATGCAACATTGCTGTCAACTAGTGATGGAAAAGCGTCAGGCGCCCGCGGACGCCACGTCACGGAAAAAAGTATTCTAGCAGAAAGTGTCGACATACAAGGGACCTATAGACATAGAGGAGTATGCCTGGACCGGGACCTACCCTCCCTGGTTACGCGTCCTTAGGTGGGAAAAGCACCACGGAAAATGGACACCAAGCGCCAAAGGCACCGTGGCGCCATTCAGATAACGATCGACATAGCGCCATACAGATAAAGGGGGCCGGGCGCCAGTGGCACCACAGAAAATGGGGCGCCGTCGCCGTGGCGCAGTTCCATCACTACTGCCGACCACTGCCATACATTGCCGACCACTGCAGTTGAAAACAAGTAAAAACGGTGCCATCGTTGCTTCAAATTCTCCCACTCATCAAAATATATAAATATTGACAGTAAAAAACGACAAAAAGGCAAGAATTTTCTTCCTATTTATATGACGGACGGAAGTCAACATAGCATAGTTGCATCACACAGTCACAGCATGTTTCATAAGGTTTCTTCCAGTTTAGATTTGCATGCAACAAGTCCTACAAAGCTTGAAGCTTGCTTCTTCAATTGAGATATGTCGCTAGCTGTATACTTGCCCCCGTCAAGTAAAAACTGAAATCTGCGAACTCGAAATGCTCGCTGAAAAAACGTTATCAAACTTCAAAGGCAACACAGTATTGACACAAATTCATTGAATGCTAACCGAAAAAGTTACAACGTTTCACGTGAACGAATTACGCGGCACTGTAGGTACAGCTGAGACACAGATTCAAAATTCAATTTGAATTTCCAGCTTTCGGAAAAAAAAACTTTACGAGTTACCTTAGCTTGCAAAAAATGCAAATTTGCCTGGACCTCAAAGCGCGTGTAGGCAAATAACGAAATTCCTGCGGTGGTGCAGCGCTGGCGTTTCAAAGAGATCTGAGTGGCATGGATACGATGCAATTAGCTGGTATAGGCGTCCTTTTGTGTTGGTAGCACTGATTAGATAGGTTACATTACACGCATCTGTATGCGTATTTTGTATTTACCTTGCTATTGAGATGCCCTGGTGCCAGATACGCAAGTGGAGAAGTGAGAAGTGAAACGGCAAAAGCGAATTGAAATGGCTAGTAAAATAATAAAAATAATAAGTAATTTCACTTCGCTTTTGCCATTTTTTTCTCAATTCACTTCGCTTTTGCCATTTCACTTCTCACTTCTCCGCTTGCGGAACTGGCCCATGGTATCAGCATAGGCTTCGTGTGAATGGTGCGGCTACCGCGCAAAAATAATAATCCGGGTGTTCCAAGCATAGGGGATTTTGGGGGTAGCATTTTAGGGGAGGGGGGTCGGCCCCCGAGCACGTGTTTATAACTCGCGAATGGTATGGTGGAAAATGTTCATATTTGGATATAATATGGTTTCAGGTCAGGGCTAATTACAAGTCCGAGGGAATTTTCCTATGACCCCCCTGACTGGAGATAGGGTGGGTCTATAAAGAGGTGGTCATTTCCAGAATTTTTGTGTGTCACCCAGAACATGCAAATTTTGAACATCAATAACTCGACTATTTCTGGGCGGATTTGGATTGTTGAACACTTAAAATGGTCAGGACAACGTGCAGATACAATTTTTGTTGTTGTGTTAGTGATGTCTAAATTAGGTATGCCAATTTGACCCAGTTTTTCAACACGAAAATAAAATTTATCTAAACATGCTATAGTAAAGTTTAGATAATGAGAATTCATTCAAGACAAAAATGAGTTCAATATCTCTTTCCAATCAAAAGTTATAGCACTTCAAACTTTTCACATCAATAACTGCATGAAGAATGATGCGTGCAACTTCAAAATACCATATCTCACCATTTCTCAGCCGATTTCCACCAATGAACACTTTAAGTGATCAGAATAACATGGAGATATCGTTTTTAGTCTCGGTTAACCTGTGTCCATTTTCATTGTGAAAATTTCACTCATGAGTTCGCATTATTTTATTGTATCGGAAATCTAATGAAATATACAGATAGTCTGTGCATATAAATGGAATCATCATGTTATTCTGATCATTTGAAGTGTTCATTGGTGAAAATCGGCTGAGAAATGGTGCGGATGTGGTGTTTTGAAGTTGCATGCATCATGCTTCATGTGGTTATTTATGTGGATGGGGGGGGGAGTTTGAAGCGCTGTAACTTTTGATCGGAATAAGATATTGAACTCATTTCTGTTTTAAATGATTTCCCATTGTCTAGACTATAGGATAGCTTGTTTAGATAAATTTATGTTTTTGTGTTAAAAAACCGGGTCAAATCGGCATACCGAATTTAGACATCACTAACACAACAACAAAAATGGGATCTGCAGGTTGTCCCGATCATTTTAAGTGTTCAACGATCCAAATCCGCCCAGAAATAATAGAGTTATTGATGTTAAAAGTTTGCATGTTCTGGGTGACACCCAAAAATTCTGGAAATGACCACCTTTTTATAGACCCACCCTATCTCCAGTCAGGGGGGTCATAGGAAAATTCCCTAGGACTTGTAATTAGCCCCGACCTGTAACCATATTATATCCAAATATGAAAATTTTCCATAAGCCGTTCCCGAGTTATAAACACGTGCTCTGGGGCCGACCCCCCTCCCCCAAAATGCTACCCCCAAAATCCCCTATGGTTCCAAGCCAGTGAACAAAGTTTTATTCAAGTAAACACCTGTTGAATACACAGACAGTCTGACGTCATTACTGCTATCAAAACACTATCAGAATTCATTCATCCGATACCCCAATCAAAGCACAGAATCACAAGCAGAATAGTGGGGGAGTAACGATAACGTCTCAATTTACGGCACTACCGCAAACATTACACCTACCGACCCACCAAAGCAAACTCAAAAGCGCCGCTGCGTGGCTCACAGACACGTAAAGTAAGATTTGCAAAAATGTTAACAAACATGAAAGAAACAACTCTTCACACCCAACTGTATCAACACACTTTTTACGTGAAATGGGGTTGTCCTCAAAACACCTCAGCTATATATGGACAATATATAGGTATCAATATGTCTACACAAACTAGTATACCTATGTGTAGCTGCCGCCTGCAATGCAATGTAGACATTGCGTACATGATGTACATCGTTCAAGACGGGGATTATTTCGAAGGGGGTTTATTTTTTCCTCGGCTCGCCCAGATCTAAGGGATTTTGAGGGTGGGGGTCAATTGAGGGGAGGGAACAGTTCGAAGAAATACAGTAAAAAGTGTGAAAAGAAATACAGCTAGATATGTAGATGAGTCATATGTCGAGGCAGCGATGGAACTTGAGTTGGCTACAATTTGAAACTACATTATCTACCAATCAGCTCATTATATTTATCTATCAATCGGTAATTTTTTACGATTCACGATAGAAAACTTGACAGATTCTGCCTCACATTTTACATGGCATCAAAAACGATGCGGGACTGGCACACGGAACTGAAAGCAATCGCGCACGCAGTCAGGTCAGGTAACCTGTAGATTTGAGGTTTTGCAAACAGAGAAAAGAAATGTCTCGTCAAGTGCCCAGGAACACAAGGGATGGATGAAACATTTTATTTATGTACAGTACACTTCACTGACAGGGTGCCCCCCCCCCCAGTGACGGATCTGAGTGTTCAAATCAAACACTGGATTTGTGGTGCAAATGACAAGTTGTTCCCGCCTCGTTAGCGCAGACGACGCCTGCAGCGCGCACAATCCCACATGTTGATGGAATACGGATACTGGTAATACGTTCCCTCCCCATAACGCGAACAGTAAAAAGTGCGTACTGAACTGAGCACAGAGGGTGTCCTGTCGACATTTTTTAACAATTAAAAAAAACAAAGGGAATTTTAAAGAACACTTTCTATTGGATTGAGACTAAGTGTTACGTATTCGGTTATGCGATTGAAGTTTATCTTGAATTAACGACTGAATCTTAGATGCGGAAATATTGTGTAAATGTATTTACATAGCAACCTATGTATTTACATCATGTCCTCATAAACAATAGAACTTTTCAGCTTTACTCTACACAGTCCGCATAATATCAAATACTATTTTATTCGTGGTACGCATAATATCAGTCTAATCATTTCGTTCATTTTCCTGTTTGCTCTAACCTAAGACGATAAGACGCCAAGTGCGGTAATGAAATGGATATGAACAAGGATGCGTGTGAGTATCAATACAATGTTCCCGGTCCCGGCACCCGGTACTTCAGTTAATCAAAAACGATGATGTACTTACCTATAGATCTAACGGTGTTCCTAGCTTCACCTAGCTAAGTTCCAATAAGCATCTTTCCTGCCTTGAACAGGGGCTGAAACGACACAGAGACACAACAACACCTGCAGGTTTCAGCGCACCGCAACGCACAGCGATCACATCACCACGCAGCCAGCACTGCCCAGGCGATCAAGAATGAGTTTCAAGCTTTTGCCGCGAACTTATTTTTACATTGGAAACGCGGCGCAACGCTGCGAAAACGGGCGTGATACGGCCGTCTCGCGGGGCATGCAAATAGCAACATAATTTATGAGTGGGAACGGGCGGCCGCTGCGGGCGGCCGCGGCAATTGCCAGCGGGGCTGAACAAAGAGGACAATGCGACCGGCACTGGCGCATGCGCCGGCTAATAGTAAAAAGATAGCTCATGTGCACCAGTTACTGATACAGATATGGAGGTATGGCGGCATCACGAGTGCATGTGACCGCTTCAACGCAGTTAACACCGTGAAGCCGCGTGTTTCCATGCTACACGTATTTAGCTCACCTATGAACTGTGCTCTTCATGCACACTATTTATGTTATGCGAGCTCCACGCGAAACTGATCTACCCATTCAACATGTACTTGCAGACTCTGTACTCGTACATAATTTATTTAAGTAAATGCATGTACCGTATTACCTACGATTGTAGCTATACCTCAAAGGCATACCTCCAATAAAAGTATCCTATAATTGAAGGTACAGGAAAACAAGACAAAATCAATTGAAGGAATACCTACAATTGTAGAGACTGTATTGATGCGCACCCACTGAAGAGACAATCCTTTGGCGATAATCGTACATTGAAACGGCAAATGGGCTGAGAATAGTATTTAATATTATTTTTAGCAACATCAGGAATTTAAACCACAAGAATAGAGATAGAAAAGCTCACTGAGATGTATTTACAAAAAGAGGAACAGTTTTCTAAATTTTTTCCAGTTGCCACTTTTCCATGTTTTTAAGAGTTACAAGAAATGAATGGAAGAGTGCTTCTTTAGGGTATCTGGAGGAATACCGAAAACGAAAAATTAGAATCCTATGTATTGTGACAAATGAAGATACAAATAATTCAAAATGGTGATTTTGATGAGCAAAAAGTCGTTACATAAAGTGTTGTGCTTTGTTTAGCACACGTATTTAT